>JAXDDW010000003.1:8342500-8942500 GCA_034670385.1 Hoplostethus mediterraneus | reverse complement strand
GGTCAAGCTGTAATGCAGTTGTAATACTCATTTATATTTTGTTGGAAAGCTAACAAGTGCTCTTGCTCTGTTTACCTTTTAGGGTGTGTGCTGCCTGAATGAGCGTTATCTGAGACACTTGTCAATGTTGTACTGAGTTTGCAGTGTGTTTTTGACTCCACCCTGTGACCGATTTTTAAATTTTCCCAGGTTCTTCATTAGACTGCTGAGTCTAGTGTGTTTCACATTTGGAAGCGGATAGCCTACCTACATATTTACCATCATTTTTTTGTTTTTGTTTTTTTCCCCCTAAAAGAATAATTTCATTTGTGTTCACAACTGGACTTCTCTGTTTTCCAGGTTAGGTTTCAGTGTCAGCAAACATTGCTGCTACACTCCACCTACAGTAATGAATTATGTGTTGACTTAAGCTGCACACTCACTGTTAAAATATTCACTTGAACTAGGAGTACCTCGTAACACACAACTGAAGTAATGGTAGACTGTGACATTGTACCGAAATGATCTTTGAAACAAAAAATAAAAACCTCTTTACTTAGAGCTCAACATTGTGGCCACACGGGGGCAGTGTTGTCCTTAAATCGATCTGATAGATATGAGTTTAAATTAGGAATTAATGTTCTACAGCACAGTGGAAATGATCTAGTTACAAGTCAGACTGCACTTGATAATCATGACCCATTCAAATAAGAAAAGTATCCATTTCATCTTTATTTGAAAAATTAAAATAAAGTGCTTTTTATATACAGTACAATACAAAAAGGAAAACAAACAGTAGTGATGTATGATACAAAAAAAATACAGTTCACAATATTTTTTTTTACATTGGCAGCTGAATGTACAAAACAATTTTACATAAAAACATTGTTACATACAATACATGTTGACAAGAGTCTGAGCAACTTGTACTCTCACAAATAGAAGGCTTGACTGTAGTGGTTCTTTAAGAGAAAACAGACGCTGATACTGCAACTGAGTATTGATTGTGGCATTCAGACTATCTAGGTCATTAACCATATAAGAGCTGAGAATTGAATTCAAACAGAAGAATATTCAATACCTGTACATAGTTTACTAAATCACTACCATGTTTATTTGTTCTGCACTTGGCAAATTTATTACTGTTCCAATGACAACCACTTCACTAAAAGCTGCCATTTGTTCGTTTTTATTAACAGTCAAAGCATGAGTTGTTTCTGTTTCATAACATACTGCCTAACCCCCTTTGCTGCATGGTTGAGTACAGCTGTCCAGTATGAAATCCATACAGAGCCATTTTGCATGGACATTTATAAGAACTGTATCTTAATACTATGCTTAACAATATTTCAAAATCAGCCAGTGGATATATTTGTGTGCTACACTTTAAAGAATAAAATGTATGCCCTGACTGAGGTTAAAGCCACTGTAAAATAAGCACATAAAGCACTGACAATAATATACATGTGTTCGCTACTTTTTCTGAGCATGGCCAATCCTGTCGTACCTACAGTATAGCATGTGGCTCTACATTACTACTACCTGGTTATTTTGGGTCAAAGTACTAAATTTTAGTATCCCAAGAGGCACATCTCTTGATTATTACATTTTGCTAGAAGGCATTATAAATTTACCCAAAGGCAGATTTGTCATCAAATCCAGAACCTGCGCTATGCTAAGGCTTTCCAACATCATGTGCAAAACTAGTGCATTCTGAGTTCAGCAATATGCCTTCCTGCATGTATTGTCATTTTTGTCAAATGGTACTTGTGTTGACCACATTTCAATACTAGAGAAAAACTTAAATAAAACTTAAATAACATTGGATTTGTTGACAAATGCTTTGAAATGACTCTAACACATTGTTCAAAGAGCTTGTTGGATCATATGCTTTACATCTTTGGAATATGAAAGTAATAGTCATAAATTGTGGAGGAGGTCAACATTTTCCCAATATTATGCCAAGTGTGAACATCAGAATGAAAGCCATTCCTTCTCTGGTTGACTTTCAAACCATTTGAGCAAAGAAATCTGTTTATGGTTCTAAAAAATGAAAGGGAAATTCCCTTCCATTCATGAACCCCAGTCAGTTAAGATCAAGATCCAATAAATACAGTCCAGGCTATACAGTCACATGTGTCATTATAATGAAAGGTTTATGAGTAGGCATAGTATCTAAATCATTCTCATATCTCCCTTTGAGAATAGTTATGGGTATTTAAAACATTGAAGACTGGCTATGGAAACTGTGAGTCTAGAAAAACAGGAAAGGTTTTGGCCTAACATCACATAGTTATATTATTTTACCACGTTGAGATAAATGAACAGCCAATGTATTGGTTGCCAGTGTCTTGTTATAATCAGTAGCGCTTAGTGTCATACGATCATACTCCAATATTTTTATGAAGTATCTATTTTGAAAGACTGCTGTCCTGATTGATGATTCAGCAAATGTCAGCAAAATATTATGCCCGGACCCTTCTCTTTTATTATCTGTCAGCCTTTCAGAAACTCATTACCTTCCACTACCTAATATCACAAGAACGGCTAATCATTGCATACTTGATTGTGTGTGTGTGTGTGTGTGCGCACGTGCATGTGTTTGTGTGTGTGTGTGTCTGCAATGCCACTAATCCTCAGCAAAGACCAGCACTGACACCTTAGTGCTCACACAGTCTCCAGGTGAGGTTTTCTTGGTGTTCACCCCACTTCACATTATTTGCTTTGCATAGTCTGCCTGTTTCATGAAGAATACCTGGAATGGGGGTTTTCCCTTTATCACGCCGGTGAACTAAAACCCTGTTCAATATCAGTGTTACACAGAACAATATTTCTATCCACTAATATGACCACTACCAAAAAGTCTATTTGTATCAGTCTTCACTTCAGAGCGTATCATATTCCGTTTTTAGGTTCATAGTGATCGAGGTGATGCAATCTTAGTAATCCCTCATTTGTGCTTTTCTTTCACTTCATAATGGTCTGTGTCTCTTTTTTTTGACCGACCATTTCAATGGCCAGCACAGCTCTTGCTCTCTGAATTCTGGATCTGTACTTGTGTTGTATTCAAGTCTAATCAATGGGTATACTACCGTGGATGCACACTGGTTACGTAAAGAATATAAGCTGCTAGTGTATGTTATGGAGTGTGAGTGTATACCTTCCTGCAGTACAGTACATTGTGCATAGCCTCAGTGAAGAGTAGGCTTATATCAGGTGGGGGGGGGGGGGAAATGTTGTGTCAGCAGTTAGTGGGAACCCAAAGAAATCACTCTGCCTTTCAAAGCATTACCAGTAGATCATATGGACGGACTGAGTGGCAATGCTATGAAAATCCATCACTGAATCATAGTTGAAGCATAAGGTAAAATCACCTCCCAAGTTTGTTACATTCCCTCTGCGAGCCTTATAGAAAAGCGTCAAAAGTCTGAAGGCAAACTGGAACTTCTTAGTTGTGCTACTTGGGAAAGGGGGAGTGACAAAATAATAAAAAGGTAATGTACATGGACCACAGGGACAAAACAAAAAAGACAAAGTGCAAAATCTGTGTGATGAAATGTCTCTGTGAAGAGTTTGATATTTTTGTTTTCCCTCTTTTAGGGTTTTTGTCTTTTTCAGCAAGTGCACTCTTTCCTTTCAGTTTACAGTTAGTCACTCCACATAACAAAGTTTATCAAAGCCGGCCTCACACGATGGAGTCTTTAATCTCCGAACCCAGTCTCACCCGAGGCCGTGGGCATGTGGGAGAAATCTCTACATGGCTCTCTCTCAAGTTCAGAGGCCTCTTCTCTGACTCCGAGAAGCTCTTGCTGTTGGTGTCTGGTGAGGAGCACTCATGGGGCGGAGTGCTGCAGATATAGTTGTCATTAAGGGTCTGGTAGCCCTTGTGATCTGAGACAGATGCCGGGACTGTGTTGCCGTTGAGCGGCAAGTTCTCTGCTGGCTTCCCCACTATTCTGGGCTTCTTCTGCTGCATGTTAGGACACTCTCCCTCCTTGAGCATGGACTTCATATGGTCGCGGTTCCTGTAGACCACAAACAGGGAGAAGACCAGCAGGGAAAATGCCAGGAGGGCACACACCACAATGAGCTCATTCCAGTAGGTCTTGGTGTTGATCTGCGGTGAACGGGTCTCCCCAGGCAGGACGATGAGCTCTTCCTGGGGAACATGCTGGGTATGTGATCGACCAGTGAGGGTGGTGCTCTCCTGCTTGGCCTCACCCCTCACACAGTAGTTGGCCAGCAGTTGTCTGAAGCCTTCCTCCACTGACCAGCACTCATAGGTTTCCTGCCTGTCAGCTTGAGCTACCACTACCAGGCCCCCTTCAGGGCTGGGGTAATGGAAGTGACCTGCAGTCTCGCTGTACTCCCACTTCCTCTCAGCCAAGTTGGAGCGCAGTTTACAAGGCAGGACTTTGAACGTGTTGGCTGGTATAATGATCACTTGGCACGAAGACATTCCTGTGGAAAGGTGCAATAAGATTTCGATTTTAGTGGGAAGTCAGAGTCTTTCAGTCAGATACTGCATGAAATAAGCCGTACCGCCTTATCCAGTGTGCTACAAAAACGAGTAGGATTCAGATAAGAACGGTGTGACACACTGAATAAATTTGTAATCAAGATATAAATTGAAATGCAGAGCATGAAACAAATCCAGTGCAGACTGCTGCATTATAAATCTAAGAGAATCTAGAGGAGAGGAGTTGACTCTACTTACGTGTAGGTGGAGGTTTAGCAAACCGTGGGCTGGGCACTGTCTTGTTGCAAATAGCTGATGTGTCTGCATCATCTACATCCTGCTGCCAGAGACTGAAACACATTCGTTTCATCAGGAAAAGGGGCTTTGCAAGTGAAACCCATTACTTCTAGTCTTTTATATATATATTTATCTAAACACTCTGGATGCAGTACTGTTTGTATATTATTGTGCAGAGGGATACATACTTGCCTGGTGGAGCCTGTCTGATATCCATACACTGCCTCCCAGTCCAGGCACAGTAAGGGT
Source organism: Hoplostethus mediterraneus (assembly GCA_034670385.1). NCBI lineage: Eukaryota > Metazoa > Chordata > Actinopteri > Trachichthyiformes > Trachichthyidae > Hoplostethus > Hoplostethus mediterraneus. Next base: position 8,937,516 of record JAXDDW010000003.1, on the reverse strand, counting down.
CCCTGGAAAGGACGCACTCCCCACAGCTCTGGTAATTAGTGCAGTTAGCTACTGGGACCTCCACCAGTCCAGAGAAAGAGGAAACATAAAGCTGGCCCTGTGGAACAGAGATGACGAGGCAGGGGAAAGGAAGGAACAGTGCCCCAGATACATTGGGTTACTATTTTCATCCAATATCTTCCTTGACTGACCCTGATTTCAATACAGTGCCCTTAGCCTTTCTCTATATCGGTTTAACACCAATTTCATTATTTTGATTGGCAAAGCTAAGCAGGGTAGCAAAGTTAGAGACAGGCCAGGATTCAGGAAGTATCACACACTATTTAAAACCCAGCTGTTTGCAGTTTCCCTGCGAGAAAGTGCATGTAATTATACCACTGAATGTGAGGTCCCCTTTAGGCTGCAACTCTTCACGGCTCATGGAATCCCTTAACTGCCAATAAAGGCATTTAGTGAGCTTGTTATTGCTTCCCATCATGAGAAAGTCTCCAGAAATAAACTGAACCTTTTTTCTCAGAGCACACCACTATACCTTTTCAGAGTCCAGTTCAATATGTTGCACTGGTTGGGAATCAGGAAAAAGCTCCATCTCTTCAATGATGTGCATCTTGTTGTTGACATTAATAGCTTTGTGAAGTCTCCCATCATCTAGAAAACACATGAAATCCCTTGAAATTAGAATAAAATCTTTAGGATGTTGAGAAATGGTAGTAATGGATAAAACCTGGTGATGAGTGGAGACGGGGACACTGAGCCCACTACCTGTGCCAATGAAGAGCACATTATAGGCCTTGTTGGCGACCCGGACTTGGTGCACAGCGATCTGTGTGTAGCGCACATTACGCTTCAGCAGAAGAGGCTGGCTGCGGATCACGCTGTCCATCAAGAAGTGGTCTTTGACAAAGTTCAGCACCTTGTCAGGCATGTGCAGTGAGGAGGGGATGCCCTGATCTCTGGCAACGTTTGTGATGCACTGTGGAGGCAACACAACAAATCACTTTATATACATTCACTCTCTCTGGACAATACCGACTGCAGCCGTATTGCTCGCCCCTGCCTGCCCAGTTTCATCAATAGGCTATTTTTTTTGTAGGTTTTCCACTGATTGAACCGTGATAAACCTGCCAGGAAATGAAAGCAACGACAGCTTGATAAGAATCAAGTTTTCAGGGAAGAGGGGCGGACAGTGACGCCAGCTACACAGATATCTGCTCAAGAACTGATCGTCAGTCGAGATTGAGGATGTGGCTGATGAGCAGACGGGAACATATCGGAGCCTCTCATGTGCTTGACTTTCCATGCTGCTGATTATTGTCATGGATGTGACTAGGTTGTGTATCCAGCAGAGGGCAGTAGGCCAGTACTCACCGCTCCAGGCCGAGGCTCAGGAACTGGGTGGTTGTATGTGTACCACTGTTGGGTCTCTCGGTTGACCTCGCGGTAACGCCCGTTGAAAGCATTTTCCACCTGGTCCATTGTAAAGGAACACACTGCAGAGCTTCCTGAAGCACCCTTATACCTTACAAGACATAAAGCAGAACAACAAAGCTAAGTTGAACAATTCCTTGAAAAATGTGTTGATTCTTCTTGATGATTTTGTAAAGAATACAATCAAATAAGCGGGGGTGGGGGATGCATGTGATCTGACAGAAGGGATGTGTCTGCCATGCCTCTGAAAGCCTAAATATATATATACTATATAGAGAGCAACCATAATCTGAAGCTTTGTTTTTCTTTAGAAGCATTTTAATCGAATGACATGCCTCAGATAAAGAGGCTGTTGTATTGCTCATGAATGCAAAATCTGTATAATGTACCTCTATGTATCATTGTATTTGCCTGTTGATGTGTATATTGTAGTATTGAAGTACATATTGAAAGTTAGTCCTCACCACTGAGACGTGAAAACTCCATAGAACATAGTTTTCTTCCAGTCCCCGGGGCTGGGTGTCAACACAAACATATCCTGGATGATGTTGAAGGGGAAGCCGTCATCAGGCAACGAGCATAAGAGCTGGGCCTTAAGGAAGGTGGTCCATTTCTTTTGCAGGACTCTCTCTCCTCCTTTGTCAGCCTACAACACAAACACTGTTCTGTTGGATGCAGCCAGTAGAGGGTGCACGCATACAACACTGTGACATCTGTGAGCGGGTAACTGTTGACAAATATCCATCCTAAAAGTAATTTGATGCATGAATATGATTTGAAGGGATTTCACAGGCTTGTAAAAGGCATGAAATGATAACGTGTACCATATGGTGTATTACATGATTATTATATTAAGCTGGGAATTTTCTCTTCTTTATTTACTTCGTAACCAGAAACAAAGGAAGCACTGTTCCTGGATGTGGAGCTGTTTGAATTGACTTAATTGAAAAACCTCCCATATTAAAACCATCCTGATTGTGCCCATAACACAGATATACCTTGAGGCAATAGACTTCTAGGTCATGAAAACATGAAAACTGGCTTGGATGAAAAACACCGGCGCATTGAGGAGGGCAAATTATTTTACATCAAAAAGAAAAGGGGCATTGCTCTCAGACAATATTTCCTCACTGACACTGCTACTGTAATTCTGCGCCTTTGGCATTAGCCTTCAAAGTGATCTGTGGCAAAGGACCTCCTTCACATGCAGAGTAGTTTGGCTACACAGCTCTTACAATAGTGCAGATTGGACAGCAACTGCATCATCAAACCTCAATGTGAAAGTGATTCATGTGGGGTATAAATGTTAATCATGACCTAGGCTATATTCCTCAGGGAATTATGGGCCTAAGTTAGGTGACTTGAATGATGACTCGAGTGATGAATATGAATGTTATGCCTACACCAGCCACAAATAACAGCCTGTTTTGGTTTTGCAAAAGGACATGGGATTAAAAGGGAGGATGATCTACTGTGCTGACCAGATTGTCTGTTTACATTCAGTCTTTGGCAGCAATTATTCCAATTTTGACACAGCCATAGATCTGAAGAAAGTAAAGTTGGCTGTGGGAGAAAAATAAGCAATTTTAAAAATGTGCAGTTCAGAGGACCAAAGAGAAAGACTAAGCAAGCTAGACGGCATAAAACCCTTTAACATGTGCTTCATCTGAGTCCCTTTTAGTATTGCATTAATCAGAGGAAATGACCATGTTGGATGGGAAGGGAAATGACACATGACCAATCCTGAGCTTCTGAAGCAATTACTTATTGTAGCAGTAAGCCAGGCAGATAATGAGCAACATATATTCCCTGGTCCCCCTGGCCGAATGTAGTTTTATTATTTAATACCACTCTGTACCTAAACTTACTTCTAAATAACTAAGGCAAATGCACGCCATTCATTAATCCCTTGTGAAACATCACTTTCAAGGGTCGTTCCAAAAGCCATGAACATGGCAGGAAGTCATGGCTTATTTCTGGGAACTTGAACATGTTATGTTTTGTTTGTTTCCCGCAAAACGCTGTTTATCATTCCATAGCTTGGCTTCCATAGCTCGCCTCAATGAGGTGAAACTTGTATACTAAACACCTGAATAAACAACAGAGAGCAACATGAGTTAAAGGAGGGATCTGGAAGGATAGAGATAGTGTTGAACCTAAACTAATAATTAAAATAATAATTTATTTGTATAGATATCACTATACTGTATTCAACTTCTGCTGTATTTCCCTCCTTTATAAACCTTTGTTGTATTTTACATTTCAACCAGTTGTGTTTGTTTTATTTAACTGCGTGACCCAGAGAACTCCCAAAGAATGACACACATTTCTCATTTTCCTTGTGTGATATGCATTTGTACCAAGAGTGTTCATATACATACATATTCAATACATGTTCTAGTCATACTGGCATCAGGCGTGCTATGAGCCAATATTTATTTAATTTTGTGAATTGCCAAGACAACATGAAAAAAATATACAAATGTGTCCGTGCTGCAGTGTGAAGGTATAAAAGAGCCAGAGATGCAGTCGCCACTCTGGACAGTGTCTGATTGTGAAACACCCCTGTGATTGACAGATTGGCTCCCTACCACTTTGGGGTTTATATCTGATGCAAATAGATGGTGTCCTGCTGGTATCTGACAGCAGGATGACTATCAGGACAAAAACCGAGAGACGGCCAAGTTCTGAAAATACGACGGCTAGTGGCTGTCCACATACATTATTAAAAATTGTGTGAGGGACATGAAGAACAAATACACATTTTAGACTTTGTCTTAACCTCAAGACCCAAGCTCTTGTTTGGTATGCATTTTTAATTTCTCTTTGCTATTTGGGCTTATTGGGACCTGATAAGTATAAAAACTAAGCATCATCTTTTGACACGATGTAGTTGTATTATGGTATAGACCAATGTGATGTCCACGTATGTGGACGCCAGGTCTTAGGAGGTTAAGGGTGTGTGTGTGTGTGTGTGTGTGTGTGTGTGCGTGCAACATCTTAAAATGGCTCATATGCTGTCCCCAAGTTTTCTTTGACGTGAACGTCAAACTGTCAGCTAGTGTTTCTCATTCCCCTTTGATGGTGATAAACACGATCCCCTTGTCACAGGGGCGAGCATGCGACGCTCTGATCAGGAAAACTCTGTAATGATGTTAATAATGTTTGCAGAACTGAAGAGGCACTAAAAAATATGAATATTACTGTGAGGTCTGTGAGTATTCCAGCAGGTGATAATCCATGTCTGTGTAAGGACCTTGTGCTACAGCCACCCTGAGCCATTCTAAGTTGGCTACATCTATGAATCCTGTCCGAATATGAGTATTTGTTGAGATACGGTAAGAATAGAGATGAATAGAGAAGAGGAACCAAACAGAGGGAGTGTTTTTCTGTAACAAGAGAAACCCCAAGAGGGTTGTGAGCTGTATGTGTACTGTTTAAGGTGTGGGCGTAAATAGCCGTAAATGCTACACATATTGTACAGCAGCACATACTACACACAAACACACACATACATGCTCACACATACGTCACAAGCGCAAATACCCAAACAAACCCCTTTTCCTGGTCTGGTAGGATCCAATAGTGAAGGGGCTAAGGCGGTGGGAGGGGATATTGGAATGTTTTGCTCAAGGGAAAAAAAACAAAAACAACCTTAGATGGACTATCTCCCTTCAAGCATCACTCACCTTACACACGCGAGCAATGCGTGACACAATGGTGTTGTCAAAGAAATCAAACTCCTTTCCTGCTTCACTGAAGAAGAAGTAAATCTTATCATCATCGCCCACTAGGTTGCCCTTGGGCAGGCTCTCCTGTATGTAGGCAGAGCCGACAAAGGCCGGGTCTGAAAGAAGAGCGAAGAAAACACATGGTCATCCCATATCCAATTCCTGCACCCCGGGGCAGAAACATCCCTACGCCCTGTGGCATCAGCGTACATTAATGGAAAATGAAGAGGGACTCTGGGGTTTGCAGGATGCAGGTAAACACAGGAAATCCCTTTTCATCTGCATCACGTCACAACTATAGTCTGATCATGTCAAACTTCAAATGGAATGTATTTGGGGTAAATGTTTTATGCATATCATATTTATCTTGTGTAAGATGGGAGGTTAAATAAAGCATTGAAAATATTAATTATAGAACAATATTCCAGCCTGGACACCACATGACCGTACCTTGAAGCCAGTTCAGCGAGTTTTCTGTTTTTAGAGCGGTTCCTTGGCTTAGACTCTTATAAATGATGGGTTCATTTCCTTGGAAATTGCTGACTGTACCGGCATACAGCTCTCCATCTGCAACACAATAAAGGAGATGGGATAATCATAGTGTTTACTAAGAGAGGATGGGCATCTGCGTCATACACAGTAATGAATTCCAGAGGTTATGTCCCAATTTGTCTTCATACCAACCACCTGTATCCAGTTACTTTACTGATTTTCACACTGCTCCCCATGTGTTTTTCTGTTTTCTGTTAACAAAATTGAAACAAATGTTGATTCCTTCGTTGGTGGATTGACATCATGGGACCTACCGGCCATGATGGCAGTGGACTTGTATTCAGGGTTGAAAGGGCAGCGGCTGCGTCCGTCTTCTGTCGCGATCTCCCCGGTCTCGCTCCTGACGAGGGAGAAGTCTGCGGTGCTCTGGACAGAGACACACACACACACACACACACACACACACACACACACACACACACACATCACAGGCTTAGTCGGAGAGTACAGCTGTAACCTACTCTGACAATGACCACTGTCTGTTATTTGTCTACAGCAGTTTGTGCCAAATTAAAGGGTGGTCAGTCAGTCTGAAATTCAAGTTGAAGCACAGGTCATGCCTCAATATGTTTGTAAATCATTACGGACTGCAATAAAAGGCTTTGAAGGATTTGGAGAAAAGGACTGGAAACCTGCTCTATACTTCATATATAACACCATTATGTGCAGTAAATGTTTTGATCCGTTTCCTGTTGGAGCTGGGGCTAATAAGAGGCTGCTCGTTTATCTTTCTCTGTGTGTATCTGGGCAGAGGCTCAACCAGTCCGACGAGCTCGGAGGTAGGAGGAAGCACACGCCCGATTTTAGATGCACTTCCTCTAGAATCTAATATATGAACACGACATGTCAATTCTTCCACCGGGGGCTATTTAGAGCTTCCTCAAACAAGACATTCACAGGTGAGGTGAGACTGCACTGCGTAGGACGAGGCTATATGAAACACACTCACAATGTAAGCACAGATGGGGCTGAAGGCGTACGTTCCACAGACGTACAGATGAGTGCTGTTCACACGTAGTAAAATCTTGATGTAGTTGAAGCAATCCGTCTGTTTTGGAAACACAGGTGAGAGAGGATCATTAAAATGTCTGAGAAGCTCTTTTCCACTTCTTGAGGATTGAGCTGAAAGGGGCTACCCTTCAAATATGGTTCCACATTACACAGCTGTATTTAACTGCATCCAAATGGGCTGGGAGGCGTCTTGGCAGAGGTGACACATCTGAGTGACTGTCTAAGACACAGAGCTGATTACGCTGTATTTATCAACACGGCAACCTATACGCTTCACTTCCCCTGCCAATCCATTTACTCCTGAATCAATAAACACACAACAACATATCCACCTGATTATATTCATTCAGCTTGGTTCTAGATGTGAACGATTAGGTCTAAGAGTGGGACAGGAGTGGAGCGATATAGACTAGAGAAGGATGGAGAGGAAGGGAAAAAATCATGCCATTGTTGTTGAATGGAAAGGTACAACTTGACTGGAAATGTCCAAGGTTTGACCTTGGGTTCATTTTCAAAGTGATAAGCAACAATGGAATCAAATCGAATGAGTGAAGTAAATCTGCAAGCCTGTAAATGATATTTGAGCCACTTTAGTGAGTTGAGTTTCACACCAGCAGTAAGTAAGTCACTCGCCTGTGAGTCTTTTCCTTTGAAACTGCACTCGTCTCTCTTTATCTCCGGGGTGTTCCATGTCAGCTGTGGGGAAGCAATAACGGTGTCAGTCACGTGAGAATAACAGTGTGTGGTGTCATATTCGTACTATGTGGGATTATATATATATATACATATATATGAACTATATGGTAATTTGCAGACACTTGCACATCCTTACATTCCTTTGTAGCTTGGCTCTGCTGATATCGGTGAGGTTGAGAGCAAAGAGAATCTCCCGCGCACCAACATAGAGCATGTTGTCTTCTTTACTTAGGAGGAGAGAGGTATAGTTGAAGACCCCGTTGACCGAGAAATGTTTGGCTGTCCTCTCCTTCGCATCTGGAGAGAAAGAGACACAGAAGAGGAGACAAAGGGTATAATTCATACATGAATCTGTCCATGTTGAATATGAGGGAGATATCATGTTCATTCTAACCTTTACAAGCCCGTATAAGCTGCAGAAACTGATGAAGAGGCACTTTTGTATGTGTTTGTGTGCGCACATGTGTGTGTGTGTGTGTGTGTGTGTGTGTGTGTGTGTGTGTGTGTGTGGTCACAAAACATGATGTACACAGATGTTCTTTCTTAATAAGAGGCACCAGCACACCGTGTCACTACTCCTACAGGGCTCCTTCAGTCTGTTTTCTTGTTCCCAGGACAACTGCACTGACTGGTATTACTTTCTTCAAGTCCACTTTGACTCCCTCACTACAGGGGAGCTACAGCACAATATGGGTACTGAGGGTCTGGGCCCCATAGTTGATGCAACTGATATCACTTCAGTTATCTTCTCGCATCAGAGAGAGAGAGAGAGACAGAAAGAGAGAGCGAGAGAGAGAGAGAGGTAGAAAAAAAGCTCCCAGTTTGGCTCTGCTCCAACCATACTGATAGCTCCTCTGAGCCCCTCACTCCTGACTGAAACCAAAGTTTAAATCAGCAACTCTCTTCACCGTTGGTTTAAAGACCTCTACAGAGCTCCGATTTGCAGCCGCCCGGAGGCCCTCTCTGCTGGCCTGGCTTACATAACTCGCCTTAACTGCATGCCAACATAAACAAAGAGCTAGGTAAATGAAGGAAACTTCAAATAACTGAAGCACAGATACAGAAACGTTTCCACTGTAATGTGACAAATGCACCATGAAGAACAATGGCAGGCCAAAGAACTAGCTACCTTGCACTTATATGTGAATGCCGATTGGGCAACCTGCCAGCCGCCAATTCAGATCCGTATTGCATTATGTCAATGCCAAGTCTAACCATTTTGCTATTATCAAATGTCCTCTGAGTTTGCTGAAAAACAGGAGGCAATTTGCTAGGTATGCAATGTATCTCTTCTTTTCCGGATTTGTAAAAATTACAGACAAGGAAGATTCATGCTGGATTAAAATCACAGATGCTGTTGGTAATAATTACAATTATGGGACCTCCCCCAGTAAAACTAATCCAGTTCAAATAGGATAGGGTGTCATTAGGTTCCACCGATAAAAAACACAGTATGTAGTATGTTTCCTACAGTACCTATGACCTGATATAACCTTACCTCAGTAGGTAGGTACAACAGAGACCTCCTCCCCCTTGGGAAAACAATACACTAATAGCGGTGCATCGCCTCAGCAACAGAGAGCCTTATTATGGTTAAATCTGTCCCTAAACCCACAAGAGGCTCCTTTCTACATACTGTACATCGGCCCACTGGGGCTGCTCTCTCTCTTCTTCCCTGTGATTACAGGATAAATGGAGTGCTGCTCCATGGCTGTGCCATTTCCCCCCCGTTTTCCTCCCTCAGAGCCTTGGGCGAGTTCAACTGTGATTTACACAGACAAAGACAAAGACAAAGGCAAAAGCTTGAACCAAAACAAAAGATTTGAGGGATTTTCACAGAGGAGGATATCTGCACAAATATTCTCTGGAGTCAGATCACCACTGTCATACTTAGCGACCACGGCTGACGGAGAAAAACAATGGGGCCCGTAATCGTGTATCATTAAAGAGATCCATGAGGGTTTGAAATAGCATGCAGGTTTCCATTTATAATTCCAGGCAAACATTAATCATCTGCCTACATAGAGCTATTAGTTTACAATACTGTATTCCTCTGAGGGTTTAAGTAATTGTAAAGTCGTATATTTAAAAGTAGGTATTATATCATGTTTTGTTCTCTGTGATTAGGATGAGAGAAAGTATGCTTCAAGATAAATGTGATACAAGACAAATTCGGACAAGCTTGCTTCAAAGAATCATTCTTAACATTATATTCTTGACCTTGCGAGTTACTTTCCCTTCATGACACATACCGACTGTATCTCTCACGCTGAGTTAGCCTGACAGTCACTCAAGTTTTAGAAAGTCACCCCTGAAGACGTTAGGCCCGCCTTATTCCAAGTGTCCTATTGGAGACACACACATCATGGAAAACAACTTAGCTACACCATCACCTGGCTTCCAAGGTCATGAAAACCTACTCTAGGGGAATGATCAGGAAAATGGGATTACAAACCCTCATAAAATATATATTTACCACTAAGTTCAACAGGCTGAATATATTGTAGGAAATACGAAATACACAGTTTTCACAGAGCACAGCTGTGAAAAGCTAGACTATAAAATAGAACAGCACGTTGAAAACTTGAGAGCAATGATATTTTGACATGAGGCATACAGAAAAAAAGATGTGCAAAAATATTTTCTGTAACAGCGCTCTGACTGTGAAGCAGCGTGAGCTACAGTTAGCGTGGATTTGGACTAACTCCCTGACCTCAAACAGACATCCTGGAGATGAATGAGCAACAACACGGTCATAATCCTAGGATCACAACTGCTGGAGGTCACACACAAGGTCACCATTACAAGGGTATGTGTGTATCCCGTTTGAACTCGTACTACCCTCCCCTCCACACACACCGCAGTCTCTTAGAGAAGCCACTCTATTGTTGTTTGACCGTCTGAGGTTGATTCCCGGGGGCCACTCCATGACAGTGCAGGCCCAGAAATGTTGTGGTGCGCACTGGGAATAGGGAAACAGACAGGCCTGTTCAGGAGAAGCACTTAGGAGTGGGGAGAGCAGTTAACATCTGCTGAGGCCACAGAGAGGAAGTGTCAGAGAGGGCAGCCAAGTGGGCACCCGGTAACAACGAGGTACAACATATAATAATTAGTTTATCCTCGTTTTCTTGGGCCTCCTCCCCGTCTGGTTCCCCCTGAAGGTCTGTGTTTTAAGTGCGGTATAGCATTTCACTGACCCTGACCTTTATCAAAGAAACACATCTTTACTGAAATCCAATGTTAATGGTGGTTAATGTTGAATAAACACTGCCATGAGGCTGATAGTATGTTGAAACTCCAACATCTCTGTGCTGACCAAGGAGAACAGACAGGTTCGATTGAGTCCAAAGACAACAATGATGGCCATAAACCGTGATATGGCCTATCACGGTTTCAGTTTTGTTTCCTTGTCCTGTTAATGTGTTAACTAATATAAAATTTGTCTGCATATAAATGTCTGTATATATCAGGACCCTCTGTCACAACCCTGTAAGCCATAACAAAACGACACACAAGGGCTAAAGAATAGCTAAGGGTTTTATTTTACATTCACATAATATTAAGGTTGACAGAAATAGAACAAAAGGCTGAAATGCTGAACCAAACTAAACCAATCTCTGCTCTCCGTCGTCTCCACTGCACTGATGATGGAAAGTTTTATCTTGTGGTACGCGCGGGGAACAGGTCAACCAGTGCGACAAACCTCCCAGCTCCACCCGCCAGTCAACTGCAAGCTGAAAAACACCAAATAAACAGGGAACCACCAGGCAGAGCGGGAGGGTCGTCATGCCTCACTGTATCACATATTCTGAGGCCTCTATTCCACTTCCTTGAGTTTGAGAGCGTGGCTTTGTGTGGTTCAGAGGACTCCATCTGTGACCCCAAGTTGCACTGTCATACAAGCAGAGCCCACAGTGAGGGGCTGGCCCAACCTCTGGCAGCTGTAACCAATATGAGATCATTACCACTATTATGTAATTAAGTCATTTCTGCAAATGACACTGCTAAATGGATTGAAATATTCACCGTGCCTGGCTTGCTAATCGATTTAGAGGGAGAATTAATTACACTCAGCTTTAAGGGAGCCCACCACATTCTGTTGCAGTTGATTTCCTGGTGGGTCTGCGTCCAAAAAGTACAAAGTTAATTAAAAGCATGGAACATCCCCTCTGAAGCAGGAAGGTACAGTAATCTGTCCTTTGGTGAAGCAGATCTAAGTACCTCGTTTTGCAGGGCAACTCCGACACGCTGATTCAATCAGTGCTCTCCGATATGTTCCCTCTATCAGCTTTCACGTCCAGGAGATTTGAAGATTCATTTAAAACACATGTTCTTATTTACTTAAACTATGCAGAACTACAAGGAGGAACAAATATATGCAGTGCACATCAGTGAGTGGCAAATTACCAGTGAACTGCAGCAAACTGTACTTGCAATAAGGCCACGCTCTGTTCATTCATATTAGAGAACTTGTCCTTCCAAGCAAGCTAGACTGAGAGATTTGTGCCATTATTACCAATAAGCAACAGCTCCTGACTGTGGTACTAAGATAATGCTGGTTATCTTATCTGTTCAACTGCCATAAAGATTAGTGCCTGTCGTAGTCCACCAGTAGAAAAAAACGGCCATCTTTCTTCACTGAGATGAAAAGCGAGCTATAGAATCCTGATGGGGAATCTTTAAGGGACGTCTGATGCCCCATTTCCAGTCTTCTGACCTTTACAAGAGTTATCGGTTTATGAGATTATATTAAACAGATATACCTGGAAAACCATATGATTTACTTTGGTAATCTACTGTAGATTTGAACTGCAACCATACCAATTAGGTTTGTGTACAGCGGTTTTACTGAAATCTCACAGATTTAGAGATGAAATTGTGTGGAATCATGTGGAAGACATTTCTTCTGCGGGTTTCTTTTCTATTTTTCTATTTCTTGATCATTAATGCACTCTGATCACTAATACATCACGGTAAAGGAAACACTAAAAAACACAAGTTCAGGTATCTGTATCTGATTGGAGGTAGATAAAAGGTGCCAATTGAGTCCAATAAAAAATAGAGCAGCAAAATGAATTGACACTCATATCAGAAAACTGTGATGCAATTTGTTTTATGGAGGAGTTTTGAAAAGAGTGGGGAGAGACAGTTGAGTTGGGTTAATTGAAGATTAGGTTAAGCTTGTGAAGGTGAAGACAGGGTTGGAAAACAAGGACACTGAAGATGGAAATAATAATTTAGATAAATGTGAGAAAGATCCTACTCAGGCAGAACAAAGAGACACTAGTGCTAAAGCTGTATCTCAACATACTGAACGATTTAAAGGACTGATAGAACAGATAAAGCCTAGTAAATCCCATTGTTTTGTGAGGAAGTGATCAAGACCCTCTGTTGAGAAGCAATGACCACTGACACAGGAAGTCACTCTATCAACAGGCATCCCACTGGGTCAGAGCAATGTCAGAGCTCCCACTACTGTCACATTGTCTGATGGCAACAAGGCAGAGAACAGGCCACACTAGAGTGGGTAATTGTGTGGCGGGCTAGACTCGGGAAGCTCGAGGACAGAGACCGAGGCATCTGGAATGCATTAAGGCAACAGGCCAAGCGCGCCAATCCACCAGGAGAATCATTAGGCAAGCTGTGAGCCTGCTGTTTGTATTGGTAACTTCTGGGGCTTCATCTTGTTAGTGGAGTATTGTCTCCACTGCACCATGCTGAGAATGCTGGCAATTGTGAATACAGCTTCAGTAAACAGAGGTTGGAAGTTAGTGCCACAAGATTAGGGGTGGAGATCTGCATATAAATGCTGGGGAAATTGCAAAGCTTAGTCTTAAAAAAGAGAAAAGAGTGCAGGGATGCGCAATAACAGGTTTCGTGGGAAAACAATTTATCGGGAGATGGCATCAAATTAAACTGTTTACATTTGAATAGTATTTCCAAAAGCTGTAAATCCTGCAGTTTGCAAACCAGTTTGACCTCAATGCTAATGCATCCTTTTCCCACGATGGGAAATAATGTTGCTAGGCCATCTAGACCTGCTGGTCAAGGAGCCACATGGAGCTGACCCCAGTTCAACCAGAATAATGTAAAGCAGCCGCTGGTTCATCAGGAACTCACCATGACACTCTCCTCTAGTGTGAACAGGGCTGGAGCATCAGAGACATGTCATGACCTTATGTAGACAGCCCCCATGGTCTAAACGCACAGCAGGGCTCTGACCCGACTAGCGTGACTCCATGCTGTGTATTGAGGAGCTGAGAGACTTGGGATGTCCTCACAACACCTTGGAAATGAGCGTGCAGGAGCCATGTGAGTGCTTTTACAGGGTCTGTTGAGTTTGATTTATGACCCACTCCCTAGTGGATTGGACAGAGTGGGTCTCATAAACACGGGCAATATCAAGATCAATGGTCTGTCTTTTCATGATGCACTGAAAACAATAAGGACCACTGGCAACACATACAGTATTATTGAGTACAGATCTTGCAGCATCATAAAATCAGCACCTATTGTACTATCTGCTGAATGTTTAAAATCAAATAGCATATAATTACTTTCAGCATGGTTGTAGGCCCCTAAAGTGAATTATGCATGCACATGCATGATGTGTAACAGAGAGTTGAATAGATCAACAAGCAACCAACATAAATCACTTCTAGGTGTTCCTTTAAACAGTGCTCTACCACGCTAAGCCATCCTGCATGGTCTGCATTAAAGCCAGGAACAAAAGCAGAGAGAAAAGCAGATGCAGTCTCTCCTCCCTGAACCCATGATCCATCCTGATAGGCGCATAATGAGAACCAGACGAGTGTTCACACCATAACACATACAAATCCCCATTCATTATTCATGGCAGATTACCCTCTTCATTAAGGCAGAAGCCGAGACCAAGGGACCAAGACAGAGAGAAGGGGAGGGCAAGTCTGTCTAGGAAAATGTTGCTGGATGAGGAGCCAGGGAGGGCCTGGCCTGCCTACCGTACTGAAGTTACGGCATGCAAGCCATCAGGCTAACTGGCATCCATATAGGACAAAGAGGGCCAGCAACCATGAGGAAGCCAGGCAGTTCCTACTGTACAAAGTTCAGGGCCTTGAGGCCCACAGCTCTGCTTCTGCTTTAATACAGTAAACCCAATGTGACAAAGCCCTGCTGGGGGACACTGGAGAATGTCAATGTAGCAGAACTGACATTACCAGACCAAGACCACACCCTATCACCAGGCCACCGCTAACCTTCACCATCATACTGACGCTTGTTTCAGCAGTAACACAGTACAGATGTTGTTTCCTTGCCATCAGAATCAAAAGTCGCACTACGGCTCACTATACTACACTATACACTATACCCTACTACCGTCTCATCCAGGTCTGTCAGGGTCAATAATCTCCTCAGATCAGTAGAATTATACTGCTTCCTTATGAGATTGAGTGCGTCCACCAGCTGGTAAACTGAAAGTGACTGTGAGCACGTAACCACGTCAAGAAAGATAAGGCAGTAGATCCTGGTAAAACTACACCTCTTTAAGTTTTATGACAGAGCGTAACTCCTTCTGTAGTGAAACCCTTCAAGGAGAGGTCAGGGCTTATCAATGTGGTAAACGTTACAGTAATATAACCGATATGGCTCTATACAAAACAAGTTCATGATGGAGGATGGGCATAGTTAGCTCCTGTAACATTAGTAAAACAGATGAGAAGAGAACCTTAGCTGTACTGAATGCATAGCAGAGCATATAGTCTTCCTAAACACTGAGTGGCCTATGTGGGTTTGACATGTTTTATGGTGGTGCTCAACATTGGCAACACGCCCTAAAAGCAAATCTTTCCATCAGAACAAGGAGAAGTGTGAATATGAAGGGTCTTTTCAGTGAGTGATTGATGGTGTGTGCTGTTGTAAAACGCTCCACCAGGGCTGAGTTGTGGGATTTGTCGAGGCTGGCAGGTGAGAGAGATTACCTGTTGGTATAGAGGTCCTACATGAGGGAGGCTGCAAGCTCAGACAGGCAAGATGGCTGACCTATTTGAATGCTTGCGTGGCCCCACATTAGCGCTATGCAGAAAAGCCTATCCTAATCTATGATAGAGGTAACTAGCAACACAATCCGAGCAAGTTTTTTCCCTGACAGTTGCTGTATTTTAAGACTGTAATAATGCCCAAACGTGAGTCACTAACCACAATTCAATCACCGAAAGCCTGCATTGACATCATAATCCATCATTTTGTTTTGTTTTCCCCAGTAAGCCCACAGTAGGTTCATCACACCTAGACACTAGAGCACATAAAAATGAAAGTAGGAAAAACCCTTGTCATCCAAAGTGTTTCGTTACATTTGATTAATTGCATGGCTGAGGATAAAATCACTGCTTGGCACCAACAGCCATGGCAGCTATCCACAGAACAGGGCATAAAAGATCATGTTGCACAGAGAGCCAACACTAAGAAAAACAATATTCCCAAAACATTTGAAGGGTAAAATATTGTTAGGATTATTTGGTTACGTTGCCAAATTAATGCAAAGAGAAGACGATTCTGTAAGCAAACTATCAATACATTAGATACAGATTATGACTAGAACTACCTCATGCTAGCGGGACTGTGTCAGATTGTCCTCAGTAAGTCGCAGCACAATGGCCCGGTTCATTTTGTAATTACGTCTGACCTGTAGGTGCTTGACAGAGCCACCCTGATGGAACTGCCATTCACAGTTTGGATTTAGTTGGATTTGCAATCATTATGGTCCAGACACAAAGACTAAACTGAAACACTCCATTCTGTTTGGCTATTCTAACAGTCTAAAGCTTTTTTTTTAGCTTTTACAATTGACACAAATGAAATGTTTTGATTTTTTTCAGTGTCCAGAGTTAATGAATGGAAACACTATTGTGAATTATGTGATAAGGCCTACAGGTGGGATCGTACAACACAAACAAAAGATTATAAAATACAGGTAGACTTGAAACAAATGGATGCAAATAATTGCTGCTATTCACATGTAAGGTATTCCTAGCCTGTTATATCTATGGATCAACAACATCATGCAGTCAAATGTTCTCCGCCCAACTGTGAGCACAGCTCTACTCCACAGAGCCAGGAGCCAAGAAAGGAACAGCCATGCTCTTTTTATGTGTTTATCAACAGCTCGCCAAGCCCATACTGTCCATGTAAAGGATCTCACAAAGCCCAGGAGCCCCAGGCACCTCCAAAGCTCTCATCACCCTGGATTGGCGGCTACCTCAAACTGGACTTTATTTATAGATGAATAACAGCCCTATGAGTCTGCTCTGCTTGCACTCAAGTGAATGAATGGTGTACACACATAGGCCAGTGGAGAGGGCACAATGTCAGGATAAACACAGTGGCCTCTCTCACTTTGTTTCTCCAACATTCAAGGAATGCTGGAAAATGACTGCTATGTGAGGTGACCTGAACAAATACCCCCATACCATGACTTTTCTGTACTCAAGAAGCTGATGACACTTACTGTAGGTGAAGGTGAGGCGCGGAGTGACATCGTTTTCAGTGGCAGCTGTATGAGCAAAGCCAACCAGTAGGACAGTGTAGGCTGGGAGACAGAGCCAGGCCATGCTTATTGTCCACATGGTTCCTCAGGACCACCAGCCAACTTGCACTTCTTGCCTTTCAGGATTTTGGGGAATTCATGAAGAGCGTCTTTTTCTCCTCCGTGTTTATTTTTTTTTCTCTCTCTCTCTCTCTTCCTGTAGGTCTGGGCTCCTTGAATGGAAGACCTGTGCGCTGTTGTGAAAGTGAAGTCAGGGCACTCCTCCGGGGCTGCAGACGACGCTGGGCTTGGAATGATGACCCGTGACCTCAAAACGAGCCTCCTAGGACAGACAGCCTCCTCCAATCAGCCTCCATGTATACACGACACCGCAGGGTCTCAGCTGGGATCTGCAGACAACCACAACAGAACATTCATTCAGATTAGGGCACCGTATGAGTAAGCTTGTGGGAACCTTCGCTATACTGTTCAAGTATTATACAGTAGCAGCTGCAGTGCGAATGAGTGCACTAGGTTAAAATGTAGGTCTACTGTATATTTCTTTCCTAGCCAATGACAATGTTTTGGGTGGAGAGCACTCTTTATCTTGACCAAAACAAAAAAAAAAACAACAACCTCTGGCTACATAACAATCATAACACATTATATCTGAAAGCTTGGAAAAGTGCCACGGGACAAAACCGAAAAGCTGCTTTCTCTGTCAGTGGGACTCCAGCTGACCTTTTCACTACGCATTACATGCCCAAGGTTGTATGGGTCTGCTTTCAGTTTCTGTTTAGCGGTACAAGTGATATCACTGTAGTGATCATTAACAGCCTACTATATAAATGAGCTTTGCTGCAGGACGTCTTTGTCTATGCACAGTACTAAGGTTCAGGTCAGGTTCATTCGATAGTGTCAGCGCCTGACAAAACAATCTTAAGCTCCCAAAGCTGGACTCTCCATATCTGCACTGCATGCACCTGTACCTGTGTATGGCCCTGGGATGAAAAGAAAAGTAAAAGTAACTATTTCTTGGAAACCTTATGGGCAAATCAAAATGAAAAGGTGTGTCCCCCCAGATAACAGCTCATATTACAGGAACTGTCAGAGTAGGCCTCCTACCGTTTACTGACACTGAGATTGGGCTTCATTGAGTTCACCAGCACATGCACATCCTAACAATAGTTGGCAGCTTTAGTTTATTTGACACCAACAGGCATTAAATGTTGAGAATATATTATGTGGTCATGTTGTAAAATGTTTTGGTTTCCACAGCCAATTCAATTTCAATTATGTCCTTTGTGGTGAGAACAAGCAGATAAAAGGACCCAGAGCCCAGAGAACCCTGTGGTAAATGTTTGCATAGGCCTACTACTTCAGCACTTCTCAAATCAATACGGATTAATGACATTTAATTTGAGTTGTTCTTGCCATCTAAGAGTGGACACTGTCTCCTTTGTTAACATCTCCTTGAATAATTATTGTGACAATATTAGAACAAAACCACAAGACAACTATAAAGGAGTTATGTGGCTTGAACTAATGCTGATGTACTCAGTGTAGTGAGAGACGAAGGGTAATTTGATGCAGACATCACAGTTACATCTGCAAACACTGATGTGTTTCCATTACAGCTGCCACAGGGAAAACAATCAAGAGGGGATTCAGTTTCATGTTAGGTATGGCAACCAATGGCATAAGCTAGTGAGTGAAGCTATTTCTGATTTCTCTCAAGATGCTCCTGACTGTTAATCAATAAGTAGTCTGACACTAGTTGGGAGCACAGACATCCTCGAGTCTGAAGTGGGTAAAAGACGTTGCCATGATACAGGCCAGAGAACAAGAGACAAAAGGGGTTATTTCTACTTCTGTATCGACACAATTGAGATTCACACAGGGGAATTACTGAAAGACATGCTAACTGTTCTGTCTCACAAACAGTTTCAGTGTAGCAAAGGACAAATGAAAGACAATGAAAATTCTCTTTCCCTGTTTCATTAAAAGTCTCTGAGGCCTTGCAGTGGAGCCAAATCACAGGTAATGTAAAGACATCAACATCAATCTTCACCAGTGTTCTACCCATATTATGTCTGAACACTAAAGAATGGCTACAGCACATCATTTATAGTAGTGGAGCATGAAGCAGTCTTCATGATCAGTAAGACAAAAGCAAACTAATCACCAGGTTACAACAGATCTTTTGAGGCGTTTAAAGCTCGAAAGATCAGAAACTGAGAGGCTATGTCAGTGAAGCTTTGACAATGCCCCCTGCCAGAAGCCTATGTGCTTTCAGTGGGCTGTGGTGTGCGACGGACAAGGCCACGGTCAGATCCCCCACCGGTAGGGCGGGCAGCCATAAGCATCATTAGCCTCCTTTGTGCGGACCAATTTGGAGTGAGACACCACTTGACCAACAAGCAATGGAGCTCGCATCAATTTTGGGTTTGTGTGACAGACAGAAAAAGAGACCCGCATGCTTCTGACTGAATCCAACGGACTGATGCGTAGAGAGAGCTCGGCTCGGCGTGCGCGAGAGAACAAGGGCCCCTCTGACAGCATAGAAATCTATATGCAACTCTGCACTCCACCGCTCTCTCCTGCATGATGCATACACAGCGTACTGAATCATCCCTTTCACTGACTACAGAGCCTGACAGACTTGCTGATACCACTGGCCATAATATACTTAGAGATGTATCTGTATGAATATCCCCTTTAACATATAGGCTGTATCAAGCTGATAGAATCATTGTTTGAGTCGAGCTTTAAGAACTTTTACCGTACAGAAGTTGTTGATTTCTAGTTGGCATTTCTTCAGCTATTGGGTGGGAGGGGGAAAAACTCAGTGGCACAAAGATTCTTCACTATTTGACTGATGGTGCATAGGGACTTGCCCACCAGCCCATCATCCACGTGAGTAATAGTAACCGTTTTGACAGTCCATGCAGTGAAAAGAATTAACTGGGGAGGGCAGGAGACCCTTAAATCACTCTCTGTCACGTGTACCAAGATCCACTGGGAATAAGGAGAGAGCTTGACACCAGAGAGAACAGATTCATTAACACACACGGCTGAGATAAGACTGAAATAATTAACCATAAAGAAGCAACTCCGCAAAGATGAGTGCTTATTTCTTGCCACCATCATGAGAGAGGATTTAATATGAATAAATGGAATCCGCCAGGCAGAATGAACTTTCACGCAAAGTGGAATTTACTAATGGAAAGCTATCAAACTTTCCGCTCAAAGGTTACAAACATTTCATTTGTAGAATCAACTCCTGGATATTATCTTTCCCACACTGTCGAAACGCGTCACAAAGGAGTGTGACACAAAAGAGGAAATAAACTTTATATTTAACCAAACAGGGAAATTCCCAGTCACTTCCTGTAACGCAGCTCCTGGTGTGAAGCCATCAGTGTGCAGTATATCACTGAATGGCACAGCCTGTGCAATGACAGCACTACTTATAAGACTCTGTGAGTAATATAAATAGCAGCGCTGCTTATACTGCTGAAACAGGTGGCACGGCCATTAGGATTTGCCATCCGAGTAGCGAGGGAGAGGTCAAGGTTCCCCGCATTCCACACACGGCCCGCTGACTGGAAAAGTGTTGATTGATAAATAAGGCCTCTTGGCATTCCTGTCATCTCAGAAAGCCACCTGTAAACACACACATTGACCAGCTACGTCACACCACCTGAACAACCCAGGTCACGTGCTCCCAAATGCGGCCTTCACCCTGTGATCAACAACCCCGCCCCCCCCTCCCCCCCCCTCCGGCGTCTCCACGCTGGTGAAGGACCCTCAGAAGTGTGAAGGAGCAGATGTGAGATGCGGAGGATATCGTCTGTCAGGAGGGGCTTTAATGGAAGAGCGGGCCAGCACATATGGACAGAGTGGCTGATTCACCCGCCTGTGGGATAGCGGTGTTGACACAGTCCTACACCTGCCCTCTCAGGTTGTTACACAACCATTCACCAAGATCTAAAGATACCTATCTGTGAGTAAGACGCAAGCTATGGAAGCACGTCCCCGATACTTAGGCTTTGGCTTAAGTATCGGGGACAAAGTGACTAAGTGATAAAGCAATTTGGGAATTTCAAAAGAGAGAAGGGTATTTTCACAATGTCTTTTAGGTGCTCCTCCCATTACTAACTCATTCTGTCATCCCTGTCCTGAGCGATTCTCCAGTTCCTTTGGTGAGTGGAAATTTTGCAGTCTGTATTTGTGATTAGGTGACGGTGGAATCTGAAAAAAAAACACCAAAAAACCCTTTCCTGTCTTCACTGCTCGACCCATTTTAAGTCCAATCCCTAGACCCAGCTAAGAGTAATTAATGGCTCATTCATCCCTGAGTGAACTATCCAACAGTAATTATGACCATATGCTATTCCAAAGACTTTTAATTGCCTAATTAAAATCTTATTAAACTATTGAACAGAGATAGGGGACATTTTGAACTTAAGGTTTAGGAGAGATAAATTCATCAAGCTTGCCTCACCATTGGGGCTTCGACACGTGGTCAGAGGTTGTTAATTTCATCACAAGTGCTGACTACATTAAATGCCTCAAATTTGAAGCTATCAGTCACAGAGAATGTATTGATAAATTAATGTAATATATGGCCGTGAAAGTGGATGAGAATATTTCATCACCTCCCGTCTTTGAAACCTATACAAGTGCCTAAATCAACCAGCTCTCAGAAGTGAAAATATTTGAAATGATATTCCATTTCATTCCATTTCCCTTCTGTGCAAATTTCCATAACAGATGTGGAGCCAGCAGAAGCAGCTCGCTGATGAAATGTAAAATAGCTGTGCTAGGTCTATCGCCAGGCCTGCTATCACTATCAGGGCCGGAGTGGGTGAAAGGAGAGCAGCAGGGGCTCTGCTACGGACAGGAAAGTGAATTAATACTGGGAGGGGAGAAAGGACAAAGAGGAGCAACCTGAAAGGGCAAAGACACTTTTTGCTTCCTTAAAGGTGATAATAAGGAAAGCATTTACACTGTAACATCCAACTAAAGTTACTAACTAATCACACAAGACAGTTACAGTCCCAATGAGATCTTTACTTCAAGCCCCATAAGTTGAACAAGGGGAAACTGTGTGAGAGTTATTTCCCTCTCCTAGCTCTGCTCCCTTTTTCTCCCTGCACTCGAGCCAAATCTCCCTGTCAAAACACATCAGACGGGGCATAAACCTGGATTAAACCTTTCATGTGTTGTCAGGAATAATGTTTTATAGCACTGTAAATACTGGGGGATTGGGAAAAAATTGGCAAAAGTTTGCACCTCGCACTGTGTTGTCAGATAGTTTTGAATAACCCCAGTGTAAGCTGATCCACTTTTAGGTAGCACCCTACCCTGTTGATCTTGCTGAAGTGGCCTATTTCCTTTCTACAGTCTGTTTTCTTCTTGTCACACCCTATATTGTGGAAGGGAACACCTATACCTGGAAAACCTAAGGACTAAATGTCTGCTTCAGGAAGGAAAATAAAGCACCATAGATCCTTTTAGTATACGCAGTCTGCAAGAACAATGATGTGAGTTCAGTAGCATGGCAGCCTGGGAAGATAGGAAATAATGATAACGGTGTCGATTCTCCAGACTGAGATGTTTCATATGGGAAGTGAAATCCTTCAAGGGCCTTAGCCTCATGTAGTACAGACAGCAGCTCAAGACATTTCACACTGTTCTCCTTTGATACACACTTCAACTTTATCAACTTTATCAACTCTCCTTTTTAACTTTAATCCCTGTTTCACATGTTAAATCTCCCTTTCTTGCTAACTCCTGCTAGAAAAGTCACAACAGCTCAGGTTCCCTACATGCAGTCAGAGCAATTATCACCTCACATGTGTTTAACATGCTGTATGAGGGCAGAAAGGGTATGTCTATTGACTTTCCTGTAGAGGTCTTCTGCTGAAAGGGAATACAACCATTTTAGTGGGTGGTGATGAGATGCACATATGAAGCCCTAGCAGTGAGACTACAGTATGGAACTTTCTTTCCATTTCCTTTTTCCATTACCAACATGGAGCTGAGGCTTTCAGAATGACCACTGACTTCACCCTGTCCTTCAGTAAACATTTGTCAGTGATCCCAAATGTTTTACACATAAATACATGTTTTACACATCTCAAACCAGTTGTTACTTACCAAGGAAGAAACAATGATTCAATTATATACAATACTATCTACCAACACGTCAAGGATCTTTCTGGAGAGAATAGAAGTGTGATGTATTTTGTTACTGAAAGAATCCAGCGCTCACCTTTTCAGCACACTGTTTAAGATATCAAGAACTGGTGTTTTATGAGGGGTCCTGGCATCTGCCAGACACAGGTGAGGAGCTGTTTAAGCCCTGGCTGCTGTAAGTAGGTCAGGCCTGTTGAAACACTTGCTCCCATTCTAAATGTCTCCACTTGTTTGGATTTATCTTGCCATTTAATACTTTCTGTATTTACCCCAGTGAAATATTGACCCTGATAGACTGAATGCTGATAACGTGGCAGAGACCAGCAGTGCTTTATCTCTATTGTTCTCGTTTAGTTTCAGTAACTTGATTTGTGATAGGAAGGTCTATGATACCTACCAACTACCAACTACACTATGCTGTAGTTGCTGTTGAAATAGAAACATATGCTGCTAAGCCTTGTTACAGTGTAATTACTGTACATATCAATGACACTAAGACACTATAATGCAATTGCATCTAACATATTTTCTAGTAACTACGATGTGCTCAGATGAATAACAACTTAAATAGAAAAATTTTGCAAACCTTCATCTCAAGCTCCTTGATCAAAGGAAAGTATTCAGCAACACTTCAGGCACGCTGCGTTCTTGAGAAAGGAAGTCGACAAAAAATAGATACTGATGTCGAGATAAAACCTAAAAAGCATGTTAAGACTGAAATAAAAAACACTTTAGATTTGGGATATATATGTTAAACATAGGGCCTTACTAGCAAATACTATGTAATATTATACAACAGTCAGACAATTCATTGTGCTTGTTACAACTCATTCAAAATGCAGCAGCTCATGTACTCACCAAGACCAAGTCAACACATTGCCCTTGTTTTAGCTTAATTACATTGGTTTTAGGATTGATTATAAGATTGTATTGATTAGTTTTAGCCAGTTTGCAGCCTGAGATCCTTGGACCAGGCCCTCCCTGTTCTCAAGTCTAGGCCCAAGATGGAGATCAGGAGATGGTGATCAGGCCTTTGCTGTCCGGCCACCTAGGCTTTAGATTATCACCGTCATCATTATTATTGTTACCGATGTCAATTCATGGACTCTTTTCAACCCGCTAAAATGCATTGAAATATTTGCCCTCTTTGAAATCAATTAGAATGGTGTGTCATTCCTGAAAGACCGTAAACAAAGCAGTGTGGCTGTTCCTCCTTGATGTCCATGGCAAGAAGCTACACGCATTCCAGTAGCTTAGAGGCTTAGACAGAAGCTCAGGCTACAGGCCATTGGGCAAAGAGCTGAGCTCATCCATCACTGTGTAAGACTGATAAAAGGCTCAGGATGTCTGCTCCTCCACATGCCCATCAACGACACAAACCACAGACATGCCTTGAGCACAACTCAGTGTCTCTGAGCCCGTGAAGCACATAGTACGACTCGAGAGCGAGTCGCTAAAAGTGACAAGATGCAAGTCGAGGACAAGTCACACGCACCTACTTCAGTGCTTACCACATACAGGGGTGATGCACTCTAAGCTGCTCCATTGTGTACTCTGTTGGCTACCCTGTTGGCTACTCTGTTGGCTACCCTGTTGGCTACCCTGTTGGCTACCCTGTTGGCTAGTTGGCTACTCTGCAGCCAGTAAAGATTAATGAGTTTAGTTAATCTTGATTACAATTTTTGAAACATTTAAGATTGCTACGGTTTGTAGATGGCCTGAGTTATTGGCACATCATTAAAATGCTATAACAACAGTCGTCACTCTGAAGGTGCCATCAAATGTAAGCTTCTCTTCCTTTGTAGCCAGGCTATATTCAGCATGATAAAAGGCTTCTTTTGGAAGTTGCTGATGGCATATACTGCTCTCAGAGCACTTTGAGAGAATTCAAAAGTCTGTTAGAGTGCAAAGACTGCCTGTCTGATATTCTCCTCCAAATCAGGTTCACAGGATCCATTTACTGAGACAGAGTATGCAAATGATATCCGACTGATCCTGGGGCAACAAAGATGGCACAGTCACTCTTGACTAGCTGATGCCTGTGGTTGTACTGGTTCATCTGTTTCTCTCCTCCGGCTACAGCCTCAACATGTGTGAAAGGATGATATCAAGCACCAGCCAAATCCCCCTGGTTCTCTTTATCTAGCAAACGAGCCCACATTAAGAATGCCTATGTGGGGGGTGGCTGTCCCCTTTATGTGGGGTCTGGGCGTGGGGCAGTTGCCCCCCACATGCAGTGACCTCACTTAGTAGAGATCAATAGCAAGCTGCACATTCCTTTCTCAAAATCTTGAGAAGTCACTTTGGCGTTGGTATCCCACTCATCCAAGCCATCTTCTGAATCCTTTACAACACAGATATTTAGGGTAAATTCCAATCATTGACATCCAACATCCTAGACGACCAGATTTGACCTATGAGGGCAGCCTGTCTGACGGACCATGAGGGGGAGATGAGCTCTTGTCACTCAGAATATCAACCTGTAGGCCAAGCCATGCAGACTTTTTTCCAGACCAGTTTTATTCCAGCATAAATTTGTCAAGCTAGTATTTCTCATTTTAGGCCTAATTTAACATGCTTATGTGTTTTCAATAATACTGCACACTACAAAATGATGAGGTTTACATTGCTCCCTAGGCTGGATGATTTAAAGGCTGGCTTACTGCTGTATTTAACCAGACAAGCATAATAAGAGGATTAGCAGCCTATCAGATGACAGAGCTCAGTGTAGTTGGCTGCAGGTATACGGGTAGATATCCTATATCACATGATTTGGTTAACTATCATTGTGCAGATGGTGTAAATTAATAGATTTTTTTGTAGGTAAAAGGCACAACAAATAAATTGTAGCTTGTGATATTTGTATTGCCAACTTGCTTTCACCGGTTAGTTTTGGCAGAATGGAGCAGTGAACTTCAAAAGTACCCTTGAAGTTCTTGTACCTCTTTGTTTGCAGTGAAAGACCCACACTGGAGTGCGCTTGAGATCCAATCAGAGTCCTGACACGTCCACACTCCAGCCCCCGCGGCTGGATGCGTGTAGGTGGGAGTTGATGTCATGGAGAGATGGAGGTGAAATGATCTGTTACAGAAAAGCTGAGCTTCTACATTGTGATATGAACGCCCACAGACCTTCCTCTTCCTCTTCACCTCCTTTCACAACTTAGGGATCAGGGCAAGTCAAACCATGGCGCTCAGCTATAACCTCATTTATAAACCCAATTCATATTATGAAACTGCATAGTTTAATAAAGAACCATGAGACTTTATTATAGTCAGATGTAGTTCTAGTAGAGTTGCGAGGCTCCAATAGCCAAATGGATAGTGCATTGGCCTCCTGGGATTGCGGGTTCAAGTCCCATTTAGAGGTTGACTGAAATCCACATGGGCCAACACTAGTGTGCTAACCCCTCATCCCAGGGTCTGCAAACATCCGCCCCGCTAAAATGTCCCTGAGAAAGTCACTGATTTCTTACCAACTCCAGAGGCTGTTCTGTAGCTGATCCTGCGCTCCGACCTCGCTGTGGAGGGGGCAAGTGATCCATCACATTATTATGAAGCTGTAAGGAGACTGATTTGACTCATGAGTAGTGTCTGAATAAACAGAAGATTATTTGCTTGTAACCCAAGCTAAATATTTTGTTCAGAAGACAAAATATCGCTGCACAAAATACCCGGTAGTATTGTTTAAAGAATTCTGCTGCATACTAAACAAATACATTCTAATATGGGTCCCAACATGTTGAGTATTTGTGGGGAGATCAAACTGTCAAATGAACCACCACAGACTATGTCACCCATCCAATAAATCAGAAGAGGGTTACTTTATATCGAGCACGTATTCATCTCTACTCAAGGCAGAGATCAAGATGACATATATGATGTGTTTTTGGATAGCAAATATCCATTCCCCCGTTACAGTGTTAGTGAGCTTATACTGTACCTGCATGCTAAGCAGTGTCACTCCTTCCAGATGTCTGGAGGCCTTGCTACACCCAGAAGCAGCATATCTATAACTGTCTCCCAGACTGCCCAGACACTGGTGGATAACTGCCAGGAAGAAAGAAGAGATGCAGGGATCCGAGCCCTGCAGCCACTCACACGGCAAAGAAAGCGCTGAAAAAGCCACAAGATGGCTCGCGCTGTCTTAATATATCACATCTTCAATCCAACGTGATGAATTATTCAGACTGCGCTATCTACTGTGCCTCTCACCTAAAACATCTGCCCTGCCAGCCTGTCTGCCAGGTCCGGGTTACACTCTGTTATGCCACAGGAAGCTTTTAGACTTGTGCTGTCTTGTGGTCTCTGTTCCATTTAACCCCCCTCTCTATCTCAATTTCTATCTCTAGGACTAGAGGCAGAAAGCATTGGTAAAAAGAGATTATGCGATTTCATGAAGAGATCAGTCTGTAAATGGATTTCGTAAAAGAAAATGCAGTATCTTTTTTGCCACCACTGTGTGCAAACCTCTGCTAACTGTCATATGGTAACATAACACATGGCTAACTAAAGTCAGGCTTCGCCGCCATTACCATAACAAAAGCAGATCTGGCAAAGCTTTTGACTTTGGGGTGAGGAATCGTAAAACATTCCAGCTCTGGCCTGCATCACGCTCATACAGGGAAGACGCCAAAAAAACACAGGAGCAGAGCAGGTTGCTTTTCACGCTTGCAGACAGTTTAAGTGCGGAGTGCTCATGGGGAATAAAACCTCCTCCTCCTCCACGCGCTTGCCCCTGTGCCCTCTTGCTATATCCACTGTTGGTGGATTTCAGCTATGCATGAAATGACTAAACACCAGCATCGCTCTTCCTCCCTGCCACATTCCTCATTCATAACTATCCGCAGGTATGTCTTACCGAGAAACACATGAGGCAACACTATTCATGTCCAAGGTTGTAGGCGTCCTACAGCCCGAGAGTGAAACTGTTTCAACTTACCAATATGCAACATGAAATATCTAGCCTTTATGCAATTCCTAGCAAAGTGAGGTGCTGTTCAGTAACAAAAACAGAAAATATGGCTTGTTTACATTGACGCTATTAGATGTCTCTGATCAGTGGGCTGCTGTTGGAATGTCCGACAGGGTCAGTAGCACCATTAGTGGAGTAAAGGGCACAACCTGGAACGCTCAGAGATATCAAATCACAGCAGTGGGGGAGGGACAGGCTGCTAAACAAGGCTAAGTTGAAGGCTGATTCCATCAATCAGACCTACTCTTGCACCCATGTCAGGAAGCACACGAACACTTCCAACAACGCGATACACACTTGCTGTATGTGACACATAATCACCTTTAGTTGTCCCACAGGTCCAACATCAGAAGTACAGACGTCCACATGCCATCAAGGATTAAAATAGAGCTGCATTATGAGTGTAACACGGACACGCAAGAGGAACAGGTGTGACGTGAAGGGTGATGGACAACACGCCCCCCCCCCCCCCCGAAAAGACAATTTTGCAATTCTCACACCAACGCGAGAGAAACGCTGACACACGTGGAAACATACTCCGCATGGTTTCCCAAAGCTATTCCACAGGCTTGTGTACAGTTAAAATAAGGCACTGCGTGAATGAGGTGAAGGCCCCGAGGTGCTTCATACATGCGCACCGTGTTTCTGCGTACGTCTGATGTAACGAGGCAGATCCGAGGGTCTCTGGGACACTAGAGCAAACACAGCGATCTGGCCAGGATCCACGTCCACAGTCATTTCCCACATCATGGCACTGTGCTGGACTGGGAAAAAAACAGAGGAACCCGCTGTGCTCCCAGAATGCATGTTTGCAGAGTTCCCATCAGTGAGTACACAGTAATAGGACTCCCTGAAGGCCTGTGTTTAACCTTCAGGTTACAAGTGGCTAGCCACTCCACGGCTCACCCCCCTCCGTCTCAGCTATTAACCCTTTTCTCACTCACTTTAGTCACCACAGAAACATGATAGCTCTCACCAGTGCCACTCCTGACCATTACACTGCCACAGCTAAGCCCATCTAACAAACAGGAAGTGAAAGACATCATCAATGAGCCCTGGTAAGTAAATTAAATACTGCATTAAGTCATTGGTTTTCAAACTTTCGGGAAACCAAATGTTTTTTCCGCCCCATGCTATTTTGAGCGGCTCATATTTAGGCTAATTTAAAAAAAAAAACATTTTATATCAACATGTGTGAAAACGCTTCTCTTTTCTATATAATTTATCTTTTCTCCAGAATAATTAGCTGAGCCAATGTTGTGTTTTAAATCTAGCTTAATTTAGGAGGCCTGTTGTTGGCCTGTGGTACTTCATTGAGCTTATAGCACTTCGGTCTTGGATGGCAGCACGTTATATTTTGGTTGAAGTTTATCTGCATCCCTGGATTTTCCAACAATAAATAATTCCATGAGCTAAATTGTGATCTAATTCACATCACAGCTATGCACTTGTCAGACAAACATTAGCCTGTAATCGTGCTCTCTCTTTATCTCTCTCTCTCTCACACACACACACACACACACAGAGAGAGAGAGAGAGAGAGAGAGAGAGAGAAAGAGAGAGGAAGAGAGAGAGAAAGAGTCAACCTGCCTATATAAACAGATGAAGAAGAAGGATCAGAGTAGCCTAATGCTGAGAAAATGCCCTTGGGATATGCTGACAAAGATTGGAAACATGTGCTTGTGGGGCCAGCATAAGGGATTACACTGTGATACAACAGCGTGATGTATTCCTCCTTTTGTTTTTTTTCTCCGAACAGTAATCTGCAACAGGTTGCTCGTTGCTTTGAGCAGCTTCACAACACAGAAGCGTAATTTTCTCTCTTTGCTCATTCCTTTCAACAGCCTTGATCTGGAACAGCATCACATCAAATACATTTTCACTCTGCAAAGGAATGTTTCCATGATGGCGATATAAACAGTGTTATTTCGGCCTATTCATCAAAGTAGTTGTGATTGTATTATGTACACTATAAACTATAAATACTCCATAAATAACGTACATATCAATTTCAATTTGCCTATGAACCAAATACTGCTACACGTTGACATTCCCCCCAACCTCATGACATATCATAAAAGGATATTTTCATCTCCCTTTCAGGATTGTTAATAGTAGCTTGATGGAGTCTGGATTTGAGGTATTGATACAGCCGGCACCATCCTTTACCAACGAGCTAAACTCTTTCTGACAGCATCATACAGGCGGTTCATTGTCGAGGCCCCGGTATCCTGAATGCTACTGCCAGCTGTTTTCTTTGTGGATCAAACCAAAAGAAAACACCAGGGCAAGGTCAGCACAGGCAGGCTTTTCTCCTTGGAAATCTACAGCAGACAGAGGAATCTCCATATAAGAGAGCGCAAAACAGAGCTCTCTCTGTCGCAAATGAGATAGAACCATCCTTTATTCAGCCTGCTTGTTTATAAAAAAAACAGCATGAAAGCTCCTCTTTATTCCAATTCTGCTGGGTGTTTGTTGATCAGTTCAGCACTTGTGTCCGCTAAAGCTGGGTTGGGAGGGTTATCTCTCCACGTCCAGCTGTCCCGTTGCATGCTAGACAGGATAGTCTACACCCCCAGGATCTGACGGTCTTTTCCTGAGACCAATACAAGATGACAATGACATTGATTTCCCTCTTGCGAAACTGACAGGCATGTAAAATGTAAAAGAATCAAATCATTAAAGCCGGGTCGTGTCTAATGGTGGGATAAAGCACATAGTATTCTCTAGTTGCGCAAGCCACACGTTTTTTTTGCTTTGTCAAATTCTAAGGGAAAGGGCTTTAGAGCTTTTCAGGTGATAGATACTAAAACTGAGCAAGAATAGAAACGCTGGGTCATCGCCGTCTTTTCCCAGTCTTTTCCATTTATGGTTTCTACCTTTAACTACCTCCCATACATTTAACAATTTGGTATTAGTCCTAATAGTGCTGCCAGCAGAAGGAGGGTAAGAGGTTTGAATTTCACACACACACACCTGAAGCCTCTGTCCTGTAGCGGCACCGCCTGCAGCACATCGTCAACTCCTGACAAGCATTCTGACCGAAACCTCCACAACAACTTTGCTGCGCTGGTACTCAACCACAAAAACCAGACAGTCACACCAAGACAATTAAGACTTCAGCTTTCATTCTCTTTCTTTTTTCTTTCTTTCTTTCTTTCTTTCTTTCTTTTCCACACACCTCAGAGTTCACAGAAGGTGTCCTAGCTGGGAGAGGATGTGTGTCCACTGGCTGCCACATTCACTAACTCCTATATCTGTGGAAAGAGGCCCCGTCGCACGCTCGCTGCTGCTGAGTTTAAAGAGCCAGAGTCTGAGACATTGTATCCAATCGGAAAAACACTGTTTTTCTACATTACTGGAGATAGTCACACACAAGCCGGCAGGCCCTAAAATATGAACACACCCAGGTAAATAGCTGTGTTTCCAAAGAAAATAAGTCCAAGACCAACATCTCTTAATGCAAGGGTAGCTACCATGCACATGCAGTCACCCACACATGCAAGCATGCAGATGCAGAGGCAGAGGGAAATACACACACACACACACACACACGCACACACACACACACACACACACACACACACACACACAAACTGGGTCTTTAATGACCACCTTGCCCTGCTATCACCATGTGATAAAGACTTACTGGAGAGGGAGGAGGACTGTTTCATGTCAACTCACACCCACTTTGCCTTGCTGCAGAGAGACTAACAACAAACCCCATGCAGACCAAGTCATAAAAAGTTAAGCATTCTCCAACAGGGAAATGACATGTCATGCGGCATAATGTCAATAGGTACCCAGAACCCCAGCGTACTCACATCAATGATTAATGGAGCCAAGGCACCACACAGTTAATGAACACAAGGGTAGGTTGTGTAGCACTAGTACTTACCCTCCGCCCCACACAGCTCTGAAGCAAAACTCTCCAGCTGAAAAGGTTCCCTTTTAGGTGACACAGACAGAGATCAAGTCCCTCCAGGAAGTGGCAGAAGATTATCCACAATACAGGCAATAGTGTTTAAAGCTCTAGATGTCTGCTCCGCTCTCTCTCCCTCTCTCTGACACGCTGTTGTACTACAGCCTGCCTCTGGCCACTCAACACACTCTAGCCCCTCCCCTCACACACTGTCAGACAGACAGAGAGAGTGAGAAAGGGAGAGAGAGAGGGAGCTAGTGAGAAAGAGAAAGAGAGAGAGAGAGAGAGAGAGAGAGAGAGAGAGAGAGAGAGAGAGAGAGAGAGAGAGAGAGAGAGAGATGAGGGTGTAAGAGTTACAAGTACAAGATGATCTTGACTTCAGACTTTCTTGATTTCCGTATATAACTGGGGTATTAAGGAGGAGGGGTCAGGACAGAGGGCCAACCAGGAGCTGGATTGTTCAGGAGAAAAACACTTTGCTGCCACAGGGATCAAACCTGTGATTTGCTGGTCACAAGATTGGTGATTTTGGGTGATTTTGGGGAATTATTTCCACCTTGACGTTTTAAAAAGTTGACAGAAACAAAAACAGTTTGTGCAACATACCGTACAGTGGCTGAATTTAAAATGAGAATAGCAATTAACTTAAATCACATTTCAGTATTGAGCATGCACACATTAGCCCGCCAGTAATTGACTGAAACGGGTGGGTTTCGCTCACTGAATATGTTTCAGCTCTCTCGGGAAATGATCCCCTTGTTATCGACTACAGATGTGTGTTTCTCAGCCAGCTGGTTGCACCCATACAAAAACACTGACTTTAATGCTTGTAAATACCAGTAAATAAACCAAATCTGTCCTAAAGCCGAATCATTATGCATCCCCATGTTGGGTATTTGGTATCTGGAAATTTTAACTTTGAACATTAAACTTAAAATCTATAAATACGATTTTACTAACTTTCATTTTTACTTCTTTCAAAAAGTAACAGTCATCATCGCCATGGCTTACTTCATCAGTAGATTCAACAATCTGGTTAAAGCCCTACTCTGGAATTTCAGTATGACTCCCCAGTGTTGAAACACTGTCTGCCTGTTTATGCCTGGAATAGAAAGTTAAAATATTTTCTGCACATGAATTTTGAACAAACAAAACAGTTCAATGGACAGACTCTAGTCATTCACGATAAAGTATTTTTCCAGCCCATGGGAAATTAAAACTATATAATACTATTTATATTAATAGCATTTCATATTGTGTGCCGTGACTTATCGGGCAATGCCGAATCCAGCCGAAAACCACCAGATTACAAGATATGAACTAGTGAGGTTGAGTCTCTCAGCCTGTGTATGAGGCTGTGCCACAAAGCGGTTCTAAAATAATACACACAACACAGGCAAGGACAAACTTTCAGGCCACGACACTGAAAGCACTACAAGAGCAGTGATGCTAACAAGTCTCAGAAGGGACCGTTTCATGCACTGTAAAGGGGACACTCTGCTCAAAAGAAACCACATACTGCTCTTCATGCTTTATAGACAGAGCTCGGCTCGGCGTGTGTATTAATAGCTTCAGAATGCATCATATCTCATGTAATAATGTGCCGAATATTTGTTTATGAACGGGCGTTCCCAAAATAAATGTACCATCATAAGGAGATTATGAGGAGGAAAGGAACTGTGCTTAAAGATGTGTAAAGTGTTACCAAACAACTTTGCATGGCTTTTTTCCCCCCCCCCGAGAATATTTCCAGGGTAAATAGAGAGAGGTGTAAGATAGCGGGGTGTTGAGACGGGGACGCCTGTTTCTAAAAACGTACTTGCTAATTATATACTTTAGGCACGGCTAAGCAGGCAGATGCAATGCCAAGTTCTGAGGTGTCAGGATTCAGAATGTCAGCGTGGAGGGAGTAGAGTCGAGAGTCCATGTGGCCACCTGAGATGTGCAGCGGCTACAGCAAGGCTACTTAGCGGATGTCTTACTCACAACTCACGCTTTGACGTTCTGTAGTCAGTCAAATACCTCTGTCCCTACTGGAGACCCCCACTGCCTTGCATTGGTAACTCACCTTCCGTTGAGTTGGACCACCTGCCACTGCCATGCAGACGACCCTGTGTAAACAACCCACAGAACATAGGGGAGCCCTCTCGCAGACGTCTAAACACGTGGCTCAGGCTAGTCAAACAGAGGAAGGCTGCTCCTTTTTATTGCTCGTGACCCCGTTAATGTGAATGGTCTGAAAATGTCACTTTTGAGTGCCTCCAGTCAGCATGACTCCAAGACAAAGTGCACCCCACACCAGTTAGAGTAGCAATTATAAAACATTGAGTAGGAAAATGTTGGATGGAAACGGTTAAAAATATGTTTTAAACATGTGACACGGGCTGTCGTGATTTCAGGAGACCGAATAAAAATGCTAGTTTGGTCATTCTCTTCAGCATGTCACACACACACACACACAGCCGGCAGAAGTGCTGACAGGTCATTCTATATAAATGAATAACAGTCTAGGCATTACAATGCTGCGATAAGCCCTTGTGTTACACATATTAGCTTAATGGAAACACACAGATAGCAGGGCTAGGCTACTGGCAGTCGCTGAGGCTGACAGGACTCCTAAGACAATTGAGCTAAAGTAGCGCTGCACTCTCAGCTTAACGTTATCACTTCTGTGCTCATGAGTACACTGTGTCATCAAGATCAAAATGTCAGCATTAACACTAGACCCTCCACGTGTCACATCTCTGTTTTATCTTGAAATGCGTTTGCGACTCGTGTAACAGACAGCTATATAGTAACGGGGCTCTCTCGCTCCTTCTCACTCGCCTTTATCTTAGCAGGCATTTATTATCAGAGTGAGGTGACAGTAAATAAAGGAACCGCACAATCTAGGATCATTCTCTAGGCTAGCTAAGACCTTAACACTAGGGTAGCTTAGCATGCTTTATCAACATAAACACTGTGCACAAAAAGTTGCAAATATTTCAACTGTGCTTCATACAGGTTGTCAGTAGTTGCGTGGTAACAGCAGGAGCCACGGTCAACACACACCACACGCTAAAAAGAGATGCCCAGTGGACACAAGGCCTGATTCTAACCTCTAGAGAAAAACAGCCACAGTCACAACTACTGCATCAGACTCCACTCAGTCGTGGCCTTTACTTGCCCTCACACCGCTTTTCAATTTTGGCCCGAATGCTAGATGTGCCTTCATTCATGTTCCTGGTGAATGCATTTAGGCTATTATATATATACAGTATGTTAAAGTAATGCTAAGACTTTGTAGAACATTGACGCTATTATGTTGTTAGTTAGTAGTGTGGCTAGATTTTCAAAAGGTGAATGAGCTGTCCTGTACCAGCACCAGCAGAAGTGTCACAGTCCGACCCCGTTGGGAGTGAGTGACTCATTTTGACGATCTGACTCATTCAGTATGATGGGAGGTGTACAGTACATAGGACATGGGTTAGGTTGTTCACCCTGTCCCTAGTATGGGTAAATAAAAAATACAAAATGAAAGTTTTCAGACTTTGATCTGTGTGTACTATGAGTGTGATGATAATTGACGTGGCACATTCATTAAAAGTCAATACACTTCCTGTTCCCTATGTGTGGTTTGTGGGATGAGTGCCCTCTGGCAGGATGGTGATGCCAGTGAACCATCCCAGGGGTGTGTGTGAGAGCTTTGCCGTAATCGGCGTGATTCACCCCAGGTCCTTTCATTAGATCGTTTCCTGAATGCTCCTTTTCGCTATGTCACCCTCCTATGCATTACTCACTAGTCTGACAAAAACTGGAGTTCCCGGTACTGCCAGTCATGCGTGTCCACTACATCAGATGTGCACACCATCACTTCATTCTCTCTCTTCCTGGTTCTCTCACTGCATTCATTTGTTTCCCTCAACCTCTTGTTAATCTGTGTTTGCGTTTTTAATAGAAACATTTATTTGTAGCACATAATAGTTACTGCCAAACTATCTACTGGAGTTAACGTTCATCAAACCGGAGCCAGTGGCGCCGCTCCAAACCAAGTGGGCCTGTTTAAAATTCAACAGTGGTAGAGCGAGCGGAACAGCTCGGATGCTCCTCAGGTGGCCCACCATGTCCGTACTGAAGTGGCAGCAGCTCAACTTTCCTGTATTTTGTATTTCAAGTCCCCCTCCCCCACACACCCACACCCTGTCGCCACATAACAGCCATGTCCTCCTCCTTCCAATGGAGGGGGAAATTAATCAAGCAAAATTGTCCTCCCCTCGTGGCAAGTAATTCGATACCGCAGCCGACAATGTTTATAAGAAGATTTCTCAAACATCATATTATAGATAGGTGCAGTGAACTTTTCGAGTAGGACTTTTAATAGCGAAAACGAAAGGCCTTTCCTCGCCGTGCCTCTTGGGGCACTTTAAAGTCAGTTCTGCTAGGATCAGAGGAGGTCAGCACTTATCGAAGACCGATTACCTTAGATGCCCAGCTGTTCCATAGCAAATGAAAGTCTCTCATTTAAGGTACGTCTCCGAGGGTCTCGGAATCAAATACTAATTAACGTTGTGTAATGAAAATAATTGGTCACATGGCTCTTCTTCTTTCCAGCATAACAGATTCAAATGTGAAATCTAAATCTTAAACATACAGTCTTTAAAATCTCCCTAATGAATACTGCTAAGCACACTCATTCTGCTTGAATCCAAAATGAAAAAATCTACAATGGGGCTATAAATTCAGATTACATGTGAAATGAGCAATTACCTTCACTTAGAAAATCTCCTTGGAGAATGAGCAGGTGTGAAATGCTTTTAGACCTTACATCGCAGTTTCTTTACTTTAGGGGGTAAGTGCTTAAAGACAAAGACAAGACAAGGACTATTGCCACCACACAGCGGTATTTGACTTAGTCCAAATGGCTGGTTTGATCACTCCCAATAGACATTTATAACGCAGTACTCCATTGGTCCACTCCTGATTAACGTCATTTTGTCTATCAGGTGATAAAACGAAGGTCAGAATGACAAGAGGGAGACTTGCTTTTAATTCAGCTGACTGTTAGCTACACACATGCCATAGTCTGTTCTCCAGCAAATGACAGAAGAAAAATTGCCTCAAGGATAATATGTTCTGTGTCTGCTGTGTCTAAAGGAGCCAATTACCTTCACTGTAAACATGACCTCTTCCCTATGGGGAAATCATAAAATGACCCTAAAAGCACCATGTGGTTTTCCCCGACCAATCAAAGCATTCAGTTGTTCTCCACAATACACCCTTACCACCAAAGGGATCACACCTTCCTTCTGGTACTTATGGCTAATGGGATTATGATTTAAAAATGTGTGTTCATCAACACACAGTTACAACAAAAGGGAAATGCTCCTAATATACTCTGTAGTCAGTAAAATGATATTGTTACTGAGATGAATTGATGGTATTAGACAGAATGAATGGAAACAAGTGATGGAATTTGTCTTTGCTTGATATAAGTAGAGGGAAAATCCTGGGGATGAATTAGTTATGACCCCATCTACATGTGGGGCAGACAAGGCATGAAATATTAACCTAGCATCAGACAAAGTACAAGTGTTAAGGTTAAGCAACTGCTGCAAATCAAGCAAACCCACTGAAGTATCTGTGCATGAATTACACATCCTGGTCAAAGACAATGATGATGTAGGAGAACAGTGTTTGGCTCAGCATCTACCTAAAGCAGTGTTCATCGTTAACTTCTAAAACACGCAGATAACAGTCACTGTATCGTTCACAATGACTACATCATTGTCCATGTACACGCCCAGTTTCTTAAGAGCAGGCAAAAATGAAAGTGAGACATATGGTCCAAGTAAGAAAGTAAGATAAATAAATAAATCTTTCTTCACTAAAATTTAAAAAGTACAAGTAAAAATTGTAAGATAACTGAGCAGCAAAAGAAAGCTTACTGTAATCACCTGTACAAATCTTCTTAGGAGAAAATAAATCACTTCTCCAAAGGTATTGTAGCTTTCCATGAGACATGCTGAATTACCTCTGAGCCGGCAGAAGAATCTGTCTTATCTTTACCATGGAAACCAACACCATACTACATGCACACACACTGAGGAAGCCACAGGGAATAAAATTCATCTATTGCCATGGCACCCAACGCCATGGCGACAAGAAGCTTTCACCGACCAGGCCAATTTACACAGCAGCTAACTGGACACTCATCCAGCCTCCTGTCCCCTCTCTCTCTCCCTCTTTCACTGTCTCCCTCTACTCCTCTACTCCTCTTTTTGCAATGCATTTCCTTTGTCACGAGCCATAAGAATTACCTTCATCTGTAGAGGACAAGGTCTTGCAGTGCTCAGTAGAAGCAGCTCTCGGTCGAGTGGTGACAGAAGAACAGAAGCTCTGCAGGGATCCCCAGAGATGCCCAGGGCTGCAGCTGAACCGGCACCACACGCACACATCCACTACCACTATCACCAGCAGCAGCGGTAGCAAATCGGAAGGGGAGGGGAAAAAATGAAAAGCAGGAGAGGGGGTTGCTCTATCAGCAGTAGGAACATTACATCATAGGCTGCTTCTGTGGAGGGTGGGAGAGGAGTGGACTGAGAAAGGGAGGCGCTCCTTATAACAGCACTCTGTCACTGCTGAGCTCTCCTCAAAGCGTACATGAGTACAAATGAAATATTTATGATCTGTTAATTGTGAAATGCTCTCAGTGGCTAGAACCGAGCCCATGAAAATAAATGTAATGTTGTGCTGTCACTTGGGCTTAATGTCACTATGGATATTGATATAATAGAATATAATGTGACTTATTTCCTTCGAGTGTAAGCCTGTTTATGTGTGTGTGTGTGTGTGTGCGGCCATACAGAGAGCATGAGCGTCAACATACATCTATCTTGTGGAGTAATTTGATCGCGTGACCAGTGAGTAGTGCTCACAAAGCATGCTGGTATTCAACCTTTGAAAAAGGTCATTTGAGATTCCTTACAGCAAGTGAGAGTGAACGTGTAGAATTGTTAGGAGCAAACATCTGCTCAAGCTGATTAGATTTAAACCTGCCTGTCACAACAAATTTGTCTGAAATTGTTGTGCGAACGGTCCTGCGCCTGCAGCGTGTCTGGGAGGCAGAGACCAACCGTAATGGGACGGATGTGATGCTTGCTTTTCCCAGTGGTCAGCTGTTAACCGCCCACACGCTGGCACACCACAGACCACCGCCGCTGACAACAATACTCACAACAATGGAAAGTCAGAACCACAGGAGCTTAACGCTGCCCGGCAAACACACACGCACACCCACAAGTACGTACACGCTGTCATAAAGACACACACGACACGACTTAACCGTCCTGGCGGGGAGGTCCCGACAAAAGCACATTCAGTCAAACAGCAGAAAATAACAGCAGTTTCTCTCCCATCTAGTGCCAGTTGTTGCAGGTAGAGAGTGCAGTTCCCTGTCTACCTTGGTCTTCCCCCACCGCGCTACTACGGGACTGTAGGAAACATTGACACTCTTGAATTCCTCTCTTCCCTGAGTATCACACTGACTCAGGGAGAGGAAAACGATTGCCATTTCTTGAATAAAAATACCTATTAGCAGAAGTGGGAGGCACAGGTGTGAAAGCATTTTCTCACCTGGAAACAGAGATCAGTCATGTGAATCCTAACTCAGACTATGTCATCACGTTCTTCTGCATGCTCCATGTTTAAACTGTAAAGCCTTTTCCTCTGGGTTCTACTTGGTCTCAGAGCTATACTGCAGACGTATCTATTAAATGTAATGTTTGTAATGTAAATGTTTCACTGGCAATGTAATAATATTACAATAGATATATACAAGATATAGCAGGCAGAGAAACAACAAAAAGTAAACAAGCACAAATGTACAATGTGCAAGTGTATATGCTGGGCAAATCCCTGGCTCGATCGATCTATAGGACACGCAGGCGAGTTGAAGACATTAAACCTGATGATTCTTCATTAGTGATATCAGTTTATTCTAATTCCAATTTATTCCAACTACAGTGTGTAATCTGTTTGAAGATACATTAGACATTGCAGTAGATAGATTAATAATTCATTTCATGATTTATTTGTTTTACTCATTCCTCTCCTTTACAATGGGGTCCAAAAGTCCACTACCAAGAACTCTTTTGTTTCATCATTTATCAAAAACAAGTTTTTAGTCAAATTATATTACATAATGCAAAATATTTTTCAATGCAAGTCCTTTTTTAAACTTAAAGCATCAGCAGTAGCAGCAACAACGCATAGAGGACCATATTAATTTAATCCATATCTGGTATTATTTGTTATAAGACCAAAACAACGATCCATGTGTTAATATTGTCACACCACCTTACCAAATGGTGTGTGAACAAGATATTCAAATGAGCATTTCTCAAAGATTTGAATCAGTTCTAAACAATGTATTCTTGAACACGATGTATCAAATGAGTAAAAAAAAGTGCATTCATTTTTGATAAACGATGAACTCAGATGGTGGACTCAGACTTTTGGAGCCCTCTGTAAGTGCTCTATGAATTCCAAAAATTGGAGCTTTGAAGAACAATGTCACAGCAAGTCTTGGCAGTCAAGTCCAATTGGAAGGTTAACAGTTTCCAGTGCAGTGTTGATGATATAGCCGGAGCTGGAGTGCAGCAATGACAGACCATAGAGACCTTTAATTTTAGCCCTGATGGTCGGCTACAGAATGGAGTTGGGACCGTAGCATGTCCACAGAAAACTCCCATGGGCCATCTGTACAGCAATACCCCATCAAGGTCCCAAAGAAAAATAACAATAATACAAAACAGGACTAGCAACATAGTTTCTGTGTGCCATTATTTCATGTGTATGAATAATGCAATACTAGACAGAAAATAATTGTTGAGTCCAGGTGTTTTTGTTTTTTAATATAAGACTCTCCAAACAGATCCTCCATCATCACTTGCAGATGTGACCTTCACAAACACACTAACAATATCATCTCCGTTACAATGTGCCCAAACAGAATCAGGAAAATAAAGGAGCACTGTGCGTGTCTGTGAAGAAGTTAATAACTGTGACAGAGAGAGAATCAATCCAACGGCTCCTTTGTTGAGTCACTCCCATTGTGAAGCGGAACACAGAACATTCCAAACATGCTAAGTTTTGTAGGTTGCCCGGAATGCAGTACTGTACTTGGACAAGACTGTATGACTTCCAGTGTGTGTGACACTATTCTTCAGTCGACAGCGCCCGAGGAACCCGGGTACCCCAGAATGTAAACAGCACTCCAGACGGACCTGACCTTTGCTAACACAAATTGGCTGAACCCCTTATGACCGCGGGGGACAGCGGCCTTGAAATATTATTCCTGCAACACATAGCTTATCATTCTATTTCCCACCGCTATGAAAAACCTCTTTCCCCAGCAATTGTTCCATTACAAAGTTGCGAACACATTCCGATATTT
Source organism: Hoplostethus mediterraneus (assembly GCA_034670385.1). NCBI lineage: Eukaryota > Metazoa > Chordata > Actinopteri > Trachichthyiformes > Trachichthyidae > Hoplostethus > Hoplostethus mediterraneus. The sequence goes on along the minus strand of JAXDDW010000003.1, from coordinate 8,896,063 downwards.
CATTGCAGAGGAAAAAACAATGACAGTATTGAAGAGCAAGGGGTGACCTTGACATGAGACCGTAGCACTCTCTTGGAAGACAATAAGCCATTTCAGCTGTTTCAAACATAAATTCACAGCAGACGTATTTACTCTAAACATTACTACACTTGTTGAGTATCACATAAAGAAGGAAGTCCAAAATAATTAAATAAATCAAGTTAATAACGCATTCATACCAGCTCCATGAACATGAATACTGATTCAATGTTCTACAAGTGACATAACAATGTTTTTGTGTTTCACTTATTGTCACAATATTTTAAGCTTTTGATTTACTTTACCACTTTTCAACTATTCAATGAAACCACTATTTTCATAATCCACTTTGAAAAGAATGTATTTTTCCTTGGAGGGTTAGGAGGGCTAGGAACTCAGATTTCACACATTAAGTAAAAAGTGGTCAACCATGATGCATGGTGTTGATTGATCACACTTAGCAGTAGCATCCTCACCCCCACAAGCCTGGAGCCCACTTGAAAAGGTCAAAGGTGATTAGCTGGCCCCTTCTGTTGTTGCTGAAAAGAGGCAAGAACAATCACACATCATGACATATACTCTCAAAATAAAACATTCTCCCATGAAGAAGAAGATCTGGAAATATAATACCCCATAATACCCCATACATGCCCATAATGGCGACATGGTTAACACAATGCTTGCACAGACACACCCAACTTTGATCGAGGTTGAGATTAGTGGAAAGTCCTTTTATACCTGGTGGTACGGAACTGTATTATATTTTGTATACCCATAGTAATATCCCAACATGTTTTTTTGGGGAATAAATTACACAGATGTAATACTTGACCACATAGTCAGACTGTGGCATATAGGCAATTGCAAAAATATATTTAAGCTATACAAATGACAAAGCAATCTTTTCTCTGGATTGCTTCTTCCTTTGTTATCACTAGCATGTGCAGCCTCTCCAAAATAATGATAAAAGTTCTTTACATAAAGCCTAAATGAAATATTGTCCACTTCACCGATCCACGGAGATCATATAAAGCTGACAAAAGAAGAAGTATAGATTCATACCTTTGACCTTCACTGCTAAATAAGGGGAAGTATTTTCATTTAAAAACTGTCAAATGGACCCTATGAGATATTCAGTAACCTATGAAAAGATATGGCATTATTGTAAGCTGTCCTTCAGCTTCTGCTGGCCTTGTTCTCTCTTCCCTGTATTGTAAATTGTACCTGTCTTGACAAATGATTTAACTTGAGTCATCACTGAACTTTTATGCAGTAAAAATATGAGGCCATTAGCAGATGACTTGAAATGCCATTAAACCAAGTATCACTCCATTGACCATTGTGAATAAGCAACCACTTTTTCTGGGGCATCCATCTCTACCACACATCCCATCATGCCACTGCCTTTTAAGCTTTACAAAAGGATATTAAGATCAATAAGCAGTGAAGGAGATGGTAAACATATACAAAAAAAATACATAAATTACATGAGAAATTATGTCTTTTGCCATCTGTAACAAAAGGCAAGGTGGGCTGTGCAGATGCTGCCGTCAGTAAAAAGGTGAGGAGCAGCAGTTGCATCTTATTACTATGGTAGTCTTAATCCCTGGCATACGCAGTGCCTCGAGCCACGAGACTACGGAGCCCCACCCTGGGCCCCACGCCTTAAAGCCCCCCTTCTCCTCAGTCAGACGGTGAGGTGTACTATGACGGCTGTGGACATGGCCTCCATAGCCTCAAAGGATCTCATGAACTATGAGACAGCTGCTCCGAAGAGGCTCTGATACAATGCGGGACATTCACAGTCCTATCATACTGCTGTTAGAGTCAGGCTAGTTAAAGACAGCACACTATAAACATGAATATCTCGCTCTCCTCACCCAGGAGTTGATGATGGATGCCACCCGTGCGCCCGGTTTGATCAGTAAAGACAGTTGAAACAGATGAAGTGTTTCTCAAGATTCCTAAGAGAAGCAATGACATATCTCAGACTGTTCTCATATCAACGTCGCAGTTATAGTCACGTATTGCAGCATAATTTCGTATGATATTCTACATAGTGCGTGAAACAGGAGGTGGAGCTCACGTGACTGAAACAGGCAGGAGTTTGACATTGAAATAGTGCAGTGGAAAGTAAGAGCATGGGGGTTTCGGATGGTGGATGGGCGTAGGTGCTTGCGTTCGACTCCGGCGACTCAGGTTTGAGGGCTGACTCATACAAACAAGTTTTCTGCAGTGAATAAAGTTTTCATTTTACAATTATCGTTTTTATTATTTAACCATGACCAAAACTTTACACTAACCCTGACCAAATCGTGTAGCTGCCTAACCTTAACCAAAGTTTTAGTTGCCAAACCTAACCATGACTAAAATAGCTCTGATGCTTATCTGGAAACTTGATTCTACTGTAATTCTACGTGAAATCCTCCCACCCCTCCCCTCTGCTGCTGAGTTAAAAGGCTACAGGTAACTACTGTGGGCTCTCCTGTTACAGCACTGCCTGACCAGTCACCTCGTTCACCTACTCTCGCTGCAGTGTCATGTTCTACGTTACCATGGCAACGTGGCGATTAAGTTCACCTCTCCATTCAGGTCCGATTCTCGTCCCCCCAAGAACCACTTTTGATGTCACCACACTAACAAAGCAGGCCTATAGCAATAAGCACTGTCAGTTTCATCTGGAGAAAGGTTAGAGGCCCTCTGCGACCTGGACTACTTCAAACAGATCGCAGCATCTGGTTTGAAAAAAAAAAAAGGAAAAATATAAAATGTTATTTTACCACCTTCTAAACACTACAATTTACAGAATATAGTACAGATTTTTAAATATAAATGTATTTTCACTGTTGCTAGAAACGTAAGATGGGTTCAAACATAATAGTAGTAGTAGTCAGTTTGTTTGGAAGTCAAAAAATACATGCAGCTCCATGCATAGGTCGGCTGTTGGAGCCACCAAATGATTGAAAATATCTTTCCATCAACTGGGATTTTAAAATAGAATTAATTACAACACAATCTTTCACTCACACAAAAACACAAATCTCAATCTCAAACAATCTCAGACAAACACAATCTAATGCAATGGTTTTAATTGATCTGATTATACTTGGATAAACTAAGCTGTATTAACTATGGGTGATGTGAGTGTGATAAGATGTTGCTCAGTTAGAGCTATTTCATCTGTCTGTTATATTTGTAACAGTTTTCCTTTGACTGATGGCGTAGACTAGACTGTCTTTACTTCTGAGTAGCCCTCTGCTCTGATACATTTCACCTGGTTTCCACCTCATTTTTTCCAAATCAGGAGCCAACAACAATAGATGAGCACAGCTGTTCCCCAGGCTAAATATTCCCCAAGATTAAATATTCCCACTCTACATTCAGAGCCAACCCTCCCCTGCACTCCTCAATGACACCTCCTTTCCAAACTACACATTATTCTGTTTTTCTGTCGTATGTCTAAGGTGGGCCGTTTGAGCAGTGGTAATTTGAGGGCTTGACTTAAAGAGCAGGTATGCCAGAAGCACAGTGAACTGTAAGCACACTGCCAGCCTGTTTATTTGCTCCAAGCGCCTGTCTGCCGCACTTCTAATGACAGGCTGGCATTCCAATAAAATAGCGAATCAGCTGCCTCAATTTGACCTTGAAGATCACAGATGGTCCTTGCGTCTGATCAGCACTGAACAGGAGACTTACTCTGTACAGTCACTTACTCTCCATCTTAATAGTTGCAGTTTATTTTACTTATGTGTACTGTATATACTGTATGTGATGAGGAAAGAGGGATGCTGCAGAGTGAGTTGCTGTGAGTAAAACGCAGAGCTTCATTACCAGCCCATTCCTCATTGGAAAGTGTTTTAATATGGTGAGTGACATCTCCCAGTGCAATTCTCAAACAACAGTTAGCCAATCAATTGAGGACATAATCACAATTTCCACGGATACTACACTCAGCTAAATATGATTAACTATGGCAATAAAGGCCAGTGCATCTCATTTCATGCACAAGTTTATGCATTATGTATTTCAAATAGAGTAGGGCACCTACCTTGTTTTCTTTGATGTGATTATGTGAAATAATAAATTCCAACCAATTATGCTGACATAAAATAATACACACGTCCAGAAAGGAACTATACAGATTCTTGTGACAGTCAAAGGAAAAATATAATGACAGCATTGCAAATTGCAATGACTAGTAATTGAACAGACTGTATGTCTTTATAATAGCGCAATATATATCAAACCAAAGAGATGCAGCTTTTTAAATGTAATGGTGTGCTGAGGAAAAAGGTGGCATGGTTGTGGTTTGAGGAAATGCAAAGAGCTGACAGAGCCTTGCAACGGTATTATGTAAGCAGCAGAAAACTGTCAGACTTCACCCAGAGTTTTACAAGAGTGGCTTTGTCATCAGTCCACCCTGAGTCATTTCATGAAATATTCAGTATATGATGCATGCTAACAGAGGTGCAGGCACCAGTACATACTTCAGTCACTCAGCATTAGCAGTAGCTGATTTAGATCAGAGTCACAGATGAGTTGAAATGAGGGTATGTTGTGCATTACTGGATTTGACGAGTTGTTTGTTTCCGTGCTGTTCTGTCCTAATCTGAACAACACCAAGTGCACTACGCTTTGTATTCTGTAGGGCACATGCAACACTATGAGCTCAACTGAGAAAAAAAAAAAAGGAAAGGAAAAACCCTTTTAGAGTGCCAAAACAGAACTCTATTTAAGGAACATCACTTCACTTCCACTTTGTAATCAGATGCTAAGAATAAAGCAATGTGAAATTTCTCTCAGTCTCAGAGCCGATGCCTTTTTCATCAAAGGAGCATGTGACTAAGTGTATGAGAGTATTCCACCTCACCATGTAGATTTGAAGTCGAAGGAAAAACATTTTTACGATGCTTCAAGTTATAGGGTTTGTAATACAGTTTTGACTGGTCACATAGTTGCTGGCAATTGCTTCTCTTGAGGAACATGTTGGCGAAAGGGCAGAGACAGAACATCTCAGCAGTCCCCTCTGTCCTCCTCAGCCCACAAATGTCCACAGGTATCATAACTGCAACATGTGTCAAAGGTTCATGTGCTCATATTTGCTCTACTTGGTTAGCTCCAACTTTACCTTTAGTTTTCGGAGTAGTACAATTTGTCACGGACAATCATTGTTTTTTATTGTCTGAATTTATCATTTCCTGAGGCACTGCCACCATCCCACAGAGCCTAGGGCCTGGGCAGACATGGTTTTGATGTGTCAGAACAGAGACTGATTAGACATCATCCAGACATTTAACCATGACCACCTCCTTCCAGTGATTACACGACAAGGAGGACATCTGCAGATGTGAAAACAGCTCTGTGCAGAATTCACACATTCACCACACTCATAATAGAGTTCGAGATTTTCTTCTCTCACTGATGCCTCTGAGAAACACTGCAGAAGATACGATAAATCAATGAAAACGCTATCTATCTGAAAATCTGAAAATCACTATCTACCTGGAAACTGGAGGTTAAGGTGAAAAAAATGTAAATCAATTATTTTGTCAGCTAGTGAAATCTTAAGACAATTTCTTAATTTCCATAAACTTTCCAGAAAAAAGATTATGCGGACAGACTCGCATTTTCAGGGCACACGCAGACTAACAGTAGTCCTCAGTTAACTGAGGTCCATCCAGAGACCAAGCTGAATATATAGAGTGTGTGCAAACTTTAGTCCCGTGCCAGGCCTAATAATACACTGACCAGAGCATGCACACCACAGCCAATACAGCAGCAGAGGCCTCAGTTTCTCTGCCTCACCCAGAAATCCTCTCAGGTCACTCCTCTCTGCAGGCCTCTAAACTTAGCTCAGCCCAGAAACGGACCAGATCAGAGGACGTCTGCCTGCTGTTGGGTCGTGTGGCAATCCTTCAAAGGGTGGAAAGATATGTGACAACTGCTCACATTCCCAGGCAACACTATGGACAGCAAGGAACCATAACAACAGTTTTAATCCCCACAAGTTTGAGCTCCAGATGCCGGGCAACCAAGGAGAAAATACTCTGTCTATCAGAGACTTGGAAGAAGTGGTAAAGAGTTACATATTAAAGTCAGTTTTTTGAGTATTTCATTAGCTACACATTTTCTCACCACTCCTGTAATCCTCTTCTCATAAGCAAATGGTTTTAGATGATCACACGATGGGAGAACGTACTTCTGGGCTCTTCATATATTAGCTTGCATGAAATGCTGCAATACAGTTAAATATATAGAGCTAAATGTTTTTATGCTCATAAGACAACACATAACATGGCATTTTATAATAAATCACATTAATGTAATATCAGTCATGCTTTCTAACAGATCAATTACTAACGCTAACTAGCAAGCCAAGTAGCCTAACATTGGAAATACTGTATTTTCCATCAAAGAGATTAAGGCAACTGATCAACTACGGAGCCATAGAGATGATATCCTATTGGAACAAACTGCTAATTAATCGGGTCTATGTGTCATCGGCACAAATGCGCTTAGTCTGAAAACTCATACCTACTCCACGATGCAAAGATGTGATTTATAGATGTTAGTAACGGAGAGGCTTTACAAGAAAACACTGGCGCTTTGCTTATATGCAAAGCCAGATGGACCCTCTGTCACATTGGGTCATAGTGTGTCTCAAAGACAGATGGACCCTCTGTCACATTGGGTCATAGTGTGTCTCAAAGACAGTGACCTGTGGCATGTTGTCTCAGGACCTCTGACTAGCAGACGAACGGGCCTATACGTGCACATTGAGTGGGGCTCGATATTGATCCTGTCATTCTGATTAATAAGGAGTCACACATCCAGCTGCAGGACATTTTATTGGTTGGTGTGTGTTGAATTGACTCTGTAGCACAGGGAACAGATTGTTGGCACAGTATACAGTATGTGCAGACATGTGCACTGCATAAGCAATGTACTGGAATATCAATGGTGTTAGTCCAGTGATGGGCAACTGGCCGTGTCCAGCGCTCAGATCAATTTCTCTGCAGCAACAAATGGCATCGCCATGCAGATATGATGTCAGGATCCTTCTGAATGGCCAGTATGCATGCATTTAGTATCGCTGGAAAGATTAGTGCTAGTAGCTATTAAAGCTACTCTAGACAACATTTTAATGTATATATGCATCCATCTTACCAGCTTGAATCAGAATGTGGGGCATACGTTGTAGATTTGGTGTCATTGTATTTTGATGTCGGGTATGGTCACTGGTGGGAAATCTCATCTGGACACAGAATGGGGCTGCCAATGTGCAAAATTTACCATTTACATTTTCTGCGTGGGCCAGACTTTTTATTAGGTTACATGCACCCAGTGTGCCATGCTAATAATAATAAAGAGTACAACCTAGAGAAGTACCAGGATCCCACAGCGGCCAGCTGTTGGCTGGTGGAATCTCCCCCACACCTTGTCTGCAGTCAGTAGGCTATAGCATGTTGCTAACGCTAGCAAGACAGCACAATGTCAGGGATAGGGATCCCTCAATCCTTACCTGGTCTGGCAGATCAGATGAAGCGCCAACCTGAGTCCTCCTCCAATCCATCCAACCACTGTTAACTTTAGCCTGCTAACAGAGATTAGCTATCAAGTTTGCTAGTTACTACTAGCATACTGAGCAAGGCCCAGTCTCTCAAATGAAAATGAAATGAAATGACCATGCCCCCAGCAATTTTCAAAAATTAAAAACAACAAGACCAATTAAAGAACATAATAATATAAATATAAAAAATAAACATAAAAAGCCTATATCATTACTGATATAGTGAATAAATCCAGGATTAGGTATTCAGAAGGTGAAAAGTTGCTTTGGTTCTTGAAATGAATGAGCAATTCTGACAGTTATCTGAGTCAGCAGCATTGAGAGGCACCTGAATTATGGATAAACAAAGACAATGTCAGATCTGCCCAACCGTGCCAGCATATAGTTTTATTCACTTGACTGAGACTACTGAGACTGATCTGGGAAGCAAGATACTACACCGTCTCCTTAGCATTTAGGCCTAGATGTAGCTGCAAGAAAGCGTTCAGTGGCTCAAGCCTGACCTCTCAGTGGTTTTTAAAATAGAGGCATTCACTCAGGGACAGAAGTTTGCCTTTTACAAATGGGGCTGCTCAAAGTCCTGGAATGGAGTTGAGAGGTTACAGAGAGGGAAAGCAATCTCATTAGTGTGCAACAGAACAACACTGCAATACAGTACCATCAGTAACAATACCATTAAGAGAAAACAAAATGATGAGGAGTGACTGTTTGGCCTTACGTTCAGGTCAGGAGTGAATCATCTATTTCAATCCAACATACAAAAACAATAAATAAATAAAAAAAGAAAGAAAAATGATCAAAATAATATTTCATACACAACAGAAAGTCACAGTCAGTGTTTGAACATGAAAACTCACAGCCTAGTTGCCATATTTTTTGTGTTTCATGTTGTTTCCTTCATGAAATATCATTGATGTTACGTGATAATACTAATTAAGTTAAGTTAAATTAAGTTTGTGCATTCAAACTCGATACCTTGTTGCAATGTGTTCGCGCTATAATGCATGATCTGACTGTCTGATATGTGAAGTAGCTCAGTTAAGCTAGTGAGGGTGGGAGGTAAAGAGATAGCCAGAGGTGCAGAAAACTCAAACAAAACACCTAAAAAAAATCCTGTCCTGGAAACATTTGGCACATTTGGCACCCCAAGCTGTGCCACACGAATCTAAACCTCAGAAATGTAACAGACCATCCACACTGTGAGTGGTGAATCCTCAATGTTCATTATCAAACTGCTATCTTGTCATCCCTGTTGGAGATCCTGGGTGCAAACACAAGCAAAAGAGGGAGACAACAAGCTAGAAATAGCCCAAATCTAAGGAGTTTGAACCTATTAGATGACTCCTATTAAAGACAGAGAAACGCGTCAAAGCCCTGATTCGATGCATGCTGGGATCTAGGCTGGCCAGTCTATTTTCTGACCATCTGCTGTACAAGGCCCTTGTGTTATTATCACCTCCTGTGTGTATTACCTCCAGTGTTGACTGAAACCGCTCAATGATGCATCCTCTGAACAGATTTATTTTGACAACGCAGGACTCAACCTGCTAGGATTAGTTCTGACGACTGTCAGGAGGAGCCTGCAGAGATGATTTCAGAGGATTTCTTTTTATAATTTGAGCTCCCCCATCTTCACGCTCCCTCAGCCCTACGGGTCCAATAATGCTGCTGCATGGCATAATTACACATCCATGCATGAACACCTACAGCATGCAAATCTGAATCTACGCACCAATTGTATTCTGAATCAGCCTGCAAATCTGCTTGCTCTCCAATTACAGAAATATGATATCACTTTCATGAATCTCTCTCCTTTATAAAGGTTAACTTTTATTAAAAAAAAACATTTTTATATAATACAATACATTTACAGAGCAACATTAGATGGGTGATGGAGAAAAATTCTTTCTACAGAAACCGTCTTCTTCTTCTCATGGATGAGTGGAAGTGGGCAAGATGGGAATGGGTCCCATTGTTAAGGTTGCACATTTCAAGAGTGCAAGGTCACTGAGAGGATTGGATTAGAGTATGTTTCTAGTCTGTCCAGTGTGTTCAGCGTCTTAGATGTGGCGTTACGTTAGAAGAAGGTAACTATGAATAAAGTAATGGCAAAGCTTTGATAATACCACATCTAGGCTATCACTGAAGCAATCATGCTGACAAACCGACACAATGGTTAACTGCACATTAAAGGCCATGCAGACATCCAGCTGCATAACCCAATAGGGCTTAAATTGACAACTCCTTTGAAAACAAGCTGAAACAGCTAGAAAACCAGCTCAACGTCTATCCACCACTACTACTGTTATAGGCTCTTTAATGTCTGCCCAGAAAACAAGAGCAGGTGTTAAGCCATCTCAGTTCCAGATCAGGGAGTACTGGTGGTGTTTTGCAGCATGGCAATATCAACTTTCAGATAGCAATCAAAGTAGCTACATGACATCAGTAAAATTGGCAGAAAAGCTCTTTTTAACCCATCAAGATCATCCATAACATGGATGCAATGATGCACAATATTTACAGTAGTGCCTGAAAGACGCCGACTTCAAAGCTAAAACATTTATGGAACTGTGATTCTACAACTACAACACGTTTTCCAACCCGCTTTACAGATACGGACACCAGTGAATGGGAACATGAAGGCTATGAAATACAATTCCTCCTCATCAAATGACATTGACCTCAGGGTAACCTGCAGCTACAACTAGACTCACAGAAGTTTGAAGACATCCAACAAGTGTTTTTCGTGTAGGTCAGAGTAGAATTTGTTCTTCTGCCCATGTAATCTGGAACAAGTTGATTTAGCTCTATTAATGGTTACTGCTAAGTCTTGTGGCAGCTAGTGACAGCTGTGTCCTTTAGGCTATCATAGAAAGTTGAAAGGCTGAACTGCCATTTCACGAGTAAAACAAGCTCAACTACAATCTTACCCTTGAATCATGGTTTCATTCTTAGACAGTTTTTTCACCATGACAAAGGACCAGTCAGCTTTTAGAACACTAATGATGAAAAATGTCGACAGTGAATTGTAAATGAACTTTACTAAGGCTCTACGCATGACACAGACTGAAAATGATATCTTTTGAAGTAAGAGAATGCCCTATCAAAGACGCGAATTGGGCCTGCAGCACAACTCGTCATGTAGAGCAGTGCAGGCCTGCTAAGTATCACTGATGTGAGGGGTCTTCGTGATGGAGTTTCAGTCAGAATCAAAGCAATACACAAGGAAGATTCAGACCAGTATGAGGCCAGGAATTTGGAGGGATTTCCATTTAGTCTCTGGTTGTTATTTTGGACACACCACGTATCCATTTGAAGATCATTTACAATTTCAGATCAACAAAAGAGTTTCTGTCCGACCAGACCACAGGCACGCTCAATCAGGCCAAAGTAAAGGAAGCGGAAACCAAATATTCTGTCACGGGTAACACACATCTTCTTGTGTGTTAGAAACTTTAAAGTCACAAACTCCAACCACCTTTCCACCCAAGCCCCGAGACCTGCCTGTCTTCCTGTTTTCAGTGCTGGCCAAGTAAGAAACATTATGTAACATAAGCACCTGCCCCTGACGTGTATTCTAAAATAAGACTGAACCACAAAGCATCACACATTAATTGAATCTGAAAAGCCACGGTATACCTATTAGAGTGTTGAAATATGATGTTTTGAACTAATTCATTATGTTTTGAATGTCAACATCCCATGTGAATATGCTTCCCACTGTTATCACGTCTTGATCTCATTAGTAAATATCCTAATAATAGCATAAAAACGCACAATTGTACCAGTATTTTGCATTGCATTTTTACAGTGTAATTCTTTAATAAGTTTGTATCTTCACAAATACAGACAAACTGCAGTTACCTGACAGAGGTCACACTATTAAACCACTTCAGGCCACATACCATTTGTGTGTTTGTTTGAGTTACAATTATTAATTGTACTTGGTAAAAAACTAATAATAATAATTTCAGAGAGCAAATTTAAAAATGTATATATTAGCTGGTAGGTATCTTCCTGAAATAATTTCCATTCTGTGCGTACAGTGAAGCCTGTAACTAACCCTCCTCATTCTGATCACATCTCTGCAGAGTGGATGTGACAGCTAAGATAGGGTTATTATTTACCCTCATATCCCTCCAGGCACACGACTGACTGAGACCCATCACAACTCATGCAGATAGATTTGTCACATTTCTGTACTTATACCCATCAGGTTCCCATTGTCCACTCATCGTGACATACTGCTACTTCCCTTTGGTTCTGGCACAGAATGGAGACATTCATCCTGAGAGGACTTTTAGACTCGTCACTCTTAAACGTCCACTAGGATATGTAGATAGCAATCATTAACATACAAACCTACAGTATGTCTTTATAAAAGGACTGTTGGGGTGGAACTGCTTCTAGGCTTCTATATTTTCTTTACAGGTACACCATTGCAAGAGATTTCTTGAAAGACATCCATTATTGAACATATGAACATATTACCATTATGAAAGTGTATTACCTTAAATGAAAGTGTCTAATTGCTGCATCTTAAACCACCTCTACTGCCTCAGATGAATACAGGAGTCACAATCTATACCCTTAATAAGATGTAATAGCTTCTCTAGCAGTAGTCTGACCCTGATTAAACAATACACACAACTATGACCTTCGGGACAATATTATAGTAAAAAGCTGCTCGCTGTGTCATGATGTGACTATCCGGTGGAAAAGAAAAGAAAAGCTAATTGCCTGAAATAAGCACCATTTCCTTTCATAGGAAAAGCAGTACACTTTATTTGAAACACACTATTGGTGTTTTCAAGAGGCAAAAATGTAAACGTGTGTAATGTAAACTAATTGGAACTCATGTTGGGTAGGTAAAATGAAGTCTGCTCTATTTTAATCAGCCGTGACCTCTGAATATGGATTGCCTTTTCCTTTAAATACATTGAAAGTGGCTTGCATAAAGTATAAGCTTGGGGTAAGCAAATCTCTGCAGACTTAAAGATCAAATGTGAGGATATTTTCATACAATTACAGAGCTGAGAACTCAAACATGGTGTGCCACTCAGTGCTACTAGTGAATAGCTTTAGTGGGGGATTTAAAAGGTTCATGGCACTGTAGACCTGAAACAATTCGCTGGAGACCCATGCAACTAATTACTCACGGCATGCACGTGAAAAATAAATAAGCAGTTTAAATTTGTTTTTGCACATTGGTTTATGCATACAGATATGATGTATAAGAAGCCTACACCATGACACCCTCAAGGCTATTAGCATTCACAAGGTTTTACATCCCCACCAACCTCACACCTGCAGGTTCACATTAAGCATGCACAAGTTGTTCTGAGGGAAGAAATGTGAATGCCTGTGATTTATTCTCAAGCACATTGCAATGCTGCTTTTGTTAGTTTTAGTCTGCATATTGCAGGTCAGAGCATTTTAAATATAAATCATTTGAATCATTCAACTATATACATAAATATATAAACTGTATATAATCATATAAGCTCTGTGACTATAGAGCAAAAATTAAATGGACAACCAGTTTCTATTTGACCTGGAGAGCCAAGGCCTTTCTCAAGACGGATGTTTGACAAAGGGTTTCAAGAGATATAAAAAGCATCAAGCAACCATGAAATATGAATGGTATTTTCTCAACATTTGGGTTTGTTTCAGATTTAGGCTATGTGGATCGTCCTTTCTCTTTTTGAAGAAAAGACAGAGCAGAGCACTGAAAGACTAAAAAGTGCCAGTTAATAAAATAACTCTTGATTTTAAGACTAATAGTGCTAAAATGGTATATTCTCTGCAAGTCATTGCCTGACGTTGGAAACTATAACAAAAAGGCTAAATTGAAACTGACTAAATTGATACATGATTAAATTATCTAGATGACCCCTAAAGCTACTCTATACTATCTTACTATAAATATAATACATCAAAATCAAACAATCATGGCCACCCTGTAGCATGGATTAGTGGATGCATATCCCATAACTGATAGCATCAGATTGAGTAGTTGAGGATTAAACTCACATGCTGACACACACACACACACACACACACACACACACACACACACACACACACACACACACACACACACACGCAGCCTCCTATATCAAAGAGCCCTTCTTGAGGCGTTTCATAGGCAAACAGGTGCTAGATTAAATCGGAGGGGTAAAGACAAAAGCTCAGTGTCTGTTACTTGGCTTGTCACCACAGAAGTCAAGTCAAAGCCTGAAACGAAAGACCTAGCAGTGTGTATAAAAGCAAGGAGTGTTGAAAGTCAAATGTGAATGCAATGACAAATAAGTCATATCTATTATGTGGTCAAAGACCAACAAATTGACACAGTAAAGGTGATTTCCAACCCTTGATCCACACATTATACGCAATAATATGAAATTCGATTCAGACAAAGAAACTAAAAACACAAAGCAAGCAGGGGATTAGACCAAATGGCAATCAGGAGTATACAAAATATCAGAGTACAAATTGTGAGGTTTAACATCATGATTTATGTAACATAATAGCATAATAGATTAATTGACAAAGCACTATTATATTCATTGTATAAATTTACCCTAAAGAAAGGGCTGCATTTGTGAGAGATAAAACATAAGCAGAAATGAGAGATGAGAGATGTGAGATAAGGTGAGGTGAATTTACTGCTGCCAGCACTTTTCTTAAAGTACCAGGGCACAATCCATTTTAACATATAGTATGATGTTTTGTGGGCACAACAACAACTTAAACAACTCCTACTGCTTGAGTCAACAACTTCTCTTCCCACTAGTTCATTAGCCTATAGGCCTCATGTGTGTATTCAAAGCATAGCTCTGACACCGTGATCATAAATATTGCATTGGGCTGAAGGGCTTAACCCTGAGGGCGCTAGCTCTCCTGTGAACACCAGGAGTAAATCAACAACAAAGTCATGGCCAGGACAGGTCTGCACCTGTACAGCTGGGTACTGTAGGCCATGACATCATACAGGGTAACACAATCCCCAGAAACCCTGCTGTGAGCAATATCAGCCCCAAGGAACGTGGTCCAAACCACCAAACAACAAATGAATAGTTCCCATCTTCATGCATAAACAGCTATGTAGCCTTTTAAATACTCCATTTGTGTCTCCTTAATAATACTGTTCAAAGCAGCAGCACAAAATGCTAGTTGTCTTCCTAAGTCCAGTAGTTTTCCGTCAAGGTTACTGTTTCACTTTCATGCCGAGCTGCATCTCGTGAGCAGAGAGACCAATGAATTTTCTACGTCCATCCCCTCTCATCTGTTCAATGTCAGTCTCAGCAGTGTCTAATGTCTTCCAAAGCCTCCTCACACACATCAATCATGACAAGTACACAGAGGTCCTCTCTGACTCCCAAGATTTGTGGGTGCAGCTAAAGAAAATTTGAATTCTCTGCCCTTGGATACTGGATAATTCGATTAAGACGTTTCAAGTGTGAAGCTGTGCCATGACTTTACCATGCTTGCTTATGTCCAAGGCTTTGGAGTAACAGATTATACGTGAATATGATTACAGTATCAATAACCGATCAGAATGTAACCTGGTGCTCGGTTAGTATAAAAGAGCATAGTATCAGCGGCACCTGGGACATGGTAGTAGCATCTCCTGTTGCACTCACACCTCAAACTAAGACTGCAGTTAATTTTCCCATATGATGATGGATATGGTTCCCCCTAGTGGCCTACTGAATCCACTTCCAAGGGTTAACCTTAGGTTTTGTTGGACTAGATCAGATTTAAGATGACGGCTTCTTGGATAGTTGCTATTACCTGTCCAACAGTGCAAAACTGGCAATGCATCCACAGATCAACACCTGCCCTGGCCAGTTCAGAAATACAAGGTGTGTGTTGCAATGTGGCACGGGCCAGTTGGACAAGGCTGCCATCTGTATGCACCTGTTCCATTGACTTGGTTATACAATGTCATGCTATTTTGGCAACAGAGAAAGACAGAGACGGATGGAATACCTACTTGAGATAACAGCAGAATACATTTGGGCCTATAAAACTTCTTTCATTCTGCAGACAGGTGTTTCTAGTTTTCTTTTCAGTTTCCATTCCTTAAATGGAGCTTTGTTCATAATTACAGCACTTGCTGTTGCACTCAATCAAAAAGATTACAAGCACTAACTAGAACAATATGAGGTACTGCTAACTGACCAAAACATTACATCTACATTTTATTACCTCCATAAGGTCAGTTGAAGGTGTGAAGTTGAAAGACAAGTATTTAAGTAGTAAAAAGAGAAGTGGTGTTAATTTTGTCATATGCCTTGACAATGAAACAAAGAAAGCAAAGAAATCTAAAGTTTATTTTTCACCTCAAAAAATAATTTCTCCATTGTCTTATTAAAATGCCTAAGAAGCTGTTAATAATCCACCAAAACTGATGTATTAATTTGTAGTAATAAGACCACCTGACTGCACCACTCACCATCATTTAATTAGCCCATTAAGATAAGCATAAGAACGAGGGCATGCTAGAGAAGTCACTGACACACGCCTTCCGGCTCACGCGCATACGGTCGCGTTCTCAAAGGGCTGTCTGGCAGATGAGTAGTGGTGCCATGGGTAACTTGCGTATAAGATATATTGTTTGTATTTGCTAGGCTGCTACCATTAGCGACCTGTCTGGAAGACGAGGATATTTTTAGGGGATATAATATTTGCTTTTGGTAAACTGCCGCCCACACAGTTGTCTAGCAGGAGTTCAATTAAGGAAGTCATTTGGAAGACATCAGAATATATGAGGAAACGGCTTCATTAACTGGAAGACAGGCTTACGTGTTAGGAAATAGCCATCCTCCTTTTTGCTAGCAACAGAGTCGAAGAGTTCCCCGGCTAGCTGGCAACCTGTCTACAAGACAACCGTGTGTTTAGAGGACATTATTTGCTTTTGGTAGGCTTAATCTTTCCGTGTTTCGGTCGAGGCGTGAGCAAGTCACCCATGTTTGTAGCAGTGTTGAGATTACACACTTGGAGCCGGGTGTACTTGATTATTTTGAACAGAGCACCAGTGCCACCTGGTGGACTCTTTTAGGAAACACATGATCACAGAGCCACTATACTTGGACTCAAAACGGAGGTAGTCTGCTTCCTTCACTACAATAAATCACCACAGCAGAAGAAAGCAAACTATGTATTCCAACCACAAGTATTTTTCTGCAATTACTGTATACGTAGCACTGCCAACGAATTGAAATATATAAATTACTAATCAAGATCTATCGAGGTGTTGCCTAGCAGTTGCATTCAACACACGAGCAAAGGACCACCGGAAAACAATGTGCACGTTTAAGCATCGGGCAATTTCTGTTCATTAGAGGAGTGTCAAAACACCTTTCCAGTCTCTTATCTACAACCCAGACACTGTCTACAACCCCTCTGGTTGACAACTTGTGTAGCACGCCTCAATATTCACTCTTTTAATTTTGTTAACCAATTTACCATGGAATGACATTATGTGAATGTGACATTAGCTGCAGGCTTATTTAACTGTATTGACATAATTTGTTAGCTACCATTATCTGTTCAATTTATTTATGTTTTTTCATTATTTTTAATGTTAACTTATCAAATGGCTAATCTAGCTGTTGTACCCATACCTGAGTCATGAACTAGCTGACTATGTTCCTGAGGGTAAAGCTGAAAGATGAGGCCATTGTGCATGATCAAACACTATATCTGTTTTTATGGTTTAACTGTTTAAATATTAATAACAGTCAAGTCACTGTAGTGCAAATATACCTTAGCCAGTGCTTGGCTAATACAGAGGTTTAAAAGAAAACTGACTAACGGAACAACATCATGCTCTCAGTAAAACGTAACCCTTGCTAGAGTGAGTGAGAATATAAGCAGGGGTCAAAAACCCTGGTACCTTTCCTGTTATCACATGTACTGCATTGTTATAGGCCCACTTAAAATGACTCTTTTGATCAGAAATTAAATCAGTATAATATACAGTGTAATCTACTGAATACAAAAGACATCAAGATAATGAATTGGGTTCATAAATGATATTCATTGTACTATTTCTTGCTTAATGTGGATATTTTTCCATTTGCAAATTCAGACAGATTTCATTAATAAGCATGAGAGCAGGGTAGGCAAAATTAGCTTTTTTGGAAGATTAGTATGGACAGGGAGGTGTCAAGAGGTGCTAAACTTCAACAAGGATGCAAGCAGCATGAGAGCCCCCCCATGCAGAGCTACTCTCAAGGACTATACCTGTGTAGGTAATCCTTAAGCCCTTTTTACTTCAAATGTAACCGTATTTCATAATTTACTAGATATAAACATTTTATTGCTATTGAAAAATCTTTCAGACCCCGTAGTGTTTTCAATTAGGCTACAAATAAAGATTTTAGAGGTTATATTTTTATCTTGTGGGGGAAGCATGTCTCAGGCCCTTGTGGAAACAGGAATAATGTACAGGAGGCTTACCATTATTTGTAGGACTGAAGTGTGTTTCCATTGCTATTTCATAGGCTACGTGATTTCCTGCATACTGAAAAGGAGGATGTTTATTATTATTATTAGCATCAATCAAATGTCGAACCGTTCAAATGTTTCCTGAGAAGCAATTAGAAATGTCTGACCAAGGTGTGTAACCAAAAAGTAAGCTATATAGTCCCTTGCTCATTCACGAGATGACAGCCAGTGGCAGGCAACAGCAATACAAAAACTGGAGGTGTTTTCATTCTTTGAGAGTGTTGTCCTACTGTTTTTCAAATGAAATACTGCAGTTTTCTATGTTTTAGGATTTTCTGCATGAAAAAAATGTATGGAAAACGTGAGAGTGGGTAACCTCAGGCATTTCCATGTATCTCACGCTCAGTGTCTGAGAGCTGGCAGCCGTGTCATGCTCAACCTATAGTAGCAAAGCAAAATTATTTATTTATTTATTTATTTATTTATTTATTTTTTACATTTTCTTTGGGTGAGGGTTTTGGCTTCTAAATAATCAAATCCAGTCATGCTCCGAATTTGGGATGGGGGGTTTAAGAGGACCGTGTAGAAAGCAGCTCTCTGAGGTGGGTATTACCTGAAATCATCCCTGTAGCATATGATGCCTCCCAGGTCAAAGCTAATTAATGATCAATGACTGTTCAATGCTGAATAGTTCAATGCAAAATAGTCTAAGAACTTATACCTATACCTGTTTTTCACTAAAAGCTCAGGTTGGTGTGCCTTAAGATTTCCAGATCAGTGATTAAGATTAACACTATATGTACATAGAAATGAATTAATTAACTGAACCATGTTGAAAAGATGTGAAAACTATTCATACGATTTCTTTGTGTAAGACTATGGAACATTAAAGCACTAAAGCATCTTTCTGAGGTGACTTTACATGGAGCAGGTAGACTTCAGGCACCACCTTGTCAAATCTTAACCAGCTCACAAAAATGATAATTTCAGTATGTGTATCATTTAATAAAATGTACAGTGTTGCAATATTACCAAGTGACAAAATGGGGAGAACCCATAACAGGGTAATAACGGATATAGCATTATTTGTCAAGGTGTTTCTGCTCTGTTGTGGTAACATAACTTTAAACCAACAGCTTCACACTATTAATATTAGTTAACCTACTACAGACGCTGTGGCATGGTGGAATGTGTAGTAATTATTTTTACCATACACATAATGGGAACTAGCCAGTCTGACTGGCCAGCTTGCTGCAACTTAACTTAACTGGGACAATTGATGCAATAACAACAACAAGAAGGCCCCAGGTTGTGAGGACGGTTGGCTTTGCTCTGTATGGACATGGACAACCTAATGTAATGGACTTGAATTTAAATCTTATCGCTCTGTATTTTCAAAGCTGAGCCGATCTCTGGAGTGCCACGCTGCATATGGACTAATCAAAGGACGTCTGTAAAGCTACCATTTTGAATTAGCATTTGTTCTCATTAAGAACAAGAATATTATGGACAATATGGATGATGGTGGATAACAGGCTCTCCAATAGCAAGGCAGTCCTCGAGGAGGGAGTTGAATTGCAAATAATTTAAAATAAATCTAAAATAAATAATCTAGTGCCACTCAAGCAAAACTATACTTAATCTAATTGATTTTCTATGTCACTATGCTCTCAGTGTGCAGTCTGTAGCACTAGTCTACAGGTATCAAACCTGCATCTTGAAATTATTTCTAAATCTGGTTTAAAATCTGATCGGGGACAGTTTAAAATAATGTCCAGGGTGCTACTGGGACCCTGGACATGTCCTTTTTGAGCATTGACACTGTATTTGATAAAAGGCTCTGTACCAGCAGCATGATCATTAAGGCTGATTTGATAACTATGACCCTTGTTTTCTTGCTCTCATTTGACCCAACCATGTGCTGCATAGTGCCTCACAGTCATTTAG
Source organism: Hoplostethus mediterraneus (assembly GCA_034670385.1). Classification (NCBI taxonomy): domain Eukaryota; kingdom Metazoa; phylum Chordata; class Actinopteri; order Trachichthyiformes; family Trachichthyidae; genus Hoplostethus; species Hoplostethus mediterraneus. Next base: position 8,876,070 of record JAXDDW010000003.1, on the reverse strand, counting down.
AGACAATTAAGAGTCACAGCTGAATTATCATAGCGATGCAGAAAAATGCAAAACTCAAAAGGAAACCTGAAAATAAGAGTCATGGATAATCAGTCCAAGTACTTTGGCACTCTGAGTTGGGGGGTGATGAGCAAAAGGGTTGTAGTTCTTTAACTGTTCATCTGATAGGGCTGAAAATACCCTAAAATGAAGCCAACAATCTGCACTTTAACCTCATAGCCACTGTATCAATTTGCAACTAAAATAATAGATGTATGAAACCAAAACAAAAAAGTGTGTCACTGTCCAAATACTTGTGGAGCTCACTGTGTGCTTTGGATAGAAACATCAAAAACGGAACAGACTGTCTTTTTTTTTTTTTTTACATATATTTTGGGCTTATATTGAAACATAACCTTAAATGGTGTATTTTTTTTAAAGGAGAGTGGGCAGTCCACACCTTCAGGATTTTTATTTATTCAGAGAGGTGGAAAGTAGAGGGGGAGAATGAGCAGGGGAGACACTGGAGAGACAGTGAAGATGGGATTCAATCCTGGGATAGCAGGGGCACACATGTGGCACCACACACATACACACATATGAAATGTTAGATTAGATCAGATTGGATTAGATTCAATTTTATTGTCATTGCACAGAGTACTGAGACAACAAAATGCAGTTTGGCATCTAACCAGAAGTGCAACTAGTAAATTGCAGAGTATGTTTGTTGAATCAAACACACATACTAGTACTAATAGAAGTAGTAATGTAAGATGTTATGTTAGACAATGATATATGCATAACATATGTAAAATATTTATATGTGTGTGTGTGTGTGTGTGTGTGAATGAATGCTTATCCAGAAGTCATCTCAATATAAACAGATTCAGAAGGCACAAAAAGAAGAGGGTGGGGCAACCTACTGCCATGGTGGTGAAGAGAGATCTTGTCATTCTAGCTGGCTAGGCAACGGCACATTGGCAGTTTTCACTATTACTTTCTAACGGTTTTAGTTAGAGATTTCATTCACTTCACTTCAGATCCAGGACACTTTTCTAACTCCAGGATATCTGATCGAACAGATCACCAAGAAAGTAACATAAAAGGTTCAGAGCCTCTACCATAGTGTCAAGCCAGCCAGAATAAAAAATAGAACTTCCAGTTGTAATCTTCAAAATAAAACCCTCACTGACAAACATGTTACACTGTTTTTGAGGGTTACAAATTAAAGTGAAAATAAAGAATACATTTAAAATGGAATCTGTAGTGAATGAAAATTAAATTGGTTTTAACAAAATAGCCTTTTCACAATATATATTCATACCTATAAAAGGTTTGGTGTCTTGGTCCAAGGTAAATGGAAACACTAATTTTTCTAAAATATGTTAATTTTCTTTATTAGTTAAATTCTAAATTTCTATTATTATCACTTAAGTGAGATCTCAACTGCAAAACCACCAGCAATACCTATGCATGATTTTGTGTAATTTTAAAGAATGCAATGTGTGACGATTTATCCTATGGTATGACAAATTGCATGTCTTCATTCAAAAGATTTCCAATATTATGGTTATTTATAATGAAGCCTATTATTTAAAAAAATTTAGGAATCTGACACTCAAAGACAGATTAAGTACTTTTTGTCAGGTAAAGTAAGAGAAATTTATAAGATTTATAAGATTTATAATAGCAGTCCTACACAGTGTATGTGCATCATAAAATCAGGATTTGCTACCCAAAGCTACCCAAAGCCAACCCAACCATTCCTGTCAAAAATCATCTTTTATATGATTTAAAATATATGGCAAAGCATGTCGTAACACAGCTATATAGCTGTTGGAGTATGATGAATGTGATGTGGGGAGAAATTGTTTTTACTTGCATTTACTAGCATTGCTAAGAAACATTAGCAAATGGTATCACAAAAACTAAAATATTGAAGCAGGGGCTTTTTGGATGGACTTGAAAGGTTCATGATCAATCATTCTTGAACTTGAACAATCCTTTGTAACTACTACAGCTGTTGTGCCAAAGTGCCCTTTACTTCATGTCACTTTCCCTTCACAGGTGGTGGGAACCAGCTTGTTGGACTCATTTTATTTGGGTAAAATGATAAGCTTTTAAAGGTGCAATAAGTACCATAAAATCACCATGATTTAGCTGCAGGTGTTTGATAACGTTGTAGATCAATACTATTGACTCAGTGATTACTTCACCACGTGCTGAAGGTGCGCTAGGTTTCTGGTTTTCTGGCCTGTACCTTGTTCTGGAACAAAATCTCCCCACCACTGTTGTCTCAGATGGAAGATGAGATGAAGGTGTTAAAGGGTAATTCCGGGATTTTTCAACCTGGCCTCTATGTCCACAAAATCGCTTTTCATACCTTTAAGTAGATCCCGAAAGTTTCGGAGTTTCTCCGGTCCATCGGCTCAACCGGCAGTCGCGTAACGGCGGCTCTATGGCGGCAACGTAATCCGTAAAGGCATACACGGCCGGTCAAAGTACGTCCACTAAAAGTGCTTGTTTTTGTTATGGACGGGCTCAGATTGTTATTCGTGTTATTATCCAAATGTCTGATATGTCAATTACGGTTGATACATGAGTCTGAGAGACAAGTTTTGAGTTTACGTAGAGGAACTGCTAGAACTTGCAGCAGCTGGTTCACCCTCTCGCTTTCATAAACTAACTTATATCCTTTTCTGAGCTGTTTCTGTAGCGACCCTTTCCATAATGTTGTCAGACATTTGGATAATAACACGAATAACAATCTGAGCCCGTCCGTGACAAAAACAAGCACTTTTAGTGGACGTACTTTGACCGGCCGTGTATGCCTTTACGGATTTTTACCAGAGAAACTCAGAAACTTTTGGGATCTACTTAAAGGTATGAAAAGCGATTTTGTGGACATAGAGGCCAGATTGAAAAATCCCGGAATTACCCTTTAAGCATGACACTGTATGGAAAGATTCTCTACAGTCCCACAATGCATTTGGGGATATATTGATCAAATTATTTAGCAAGTTATTTGAATGTGATCTCAGCTCTACAGCTAGCGAGTTGGCTTGCTAGCTAGTTTGCTGCTCATCCTCCTACTCTCAATTCATGTGGTTTCTCCTTCTTTTCATGGACCTATAGCAGATTACCCTGATGCTGACCTCGCCTGTTTTCTGATCTTTATTTGATACTCAAAGACATATGGTAGCTAGCTAACCATTAATGTTAGCTGTAGTTGTAGATGTAACTTGAAAATTACATCTTAAACCCCTTCTCCCTTTGCTTATCGGGGCTATCGATGCAGCCTTCACAATTCGATGAACATCGTTGACATTGATTTCCGTTAGGGCCTGCAAACAGTGGGAATAGAAAGACATTTATTCATAGCTAAGTGGCTAAACCAAGTAGTAAATAACCGTGTGACCTGTTCACGTAGACCGTAGACCATATCGCTGTTATGTGAAAACCTCATAACTGATAACTGACTACATGGTCTTGAGGATTGAGAAAATCTTACCGTCCCACCAAAACCCTTTCAAACCCCAATGGAGAGACACCACTCAAAATGCATGGTGGTCAAGCTACAAACAATCTGTTTTACTTAGCTCCTGAAAAGTTGACTTGACAAGGTGTTTCCCCGAGAGCAACAGCATAGGTCTTTGACTTCAATGGCTTGTTAAAGGTATCCTACATAAAACTGGCCCCCTGCAGGTGCAAAGATGAACAAGGGATCTAAATCAAAACAAAGAAGTAACGGAAGTAAGGGGTGAGAGGTGGAGACCAACGCCCCCCCTCCATCATTGTATACACATCCCCTCACCCAACACATACCTTATGTTCATACCTTAAACTGGAATTATGTTGATTGAAGAGAAGGTAGGTTTTTGGCTAGTCATCAGCTAGCAGCAGGCAGTAAAAAAGATTTTGTCTCCCTGGATGTAGTATAGTGGTAGCCCATGTACATAGTAGCCAGCTGTTGATCTATAAATGGGCAGCAGCGCACATCATACGCAAACAAATAAGATTGTCAGCAGCAAGTTTCTTGGACAATTGATCTTTGTTCAGCACCGAGCATAAAACTATCCCCGTAGTTACACCAGGGGAGAGTGGTTGAGCATGAAGACGGCATGACGACAGCTCAATATATCGAGTGGAAGACAGAGAACAACAGCAAATAGGGAATGAATATATTAGCAGTTATCCTTCCACCATATCTTCATATTAAGAAGATTTAAGGCGAGATCAAGGTAAAAAACTTAGATAGACTACTTTCAAGCTAGAGTGATGAATGAGTTATAGATACCGAGCTACCAACATTAAGATAGCTCACCAGGAAATTATGTGGCTCCTAACTTATGTTTAATTCAAAGTCGGAAGAAATTCACAGCTGGCCGTAATTACAACCTCCATACTTTCCAGTGGTCCAGCTCGGAAAAACCAGGGGGACATGGACACCCACAAGAGGTTGATCTTAGTGAGGCTGGTTTCTTTGCCCATGCAACAACAATTTTTTACAATTTTACATTCCAGTCCTCAAGTACCCTCCTGTCCTGCAGGTTTTAGCTCCAGCTCTACTCAGGCAGACCTGAACTAATTATGGTATCATGAAAACGTGGAGCCTCTAATTGGTTCAGGTGTGCCTGAGTAGAGCTGGAGCTAAAACCTGCAGGACAGGAGGGTACTTGAGGACTGGATTGGGAACCACTGCCATAGAACGTTACCAACTGTATGTGCACATTTCAAATGTATTTATTTAACCATTTACGAAGAACAAATTGATGATTTAATTTAAGCCCCTTTCCTGATTGGCCTCTTTATGATCATGTATTGATTCTGAAATCACATTGACATGACTGATGGCGTGTTGGACTCTGATTGGAGTCCGATTGATTGGTGATGTAACTTAAGTCCCCCACCCCCACCCCTCTTCCTGGATAGCTGTTTTTGATCATCTATCTATTGATTCTGAAACCACATCAAGATGTGTGACTGGTCATTGGACTTCATGGGACATGGGGCGACTATTGTCTTCTTTATCTTTTAAAATCATTCTGTTTATGATTATTGTGTCTATGCTTACGTAAAGATAAATGTTCTGACATAAATTGTTATTGTAAGAACAGTTGTTACTGATATCACAATATAATAAATGTAATATAATAAAGGGCTTTTCACTGAATCTTTCATAAAACATTTACTGTCTTGCAAGGATAGAGGACCTAAAATGCTGTTTTAAAATGGGTTCTTGTTTAAACTTATTTGACTGATACAAGAAATAAACAGTATATTCCCTCAACTATATGGAGCACACGTCATATTGCTGTTAATGCCGTATAAGCTTATAAGAGCAGATAACCAACAGAAATGTCTAGTGAAGAGATAATATATCACAATGCAAAACACTGTAACAAATATACTGCTTTGTCATTTGCTTTTGATTCGCAATGAAAACCCATTTGAAGACATTCAGAAAAGCCATCCAATATGGAAAATAAATGTATGTAAAATATATTTCTATGATATATTTTAATAATATATGTAAATAGTATATTCATATATTTTCCACCCTATGTTGTATATATTTTTACATATTTATACCAATTGGTCCATATACTTTTGTTCACTCTCATACACAAAGCAAAAACGTGATACAAAGATGAAATGTGATGCCTCAGCATCTACAATTCAGTGCCTGGCCAATGCTTAATTATTTCTTACTGCAGGTATATTTTAACTGTTTCTCCATACCTCCTTATTCCTATCAGGATTCACAGGGGCTGGAGCCTATCCCAACATGCATTGGGCAGATGGCAGGGAAACACCCTAGTCCACCACAGGGTGAACACATAGACAGACAAACACACTCACATTTACACCTATGGGCAATTTAGAGTCTTCAGTTCACATGATTTGAATGTCTTTGGACTGTGGGAGGAAACCGGACTAGGGATGATATTCAAACCCAGACCTTCTTGCTTCTTGTGAGGCAACAGTGCTAATGAAAAAAAAATCTGTTTTTTTTGTATTTTTCAGATTGCATGTTTTTTCCACATATGAAAGGATTACCCTGAATACCCTGATTATTTATGGTGCATCTTTAGGCCTACTGTTTTAATTATGCTCTTGTAATGGTCCTTGTAGTGCAAATGTTATTATTTACATGTATATAAAATATTGTCTAAAATATATATGCACTTGTAGTCATTTGTAGCTGCTGTTCATTTATTGTTTCAAAGAAATCTTTATATCAATTTTGATCAGCACCTTCATAGAACTACAACTACATAGCCATGTATATATTCAATTAATATATTAATAATGAAATATACTGGGACTGTTCAGCATATATGTTGAATATAAGTAATATATTTGAACAAGAATGAACATATATTGATGATATATTATGGATATTTTTAAATATATGCTAATATATTTCTTTTCCATATGGGACTGTTTTTGTTTCTGAGAAATTGGCACTAACCTTCTGTTAGCATTTGTTAGCCATGCTAGTGCAAGTCAATGGGGAAGGCAACAGTTCTGTTCAACATTTCATCCAAATCATTATTAAGAATAAATAATACAACTACTGAGAAAATAGTTTTGTTCCCATACTATCAGTGACTATCTCTATAGACTATACTTCCACACTGAAAAGAAAATATTGTTCAAACCCTGGCAACTTAAATTGGAAGTCTAATATATGATATGAAATATTGAATAGCCATGAAACTCTGATCTCAGCCAGGTGCTGAGAGTTCTGACTTCAAAACATACTGTCTGTTTTCGAACAAAAACTCCCTGCCCATTGGAATTTGAAGATACTCCCAATACCCCCACCTACTCTTATTTTCAACTGCTTAATGATGGAGGATGGTGCAACGAGCGAGTGTGCAGCGTCACAAGACATTTCAGCTACAAAGGTTAATAAGCCTTCTAAAAATCCTTGCTTCTAACTTAGTTTTAAATCAAAAACAAGACTGGGTTTGGGAAACAGGGAGTCTCATTCTAAGACCAGTGAGAATTACATTCAAAGACATCATTGAATTAAGAAAATTCTGAAAATAACAGAAATAACAGTTGCTGTGAAATTAAATTTCACAGCATTCGTGAGTTCTGTATTTAGTACTGTTGTTTTCTTGTGTTTGTATCAAAGCAATTAAAGATCCCATTTTATTGACTTATTGACTTCAAATGCCCTGTGTGTCAGGTTGAGACATTTTGAAAATGAATATGGTTTGGTTGGTCGGGTATTTCCTGAATGAATTTGAACAGTAAATACTTTAATGCAGAATCAGCTTCTATGATTCAAAAGATGCAAACTTATTGACTGGGGGCATTTCCCATACTAAAATCCAGCCTGACTGGGTGGCTTTAAGCAGTTGTTAAGGGAAATTACAGTGGCCTGCTTTCATCAGTTATGGAATCTCTGGCCCATGAGGTGAGCTGGACCTTGTGGCTTAGTGCACTTAAAAAATCTACTCAAACTACTTCCAAAATTACTCCATTACTCCAATTACTCCTTGTCTATCACTTAAAAAAGAAGGTTTTACAATTGCAATATTTGAATTTGGCATATACGAAAATAAACGGGTAGGCTTGGCAAATGTGTTGTCCTCCTCAACTGATGCCAGAATTGGTTTAAATGCTGCAATGAGAATGTCATTTTGTAACCTAAAATTAACCTTTTATTGTAGACTTCCAGCAGATTTGTCACATGTGGGCTAATTTCATTCCTTTGTGAGACTCGGCTCTTTGTACTCTTGAATAAGCTATTTGAATCAGATTGTTCGTAAACGACTTGAATTTCACCCCATCTTGCTACAATGGCCATTTTATTAGGTATACCTCCCATTTACGCAAGCAGTTCACTCCTCAGGGTTCAGTTACTGTTCAACTAAATGTTGGAATGGGTAAGGTGCATGATTTAGGCGACTCTTCCAACCTCTCAGAAACGGCCACTCCCGGATATTCATGCACCACAGTGTCTAGAGTTTATCAAGAACGGTGTGATGAACAAAAAAACAGGCAGCAGCAGTCCTGTGTGCAAAAATGACTGATGAGAGAGATCAGAGGAGAATGGCAAGACTCGTTGAGGCTAATAGGCAGACCACAAGTATGCAAATAACAGCTCAGTACAACAGTAGTGTGCAGAAGGGCATTTCAATGCACAATTTGTTGAACCTTGAAACAGATGGGCTATAGCAACAGGAGACGATGCCGGGTTCTACTCCTGTCAGCTAGGAATAAGAAGATGGGGCTACAGTGGGCACATTATGACAAAAACATTTGAATAGTTGAAAAACATGTACAATGTACCTAAACATTGTTGCTGACTAGGCGCATCACTTGAGGTCACAGTCTACCCTTCTTCAAATGGATATTTCCAGCAGGATAATGCGCCATGTCACAAAGCACGCATCGTCTCAACATGGCTCTGGGAGCATGACAGTGACTTTAATTTACTCCCGTGGCCTGCTTAGTCCCAAGATCTCAACCCAATAGAGCGCCGTTGGGGCGAGGTGGAGCGGGATGTTTGCAGCATGAATGTGCGGGACGAAATATAAGCAGGAACTGCATACCGCTATCGAGTCTACATGGAGAAAGATCCCATTCAAACATCTCCAGCACCTTGTTGAATCCATGCCTCGAAAATTTCAGGCTGTTCCAGCAGCAAAATGGGGTCCTACCTGATACTAGCTAGGTGTACTTAGCCAGTGGCCACTATGTTTGCATCATTTGAATTGAAGAGATGGTACTATCAGTACTATTGTTATATCCAGTCAATCCCAGGGTTTCAATTCGGTCTATACATTTTGATGCCATAGTCTGATAAATTATCAATTTACCAAGCATTAAGCATTAAGACCATTGACGTCATCTAAATTCAGCCATTCTCTGGCGTAGCTAAAAACATGGAAATCTTTGATTTTCCAATGATTTTAAGTGTAGGCAAAGGCTGAGGTAATAATGTTATAGGGACCAATACTTCCTGTATAGACAATGTTCACATAGCATCTATGTAAACAAAGTGAAAAGGAACTCCTCAGCTTTAGCATGCCTAACATAGATGTAGGGTATTGTTGGACTGCAATGAAGATTAGAGTCACACTGTATAAAGGTAGACATAGCTGTAGCCACTCATTACAGCATCTTTCATATTGTCCAGCACAATTATTATTGTTTGTCACATGCATCTTTGCCAGAGTAGAGCTGGAAGGTCAGTGTTTTCAATTACAGATTGTATTGCTGATACCCAGTATCAGATTCTTGATCATGACATCATCTGTGCCACTGGACAGAGTTAACCTCCTGGAGGCCACATAGGCTGAGGACTGAATAGTGTTACTACCACAGTCACATGAATTGGTTGGAATCACATAAATATTGTCAATTAGAGACTAATAGTATTTATTTATTTCATGGATAAGCATGATGTATAACAATCTTTCAAAAACACATTATATTCGTAATCTGTGGTATTCCATTAATTCACATTGTTCACAGTCTACAATTTTTAGAAATAGCTGAGTCTCCCTACTGTAAGAAAAATAAGAACAATAACACACATCCTTTTTGTTTCAACCTAAGGCTATTTTTGAATTCTTAATTATTTGTATGATTTCTATTCAAAGAAATCCCTGTAGGTGTAGCCAGCAATTTCACAAACTACTTGTGGGTAATTTACAGTTCCTCAGTTCCTCTTTCAGATCTTTTCAGATCATTTTATTGAAAATAAGAAAAGAAATGTTCATTCCTGTGAATAAAACTAGGGAAGTTTTGTTCTAATAAGAGGAAGGTTCATTTTTAAATTTGAGTGTTGAGGCATATTTGCAGCCACGCATCTTCAGAGATGTAAAGCTCTGTAACTTAAAACATTTTGCTAACTTTGACTTTGCTAAAGTCCAAGTTAGTTTCGCTGCACATTGTGGTCATCATGGTTGTAATCAAAGTTGTGTAGTAAATATCCAGCAAAATACAATTCTGTATAATGATACAGTGCAAACAAAACATTTTCAGACCCTTTCAAGTTTTCCACATTTTGTTATGTTTCAGACTCATCTCAAAATGTATTCAATAAATTTCTTCATCAATCTACACACAATACTCCACAACGACAAGGCAATCCTTGAGATGCTTCTACAACTTGATTGGAGTCCACGTGTGCCTAATTGAATTCATTGGACATAATTAGCAAAAGCACACACCTGTCTATATAAGGTCTCACAGTTGATGGTGTATGTCAGAGTGAAAAGAAAGCCATGAGATCGAGAGAATTGTCCGTAGACCTGCGAGACAGGATTGTGTCATGGCACAGATCTTGGGAAGGATACAAGAACATTTCTGCAGCATTGAAAGTGCCCAAGAGCACAGTAGCCTCCATCATTCTCAAATGGAAGAAGTTTGGAACCACCAACAGTCTTCCTAGATCTGGCCACCCAGCCAAACAATCGGGGATGAAGAGCCTTGGCCAGACAGGTAACCAAAAACCCAATGGTCACTATGAATGAGGTCCAGAGTTCCTTTGTGGAGATGGGTGAACCTTACAGAAGGACAACCATCAGCGCAGCACTCCACCAATCAGGCCTTTATGGTAGAGTGGCCAGGCGGAAGCCATTCCTCACTAAAAGGCACATGACAGCCCACTGGGAGTTTGCCAAAAGGCACCTGAACGACTCTCAGACCATGAGACGCAAAATCCTCTGGTCTGATGAAACAAAGATTGAACTATTTGGCCACAATTCCCAACAGCGTGCGTGGAGGAAACCAGGCTCTGAGCATCACCTCATTAAACCATCCCTACAGTCAAACACGGTGGTGGCAGCATCATGCTGTGGGGATGTTTTTCTGCGACAGGGACTGGGAGTCAGGATAGAGGGGAAGATGGATGCAGAAAAATATAGAGCAATCCTGAGTAAAAACCTTTTCCAGAGTGCTCAGGATCAGGATGGGGTGAAAGTTTACATTTCAACCAGACAACGACCCAAAGCATACCACCAAGAAAACACAGGAGTGGCTTCGGGAAAACTCAGTGAAAGTCCGGGAGGCGGGATCTAAACCCAATAGAGCATCTCTGGAGAGATCTGAAAATGGCTGTCCACCGACGCTCCCCATCCAACCTGATTGAGCTTGAACGATTCTGCCAAGAAGAATGGGAGAAACTTCCAAAAGAAAGGTGTCCCAAATCATTTCCAAGAAGACTTGAGGACTGTCATTGCTGTCAAAGGTGCTTTAACCAAGTACTAAGTGAAGGGTCTGAATACTTCTGTAAATGGGATTTATTTTTGATAAATTAACAAAACACTCTAAAAAATATTGTGTGTAGATTGATGAGAGAAAAAAAGAATTAAGTCTGAAACATAACAAAATGTGGAAAACTTGAAAGGGTCTGAAAACATTCCGTATGCCCTCTATATAAACAACACACAGTATAGTGTGTAGTAGTATAGTAAGATGTATAGATGTGAACAATATTATATTATTAATCATATGAAATTATATTTCAAATAACACTCTGAACATTATAAAACAGCTCAAATGAATGAATTGGCATAAAACCTCCATGACATAAAAGTACACATTTCAGCATCAATTCAGTTGAGCATTCATGTTTTAAAAATTCAAAGTCCGACATTTTTAAAGTTGAGACAAATATTTAGCCAACAAGCTGGCATTTTATGTATTTATTTATTTGTTTATTTATTTCTTTGTTTATTTATTTGTTTGTTTGTTTATTGGAAACAAAAAACACAAACAGTATAAATAAAATAATAAAACGTTGTGATTTGTGCATGGTTTAAATATTGAATGGCTTTTATAGCATGAACAATACAAGCCACATTCATTCCTTCCCGGTGGTGTAAACATGCTGTGTGATAATAGTGACAATGATGTACGTGTTCTGTTAGAACCAAGCACACAAATAATGATTAATTTGAAGTTAAAAACAGGGAGGTCAAATTAAGCAGTGAAACACAAATGAAATAATCAAATGTGGTTATCAATTTAACATGAACAGCTTCAAATAGCAATCCAAGCATCTGTATAGTTTTTTTCCTGTTCTGTGTCTTTTTCTATTATGATTGAGGGCAAGGAATTCAGCCAGTCTAATTCAGTATGATTGTTTATCCAAAATGAATCAAAACAGCTTATAGTCTTTAGTATCCATTTGCAATGACTATACTGTAATTATTGATTTTGCAAGCCCAGTTAGGCCTATTCCAAATAAACCTTTCCTTTCCAATATGTTGCTCCCTTCCTTTTCTTCTTAGAATTTATTTCCACTGAAACGTATCTGTCTTTTAGAACTTTCAGTGTTTTTTTTCTTTTTTGGTTATGCTTTGCTCTGTCTCTCTTTCTGCCTCCCCTCCCTCTCTCTGTCCTTCTTTCTCTCTTTTCTTTTTCTTTGGCTGCTTTTCATTCTGTTTTCTTTCATTGTTTTTCTTTTCTTTCTCGCCTAGGGACCCCATTTTTTTTCTCTTCCTCTATTCAGGTTTTCTTTATTCTCTTTTCTGAATAGTTGTGGTACTTTAAGGGGAAGGGGAAGGAGAGGGAGAGGGGAGGGAGGTTAGTTTCAGTCAAAGCTGCAGCACAAAACTTCCTCCCACACCACATGCAGTGTCTCTTGCAATGAGTTTGTCACTGACTTGAAGACACACTCCCCCTCCTATGTATACCGCCATGCATGACAACCCTACAGTGAACTGGTATTCGGCCCATAGACATAGGCCTATGCATGTAAACTATTGATTGACCTCTCAATCATCAATGGGGCATGTTGCAAAGAGCACTGGTACTGGTTAAGTGGTGTTAGTTCAGTGTTCAGTATCACATGGTGACACATTATGTGGTGGTGCGTTAACCTGCCACAGCTGTGTGTGAATACGATTATCTCCCAACAGAGGTGCGTAGAGGGAGGCATTTGTGCTTCACAAGAACATCTTCATCACTGCAGAGAAATGACAGGCTACCTTATAGAAGGCAGCCCCATGTAGAGGAGCGCTACCTACTCAATGGCCTCAGTCTCAGTGGGACTCCAGTCAGATAAGAACATCTACGGGTGCATTTCACTAAATCAAAAATAATACAATGATACACGCCCAAGTTGTAAATTTGTTGACGTGGCTGTTAATATGGTAATGAAAAATAACAGCGTACTGTAGGAAAATACTAATCCGTGAGGCTACGCCTGATAGACAAAGCACCACCAACCAGTTAATCTTTGGGTATCATGACAGAAATCATTCCTCTTTCTTTGTGATAGTGAAAGACTACAGCCTTTGCACCTATGCTTTCCATCTCGTAGTCGCACACATTCTGCCCAGGACAATTTAATGCATGCCTCAATGCTATTGAAAGTGGGTTGGATAAATTGGAAATGATTAAAAATGCAGAATTGACAGGGAAACCGATAAAACTTTCTCTCTATAAGTAAGAACCAAAAACCAGCATGATGGAATGGCAGGCTTGAAGGGGAGAGAAAGGTGAAAGACAGATGAAAGTGAAGAGAGATAAAAGCCGGAGTGAGGAGGGTGTGGGATAAAGCAGGAGGAAGGGAGGCAGAGATGAAAGCAAAATGAGAAAGATAAGAACAGAGTGAGAGAGACAGAGAGGGAAACGGAGGAAGAGATAGATAGTGTACAGAGCAGAGAGAGAGGTAACCATGGAAACAGGAGGAAGGTACAAAAGAAGAGATAGACAAAGGGTTTGATTTAAAAGAATGAAACTTGGACGAAAGAAAAGTAATTCCGACTGAAATTTGTTACCGGGAGGTGGAGGAATAATACAAAAGAGTGACGGCCATAGAGGGACAGCGGCTCTGTCCCCACTGTCTGGTTTAGCCAGTTTGAATGTGGTTGGGTCTCACCAACATAAGGCACTCCAGAGACATCTAGTGTTAATAGGCTTCCGTGGTTCATTGTGGGCCTCACCTTGAGTAAATCTGGGGCCATTTCAGTATGTAGGACACTGGTAAGATAGACAACATCAGGAGTATGTATGTGTGTACATCTGTCTGCCCGTCACACAAAGAGTCTAGGCCTTTTCTTATATATATATATATATATATATATATATATTATTGATAGGTGGAATCTGGTGAGACTGTACAGATATCTAGATATTTCTAAGCCGCACTTTTCCACGAATCACACAGTATGAAGAGACTTCAGAGCTACTAAAATAGGATAAAGTACCTTGGTAAATTCCTCTCCCACCTTACTGCAATGAAAAACTGCATTCCTGATAAGAAGATATGGGTTCTTCGTTGGTCCTACATTGTGTTTACTGACTTGCTGAATGAACTTGAGGTGCATGTTGTATTCTGTACTGCTGACTATCCTTTCCGTTGGATAAATGCAATGTGCCCATATATATTAGGATTCATATTTGTATATCTATATAGAGTTACAGACAGACAGAGGGTTTTTATTCTGTGGTTTTTGAGTCTCTTGTGGCTATCCCTCTTTCTCCCTTCCCCCTCTCTGTTTTTCTCTTCTCTCTGTCTTTCTCTTTCGTCCTCTGTCTCTGTTTCTCTCTCACTCACTCCCCCTCCCTCCTCCCTCTTTCTCTTGATCTCTCTCTCCTCTCACTCTCTCTCTACTCGCGCTCTCTCTCTCTCTCTCTCTCTCTCTTGCTCTCCCATGCCCCCCTCTTTTTCTCGCTCTCTCATGCTCTCTCTCCCTTCTCTTTCTCTCTTTCCTTCCATAGCTCTCTGTCTCACTCCCTCGCCCCCCTCTCTGTTCCTTTTATATCCTCCTTGCTGAATGCTCTTCTCCTCTCCTCCCTCAACTCTGTCTTTTCTCCTTTATATTCAGTCTTTTTTTTTTTTTTTTCAAGCTCTCCCCACACTCCTTTCTCCAATGTTGTCTCCAAGCAGAGCTATTTCATTGCTAATATTCTGTCTTTCCATTTAGTACCCCAGTACAGAATGGGGAGAGTAATCTTTTATTTAGGCTTTTGGCTCTGGCCATCTCTGCATCCTGTCTCACTGTTTCTGTGAGACTGATTTGTTGGGTGAATTAAAGACTTGATTTGTTTAAACTGACAAAAAGAAAAAAAAACAAGCAAACATGGAAAACATCAGTATTGAATCAGCAATGAGGAATATTCTGTACGTTGTTGTTTGTTTGTCTGAGGGGAGGCTGGTGTGGCGTCTGATTCATCTCCGGTCCACCTTATTCTGTCTGAGTGCAGATCATGTATGCCGAGCGTTTAAAGTTACTGTGTTTCACGGCATTGCCATCAGTGAGTAAGGCGGTAATGATTAAGATTTTTCTTTTCAGGTTTGGGTTCACCTGTCCATGTGTGCTGGTTTTTTATTGACCTTACTGGAAGAAGCTGGAGGCTTGCAGCCAGGGTGTGGCCGCTTTTATACAGTTTTGCTATATTCCATCTGCATCGCTTAGATTCAAGCTGTGCGATTGTCTGTTCTGTGCTTATGAAAAAGCCTGCTGTTTTTTGTGTGGAAGCTTAATTACGGCAGCTAATCATGCTTGAGACTTACTATTATATCAGCATGCCATACAGAGGTGAGGCTGATCTAGCACTGGAAATAACAGAAGGTGTGTGGGCTTGCTTCCTCAGACGCAGGTCTGAGAGGGATGGCCGGCGAAAATATCAACATTACTCCAATAATTTAAAGTTCAAAACGTAGAGAAAACTGATTTGCCTCTTAGCCTTCTGTCTCCAGGATGTTGAGAAACTGATCATGAAATATGAAAAGAAAATTCTCACCTGAATATTGTAGCTATCCTAACAACCCTATACGTAGCCCTACAGAGCTCCCGGTTTGCCTGACAGGCAGAGTGAAAGGATATTGAATTATAACCATCACCCAGCACAACGTCACCAACAGTCACAGCAAACTGACTGTATCCAGTCTGTCACTGAGCTGGATGAAAAAACAATACTGACTGTGGGAGCTCACCAACCTAGAGGAGTGGGATATATATTTATATAAATATATATATATATATATATATATTTATATATAGGACCCAGGGCTAGAAGACTCCTGTATTTCCTCCCTATATTGTTATTTGCATTTGTCAGTATGTATGTGTACACACATTTGTTTGGACAGAAAAACTCCACGTTTTTATGATTCATCAAGCCCTTCCCAGGGGTAAAACCGGTAAAACAGACCCCTGATATATCTGAATCTCTTCTCTTTCTATCTCTCTCTCTCTCTAACTCACTCTCTTCCTTTTGCTCTCAATGGGAAAAAAGAAGTTAGAACTTTGACCTATATCACACGGAGGATGTGACATTGTACTGCATGGTTCTCCTCTTATAGATAAACAATAAAGAAGCAGCCTGTTTGGAGACATAAAGGGACAAGTTACTGTAGGAGTACGCCTAAGTCGCTCGGACACCCATGTCAGAAGTGTGTTGTTTCAGGGCTGAGAGGAACTGAAAGTGTGTTAGTGTCAGTGGCGTGTGCTCGTCCCTGATCTCAGACATCAGACGCATGCACCCACAGACGCACACACACACACACACGCGCGCGCGCATGCACACACACACACACAAACGCGTAACACTCACATTTGAAATCCCAGCTGAGGGTTAGTACACTGTTGATAGCTGTACCACGGCTCACTTCCCTTTTTGCTCTCATATGCGTATAGAAACCTGTGGAAATTATACTTTCATTATTGTATCATTGCATTGTATCGTTTCCCACTATTAGTGTGCTGTAGCCCCAGACACACACATGTAGCCTAAGTAAACGGACAAGTGAGCAGGTTTTACTGTTATGAAGATTTGGGCCTGGAACAGAGCCAGTGTATTCCTTCCCCAAACTTTTGTTGTCTGTGTCTTTTTCATTTTCCCCATAGGCTAGTTCTGTGTTGTTTTATGTACGTGTCCCTTGTTGTTTCTTCCATGTGGTTTCTTTGTCTTTCAGCCTCTTATCTCTTTGTTTCTTCCCTTGCTCTCCTTCTATTTTCTCTCCCATTCTCTCCCTCGACTTCCTGCTATCTCTCCCCCTCACTCACACCCTCACTCAATCTCTCTCTCTCCCCCTCCCTCGCACTCACTCTCATTCCCTATCTCTCCCTCCCCTCCGCTCCCCCTCTCTCTCTATCTTTCTCATTCTCACAGCACTCCCAGCCGCTGATGATTGATCAAGGTTTTCAAGGTTTGCCCTTTCCTGTTATTTAGTGGGAAATGTTTATGCACAGTCTCCAGCCTTAGAGTCACAATTGGCATGTGTCCATACAGTGTGGGGTTTTTTTTTGCACGTATGTATGTATACGGCCGTGACGGTAGCGCTTCCCCACACGTCCCCTAGTGTTTACTAGTTCAAGGTAAGGTAAGCTGGGTTATAATAGCATACCTGTCTCATTATCAAGATCAGCTCCACTACAGACTACCCAGGCACACAACCTGTACTTGGCCCGCAGGTACTGTGCCGCACTGTTTCTCAACACAAGCCTGAAAGAAATCTGGAAGTTCAATAGTTAATGTCTTCCCTTGCTGTTTTTCCTTTTCCTCACTCTCTCTCCCTTTCTCTCTCTCTATCTCCTTTCCTCTCTCCATTCCCTTTGCTCTCACCCCCCCTCTCTCTCCTTCATTCTGCACCCCCCCCTCCCCTCCCCTCACCAGCACCCCCCCCCCCCCCCCCCACCCCCTTTCTCTTGCTGATGGACTCTTCTTTTTTATTTTCACACTCCACCATCCCCCTTTTTTCTTCTCTCTTTTTTCTTCTCTCTCCTTCTTTCCTCTAGCCCTCCCTCCCCCCTCTTCTCTTTCACTGCATTTTCTTTCAACCCTCCCTCTATCTCTCTTCCCATCCCCACCCCCTCTCCAGCACTCCCCCTCCCTCCTCTCTTTCTTTTTTCTTTTCTTTTATTCTTTCTTTCTCTTTCTTTTACCACATCCTTTCTTATGCCTCGGCCCTCCCTCCCCCGTCTTTCCTTTCCCTTCTTCCTCCTTTTTGCTGCATTCTCTTCTTCCCTCCCCCACCCCAGCTCTCTTTCCTCTCTCTCCCTTTTTCTTTCTGTCTCTCTCACCCCCCCCCCCCCTTCCTCCACTCTGCTTCGCTCCCCCTCCCTCTGCCTCTTTCTTCCTTATTCTTTCTCCCCCACGTCTGTCTCCCTCCCTCCCTCTCTCCTAACTGCTTTTCTCTCCTTTCTTTCTCCTTCTCTTTTCTTTTGTCAGTCAATTTTTTTTCTTCTGAATTTCTCAGACAGTATACTTCAGGCTGTCTCAATAGTTAATTAGTTTGAATCTAGAAATAATAGCAGCAAACTACACAGTCTCTGGAAAGTTAAAATTTGAGCATATCTCAGACATTATCTGTCTGACTGTTTGCCACTGACAGACACACCTCCACCCATAGTCTCTGTTTGTGCACGTATGTCTCAGAGAGTGTGCATGCCTGCCTGCATCTATGTGTGAGCGTTCATGTTTTGTGCGTGTGTGTGTGTGTGTGTGTGTGTGTGTGTGTGTGTGTGTGTGTGTGTGTGTGTATACATACACATATATCTGTGTGCACACACTGAGGAACTACTGATTAGATTTTTATAATTGTTTGTGCGTTTGAGCACATGCTCGTAAAAGGAAATGCAAAGTAAGAGTGTGATCAAGAAAAGATAGAGCTTGTGTCTCTGTGTGCCTTAAAGAGAAATGTGTGTTGAAGGGTCATGCTGAATTGTATGTAGTGAGAAAGGGAGATAAGATGTGTGTGTGTGTGTGTGTGTGTGTGTGTGTGTGTGTGTGCGTGTGTGTTTGTAAGAGAAAAGAGGAGAGAGAAAGAGAAGTGAGATGGGAGGGAGAGGGTGGGAGGAAGAGAAAGAAATGGGGTGATACTGTGTGTGTGTGTGTGTGTGTGTGTGTGTGTGTGTGTGTGTGTGTGTGTGTGTGTGTGTGTGTGTGTGTGTGGTGGAGTGGGGTGGGGGTGGTGGTGGTGGTGGTGGTGGTGGGGGGGGTGGGGGGGGGGCAGGCACAGTCAGTTCTGATAACAGCAACAGTAGGAGGAGGATGAGCCGTGGGACCGCCCCACTCTCCCACAGATATAAATAGGAGGTGGATTTTTTTACTCCACTCATTTCTCCTGAAGGATGAGATCCCTGAAACACCTAAAACATCACTCCAGGAACAATGTGGTGAGTTTGTAACCTAAAGATGGAGAATGTTTGCACTATTGCCATTAAGGGGGGCAGTTTTTGTATGTGTTGCTAGTGAGGTATTTACACTCTTGTCTGCCTGTGTGAGGGAAGCAAGATTACTTTTCACATTCATATGAGTACCGCAGTGGGAACATCTTTTAAAGATAAGAGTAGTCTAACTATTCTGTTTTCTCTCCATGTCTGCCACACATTTTCTATTATTATTCTAATTGTTTGGGTTTTGTCCTTAGGTGTCTTTCACTCGCAACTTTAAATGTGAAAGTATGGACTCTTGCAATTACTATCCTACCTCTCTCTCTCCTTGTCATTTGTCTTTTTCTCTCTCATTTTGTCAGCCTTTCATTTTGCTGTGCTTTTTCTCCTCTCTCCCTTCTCCAGCTCCCCTCCCTCCTTTCCCTCTTTCTCTCTCACTCACTCATTCTGTCTTTCTGTCTCTCCAGCTCCCCCCGCACCCCTCCCTCTCCTTTTCCTTTCTCTCTTCCCTTCTCTCACATGCTCACTCAATCTCTCCCTTCCCCTCCCTCCCCTCCCTCTCCTCCCCTCTTTCTTTATCTTTCAGCCCCTCCATCTCATTTCTCTCCCTCTCCCTCCCTCCACTCCTCCCCCGCCCACAGCTCTTTCTCCTTCTCTATACCTCCCTCCCTCTCTTTCTCTCACTCGCACACGCACACACACACACACACACAGACACACACACACACACACACAGACACACACACAGACACACACACACACTTTCAAATACACACCCAGTCTCTCTCCATTTCTTTCTCACAAACACACAGTCTGTCTCTGTCTGACTACTTTAAAAGCAGTAATTATAAATGACGTGGTTATCAGGGCATCCAGGTCTACTCCCCTCTCCCAACACACACACACACACACACACACACACACACATACACAAACACACACACACACACACCTTTTTTCCTGCTTTATCTCTTCTTCCTTTTTCCCCTCTCCATCCACTCTTCTCCTCTCTCAATATTGTATCAGGAAAGGGAGCAGCTCTTGCTGGTAATGTATGGTACAGAGTAAAGACTAGTGCATAGTGTGTAAAGAGACTAGGGGTCAGAGCTTGAGAGCTACATTTTCCCACCAGTCACATTTGTGCTACAGAATAACCTGACAACACTGGGCTACAATATTGGCCTCTCTTTTACCACAGAGAGGCAGTTTGGTTGTACCACAATTTCTTTTTCATAGTTTCACTGTTTTTTTAGACAGCTTGGATAAACATGTGCATGTGGGTCTGAAACACTTTATTCTGTTTCATACAATTATGTTAGTGAGACTCATGCATAGGGCTAGAATACGCAATGAGCTTGAAGCTCAATCGAATGTCTGTTATGGATATGAGACCGCCTGCCAGGATATATCATCTTGTTAAGGAAGCCGGTGTGGCAAGCGTTATGAAGTAGACCACGGCGAGAGTCTCTGTGTGTAGAGCTGAGAAGCCTTGCTCCTCATGAATGGGACAGATAGCTCCAGTGATGAGCTGACTATGGTCAGGCTGCCCCGGGACCCCACAGGAAGTGCTGAGCACAGTCCACGGAAGTCAGCTTCCTGGTTGGACCTGCATCCCTTGTTGTATTCTTTATTATTCTAAAGCCTGTCAAGGAAGGAAGCGGGGTGCTAACACAGATCTGCCTTATCTCCTCAATCTAATGTTCTCCTCTGGATTCAGAGTAAAGAAACAAGGCGTAGTCAGAATGCGGCTTTCACAGACTAACCCTGAAAAACATGCTCCTAACACTCTTAGTCCTAGGGAAGGAAGTTGCATACCTTATAGTGTCAGTCTTTACAGCTATCTGATATGATTATTTGGATATCACAAAACCCAAAACGCATTGCTTATATTTATACTGAAACGTTGTTCTAGGCAGGTATTTTAACAAAATGACAACAAATATAATCATAGTGAAATATTATGGCTTCCAATTGTGTTTTTTTCTGACCTATGTTGCATGTTTCATGTGTTTTCCAACAGGAGGAGGAGAGTGGCCGCCTGGTGCGGACCTACCCCAAGATGACTGAGGGCCATGTGGATGTGGGCACACAGACAGAGCCTGTGGTGGTGCTGTCTCTGGCTCAGGCTGCCGTTCTGGGCCTCATCTCCCAGAATGAGATCTTTGGGGCCACCATTGCTCCCAACGGCTTCTACATGGGAGAGCCTAGGGAGTGTCCCCCTCCTCCAGCTGAGGCCATGGAGTATGAGTATGCTGACCAGCTGATAGGGGCCAACGGGGACTACCTGGCTGAACCTGCTGAGGAACCAGAGGCCCAGCCCCACTGCAGTGAGAGGAGGCGGCCTGGGCCCCGTGGTAGGACGAAGAGGCCCAGGAGTGATGTAGAGCAGGATCGCCCACACAAACTACCCAGTCCACAGGCTCAGGTTAAAGGTGAACGGCTTGAGTCTGACACCCCTCCTTCCTGCATTCACATGCACAGCAGGCGTAGCCCTAGCAAGCCGGAGAACCCAGCCATCCATCAAGGTTCTCTGAAAGAGGAGCAGGCCTGTGGGAGCTGTCCCACGTGTGTCAGAGATACATCCAATCAGCAGACAAACAGACAGCCAGAACAGGTACAAGAAGAAAGTACAGGCCAGGAAAGGGAAGGAAAGGAAGAAGAGCTGGTTGTGGAAGAAGAAGAGGAAGAGGAGGCATTAAATCTCAAGACTAGCGGAGACACTGGAAGTCCTCTGATGAACCGCTACTATGAGTCCAGCGAGGTGGCCTATGAGTCTGCTGACATGGCCCTGCCAGGAGAGTATGAGGAGAATGGTCAAGCCATGCTGTGGTCAGACCCAGAGGGCCTTGCCAGGCGCATGCAGATTGACCGGCTGGACATCAATGTACAGATTGATGAGTCTTACTGCGTGGATGTGGGCGAGGGCCTGAAACGCTGGAAGTGCCGTATGTGTGAGAAGTCCTACACCTCCAAATATAACCTTGTCACTCATATCCTGGGCCATAACGGAATTAAGCCCCATGAGTGCCTACACTGTGGTAAGCTCTTCAAGCAACCCAGCCACCTCCAGACCCACTTGCTCACCCACCAGGGGACCCGGCCACACAAGTGCACCGTTTGTGAGAAGGCCTTCACCCAGACCAGCCACCTGAAGAGGCACATGCTGCAACATTCAGACGTCAAGCCCTACAGCTGTCGTTTCTGTGGACGTGGCTTCGCCTACCCCAGCGAGCTGAGGACCCACGAGAACAAACACGAGAATGGTCAGTGCCACGTCTGCTCCCAGTGTGGCATGGAGTTCCCAACCTATGCGCACCTAAAGCGCCACCTCACCAGCCATCAGGGCCCCACCACCTACCAATGCACAGAGTGCCACAAGTCTTTTGCTTACCGCAGCCAGCTGCAGAACCACCTGATGAAGCACCAGAACGTGCGGCCCTACGTCTGCCCCGAGTGCGGCATGGAGTTTGTCCAGATCCACCACCTCCGACAGCACGCTCTCACTCACAAGGTACTGGCAGCGCACGCCCTCGCACTCAAGGTACTGAAACCCAATGATGTGCCTGATTTTTGTGTACCACTTTATTTGTTCAACCATCTCAGAGTAGGTTGGGCAGTAGTGCAAAAAGACCAGGAAGCCTTTGTTTAAAATGAACAATACAATTACCCTTAACATCATAGAAGCATATAAGAGCGCTGTTTGGTGCCTAGTGAGTCATATTAGCTCAGGAACCCAATGAGTGAGACTTCGTAGAAAAGTCAGGGCGATATTGCACACTTGCCTCACAGCCCTTTTTCCAAAACCAGTTGCTTTGTAAACATAGCCTTCAAAGGCCTTGATTCTTTGTGTGTGGCTCAACCCCCCACTTGCATGTGTTTTGTGTTCTGTGTTGTTCGTAGAGCTACTTCCCTTTATGTCTGGTGAATCATTCCAGTCTTATTCTCCATTTCATTATATAGAGTCTGTGTTTTATTATATAGCGGGGGAAAAAACCTTCTTTCTCTCCATTGTACAGGCTTGTGTTAAATGTCAAAATAAATGTTAAAACCAAAAAGTTTATTCTGCCCATTGTTAGTTTTCTACTCCATGTCTCAACACTTGGTGGGGCTAATGTGATCTATATGAGTTGGATCAAACGGCAGTATGCAAACACACAAAATACACAAATACACACACTACTTCAGCAGAGATTCTCCACTTCCATTAAAACGCTATGACATTTAGCTGTTTTCTTTATGCGTTCCTTGTGTGTTGCTTTATGAGTCACTGTTTATTTTCCTCTCAACCATATATTCAACCAGATTAATTAAAAGGACCAAACACTTCTGTTTCTCCAGGGTATGAAAGAATTCAAGTGTGACGTTTGTGCCAGAGAGTTCACTCTGTCTGCCAACCTGAAGAGACACATGTTGATCCATGCGAGCGTGAGGCCCTTCCAGTGCCATGTCTGCTTCAAGACCTTTGTTCAAAAACAGACCCTCAAAACCCACATGATTGTCCACCTGCCGGTCAAGCCTTTCAAATGCAAGGTGAGTGGAGCAAGTGGACTTCACTAGATGTCAGTTGGGTCCCATTGTAATGGAGCAGAGGGGTACTGACTGTTCTCTTGACTTCCAGGTGTGCGGAAAGTCGTTCAACAGAATGTACAACCTCCTCGGCCACATGCATCTCCACGCTGGCAGCAAGCCCTTCAAGTGTCCTTACTGCACCAGCAAGTTCAACCTGAAGGGCAACCTCAGCCGACACATGAAGGTCAAACACGGCATCCTTGACGCCTCACTAGATGGACATGGTGAATACCCTTAATCAGTTAACCTTAATTAGACTTTCACTTAGTTGCCTTTCAAATAGACGAAATGCCTTGATGACATTTGTATTTGTTGATAGATTAGGTGTGGTTAATTTCTTAGCTGGACTGCTTGGTGGGCTTCATGTTGCATTATTGTCACTCAGACTGTCCATAATGCACTTTGACTCAGCATGTACTGTAATCTAGTGGCCAAGTGTTTTGATGTTTCTCTGTCACTCCCTCCCTCTGTGTTTAGTAAATATAGCAGTGCCTGGATTAGACATGCCTGTCTCTATCAGTGGAGACTGATATGGAGGCAGGGGAGGAGGAGCAAGCTACTGACTGCCCCCAATGAGGCCATGTGTCTTTAGGAAGGGCTCTGTGTGTGTGTGTTGTGTTACCGAGGACAGGGTGGGCTCATATTTGTGTTTCCTTCCTCAGAACCCCCCCAAGACATAGAGGGCCAGGAGGACTATGAAGAGGAGAGCTTTGAATTCAGTGAGCGAGAGAACCGGGCTAGCAACAACACACCAGACATTGCTAAACTATCTGAAATGGAGTATTATAGCAGCTATGGGAAGGGCGCAGGGCGCTACAACACTGCATGAATTATTAAAATGACCCCAAATTGAGTATAAGTGTGAACTAATAAAAAAAATGGGATTGTGTTTTTTTGCCGTTAAAGGCATAGTGCTTGGGTTGTTCAAGGGCATGAAGTAACCCGGCAAAATCTGCACATTCATATGCACTGGAATCTCTCCTCATCCTCCACGATTTGGAAATGTATACTTCCTAATTCTGTATTTTTCATTGCTAAAACATTGCAAATCTACTGAAACAATATAGTGTTTGGGAAAAGTGGACCCTCTGAAATAGGAGATTGTATTAGGGGGAAAAAAAATATATTGTCAGTTGATTAACAACAGGAACTTATCTGAACCTAAATTGTAAAGCACATTTTTTTTTTATAGCTAAAACAAGCATATGGTGATGTTACAATGCACTTACTCATTCAGACAATCCCAGTCTCTCTCTCAAGCGAGTCTGTTGGGGTACACTGATGAGTGAAGAGTCCTAATATTCATTTCACTTGCCAAAGCTTATCAAGTTGCAGAGGTTAATGAATTTCCCCACTTTGATTTATACTGTGATAAGTTATAATTGTGGTCTGTAAGACGACTTCAATTCCATAGGAGTTACAATTCAAGTTTTATTGTATTTTTCTGTACAGAACGTATCAGTCGTCCTGTATGCTGGCTGGTACTGAAAGCAGTGCATTGCGCTGAGGGCCACCGTTTTGTGAGCAGTCTGGTTTTTAGGTTCCTGCATTAACAAGCATCACCCTGTATTGATCCTTAGTCTATGAATGTAATTGTCGCTGTGGAATGTTTAAGATGCTAATGAAAAGAAAATCAAAATACGCTTTCAATGGTAGACCCCTTTACCAAAGAATTGGATCAAACTTTTGCCAAATCTTGCAGCTAAGGGCAGCAGCAGTCTCTTTTCCTTACGTTTGTATTGAGCTGGGACATTGGATTTCATGGGGCCCAATCGCAAACCTCATGTAATTACATTTAGGTTCCCCCTCCTTCCCATCTGTAGATTTCTTCAAAAGATTACCACAAAGAACAGACTGTGGCAAGAAACTTCACCCTTTCCCCAGACCTTCATGGGACAGACTAACATTTTTCAAATGCAATGCAAACCCTGCATTCTCATTGCAGTTCCTGTTTTTATGGATGAATTTCAACAAGAATTGTCCCAAAAACTTGGACAGAAATATTAAGTGCCCCTGTGTGTCTGCGAGAGCATGCCATCCATCACGCTGTACACTGGTCTAAAGTGATGAACGACAACCTCCCAACATGTGACAGGGCCATGGACCTCGTGGAAAATGATTTGGGAAATGCTCAATATATTCAGTTTCCCAGTGCTTAGCTTTTCAAACATATAATCTGCAAACAAGGTATCCATTTGCAATGTCGATATAGTGCATTTAAAAAGGAAATGCTAATTTTTGTGAATTCTTCAGCTTCTGTGTTCATTCCATCACAGTTTTAGTGATGAAACAAAGGGGAACTACACGATGTTCAACTTAAATGGCTTTCTGTATTGTTAGACATTAGTGTGGAGATAATGTTAATAGAAATGTACGTACAATGTTGTGTACCAGACAATACTGTAAAATAATAAATTTATTTACCTTTAAAATGGTTCATCTTTCATTGATTGGTTGGACGCAGAATACCAACGAAGGGTCAAACAAGAAGGATTTATTGGCAAGTATGTTTGACATGGGCTTCAGTCTTTTCCGAAGGGTTATATAGTATTTGAATACAGTACTTCACATTACAAAAATAAAACCTTGGCGATAACGGGACGGGATGATGGAGGACACATCAGACAGAAGAACAGCTTTCGACTGTAGAACAACCTAATGGCACACTACATATCCTTTATACAGTACTTCCTTCAGATGAAATGTACTTGGTTTCTTGACCTTTTAAGTTAAAAATGAGGTACAAAAACAGAATAATGACATCATCTTCAGACTTCCTTCCACTTCCTTCACTTGCCGAGAGCTTTATCCAGATTTGTCTTGATGGCGTCAAGGAAGTCTGTAGTATTGACGTAGTGCTCATTCAGCTTGCAGCTGAGAAGACAGGAAAGGACACGGCAAATGAGAGAGCAGAAAATTTCCCAATTTCAAAAAACAAACCATTCAGCATCCACTTAGAACAGGCGAGACACATGATTTAAGCACCGAAAATGGTGCCATCAACAAAAACACCCTGAGAGAAAGAGCGGTCAGACTTGCTCAAACTAAAAAGTATGCAAGTAACAGCTCAGTACACCAATGATGTATGGAAGGGCGTTTCAGAACACACGACTCCTTGAAGAGGATGGACTACAGCTGCAGAAGACCAGTCTGGGCTCCCTTCCTGTCAGCTAAGAACAAGAAGGGCATGTTAGGGACCGCAAATGCCACACCTGGGAAAAGGTTGCCTGGTCCAATCCTGGTTTGTACTGCAGCATTCTGATGACAGGGTCAGAATTTGTTCTTTGCACACATTAGGCTCCTTAGTGCCAACTAAGCATTGTTTGAATGCCACAGCATACCTAAATATTGTTGCTGACCAGGTGAATCCCCCCATGGCCACAGTCCAACCTTTGTCAAAGGGATACTTCCAGGCAAATTATGTGCCGTGTCACGAAACCCACACGTCAACATAGGTCCAGGAACATAACAGTGACTTTAGTTTACTCCAATGGCCTGCGCAGTCCCCAGATCTCAATGCAACACAGTGGTGGAATGGGATGTTCGCAGCATTAATGTGCTGCCAAGAAATCTGCAGGAACTGTGTGACGCTATGAAGTCAGCAAGATTGATGTGGAACGTTTACAGCACATTGTTGAACCCATGCCTTGAAGAATTCAGGCTGTTCTGGAGTCCTACTGGTAATAGCGAGGTGCATCTAATAAAGTGGATACTGAGTGTACATCACCATCATAACTGACATTTACAGAGTTGTCAGAGCAACAACAACAAAACAATGTTAAAAACAAAATAAACCAAAGAAGTTGAGACACAGTTAATACAAATACTAAGGAGCTTACTTGGGCAGGCCATGGATGCAGCCTGCGAGGTCCTTGGTCATAACGCCACTCTCAACAGTCTCAACACACACCCTCTCCAGAATCTGGGAGAACCTGTAGATGAACAAAACAGTTTAGTAAAAGGCACATTTCATCACATTGTCCGTTTGTTCAAAGTAACGACACATTATTATAAATGTCTTACTTGATAAGGTCAGGGTTGCCATCAAGTTTCCCACGGTGCTCCAGGCCTCTGGTCCAGGCAAAGATGCTCGCAATGGGGTTTGTGCTAGTTGGCCTACCCTGAAGGTGGAAATAGGAGGGATTCAATAAATCTATTAACTTATTGATCTACTAAGAGACTATTATTCCAAATCCCTATAGAAATGAGGCATTCATCTTCTCTACCATTTGTGGACATCAAAGCTTCATTACAAGTCTCACCACATGATGGCAGTATAACTACACAGATTTGGCAGTGTGTGCAGGACTGACTCACGCATGCGCATGCTTCATTGCCAAGCTAAAATGTTTCCCCCCATACAACCATAGGACTGATATAAAGAGTAATGGCTAGTAACCTTCTGGTGCTCACGATAGTGCCTCGTCACAGTGCCGTGGGCAGCTTCAGCCTCGATAGTCTTGCCATCAGGGCACACAAGAACTGATGTCATCAGTCCCAGAGAGCCAAAACCTGAAACAGAAACAAAAAATGCACTGGGCATTCTTGAAAAGTCCAACTTAACAAAACCTCCCTACCTCGAGTGTTTAGAAGTTTCAGTATTTCCTAATGACATAACTTCCCCAAAAAGTTGTAGTGTTAGTTTCTACATGTCTTACCTTGTGCAATGATGTCAGACTGGACATCTCCATCATAGTTCTTGCAGGCCCACACAAAGGCTCCAGAGGATTTGAGCACTTGGGCAACCATATCATCAATAAGCCTGTGCTCATACCAGATCTTCAGTTTGTCAAACTCAGGCTTGTAGTGCCTGTCAGACAGTGTCATAAAAGAGAAAATTAAAGCTGCCCAACAACTTCAAATGTTATCCACAAATAGACGACCTGAAGAGCAACTACATAAACTCGAGCTACGTTTCAATTTTTAACCTTATTAGATAATCCTGCAACCTGCAATCAAAAAACAAGTTCAATTTCTCATAATATTATAATATTCTCATAATATTATGCAAAATAATACTTAATAGTTAAAGCATTATGTCTTGTGCGCTAGGTAGGGCTGCAACGATTAGTCAACGTGAACGATTACAAAAATTAATTTATTACAATTTCTGTCGTCAAGAGGTTGTCATGCGGACAACACATGATGACAGAAAAAACAGCTTTGTGCCACCCAAGTCATTGTTTCCTATGGACAGAGCGGTGCCATCCCTCAAAATTTCCACCTCGCCACTCAAATTACTTCTTCTAGAAGACGGGCACGAATCAGAGGGTGAAACAAACCCCATGGTGCAATGAAAGTGAGGGCTTGGGCACGCCGCCTGAGGGGGACTGAAATGTTAGTTCTGTTAAACTATACAGAATATTGGACTATCAAAACAATCGCTAGTTGCAGCCCTAGCTCTAGGGCACCAACATTAGTTTTACAGGAACTCTTACCTCAGGCTATGTGCATAAATTTAAAGATCAGGTGAATTTAAAAATGAGGTGAAGACACTCACTTTTGAAAGATATCCTCGAAGATGTCTTTGAATCGACCATCATAGGCTTTGAGAATGGTGTTCTTGGTGCTCATGTACAGGGGCCACTTCTTGCCAATGGCATACTGGAAGCAGCTGTGTGCAAAGCCTGTAATAGACTATTGGGGGGGGAGAGACCGAACTGCTGTCATGACTGCTGGAGTTAATATTTGTGGGACAGGGGTTAACAACCTTCTGTGTATAGGCCTGATTGGATCTCATGTATTCCCCACTACTTCACAGTTCCTTTTCCCTTAGACAAGTTGAAAGTCATACAGTATGACCTCTGATGTTGTAAAATCAAACAAACCTCTGCCGCTGAAGGCAAACAAACAGTCGCAAAGTGGGTTGAAAGGAGGTTACTCTACTACAGTGATTACAATGAAATGCCACAGGCAGAATTTAACAGCACTAGGTTGTTCTTTATCTGTGAAAGAGTTTAGAAATTAGGGAAATTTAGAGATTGGAATTTCACAGTTGTTCCAGTGGGATTGAACTATATGTAGTTAATGGAAATGTAAACACAAAATTAAAAGTTGTTTTTGGTTTTTTTATGTATTTAAACTTTAGTTTTAGAAGACAAAATTGAGGACTTGTTTATTTTGTTATTATATATTTAGCATTACTTTGCATGACTTATTTTTATATTTAAAGTAATAAATATAATAATACAATACAATAACATATTACAAATTTAGATGTGCTCACCTCATCTGTGTTGTACATGCCCATTCCACAGCCACCAGCAGGGAAGTCAAAGACTTCCCATTCCTTGCCTGCACTACCATCAGCAGGCGAGAAGATAATCTTGAATTTGCCTGGCTGGTCCACAACAAAGTCTGTTGCCCTGTACTGTAGAACAAACAATGAATCTGTTATAACTTGAGGAGAAAAATAAGAGATGATATCTTGAATTTGCCTGCCTTGTTCACAATGAAGTGTGTTACTTTGTACTCAAGAAGAAACTATCAATTTGTTATTGTAAAATGAAGTGATTTACAATGGGAACGATAGCTAGAACATATACAGCATTTAGATGGGGCTGACCTGATCACCAAAGGCGTGTCTGCCAATGGTGATGGGCTGCGTCCAACCAGGAACAAGCCTGGGAATGTTCTTGCAGATGATTGGCTCACGGAAGACTGTGCCGCCCAGGATGTTCCTGATCGTACCGTTGGGGCTCTTCCACATCTTCTTCAGGCTGAACTCTAGAAATAAACACAAAAAATATCAGAATGCAAACGAGTCCAAACTGCTCTGAATAGGGCTGGAGAAATATAAGACCTCATAAAAAAGGAAACTAGGCTATAATAGACTTGTTAAAAACCTTCAACTCTGGCTTCGTCAGGTGTGATGGTGGCACATTTAACAGCCACGTGGTACTTCTTGGTGGCCTCGGCAGAGTCGATGGTAACCTGGTCATTAGTCTGGTCACGGTATGGCAGACCCAGGTCATAATACTTCAACTCAACATCAACATTGGTCAGGATGAGCTGATGGACCAAAATATAGAGACCAGGAATTAAAATCCATGCTTCACTCTAGAAACAGCACCACACTGTTGTCCTGTCAAGAAAACCATGTTAGCCAGGTTTTCTGAAGCACAATCTGCCAACCTGCCCTTGGACACGATGTATTCTGGGAACAAGATTGCTAACAATAGAGATTAAACTGAAGCCATGGCACTGAAAGGACACAGTGATAAAAGTAGCTACCAGTATGGCATGAGTATCTCAAACAGTAGGCTTTTAAACCCATAATGTGAGTGTATAATGAAATAAAATTCACTCAGTCGTTTTAAATATTCTCTTGATTTCATGATTTATATATTGCATGTTCACATTCTCTCAGTAATGCAATAAAATCCGTCCCCAAATGTCAGAAAACAGGGAGGGATATTATCCCATGATTCTCCATGTTTTCTTCCTGAGCCAACACACCATCTGCTCTCTGCAGAGGCAGCCAGTCACTGAATGAAACCTCACAAAACCCCCTCCCCCACATCATACATACATAATCTTCCTGCCATCCTCCACATAGTCTCCCCCTCTATCCACGTGTCAGGCAGGGGTATAAAAATAAACTAGTGAGACAGCGTAAGGAATGTCCTCCCCTAAAGTATGCATGCATGTTCACCCCCCAGCACCTTCTCTTTGATGAATTCCCAGATGATCCTGGTCATCTCATCTCCGTCCATCTCCACCACCGGCTGGGCCACCTTGATGCGTTTGTCGGCATCTGTTAATCATCCATGCAGAGCAGATCATGTAAACTGGCTTTCATTCACAACCCTTACAGGTGAGTCAAAAACCTGCCCCGCCCCCTGGCAAAATGCTAGTTTATTTTTGGCTCCAGGACTGCTGAGCAAGCAACATCACAATTATAGGCCTTGTCATTCATTGAGAAAAAGATCCTGTTTTCTGGGTCATTTCAGAAGACGCACACTCTCTATGGTCCCTCTATGGTTACGGGGTGCACATTTGAACAATCGATTCTTAACTCACATTTGTCTCCTACAGAAACAATACCAATTCAAGGTCTAGGGCATGGATTATTTTGTCCTCAAGAACATAACCATTTTGTGTGTGACTGTCTTAAAATCCCTCCTAACTTTAATAATAACCCGTATCATG
Source organism: Hoplostethus mediterraneus (assembly GCA_034670385.1). NCBI lineage: Eukaryota > Metazoa > Chordata > Actinopteri > Trachichthyiformes > Trachichthyidae > Hoplostethus > Hoplostethus mediterraneus. The sequence continues at coordinate 8,844,271 of JAXDDW010000003.1, read as the reverse complement.
CTTTACTTTCAATGATTTTTGAGTAATTGTCATGGTTTTCAAATGGTAAATGTCTGGAGATAATTTAGAGAGTCTGTTTTGACCTAATTACTTTCCACTTGGATCAACCTAGATTTGTATTCTCAATCATTTCTGTTCTCATTCTATTCTGCTCTGCTTGGGAGAGGCCTGCCAGCAGGACCATTGCAGTCAATACGAAAGTACAGGGGGGGAGGTGCAGAGAATCAAGTGACTTTCTCATTTTCCAGCCAAGTCAATGCACCCCCACTGCTATCTAAGACTTCCCAGAATAATGTAAGTCAGCATAGGGAATCCAGTGGAATAGTCATACAAGACTGACACTCTTTTTAACATAAATAGAACCCAAGGATCCATGTGATCCAACTTGAGAAAACATTTAACCTTTGACAGGGCCTATCAAACCTTCGTAGCACCTGTCAAAACACAGTGCGTTCTGTTCCCATGCCCTAGGCTAGGCACATGAGGACCCTGTCAGCTAGAGATACATGGCGACCGTGAAATAACCTTATGGCGAAGACCGTGCAAACACCATACACCAATTATGTTATGCAATAGCATAGAGTGTGGTAAAACCAATAACAAGCATAAAGCATGACCTCAGTGACAGAGGTTCAATGGAGTGATCTTACTGAAATGATCTATTCTTCTCCTTGACAGCAAGATCAACGCTAATCATTGATCATTTGTTTATTATCTACACCCATTATACTGACTACAGTAGTGGAAAACAGCATCTCAGACAGTGTTTTCAAACATAAACACTCTCCGGCTATTGAGAAGGCCGTTGGCATATGATCAGCATCGTTGTCATGCTCATTTAACCATTGGGTGACCACTTGTTCATGAAGGAACTGTAATCCTGACCCGATCAAGAAAGCCCCAGGTAATTAAGGTAATCAGTCAGAATAATTTTGTTAATAGTGTTTGGAATTTGTCTAACCTTCTTGGGGATGACTGGGTTCACTCCTTACCAGGACAGAACAACTGAAACCCTAACCTGTTGTGGGACTTTCTGCTGGCGTTTCCTATAATTCAGACATGACAATACACTGTACAGTGATTGTGTTATTGAATCATGAAACCTGAGGACACACATCCTTAATCTAACAAAAAGTGCACTAGACAAGCTCAGGAGACGTGTTTTGAGCAGCACCTTACCAGCAGTGTAGCTCTAATATTTAAAAGGATAATGCACTTCCATCTGCCACTGAACGAGTAGTTCCTCTGCTGTAATGCATCACGGGCAAGTCATTTAACAGGAAGTGTTTGGCAGAATTTCAGAATAGTATCATTTAAATCTGCACAAGCAGGACATTTACTATCAACAGAAATGAGAATGTAAGGGGGGGAGGGGCGTGCAGAAGGGTGGTGAGTAGGTTACATAACCCATCTCTGCAGTGTTTCAACAAACTGGACGCCGTAGGGCCAGTTGAAACTAAGTCATGCGGGCCTGACACATGATTTACCTGCATGCATTTTTCTCTTTACACAGATTGAACAAGTGAACAGAAGAGATGCAACTGAATGTCCTTTGTTACAATTACGGCATTACACAGCAGGTCAAACTATACTGCAGAGCCTAGCACACATCATTTGGTAACAGTAGCCTTCATTCACAATAAAATGTGAAAAAAAAAAGAACAGAGGGGAATACGTATGATTCAAAAAGGAGTCAACAATCGGTTTTGGTCTAAGCCTAATCTCTGAAAGGCCTTTACTGTAATGAACACTCTTCATATTACTGCAATAGGCCTATGCATCGGAGGCGAGTAGTCAAGGACAATCTAAAACAAGGCGTACTTTGAAAAGGTCATTGGAATAACCTTCGGCTATACCTCTTCTCAGCTTAACTTTCAACATGACAAGGTAGGCTTCCATTTTAACTGTATCGAGTTCATAGAAAAGACATTTCAGCAAATAGCAAAGTTAACAGCTACAGGCAAGCTACTGCAGGACATTGGGAAAGTTGTTAAACCATGCTATCAAAAATATTGACAACTGGTAAAGGAAGCGGCGTTAAAGCAAGATTATAAAGTTTACATGTTGTAAGCTAATAATAGCATTAGCAATAGCACCTCATCTTTCTAAAATCCATTGCCAAGAAGCAGTGTGTTAGCTAATTTTACAAGCAATGTGAAATTTAAAAGGACATGTAATTACCAGATAAGGCTGCTGGCAAAGACAGTACAACTTGTGACTGCAATCAAAGAGCCCTCTTGTCAAAGTGCCAGCCTCAACCATGCTCGTTGAGAAAATCTTAGTTTTCTCTCAAATAAAGGCATACTTCCTAATATCTCATAGATAATTCTGTATTAAAGTATGGCTGTCATAATACCACCGTATGTGGATGTTTTAACACATTCAGGCCTATTCTAGCCATGTGTATTTGCCCTGTGATCTTTTTGGCTTGGGTTATGAGTGTATTAGAGTAGCAGGTCTCACTGTTGGGAACAGAGTGTGGGTTCAACAGGAGCAAAGCCTTTAATCTATATGGAGCCTATGTGTTTGGTCAATCCTTGCAAAAATCCACAAAGGACAATTACCAAACTCACCAGTGACAGCTACGGGACTGCAAAGCTCAAATGACACGCTTATTCAGTGACAGTTGTGAGTAGAGTGCTCAATGAGGCAGAGCCAAACAAAGTGCCCTTCAACTGACCCATTGTTTCTTACTGCTCCAAAGTGGTGATGTGTGTCATCCAGCTTGGTTGAATCTACAACACCAGGGCCCATATATGTTAGTCAAATTTCTCCTGTGCTACATATACCTGGACCTAAGCTCCAAACTACCGACACAGCCATGCATTTTGCATTGTTCTCAATGCAAGTTGGAATGGTTGAGATCCAATCTGAAAGTACCAAGCTGTGCAGGATCCTCTGAGTCAGAAGTTTATTATTACTTTATTGGGATGCAGTAGAGTTACGTGCAACTGTAGGCTGCATTTGACCCAGATGGAAAATATTAAGCAGGACAGACCACTTGTGGCAGCCATTGCTCACTATAGCAGTGCCTCGTATCCTGAGACTGACCTTGGGAAAAGTTTATGTCAAAGCCCTACTAGGCAATGGCTAAAAAAAAAAAAACAGTTCTTCAATTTCAATGCGTACGTTTTATAAGCACTACTGGTTAAATATTTGGCTTCCCCTCATGTGTCTTTATGATTATATTTTGGGCACTGTGGTGAGCAATGAAAGGAGAGCAAATTGACGCATAGCGAAACCATTCCATTCAAATCCTGCCAGATTTTGCGTGGCATTTTTTTTCCTGTAGAGGGAACGTGGATAGTAGAAATGTTAGAGGGGGGTAGAAAGAAAGAACAATGGCCATTTCACGAAACTACCAAACTACATTTAAGTGTTTGTCAGTGGATCCATACATTAAAATCTGTGGCGACATGACTTGACGTTGTCGTTACTGAACACGCTGAAACTTTATGGAGAGGACAAAGGCAGCCTGCTAGTTTCGCTGGCTCAGCCCTCATCTCGATTATCCTAACAACCTGCAAACGACCTGCCATACAGCAATCAAGCAGAATCGGGTTGGCCTTTTGAGCATCGTTTCCTGAAGCTGAGAAATCCGTTAACACAATGAAATGCCTCAGAGTTGGCTAGCAAACGCAACTTGGCTAACACGCGCCACCGGTTTTCTAGGTTCACGGTGGTTGATTTTCTGCTCGAGCTGACGTTAGGTTAGCTAGCCGACCTAACGTTGCATTCATTTAAAATTGGTGGCATTCACACATTACGTAGCAAATGATGACCAAGAAGATGATAACCCGCTATCTCCAACTCACAGTTTCTTTGTTGCACAGCCTGGCAAGTGGCCGCAGGCGCAATCACCGCGGGATTTCTGGAAAGAGCAGCGGCAGACCTCGACAGAGAGCTGAGGACCTTCAAGTATCCAGCCATGACTCTCGAGACAAAACTCAGAGCAAAGAGGAGCTGAAACGGTCCGAGGCTCGCTGCAATATAGTCAGCACCGCCCCGGCGGGACACGCTTAGCACTACGTCAGAGTTACAATGGCAGAGGAGGGACCAAAAACCCTCCGGTCCCAATCAGCAGTTAGAGTTCACATCTTAACCACTGTCTAGACAAAAACACAGAGGTCATGCCAGGGAACTTTAAGATTTATATACTTATCCTTAACGAAAATCACAAAAATATATTATATATAATATACCATAATAATAATAATTATTATAATTGTTATTAGTATAATATTCCTATATGCTAACATATACAGGTTATAAGGTAACACTTTATAATAAGATTCCCTTAACAAATGTTAGTAAATACCTCAATTCATGATGAACAAATCCTTAATGCTTATTTACTAATGCATTTGTAAATGCTGCATTATTTTGTGTTCATGATGAAGTTCTCCCTTTGTTTCTTCTTTGGTTACTAAACTATTTACTAACATATTATGAAGCATGCACAAAACTGTATGCATGGTGACAAGGCCACTTGATGACCAATGGATTACAATGGCTTACTGGTCTTCACAAAGGCAAGTGACGTACTAATGGCTTACTACTGTTTTGTTAGGCATTTGTTCATGTTAGATAATGCTTTACCAACTAGATTTGCAGTACCTATTCTAAAGTAGTCACTATTCCTGTCTTACCAATGGCTTACTAGTGCTTGTAAAGCATTACATCTATTTTCTTAGGCAGAACTAATGTTTTTTTGAAACCATCTCTATACAGCCACAACACACCTGGGGTGCTTTGCTTGGAGTGCCTCTGGAGTCTTTACAACTTTACAGCTTTGCAAATCTGGCAAAGCAATAATTGATTACAGTTACGCTAATAAAATCAGAAGGAAGATTGATTCCCGATTATTCCATCCATGACTGTATCAATTTAGCGAAGGTTAGAGCCCCTAGCATGCCATGCGGAAAAATAGCAAGGGTGCATGTGTATTGTTGTCTGTTTTCATTAACATTGTCATTATCAGAACATATTTATAGATTATCCCAGGACATGGGAATGCAAAAAGGATAATCTCAACAGAAAAGTATGTATTTTTTTATGATCAGGAACCTACAGACTTCTTCATATGGAGAAGCAAATCTTATTCCAGGTAAACAGCACAAATTCAAATTCACAGGCAAGTAACATTTCATTAGATTTCAAATCAGTTGCAGTGGAGGATAGTCACAGTCCAAATCTTCACCACTGAGGGCCCTCTAATTTTAGCTGGGGAGGGTTACCATACTGGGCGAAAGAACGCAAAGTCTGCAGTCATGTGACAAGCTTGGCGGCCAGCCAACAGATGAGCCAGCCTTCTGCTCAAACAGCCAGGTCACCTCTGTAGTCTTCTTTCAGTTAGAGAATAGGGGCATCAACAAAGTACTAATGCAAAGACTTAATAAAAATAGCTGATGTAGTTTATGTATGTAGTCTATCAATTTGTCATGATCATTATGAAAACCTTCAACATGAAGTCATATGATTCCTCAACATTGTCATATCATTCTAGACAGCATAATTGAGAAGGTCATTGAAGGTCATTTTTGTTCTTGGCTTACACAGTTTTGGTCTGCACCACATGGAGAAAATGTAGTGCAGTAGGCAATTATGGTTGTGCAGTCAGACAGGGGACAATGCCTGTGACATAATCTCCCAATTTTTAACAGCAACCTTCGAACCCTTGGAATGTAAACAAGCCCCACATGGTTCTCACTTTCACAGACACTCTGAAACACTCCTCAATGGCTATATGAACTCAAAAAAGGTCAAAAGGTTAATGCTCTATATTTAGACCTAATGTTAGACTACTCCATTATACAACAAATGGCACAACTATTAATTTACTGATCTGACACACTAAACTTTACTATTACCAATAAGCTTGGATCACAATACTTTATTTCAAGAGTCAGTTATTCTAATTTGAGTTGTGATAGGGCCTTAATTTAGACTTGAGGCTGTAAAGCTATTATTACTGTTGTGGTGGTATTGCTGATGTTTCTGCTTTTGTCGGCTGAGCACTAATTTGCTTGTGGGCATTAAACTGGTGAGAGTTTATTGACTTCTAAGACTTAATTGGTAAATATGGATGGGAATGAAAAACTGCAGACAACTTTGGGGTCTAATATGGTGTGTTTGCCCCATCTGCTGGACTTGATTTAAAGGGCACTGAAATTGTGTTGGTGCAGCAAGACAGGCAACCATGAGGGGACCAGAGAGTCTGCAGGTAATTTATTCAAGTTCAACTTCCAACCAAATACTACAGCAGCTGATGTCACTGCTTAGCACACCTTCAACCAGCGAGGAGGAACTAATCTGTGACATCAGCTCTCAGCCCTCCGTGGTATTGGTGGTTTGGTTGCCTATCCCTGGTGTACAGTGACCTCTAGTGGAGGAAGTGCAGAAATTGACCCGGGGCATGCATTTATTGGATGTTGGATAACAATTGACATCAGACAATTGCTGGCTGTTACTGTACCGCACTGTAACTTCGGAGGAATTAAAGGCGAAGTGCCACCCATTATCATTATTAGGCTAATAGATAATATGATACTGAAAGTATTATTATTAGGAACCAATAGGATTCTTCTACACGGTTAACCTGTAGGCGGTACTTCCGGGTTCCTGTGTCGCCTAGCTGTAGTCTGGATGTCACTTTGGTTTCATTTTACAGTGTCTTACAGTGCCTGGGTGAGGAGTTCAGGCTCAAATAGATAGAAATATCTTGAAAAGACTTGAAAAGACATCGGTCTCAACTGAGGATAAGCAGCGAACAGCTATGGAGAGGTTCACTTCGATAAGACAGTTTGTTGGCCAGTACCCTAAAACTATTGCTCTGGTCACAGCAGCAGGTAAGAAGTGCAACTGTACCTTTTTACTGGTCAGGTCAAATATTGTATTATCCTCTCGGAAATGTGCATGAATTTGTGTTCTCGTGTTCAAAAGCTTTTCAATGAACGTTAGCTTTCCTGGATTCAATAAATGAGTCGGAGCTAAATAAGTGTGCCATAACAGTGAAGCCTCTATTTTGTGGGAGTTTGTGAGGTTTGATAGACCTTACTAGGCAATATGTCAAGTCTGGTCTGTCAATTCGTTTGGAGTTGACTAGACATTTTATGTTCTTCCATTCGTTATTGGCGCTGTAGAAAAAGGAGAGTACACAAATGCAAGTGTTTAATTGAGTGCACAGTTTGAGCTTGCTTACTACACAGAAGGCTGACGCACTTGTGCTTCTCTATTTTTTTAGGGTGAGAAATTGATGGCAAGATGATTATTTAAAGCAAGTCATGCCAGGAAACCCAGTCTTTCCTTAACACTAGCTGGGTTATGGTTTGCCAAGTTTAAGACCATATGGTCCAATGTTGACAGCTGTCCTAATATTGTTAGCCTGGCTGACACAACTCTTGTTGGTGCAATACCAAACTCGTTGTTCCGTGCTGTTTTATGACAGGTTTGAATTCAAATGGGAGATTGAGCACGTTAGCCTTGATTCTGCAGCTTTGTCCCCCAAGCTGAAAGTTCAAACTGCACCCATGATGCAATTGCAGTCAAATAAAATGTGGAGCTTAGTTGGGCATATTGTGGCACAGAACAGCAAGCTGCAGAACAGCTGACTGCAAGTCAGTTTTCCTATATTTCTCTATGAGAGGTGGTAAGGCATTATGCTTAATCGGTCAGCAAGTTGTAGGGAAGTGTGTCATACTTGGGGGATATAAATGACTACTGCATGGGCTTTCTTACAGGAGTGGGACTTTTTGGTGTGAAGAAATGGATGGCAGGTGGAGTGTGTCAGAGCAAAGTCCGGATGGATGGGAAGACTGTCTTGATTACAGGAGCCAACACTGGGATTGGCAAAGAAACAGCTGTTGACCTGGCTAGCAGGGGTGAGTAACATATCTGCATTTTATATGCTAACTTTTAATCAGAGACCAATTAAAAACCTACTGGGTTAACTGCTCTGCTACAGGTGCGAGGGTCATTCTGGCCTGTAGAGACATGGACAGGGCTAACAATGCTGCAGAAGACATAAGGAAGAGGAGTGGAAATGGTAATGTGATTGTCAAAAAGTTGGACTTGGCATCTCTACAGTCAGTGCGACAACTAGCCAAAGACATCCTGGCAAGTGAAGAGAGGCTGGATGTTCTCATCAATAATGCAGGTACACGTGCATGTCATGTCTGACTTTGTGGTGGTAGTTTGATGGGAATTCTCAGATTGATATCCATTTGTATCTTTATTTTTAGGTGTTATGAGGTGTCCAAAATGGCAGACTGAAGATGGCTTTGAAATGCAGTTTGGTGTGAACCACTTGGGTCACTTCCTTTTGACAAATTGTCTCTTGGATCTCCTGAAGAAGTCAGCTCCTAGCCGTGTTGTTAATGTCTCCAGTTTAGCTCATGAAAGAGGTACAGTTTTGTCATTCACTTTTTCTTGCTATTCAAGAGATGTAGATCTCTTCCTGTCAGAACACTCTTTCTGTTTCATGTAATATTATTCAGTGAATAAAGATTTAGGGCTTTCTCCCAACAGGTCATATCTATTTTGATGACATCCATCAGAATAAAGATTACCAACCATCTAAAAGCTACGCTCAAAGTAAGCTAGCTAATGTCCTCTTCACGAGGGAGCTGGCCACCCGGCTACAAGGTAGAAGAGTTTTTGAAGCTTCTGATGTCTCACACCAGACAGTTAGCCCTGATACAGGACCCTTTAGGAGTCTGTCATCATATGGGTTTTTTACTCCATCCAAAGGGTCCTGTATCGGGGCTAACCAGACAGTATGCAATATTTAAGAATCACTATGTATTGTCCCTGAAGTATTTTTTCACCATCATGATGAGCTTAAACCTTGATGTTTCATGTTGATCTTCTGTTTATTCTCAGAACAGTGTTGTCAACTGTTGAATTACGTACCATTGTTAACTGCGTGAATACAATGCATCCTACTTCTTGTCATTTTGTAGGTACTGGGGTAACTACATATAGCTTACACCCTGGAGTCATCCGGACTGAACTTGCCCGACACCTCTTGCTCACAATGTGGATCAGAGTTGTGTATACACCACTCTCGCTGCTCATGAAGTCTCCAAAGGAAGGAGCTCAGACCAGTATCTACTGTGCTGTGGAGGAAAGCCTGCAGAATGAGAGCGGACTCTACTACAGGTCAGTAAAATCCATGGAAAATGGCTTCATGCTTGTATCCTGCATGATAAATTTGTTATTCTTAACTCAACACAACAGAAAAAGGTGAAGTCAGTGTACAATGTTTAAGGCTTTGTATTCTGTCCCTACTACAGTGACTGCGCCCCTAAAACAGTGGCCTCTCAGGGCCTGGATGACGAAGCTGCCAAGAAATTGTGGGATCTGAGTGCCTCAATGGTTGGCCTGGCATAATCATGATGATGATGATAATGATGATCACAATAACAGTGGACTACCAAGTGGCCTGGGAAGGAGGGGTACCCTTTCTAATGAGCATCTGTGGGACTACTAAATTATCAGATGAGCTCTTGACTTATGCAGCATCAAGTAGAGTAACCAGGCAGAGCAGAAATTCACAAGTGATAGACATTTATTTAGAATATACAACAAACTACATACAAAAATACTGCATTAAGGAGAAGGAATGCTTCACAGTTAAGTTACATGGAAGCTGTATGATGTCAGAATTTTTGATTGGTTGCCATTTGTGTGAAATGGCATTTTCAAAGACAACTATCACCAATGTCTGTTGACTAAGGGCTATAATGTCATTTAATGTTACTCTAATAGTTGATATAGAAAATTACATGTGCTTTGTAACACTGTTAATAGTAACACATCTGTTTTTTTTCCTCCTGGGCGATAAAGTGCTGTTGTACATAGCCCATCACTTTACCTGTTTCTTAAGGCATATCGCTCATTCATTCACACCCTGTGTATTCTGAGCCTTCGTTAGGTTCCATATGAGACCAGCAATATTGAAACATCATCATTCAATCATCATTATAAATTACGAATGGTCTCAATACACTGAATTTATTATTTCACCCTTTTTGTCTTGAAGGCACTGTGTACAAATTTGCTACAAACAGTCAAATTTCATCTTACTCAAGCTACATCTTAGACAAGTGCATCACATTTTCTCTTATCTAAAATAAACATCCAGGGGGCCTGTTGGCTACAAATGGACCCTGTATGTTCCCTACACATTATATTATCATGTTAGAGCTCTAGTTTAGAAGAAAGTACCATGTCCTGGCATTTACATTCAAAAGTGGACTACATTTACAGTAGATGTTGAGAATTCAAGAGATAAAAATACTTAGGTTTGGGGGTAACATGGAGAGAATATCTATCTATATTGCTCAGTTTCAACATACTTTTAATAAATTATACAATTTTCAACAACATCTACAATGGTTGTGTGATAGTTTACACAACTGAACTAATGGATTTATTTCCTGACAATTTATGGTCTTAACATTTCTACTCCCGCTTCTTGTGCTGCATAAACACCAACACCGACTAATGTGCCAGCTCTTCAAAATCAGAAAGCTGTTTCATTTGCTCCACTTGCATAGAGTGCCTTCTTACAAGTTTCTTCTTGGACTTGAGGCAGCCTCTCTTTGGTGTGTTTGGTGCTACAGGAGCTATAGATCTAATGCCTGTGGCCAGAGGTGAAGAGGGCTTGCTACTGGCCCCAATATCAGGAATAGGAGGGTTAGGGTTAATGTTGAGGGGTGGTAGTTGCCCAGGCCTGGTATGGGAGATGTGGTCTAGCAGCAGAGTCCCCGAGCCTCGCCTCTCCAGGAGGCCTGGTGCACGCCTGCGTGTTGCGCTGGGAGAGGATGTACTGGCATTGCTGTCTAGAGATTCTCTAGAGCTGGTCAGCAAGGCTAGCGGAGAGGTGTTGAGTTTCCTCCGTTCCACTGGGACCTTAGGAGAGTCTAGCATGGCAGAGTCCGAATAGAGCTGGGAATCTGAGTCATAGTGATCGTTCCCCAGCCGTCTCCTGTGCACTGTGTCTCTCAGACTGACTGGTCCACTGTTGCTGCTGCAGCTGTCCTGCTCAGTGGGGACGGTACTGCGTCGTGCCAAGGGCTGGTGCTGGCCCAGAGATCGCTCAAATGATGTTTTGGATGTTGGAGGAACCGATATCGAGGTTGTCATTTTGCAGGGTTGTTCACCCACTAGTGGGAATAAACTATCCTTGCCATCCGTACTGTTCTGTCGAGACAAAGATGACCTCTTGGTTAGAGAGAGTCCATTTACGCCTGTAACAACATCCTCATCAGAAGTGTCTCTCTTACTGTCCTCGTGGGTGGTGGCAGCAGCCAGGACGGAAGGAGCAATCAGTCCCCAGGGCTCTGACTGCAGCCGCTTTAGCTGAGGCAAACGTGCACGTTTGGGGTTGGCTGGCCGACGTGTCGGAGAGGTGGGCCCGTTGGCAAGCTTTGCCGCAGCGCTAGACGATGTTTTCAACTTTGTCTGAAAACTAAAGACAGTGTTTTGTTGTTCAACGTGGTTAGGTGTGGGAGATGCTCTAATGTCAATGTCAGAGGGAGAAGTGCAGTATGCAGGGGATCTTTCATCTAATTCTGGTGACGGAGGAACATTTAGGTACTGTTTGGTGGTTTTAGCACCAGATGGTGACTTGTCTGTGGTGATTATGATGACCTCCTTGCCTTTAGCTTTGCATGCATCCAAGAGCAATTTTAAGGTCTCTTTATCGTCTGCATTTATCGCGTAGACCAGGGCTGAGGCTCCACTCCTGTCCTCCAGACTGGGGTCAGCTCCATTGGTCAGCAGGTGAGCCACCACCTCATGTCCAGCCCTGTGGATGCAGGCCTGCATTAGGGCTGTCCTACCTGCTTTATCCTGTATGTTGGGGTCTGCCTGGTTGTCCAGCAGATATTTGACCAGCTTTGACTTGCTCACACTTTGCTGGTCACTGTGTTTGGACATGCAGGCCACCATGAGTGGCGTCTCTCCACGCTCATTGCTCTCATTGATATATGCACCCCCCTCCAACAGGAGCCTGGTGAGTCTCAAGCGTCGGAGCCATACTGCCTTCAGGAGCGAGTTTCCATCTGTCCGCAGCTCCAGTATATCTGCCATCTCCCAGACAATCACAGATCTCTCCCTCGGTGTTGAAAGGCAGTTACAGTGCACAGCCCTTTGAACAAATAATTAAAACGGTTCATTGCAAAATTCATATCATTAAAGAATTTCATTGTGTTTGTTCCTGAAAAGATGTGCTTACTGATTCACCACAAAGTCAGCACTACCAGTAGGTGGCAGTCTGTGTCCAATTGAAATGTTAACAAAGCAACGTAAAAGTTGACCTTATTAATACAGATCTGTGTTATAGGCTATCTAATCTTACTGCAGTAAATCAGACCTAGGAAATGGAAATGATACAACAAATCATGACCATTTAGAGAACAGCGCAAATCTATTAGCATGGCGGCTGCACTTTTTAGATTCACAAACACTGATGATGAGTAATGATGATGATGTTTGGACATGAAATGTAAAGTTCATCTATGCTGTGTTAAGATAGCAGCAATATATATTTTTCATCATAATGCTGTGAACGACCAATTAAAGTCTCCACAACCTGTAAGTCAACCAAAGCACCAGCCTTGTTTTTTTTTCTTGTTCTAACAGAAATATGTCTTAGTCCTTGAGTTATTATTGTGTTATTCCCGATTTCAGGATGTAATTGTGTAAAGAATGATCCTGTAATTTCGTCAAGCGATATAACGAAGCACACCGAGCTGAGAGTCGCTGTCCATGGTGCTCATGTTGGATAACTTGACACGCTCCATTGCAAAATGTAGGTGATCGTCTAATTTTCTATGAGATATGAAATATGAAATACAGTATGTAAACATTGGCCACGCACATGCTGTTTTTATGTGTAATCCATGTGATTGTATTTATATACCAACCTCCTGCAAAGACATGAAGTAGCTACACAAGATAACGAAATAAAACTGAATTCAAAACGTAGCTGCGTTCAATTTGTAGTTTCATATTTTGTACAGCAACTTCTGTGTCTAATGAGCATCTTACCTGATCAGAGGACAGCTTTGCCATGTTCAAAGTACCCGATGCTTTGTCATGCAAGTGGAAACAAACAAACAAACAAATTAAATCAGGACCATTAATGATTCAAAGCAGAAAGTTTGCTGCAGGTCTTGGTTTTTTTTTGCAGCCGTAACTGTTCCAAACGACGTGTCCTGGTTTAGGTTTCGTTACAGGGTACGGTACCTCTCTGGCTCCATAGCGCATGAGCTCTGTCGCTTTTGTCATGGAAGCACGCTACATCAGTCCAATAGGCAGCATTCCTTTCACTGCGCACTCAAGAATCACAACCTGGAGATGCTGGGGTTATAAATAACTTACTTTTTTGCTTGTTGAATGAAACGTGTATTCTCTTGACGTCAGAGGCGACCAAAATACACCGCGTCTGGTGAAAACCTCTGTCCTGTTCCATCACATCCACAGAACACAAACAAAACGAATGTTACCTCTCAAAGAAGTGCAAATGTTCTGGGTATTTTCGTATTTTAAAAAGGAATACATGTGAAATGAAAGCTCTTGCTTTCATTTCACATGTATTCCTTTTTAAACAGTCCAATTTATATCATCTGGCACAGAGTTCCAGATGATATAAATTGGGAAATATTAATTGGCATTACTTTTTAACAATGTTTTTATGAACATTTTGGTAAGTCTGTGCTCCAATGCAGTCTGAAACATCAAGATCAATAGTTAAATAGAAGAAACGCAGAGGAGCTGAATAATGTCTGCTGCACTCAGTCTTCTGTTACCATATATAAAGGGCATAGTAAAGACAACTCCGATATAAAATTTGAGAAATGAATCTGTTCAGCATCACCATCAGGCTGCCATCCTTACTGAACATGTTTAATTTGGTGTAATGCCAATACTGTCTAAAGGGGCTTCTTTATGCATCCAAAACAGAAATCACAGTTTCTAAGCTCTGATCATTTGTATAATTGATCAATTATATTATCTATTACCTTTCTCATAGATTAGCAACTTGCAACTCTGATTGGCATGTTTTACTGATCACCAAAAGATTATTAGATCACTGCAATCGATCACGAGAAAAGGAAAATATCAGGAAATCATCCCTAAAATAAATGTTTACTGCAGAATTAAAGAGGCCAAAACTTGTACCAGCCATCACAGCCATAGAGCCTAATAGGGACATTTCTATTTTTAGGTTGCTATGAGACAGCAGAGAAGCAGTTTCTAATGAGAACAGTGATGTTCTCAGCCCTGCAAGGAACAGGTAATCAGAAACATAACATTCCACCAAGAACTGGGAGGGCTCTTGTGGCATTTACCCAAATGCTTTTTGGCGGTGTTTTTCATTTGCACAAGTAACCCACAAGCGCATTTGATCATTAGTCCTCTGACTCCAGCCCTGTTCCTCTGAGACTAGGACTAATCACTTTATTACCCATCCAAACACTCATTTGATGTCTCAGGACTCCAGTCGTCAATGCTGGCTGTGATTTCTCACCTGTGATTGCCTCTCATACTCCAGGGATATGTTGTTTACAAGGCACATGGAGAAGGTGGTTTATAAAACAGCACACAGTTCCTCCCAGGTTCAAGATTGATTGTAGATGGTGTGGTGTCTAGCTATATGAAAATACCACAGTGTTACCTGAGCACAGATCTGACTATATTTGGTCAAAGTTTTTTTTAGAGAGCCATAATATTAGATATTAGACATTTAGGAAAGCAGCTCATGTAAGTGAAGTGTCATGAAGCAAGAGCATGGTGGGTGTACATAATGCATTTTTCCAAATCCTTAGCTGTGATAATAAGATGTAGTTGTCTCAGTTTTTTTGGGCAGAAATTGCAATTGTGTAATTAAAAAGTATACAATGTACATTAAGCATTTATTGCTCAGAAATAGCCATCGTCATTGAGGAACTTGCTGTCTCTTCCCACAGGGAGATTATGGACCAGGGATCAGAATGAAGGCCAAAGCCATATCCCTAAGCTTACTGGTTTAGACACGTTCATTAGCACGGGAACCACAGGGACGTCAGCAGTCTTCATACAGCATGATCTTTGCCCCAGTGATGCTGTCGTCGGCAGTATATTAAAGGGAAAATAAATAATTAAACCAGAGAGAATAAGAGCTGTCACCCATGGGAGCAGTTTCCATTTTCAGATATCTTACATCGCACCTGCTGCTCTTCCTCCTTCTAAATATAACCTTTTCTTCCCTCTGCAGTGTGAGATTTTACTCAACATATGAAAGTAGCAGAGGGTCTATTTATGGATCTTAACAAGGTAATTTTAAAAGTTTGTGTTACTAAAACAGCTATCGAAATCACTTGATCACAATTAAGTCTCCTCAAGCAGTCAGTTCCTTGAAATATGATATCTAGCCTTAACTCCAACTAATGTGAACCTTTCAAAAGAAGAAAGTAGATGGAAAATGGAAATGCATGGGTGAAAATGAAATGAAAACCTTATGAAACCTGGAATTGGTTATCCTGGTAGCAGACCCTGAATTGACAGCCATGTCTACTTTTAAAATCTTAGTGATTGAGTGTCTGGCCTCACTGACTTCTCAGAGAATAGAGTGAAATTCTGCACTGTCCACACCAGCAACCTTTTAGAAACATTAGCTCAGTGCAAACATGTGGGTACTTCAGACTCTTTGTTGAATGGCTAAATGTCTCTAATTGGTTGGAGGCACACTGTATAAAAGTACCTAGGTGAAATAATCCATCATATTGACCTGTTTGAGGGAGCTTTAAGGTTCTTCTTATTTTTAGATAGAATGTGGGAATAGCAGACGGCATTATCTATGATGTTGCCCAATCTAGCAGGTAAGCATCATGTTTTCATCATAGACAATCAGTTGAAAATCACCATATCAGAAATCAGAAAACTGTGATCGTAGAAGTCTAAAATCAGCTCAGACACCCCACCCCTGTCACATCTTTCCAACGAAATAAATCTCCCCATCTTCTGGTGTTGCAGGGAACGATGTAATTAGGCCTATTATTATTATGAGACAGTGGATACAGAAAGTCTAAATGAGTTGCTTTTCCTGCAATTAACTGTAAGGAGAGGTCTCTTTTCATCCTGCTCATCCTTCCTCTCTTGACAACTCCATTTACATCTCCATCGGTGAGAAGTTGATTTTTCCAGAACATACCCTCTGTTATTTTGGTGTTGTTTGTGTTTGTTCCTCTGAGCTCGCTGTCTCTTTAAAAAGTGAGTCTGACATTCTCATGGCATTTGGTGTCTCCACGATTGTATCAAGTGAATGTGTGGGCTGTGACAGCAATGAACTGGCACGAACCCTACTGCAGCTTTGCACCGGACTGGCTTGATGCATCCCTCCTACCTCGGCAGATTTAGGAAATGCCTCCAGTGCAGCTTTAAAACCTGCCACCCCTCACATATGTTGGGAATGATTTTCCTTTTTCCGCTCAATGATTATGTCCCGTGAAGTATAACACATTTTCAGATGCTTTGATCTTTTCGTATTGAGAAGTGCTACTTTCTCGTACTTGAATACTTGAAATGGTTCCACTCCTCCTCTGCTTCCTTCTCCTTCATCACTCCTTCTGTTCTTTCACATCTCGCAGTGCAAACCAACACCTGCCCTTCTGGCGAGCAGTAATTGAGTAGAGCATTATACAAGCTACAATTTTGCCGGGTGATTATTGTGTGGCGGCCGTATCCTAGGAGATCGGTGAATATCTAATAAGGAGTTTGTTACTCATTTTGCAGAGTGGGCACTTTGATGTCCTCTGTGTTGAATTTTCAGTTTCAGCTCAACATCCCCCTAATGAAGCAGGGAGCTTGAAGCTTCAGAATTGGTTGCTTATAAACTCTAGACTCCACTTATTGGGAGGCGTTGTGGAGCCTTTAATTGGATATTGGAAGAGGTTGCATCTCGGTGGCCCCTCGGTGATCAAATAGCCAAGATATAGCCACATATGACAGCATTGTTAACATTATTAAAACAAATATTATCCGTATCAAACCTGAACGCTCGTGTTGTTTCACTAGTTGTTGTTTCAGATTCTCTGTAGTTGCTTTACTATCTCCAGAAGTAATTAGAGGCACAATTGATGTTTTGCTAAGATCCGTCACACCCCTGTTCACACCAGCGAATAAAAAGCTTTCCAATGTTTCTGCACCCCATCGAGTGCACATGGGATCCTTGGATTTTCTCTCCCTGCTATCAAATAAGTTGTGTAATAGGGCTCTGTCTACAGAGAAAATGCACTAGTATAAATATATCTTTACACATATCTAGATAGATAGATAGATAGATAGATAGATAGATAGATAGATAGATAGATAGATAGATAGATAGATAGATAGATAGATAGATAGTAGCTGTAGTATCCTCTGTAGCTAAAATAAATAAAGGAATATCCAATCATGAATCACATTTCAATTTCCAGGTGCTGTGAAATGATCACAGACGTTTGAGAGCTGTATCTGTCAGAAGTTCTGGTATGTCAGAATATGTGGTCACACCAGTTTGGATGAGTGGATGTTCTGACAGTGAGTTAGAGAGCTTCACTCTGCTTGCGGTTCACACCCCTGAGACTGTGACGTCTTTGACACCATGAGACACTCTGACCAAAATACACCTCCTCTGCAGCACAAGGTGGGAAACAATCTTTTTCTGTGTCTGTTGTTTTCAGTGACGTCAAATCACTCCTGTCTATGCTTAAGGATGTCAGGGCTCATCTTCAGAATAAGACATGACAGGACCAAGCAGAATCAGCCTGGCCTCTGCAAAATGAGTCCTCTCAAGGTGACAGAACTAACAATAGACCTGAAGCTTCATAAACATTGCTGCAAGGCAGGCTACCTGTCACCTATTACTTTCCGATTGAATCATGCTTCAGTGGCTACATCGATGATTAATCATTCAGCCACTGAGTCAAATATAATACCATCCGAAAGCAGGTTGGATGTTATATTGCCTTTACATGTCTTCTCCTAGATTTTAGGTAGGTGTTTAATCAGCCATAATCCCACTCCAACAATAAGAGGCTGGTGAATGGAGCTTTTGTGAGGAGAGCTGATTGTTCTTTAGGTTCCAGATAGAAGAACGTGGCAAGTGGAAGAAGGCAAGTAGAGAAAGTGTGTTGCAGCTGGGTCTAATCAGCCATGTTAGCAGGTGGGCAGTGGTGGCAGGTACCAGAGGACAAATAAAAGTGAGTAATTATTGCTCGGTGCTATAAGAAAGGGGCTGTGGGACCATACAATGAGAGCTATCACACTGAGTATATTACTCCATAGAGATCATCCACTCTTACACACAGTCTCTGGTTTGCCCTCGCATCCAGTTTGAAGGCTGAGAATACCAAAGGTTGGATGACAATTGAAAAATGTCAGGATTAATGGTATGAAATGACCATTCAGTCAACTATACTCTTCCCACTCAGCAAGCATTGATCGGAATTGACCATTTTGAAGATTGCCTCCTCTATGAGCTGTTTTCTCGTGTCGTTTTTCACCACCTGAGCACAACAAGAATTCTTATGAAGCTATAAGTCAGCTTCCCACCACTGAAACCCTGCTATGACCTGCCTTTCTCTCGTTCTCTCTCTCTCTTCCTCTCTCTCTCGCTCTCTTAACCTGGATGGTGGTGAAATGAGTGTTTGTGTCCTGCTGTTTACACAAGTAGGAACAGACAGGACTAGTATCAGAGACTCCAACGGGAGGCAGACAGAGAAAATGTTCTCTCAACTTGAGCCAGAACGCTCCCAGTTTTAATCCTTCTCCTGTCTCATTTTGATAAATACAAACAGCACAATAATGAACCAACGAGGCTATTTGGCTGCTGGCTTGTTGGTAAAATGATCAGTAAATAAGTGTGAGGAAGATAATAGGCATAATTAAAAATTTAAAAAAAACAATGCTTGGTTAAACTTGGTTAAAAGTAAAGAAAATTCACCCACATTCGGGTTTCCTCTGAGTTCCCAATGTGCTCTCAAGGCCTAGGACTGAGATCCCTGCAAGTGTTCCCCTGGGCCAGGAGCTCTCGTACCTGACTGAGCAGATCGAGATAAGAACCAGTTATCTTCACCTCACAGCACTCCACATCCCAGAGGGAGATCGCCTCTCTACGGAGACACGGCAGCCTGGGATTCGATCAAACCAGAAAGGTACCATTTTCTCTGTCTTCGTAACTACCTGCTATACGATCACCTTAAAGGCATAAGCGCAGCTAGCAGCTACAATGTAATTAAACAGCACCATGCAAAAGTTCCTTAATTGTTAGTGGTTATGAACGAGGGCATTTGAGGAGTTTGCCTGCTTTGAAAGAGGAGTTGAGATCATATTCCTGCCCACACTATCCATTAGTAAGCCTGACATTTTAGAATAGATGCAGCTTGCTATCAGAGGTTATTATTTTAGCCAAGGCACTTTGAATCCTTGTTCAGCAGGTCATGGGTGCACGATGATCATGTGAGGGTGGGTGTGGCAGAATACATGGGATAAAGAAATTGTCTTAACTTGGACTCAGCTAGACTAGGTCTTGTTTTGTCTCGGGTCTGACTGAGGTGGTCTCAACTACGGTGTTATGTAATATTGAGCAGCTCATTCAACATATTTTATGGTACTGTAAAACCTTAAGTAAAAATACCTGGTCCCAAATATTTTCCTGTCTCTTATTGAAGCCTGGGAAAACTTGATCTCCAAACATTTGGTCATTGTGGCTGGTGGTGCAAATAAATGCTCACACTACAATGAGACGTTTTATGGTATCTCATAACCATTCAATATAACGAATATAACGACATTTGATGAAATTCTGTTATCGCTGTTTCATTCATAGGACATATGTCCTGTATTTGGCAGCCTACATCAGAAGAGAATGGTGTGGGGAACCTTTATGCTAAGGTGTTTGTTCATTACTATTTTAATTATGCTTACTGCTCAAGTAAGTTGTTTTTCTACAGCTCAGCCTAGACAGAGATTTGAGCAGACCTCAGGATTAACTTGTGTTGCCCTTTAAAATATGTGAATTTGGCTCGCAGAACATTTGTGTGAAAAAGAATCAGTTTTGTTTTCTCCAAACTCAGGGTGACAGAGCTCCAGAAAGAATGATCTCATACTTTGTGGACAATGTCTTGCATAGTGACATTTTGATGATGCCAATTTGCCTTGTTTGGAGGGTTCTCCATGGTACTGCTCTCTCCAGATAGGGACATCTCATAGCCACACAACCAGAGCTATCTGTGACTGGCACGGTATAGAATTAAGGTTGGGCACTTCCTGATTAATGGGAGTCACAAAGGGGAAGTGTTGGCCCAACCTATCCTTACTCCAACATCTCAGTTGTCTTCAAGGGCTCCAGGGCTTTGTAATGAAATGATGTACTTCTACAGGGATTATTGTAATAATTTCTATTTATATGGGTGTCAAATCCTCTGTAGGTTGCTGAATTATAAGCCATTGTGTTCTTCCACTTGAAGTGAATTTCCATTTGGCATTTTTTAATATATTGTGACTGCTGCCACTATATTTTGAGACAAGATGAAAGACCATAATAAAACATGCTTTTGATTTTACTGTGTATAAGTCATCAACATCTTCTCAAGGAATCAACACAATCATTCCCCATCAGTGCACATTTTCCTTAAGCCACATTTCTAATGGCACTCATCCCATAGAGGTGGAGGCAGCCAGTGTTAACAGAGTGCTGGGATATTTTCTATGGCACGATTGTATCAGTATCACAATGCGATGAGTCATCATTATCATCATTTCTCTTGTTGTGCCTCCTCCTAATAAGATGCTTGAAGAATGTGGCAAAATGTGTGTGTATGTGTGTGTGTGTGTGTGTGTGTGTGTGTGTGTGTGTGTGTGTGTGTGTGTGTGTGTGTGTGTGTGTGTGTGTGTGTGTGTGTATGTGTATTTGTATGTGTAAAAGTAGTGTCATATCTTATTGTAATAAAATCAAGATCTTTTAATTATTGTACAGTTTCCACATTCTTCAGTGCATATACAGTGACACGGTTTTTGAAAGAATACTAAATATCCCAAATTGAATGAAAATCTTCTGATATTTCTTATTATTTGTCTCCTTTGGCAACAGATTTGTTGTGCGATGTCCTCGGCTTCACACTGTGATCCTGTGCTCTTTTTAGTGGGACACATTGAGTATGGAGTGGGATCCTGATTATATTATCGCTGATCAAAGGGTTTACCATGCATTTGATTGTCCAAGTGCGCCTTGACAAAATGGCTGCAATCATTATTTGCTGTGACTATAATATCACAGCAATGGGTATGATACATACAAGAGGGATACATTATTTATACCGAAATAATGCTTCTGCAATTAAGGCATTACTGAAAAAAGAAGATAGAAGGTAATGTTTTATTTAGGACCTGCATTTACATTGACTCCATTTTATTCAAGGGGTCTGAGGCAGCTTGGTCAACTATCTGCTTATTCCTCAGCATGCTCACATGCAGGTACACGCATGAACACACATGAACTTCACGACTATCCAATCTTTTAAAGTTTTCTGGGAACAGTTCTGTATGATCGTCTGTTTAGAAATCAATATTCTGTGATACATCTTACTCCTTTTAATGCGTGACTGCAGCTACCTGTGGTCCTCTGTGCCCCTTGAATATATTTGTTGAGAAGATATCCAGGAAGAAGATTTTGGGTCATCACTGTGAAATCAATTTCATGCACAGCAGTTGCACTGCGACAACACAGTTCCAAAATGGCCTGCAATTTATCAAATTCAACTTGCTCCACATTGGTCCTGCTGCAGAACCACTTATATCTGTCTGGTTCTGTGGTTTTCACCTTTGTGCTCTTTACAATGAGTTGATTGTAATGTTGGCAAGCTTTATTGTTACACTTATTGTACACTCACTCTGGAGTGAGTTAGTGCCACTTGGGAGTTGCATTCAAGGGTCACACTTCAATGCTCAAAAGATGTGCCTGTGCTTGTGCTTTACAGTGCCGCTGTTGATACAGGCACAGATGGAGGGGATGTGCCCTAGATAAATATGTAAGTAGCCATGCTGAGTTCCTGGTCCTCCTGCTGCTCCTGCTGTTATTGATTTAACTGCTCCTTTAAAGCCCAAATGCCTCAACTGAAACATTCCCCAGGTCCCTGTGTAAGTTAGTCAGCAAAAGCGTGATTCCTGATTGTACCATTCACATTCACTCCCTTCTCCTGCAAATGCCATGTCACTGACTTTTTAACAAAATCTCAAGGCACACCTGCTCTCATTCCAGCCACACCGATCTACCGAGGCAAACCAGCCTTTTGTTGACATTACAGCTTTAATAGATTGTATTCGACAGACAGTGGCGTGAAAGTTTGGGGGGGGTGAGAGGATGACATGTAACCCACGACATCACAAATTCATGGTATTGGCCTTTGCCCACTGACCCATCCGACTGAATTGAATAGCATTTAGTGATTCATTTTATAATAAGCAACCATTCAGGTTAAATGTAATAGCAACTGGAAATAGAAGAGCTAACATACTTTTCCATGCACCCACAAGGGTAATGCATGTCTGCATTTTTAAGGATGATAAATGTGATTCCCAAACCAGGACAACCAACTGCAGAACACAATTCATGAGGGACTGTTGATATAACTGAATGGGGTCACTCAAAAGAAAAACCAATAAACAAACCGGTGAACATGCAGATGCAGTAGGACAGCAGTTTTCTTTACTTTCTGTGCTTATTACAGATTCATTTATTTTTGTAGTATTTTCATCAAAGTATTTCAATTTGTGCAGTTAATATAACTTAACTTGAAAGGTTTGATTTCAAAATTCTAGTCTCGTACAGTCTAAAACGTTTCTATTTTGTGGACAAAGTTCTTAAAACA
The DNA here is from genome assembly GCA_034670385.1 of Hoplostethus mediterraneus. Classification (NCBI taxonomy): domain Eukaryota; kingdom Metazoa; phylum Chordata; class Actinopteri; order Trachichthyiformes; family Trachichthyidae; genus Hoplostethus; species Hoplostethus mediterraneus. The sequence continues at coordinate 8,821,373 of JAXDDW010000003.1, read as the reverse complement.
GCTTAAATACCAAAGACTATTTCTCCATCACTTTATAGTAATCATTTTGTCAGTGTCGGTGTCTTTCTTTAAAATGGTAAAAAAGCTAATTTTAGCAAGAACTGCTCAGGACCTCTCTTGGATAGAAGACATTACAAAGCAACACCATGTATGACTGCTTGTTGAATGTGCAACAAATGTTTTTGTATGTAGCATGATAAGTTTTTGCACGTTTTGTTCAGATATGGTTGCATGCAAAATGAAGGATTTCTTAACTGTGCAGACATGCTGCCTGCTGTACCTTTAGCATTGTGCATTGTGCCTGGCATTTGACAACAATGATACAAATGAGAATGAGATAACATAGGAAATAGTTGAACTTCACCCCTCATTTCTGAACGCAAAGCCTAAAATGACAAACCCAAAATAAAATGGTTATTGTGCTTGAACCCCTCGTCTCCTGAAAGTTAAGGTACCCTGTTGTTGAGTGTTGATTGTTAGTAGAGGTTGGCAGTTTGGCTCAATCAATGTGATCAGACATGCACAGCCAGGTGTGTGGAGAAGCTCAGTGAGGCACAGGGACATGGTTTATAAATAAACCAAATAAAGGAAGGTGCCGTCAGTGACCCTTGAGATGTGGCTTTGGAGGGGCGAAAAGGCAGACGTTTATCCTGAAGAAACTAATAAAGCACTGTCTGTCAGCTGGGAGGTGAGTCAGCCCAGAGTAGCATCATTAGAGAGACACAGCGCCTCTGATCATGCCTCTGAGGGGAGATGACCACCACACAACACCGCACGGCCAACCGAGACCACCAGGAAACACACGGAGAGCAGGCACGGTTACAAAACAATCGCTGTTCTAGCAAACACCAGCATCAAAGCAAATGTGAGGTCTAAAATAGAAACAATTATCGTATTTTAGTCAGTTGTCATGGTGACTATCTCCAAACAGGAAAAAATCATTAATCTTTCAAACATCTTTTGTTAGATAATTGTGAGTTAAGTTGCTAAAGCTGTCATTACACCTCTCTCACACAAATAGTCATCTAGTCATTTATCACACATTAAGACAGTGTTGGCTGTACTCATGCTGCCAAGTCCACATATGTTCCTTACTTTGCTGTGCAAGATTCTATATTTTCTTCCCAATACTAGACTTTTTTTCCAGCAGTCTTTAAATGCTGATACATTTTTCTGAGCTGACAAAAGTCATAAAGTGCTTGCCACACCAGATATTAAGCAGAAGGCAGCAGGATGGCGCAGTGAGTAGGGAGCCCAGCCTTCAACCTGAGGACCCAGGTTCAAGCCCTCATGTTGGCAAGCATCCACCCTGCTGAAGCATCCTTGAGCATGATAAACTGAGCACTAAGGGTGCTGTTCTGTTGTGAACCTGTGGGGTGGGGGGCGGGTCAAGCAAAAGCATTATTTTCATACAGGGATTAATAAAGTATTACACTATTATTAGAAGTGAACAATTACACATTGAAGGGCACGTCTGATGTCTTTTCATCAAGGTGTTTACTGATATGGTGTTGCATTTAAATGACATGTGTGTCATTTTAAGTACCCTCTTGATGAGATGCATCAGTCTTCTCCCATTGAAAAACATGCGTCACATCTTTAAGACAAGATGAAAGATGGTGGGATCTGCACTGTGTATATTTATAGGTGAGTTCATGTGAAGGGGGAGAGGGAGGTGGTCTTCTGCTTACACTCTTCCCACAGAGCTCAACAACAAAATCTGACAGTTACAAAATGACCTCAAATAATCTCAGACTCTCAGTGTCAGAGTTACACTAAGCATTATTCTCAGCTCATCAGCTTGTTTTCTACTTCAGCAGACTCTTTAATCACCCCATATGGGTGAAAAGGGAGCCACGAGGTAGGACAGAGCATAAAGATTCAGTCTATTCTCACTGCTGCAAAATTTTATGTTAAAACTGACCAAATGTCCATTACACATCTTGTGGAAATGTGACAGACCGATCGAGTTACAGAGTGGTGTTCTTTGATTTCTGGTTACATAAAATGGTAGTTTAGTGTTTCAATTTCTAAATGTGCAATCCCAAACAATCAAAAGTATAAACAGCAATTTGTTATTACTGGCAAACACCTTTGTTACTGCAATAATGAATTCAAAGACTGTACCCAAAAGGCCTTTCATGAAATTTGTGAGATTCCTTCCTGGGTTGTAATAGCCTGTAAGTGTTACAGCTCTCAAGTAAATTGTCCCACTTGTAGTCTTGTAATTGTAGTGTGTTCTTCTGTCACTACAATTCGATGGCCTGACAGGGTCTATACATCTTCACCTTTCTTCTGCATGCGACACACGGTTGAAAAGGTCAACTGATTTGTGCTTTTGGGTTGTGAAAGGTCAATTAGGCCAGTGGCAATAGTTGCGTCTCATCTGGAAGAACTAGAGAAGAGGCTCTCACAGTGTCCAATAAAAACACAATGGGATGTCTTGTAAGATTGTGGAGGGTCTCATTCAAAATCACCGATAGCACAATGGGAGAAAATTCGGAAATAGCTCTCTGGGTTGTAGCAAACACCCATAAGAAATAAGAAAATTTGGCAAAAACACTCATGTGTATGGCAGAACATCTCTTATTAGCATGTTGTATTTTGCCAGGCTTCCTGTCAGTGTTGAAGTGTAGCAGCATGGAGATGTCACCTGCAGACTCCTCATGAGCCACTTCCCAGGTCTTGTCAGCATCTTTTGGCATATAAAGAAGGAATATACATACCCAGTGTGACAAAGCAACTGGAGACCACTTGAGACTGCACTCTCACAATCTTAATTGGTTAGATGAAAGCAATTTTAAAACAGAATTGATCCATGTAATATGGAGCAGCTTGGTATCCATAATGATTTGATTGATTCATTCGTCATTTCGGTCTCAGGTGAATCCTTCCTATCATTTGCATGAGGTGTGCGCTGACATCCAAATCAACCCTTGTTTTTATTGCCGCTATAGTCCCAGCCCTGCAGCCTTATCATCGGTGTCGTAGATTTCTCCTGTGAGTAAGACTCTGACGTCAGAGCTCACGGAGCAATTAGTGTCACCAGTTGCTTTGCCATGTGTCAAGCCATAGTAACTGCTGAGCTCCATACCAAGCGCGTGGATATAAACCAGTCCCACAAGGCATAGTGCAACTCTACAAAAAATTAATTGCTGGGCTTCTTCTCTGAGTGTCCTGAACCTACCCTAGGATTGCTTCAATGGTATCTGTCATTCACCCCTGTCCCTTGTGGTTGGTTGGTGTGCGGATGATGCGAGTCTGAAAAGGCTGTTTTGTGGCACGCCGTCTGATGGAGTGGATGCCTCGGTAAACTCTTAGCACATGGCAGCAGATGGTGGTGGGGAGCTCCAAGCATCAGTGGGTGGTCTGCTGTTAGCTAGTGATGATGGGGGATGTGTTAGCCATTCAATTTGAGGTGTGCTTGATCTCTCCTTCTTTCCTCATGAAAAAATTATGACAAGACCATTTTTCGTCTCTGAACATAATCACATCTCGTTAGGCGTTCTATATTTCGACTGGTGGAGATGCCATCTATTCAAAGCGATATCATGAATCATTACATGGTCGTTGCTGATTTGTAGATCATGTGAAAATAAATTGTCATTAGGTATTAACGGGACTCAGAGATGAGTCAGACGTCCCGAAAGCAGGCGTCCCAAAATTATAGCCGTTGATATGCACTGCCCATTCTACTTCGAGAGATACACACCAACCCCGTCTTCCTTTTCCTCTATCTTTTCATTGTGTCGTCATGGTGATGGGTTTCCATCTTTGTTTCTAATTAAAGGGAAAGCTTTAAATGTATTGACTATCTCATATCACAGAAAACCTTTCTTCCAATACCTTTCTTCATGTCGTCATCAAACCGTCAATCTTTAATTAGCACTGTGCACAGACGGCCCCAGGCAACACACACGTGTGGATCTGCTGCTTTCATGAATACACTCTATCTGACCTCTACTGACAGACACCTGTCAATAAACAAGATTTTGTTTTCAGAAATACAAATCTCCAAAATGTGCAACATGTTTATTTCATGCCAAGTGTGCAGGAAATAAAAAATAAAAAAAATAAAAAAAGTTCCCAATAATAAAAGATAGTTTCCATAGTTACCAGGAGAGTAGAAAATAATGATTATGAAACACAAGACTGTTAATAATAAAGTTGCAGTTAAGGGATGATATCGCCACCTTAAACATGAACTCTATGTCATTCTGTTGTTCCTTTACTGACATATTTGGTAGCAATTTGATGGTGATTGAACGCTGGACTTCCATTTTCTCTCTGAAAAGTTGTTCCTTTGTGCCATAACACACTGTAGGAAGAGGAGACGGCTCAGAAATGATGAAATAGCAACATTATAATCGTAGATATAAGCACAGTTACAAACAGCCATAAGTGTTTCCTATACTGCAGTTAATCATGACTGCGTAACGGCAGCCTCACCAAAGACTTTGGTGGCGTTGTTGAGGCATTGTTGTTTTCTGCATTACCAAAAGAGTATAGGCATCACAGTGTTATCTCTATAGAAACTGAGGCATCGTTGTTTTTCCTGTTACAAGAGATATTCCGCTTAATCCTTTGCTCTGGTTAATCTTTATGTTATACCTACTCATGGGTCTGCACTAAATCCTTTGAAAAAATAGTTCTTTAAAGTACTAGATGAGTTGAACACATATTACATTGGTTTTATTTTTAATATGATTATGAGAGCTATTCCAGGAATATTCAACAACTTTCATGTCATGGCATGACAGAGTGTGTCATTTAATATAAAGATTTGGCTGTGAAGCAAACTAATCAGCCAGGACACAGCTAAAGGGTCCTTTACTTGACAAGTGAGTATGCTTGAAGCACAGGTTAATAATCCCTTTTTCTAATGTCTGCTCTGTTCCATGTATCAAGTTCATATAACATTGGCTGACCTTGTATGTTGAACATGGTTGATGGCCATTCTATTAGATGTGGCTTATCTGAGTTGATTGCATTCCCTCCTCTTAAGGACATCGTTATTTTAGTGCTAGGTGTGTCATTGAGCACGTACTCACTACCTGTACCTGACAGCCAATGAGGGGCTTTGCAAAAGCAGTGTAACAATACCCTCTTGTGTTGACTAATGCAGCTGCAGTCTCAACGTAAATCTCAAACCTGTCTGAGTAGCATTTGGAGTGCTTTCATTTTCATCTGGAAATGAAAATATTACCGGAGGGTTTTTGTTTTTTTAGAGCAAAGACACTCTCCTTAGGTTTGAATATCTTAAAAGCATTTTTTACATTAGAAGTATGAATCTCCTGCACCCAAAATAGTTTATGTTAGAGTGTGGGTGATTGTACATGTAATTGTGCAATAAAAAATATTAGCAAATGTGAACCTTTGCAGAAATGTCATGTTGTAAGAAACAGCCATTGAATGTTTCAGTAAATGCCACCAACATGGCAATAAGCCTACTGCATTAGTGGGTTGAACAACTGTATTCTAGTCTCCATATGTTATCCCATATGTTTGATCGGTGCCTAGGAATGTTATCATATCCCATAATCTTCTAGCAGGAATTAATGAGTGAACAAAAAGGCATAGAGATCTTTTATTGTCAATTTAGTAGCGTACTGTGTCACATCATTCATGTTTACCTGAAAATACATTTTGTTAAAATCATAGCCCAGTGAGAAGCGCCCTGGGGAGATACCAGTAAATGCATGTCAATTGTGATAAACTGGGTGGTACCGCTACCATATGACAATATGACACCACACTCTTAGAAATATTTACCCAGGACCTGTTGGAATAAAACATTTTTAAACTGAAGATGGTCACTTAGTACATCAAATATCTCTTCTACTGTATTTAGATGCTGATTGATTGAAGTTGTTTATTCTATAGGCAGAATTGCTATTGAAGGAAAATGTCCTCAAGTCAAATAATGCATTTCAAATGTGATCAAGCATCAGTGAATCAAGAATACTATACATCAGTTACATGCAATGAAAACAAGGAGAGGGCTTACTGTATATATATATATATATATATACATAGTTTACTGTATATATATCTTATGAGAAGAACACAAACAAATGTTGCAAGATCTTACCGATATGATACGAAAAAAGAGAGTCAGGCAAAATGCATCCAAATTACATTTATGAGCAGTGAACCAATAAAGTGTGATTTTTGAGGCTGAAACTGAAACTTGAGAAGGTTAAGACTTGGTTGCCCTAATGACCCAGTCACTGATTCATATAACGAACCCTTTTCCAAGTGGCAGCATATTGTGTCCAGTTATCAGTGATGGAAAGTGTCAGACACATGCCCTTATCAGTTCTCCGTCCAACAAATACTTGATAGATAGCTGGGCTGGAAAAGTGATAAGGAGATGTGGTCGACAACATTATAACCTACCACAAAATGTTGTAATAAAGCAATAGCAGCTCAAAACATAATCTGACCTTAGCAAAGACTCTGGGAAGAGCCACATATAAAATATCTCACTTGGTCTTCATATCATCACCTCAAAAGACATGTCCAAAAACTTCATGCAAGTCCTCTGGCCACAATTTAAAGTAAAAGCTGCAAGTTGGCAGAGACAAACTTCCTCAGTTGAAGCCGAGCAGAGTTGTGTCACTTCATCACACCTCAACCCAAATGCTCTCTAGTTGTAGTCTTGCTCTTTACCAGTCATGTTAAGTATCCATTTAGCACTCATCGACATCCAACAGGCAAAGTAACTTTGAGGACACACCCCATGAAGAGTTTTATTTCCCTCTGGCTCCACCTCATTCCTGACGGTATCTTGTCTCTCACTGGTTCAAAGTGAGTACTCAAATTATCTTTACACTCACTGATCTATGCATTGTCAGTCAATGAGTGTCGGCCAATGCTGTACAAGGGGATTGGCCTTGTCCCAGAAATGGCAAAAAAAAAAAACTCCACACATGTGGTTCAGCTGTGCATTCCAGCACACATACGTACCTGTGAGCTTTCCTTCTACTCTTCAAAAAAGCAGCAACCTATATGATATGGCATTTACATTACATTGTAGAAGAAGGTTATTTTGCTCATAGAATTTTTTTTTAATCTAAAATATATTCTATTCGACAAATCATCAATAGTTGCAGGCGAGAACGACATTTTATTCAGTAGGAGGTAAATCCATCTTGTCAATATGTCAATATCCAAATTCATCAAGAGCATATTTTTTCTAATAGTTCATGTTTCTTATGATTATTGCTACTTTTGTTGCCACACAAAAAAAATGTATTCACTTATTCTTATATATATATTATATTTTACAAAATGAAGTTTGAATTCAAATGCTATACATCCATTTTAGGGAAAAAATCATTACCTTAAGTTCATTGCTCAATAACTATAAAATAGACTGTCTATCTATAAAAAGTCTATAAAAAGTATTATTTTGCCACCTAAGGACTTACTTACTATCCTTTAAAAAGTGCCATCATTGCCATTATCAGTGCATCATTTTGTGCCAACAATAAAAAAAATGTTGCTTTATTGAAGTGGGTGGATAATGGTGGATATCTCATTTTGGAAATACACTCTTCTAGACTCTAGCTTGCTCATTCTCATTCATTGCAACATCACCTATGAAATAAAGTATCAGAGAGTAGAAACAAATTGGATATGGCTTCAGATCCAGTGCAGTGACATGCGCTGACCCCGTCTGCCTCGTCTGCTGATCAGGGCCCGCTATCTAGCCACTCCTGGGCATGTAGTTGGCAGAGGAAGGACAGCAGACATCTCTGTGTGCTTTAGTGCCGGTTATCTCTGCCTAGTTCCTCCCTTCAGTGTGAAAGTCCTGCGCAAAATAAACATGGCTGGCTCGCTTTTTGATCCAGTTCCGGATTTCTTCTCCACACCAGCCGCCAGCAACAGTCACACGGATGAGGGGAGATCTGCCGAGCATCTCCTCTGCAGTGCTCTGCTCTCCTCTGGGATTAGCCGCATTGCATTCCCACCGTCAGCAACACCAGGGCCTTCATCCACACACCAGGGTAGGGGTGAGTGTGTGTGTGTGTGTCTGTGTGTTGGGAGGGGTCTATTGTGGTGTGTGTCTATGCAAACACACACCACTATTTTTCTAGTCTTTTTCTCTCACACACTCTCTCTCACACACACACACCACTTCTGTTTTCTCTTTCTTTCTGTCTGTCACCATCATGCTTTTTCTTTCTTTCTTTCTTTCTTTCTTTCTTTCTTTCTCTCTGTCTCTCACAAACACACACACATAAACACACACAGACGCAGCACTGGATCAGTCTGCAGCAACATCCACTCCACAGTTTGATGTTTGTCCTGTGAGATGCAAATCTTCTTTTAGCTAGAAAGTTGAGAAACAGAGCATTGTGGTAGGTTGACAACATTTTAAAGGTTGTTGCTTTATTGCATTTTATTGTTGCCCCCCCCCCCCCTACTGACAAATCATTTCCCGTCCTACACATGCCAGGGGACTAAGGATCACATTGTATAAGCAAGGGGTCAGTACACACCTCATCAGAGTAATGCTGGAAGCCGACTGCAGCACTTCAGTGCAAAATCTAGAAATTCAGTTAAACTACTATTAGACTCTGATGACTTCTTTTGAAATGTGTGAATTGTCTTTATTTGAATCCTCATTTGCTAGTGCATGATCAAGGGAACGAGTTATTACTCACAAAGGCTTCGTTCTCAACAGCTTTACAGTCTGTATCAGTCTTCATTGAAGCACCAGCCACGTATTATTTTTGATGATTATTCAGAATTGCCAGTTGTCTCATGATATTCTTTAAGGCAAGGCAGGGAGTTGCCCAATTTACACCACATAAGAAATTAGTAATCCTTTGACTAGACCGTCGAGATCACTATGATCTCTCCTCTAGCTAAAGTCCTTTCTTTCTGACCTCCCTACCCAACCACCACCACCTCTCAGCCCCTCTCTCTCTCTCTCTGCCATCTCTTCCTCTTGCTTGGACCCCTGCTGCGTCCTAGGTCACGTTGGCTAGCTGTTGAATAACGAGAGATGATTGTCGTCAGACAGAGGGGGATTTACACGCCGTTATTTTGTCTGCAAACAAAAGAGACGCTCAATTTAGAGGAGGCTTGATTAGGCTTTTCCTGGGGAGACCAGGTAATTTCCACTAATGATGCCCTGAGAGAGAGAGAGAGGGGTGAGCTTGGGGATTGGCTGACGGCAGGATGCTGCTGGAGGCATGTGGGAAATGTCTTCATGATGAAACACGCTGGCTTTCAAACACCACAGCACAAAAACAACTGATATATGTTACATTACAAATTATAATAGCCAGTCAACTGATTCACTTTGTGAGAAACAAGCAGCTTAGCATCACTGACATCAAATCCAACGTAACACCGTAATGTGAACAGTCATTGCTTGATGCTCCAGAATGCAGTCCTGCGCACATCAGTGGTTCAAAATAATCTCCAGCAGAGGGCACCAGGGATGCGTTCTATTTATAGTAGTTGACTAAGATTTCTAAAGGGGATTAGAGGCTTCCTGAGGATGCCTTGCTTCAGGGATGCCTTGCTGTGTTCAGGCCTATTTTCTCTCACTGAGCATTAACAGGAGACTGTAAGGCAGTTTTCAACAACAGTCATCCTCAAAATATGTTCAACATTATCTGCGTATGTGAATTTTGCTGTGCCCTTAGTGTTTGCCAACCAAGCTGAAGCTGATATTTGGTATTTTAGGTTTTGGATTTGATCTATTTATAGGCTGTCAGGGCCACTGGTGAGTTGCTGTTAAGTTCAATTGATTCTGACATGACTGCGGTGCTGCATCTGAAAGACTTGCTTGCTGGTAGCTGTATGTGGCATGCAAAGCACTAGCATCTAACACACATATCTTGGATCTCTGGAAGACTTTTGCCTAAACCATTTTTGGCAGCACTAAACTTGACTCAGTTGCTATGGCCACAGATCATGTTTTCTTTTTCTTTTTTTCTCTTTTTTTTCCTCTGTGTCCATGACAACAAAATGGCTGTTACAGGAAATGGTATGCATTTTAAGAAGCCAGAAAGAGAGGGTGTAATGTCTTCATTAGTTATAGCAGGTTAGGATATATGACCAATACATTGTGATGATCATATTCTTGTTGGTAATTCAGTATTCTACAGCGTCCCCGACATCTTTGACCTTTTGAAATGTTTCCAAAGAACTGTGGTTAATAGCAACTGGAATGCATAGGAATAAGTTGCTGGGTATCAATGGTAGCAAGAATATCCCTCTCCAATTTACAAAAAAAACACATAATTCCTTTATCTAGCTCATTACTTTATATGTCTGATTTTAGTGACTCTTAGAGAAAGATCAGGAAAACGAGATACCACAATGTATTGTTCATTATTATTTTCAACGTTTTAGTCTTTAATCAATCTTTACCAGCTTTTAACCCTTTACATACAAGCAAGCATTCCAATTACGCAACTGGAAATCGACAAATGTCACATCTAAAAAACGTTCCACAGAGAACTTCTTCACACATCGTTCTCTCCACTAATTGTTACATTTTCTTTATAATTAGGTCTCTAGGTCAATAAGTCAAGTGGTAAATAATAGTCATAGTTAAGTATGTTTCTAGTTAGAGACCTACTACATTTACTCCTTTTGCATGCCCACTAGATGGCAATCTCAAGTCAACCATTGGCAAGATGGGGCTGTGTGGCCTACAGGCTCATTATTAGCACATGATGAGGTTGCACTTCTTGTTAGAAGGAAAAGCAGGCTACTAGATGAATATTTTAGAGGGGGAAGAAAACAAACTGAGTTGCAACATATTCAACAAAAGTCAACATACCCAAGTCATTGTGAAATAAGCATAGCATTCTTGGGGCTCTTAGTTCAGCAGCAATGTCTTTATCTTCATCTTTAATAAATTATAGATTAGATAGATATTAGATAGAGCTCTGTAAAAGTCTAACTTGCAGTTTAAATTATTTCAGTTGTATTAAAACATACAGTAATACCTAACATCAACAGTAGGTTATGCAACTCATGCTGTATGCACTAAACTAGTGATAGGCAATCATGTGCCATGGAGAACAGAGAGTCTGGTTTTCATTCCAACCAAAGACACCGGGTGATTTAATTGATTAGTTCCCCCTTCTCTGGTTGAAGGTGTGTTAATCAGTGAAATCACCCAAGTGTTTTTGGTTGGAATGAAAACCTGCAGACTCCGGCCCTCCGTGGAACATGACTGCCTATCCCTGCATTAAACAATGGTGGGTCTGAGGTAGCACAGAAATCTTTAAAAAGTGGGTGAAAAATCTGTATTTTCCCTTATATGTTGACATCTGAGCTTTATTTGGGATGAGTATGTTTAAGTTATTTTCAGATGAAAGACAAAGAAAAACACCTTGAATGCAGTGGGCCATGTTGTTCAGTGTCCCTGTAAAGCAAACATGTTGAGGGTGAAGGTGGAAAAAACACAGAAATGCATTCCCATGAAATACTGCAGTAAAAAAAAGAGAGAAAGGGGGTATTAAAGATCACAACCTCAAATATCAACTCTGCACAGTGTTGCCAAGTCTTGTTGCTATGGAGATTGCATCCTACTGCAGGTGTGAGTAACGACAGAGGAAGTCAACTGTGCTTCCCTCTCCGTGTCTCTTTCTGCTCCTCTGTGTCTTACATGGTCTTCAATGTGTGTGTGTGTGTCTCCACCCCAAACATGCTAAAAACCTGCCTTGGAGATTAACCTTTAGCTGTGTGTAAACATGCTTGTGTGCAGTACTGTTGTGCACTTTCTGAACTTTCAATGATATGTGCTCTTTTGTTATTACAGGTTTGTTTATTACAGAAAGGGATAAGTAAGCTACAATCAAAGGCTTCTTCCACACGTTTGTTGTCTTCCAGACTCAACTGCCAGCGTACTGGCGAGGTCACTTCAAAGGCGACAATGGCGGACTTCTGGACTGTGCAAATGTAATTAGCCCTCAGGCAGAGTGTGCATAGTGTAGACGCAAGCATCCAAATACTGCTTGGAGATCTCCAGTGAGCCGGGATTGGCTTTGCTTTGCATCAACACTGTTGGAAGGAAACCAATCTGAAAAGCCAAAGATCTGACCTCACAGTGTCCGCAGCATCACACCAACACCGACAAACATCGACGTGGGACAGGGCCTTTTTCTAAACTGTATATCTCTTTCTTTATGAGATGGTGCGTTGATTGCTGTTGGAATGCTTATCTGACAAAAAAGAAAATCAATAAATCAATCTCACCTCCAGCCCCCATCTCTATCTCTCTTTCTCTGGTTAAGATAATTTGCAATTACTGCACTATTGTGCTAGCACCAGGTAGACACATTTTCTTAGTAACAATTAATTGTGCCTAAATTGCAATACAGTAACAGTTGTCTTTGTCATTTTGGTACATAGCTTCTGCTGTATGTCTCCTAATTGGGTGATCACAGTCCTTAGATGTTCCACTAACACATACACAGAAAACTAATGAAACGAACAACATTTTTACTGCATTATCAATAGACTGGGAAATAATAGGAGTTATTCCTTCCAGGGTTATACTCCTTTGAGTAATTTCACAACAGGAATGCATGAAAACATAAACTCTAAATGAAAAGAGTATTTCTTTCCGCAAGAATTACACCCTCACGTTGACTTGTCCAATTCTATCAGATTTGGAGCTGTTGTTATGCACTGCGGGCGGCTGCTGCTCGGGTTCCTTGTGGCTTTGTGGCTTTGAGTCTAACCGAGGCAGACTGAGAGGGGCTTATTAATCCCAGGGCTGCAGCTTCATTCTTAAGGCCACAATCAGGGAAAATGCACTTACTGTGTACCACAAATAGACTTCTAATTTTGATCATCTAAATATACAGTAAGAAGCGCAGCCATTAATGTCCACCACAGGAATTTGTCATTAATAAGGACTGACATTTTCACAGTTCATGGCTCAGTCTGTCTGTGTAAGCTTAGTGGGCTTTTTGTTTGGCACATTTGTTGCGCAATGGATAAAAGCGCACTGAAGTGTCCAAGTGTGTTCATCAATGCGCATGAAATGACGATAACAGCTAAAGATAACCATGTACAGTTAAAGGGTATGAGGGACGTACTATGACTACTACTACTATTATGAGTACTACTACTATCATCATCACTGTAGAAACATATAGCCTGTTTTGCCAGAACTTTCCATTTACATAACCCATAAAAGGCCTTGAAAAATAAATGACAAATTGAACACCTAATGATCTGTATCTCATTAACAGCAGCGGACTGGAAAGGGCACCAGTTTGACAAACAAGTATAAATCAGAAATGGCAAGCCAATGATTGTGGGAGATACAATTTTAACTTGGTGTCAGAAGGTCCTCGCCATTGTGCTGGCCTGTCAAACCACCAAGACCGACCACAATCAATTGTAACCAATACCCTCCACAGGAAGAATGCTCTAGCAGAGTGGATTTGCTGGTATGGAACAAAAGGGACAAAAAACTATATAAGATGGACAGCAAATCAGATCTGCGCTTCAATCTGTCTGAATGTCACACAGACAAGTAAAATACCAATGGATTGGAGGAGCTCGGAAGATGGGGTCATGCTGGGTGGGGTTAGGGGGGTTGAAGGGGCTGTTGATGTACTGCATCAGCTGAGATAATAGCGTTTTTATTGAGAGCGCTCGTCAACAGTGGTATAACCTTGCCTGGGCCTGGTGAGCACTAGGCTGTAGTGTAAGTGATGGCTCTCTGCCAGGATCTGACCATTAAGGCTCATTAGTCCCTATTGATAGCCCTGATGATAGGCACTCTGAAAGGAAGCAGCCAAGGAAAAGGTCAGCCTATGGATCTTAATTTGACCTCACTAACCCATCACTGATTGGCAGCATCTGTCATCCTTCGATTTAATTTAGCAGTGATTGAGTGCTGCAGAGACCATATTGGCAATAACCCCTGCAGGCTGTCTCATTGCCCCTGTTCTTCCAGATGGAATCTGTGCCTGCCAAACTTAATGGCACCGCTGTCTCCTGTGCCCATTTCATCGAGGCTGTGAATACAGTAGAGCTGGTGCAAGGGCCCCTGTTCATGTCAGCCATGGAGCTGCAGAGGCATTTGCTATTTGTTTCCCATATCAGTCTTCCAATTACACTTACAGTTACAATTCACTGACATGCAATCATTCAATCAAAGAATAATAGCAAATTCACATTACCATTCTCCTATTCTTTTCTTTTGTTTTTGAGTTGACTGGATGTTGAACATGTCAGGGCGGTTGCCAGTATCTGTGGATGTAGCCAGTCTGTGGATGCGGTTACAGCATTAGTAAAGCTTAAACCTCAAAACAACCTAGATGAAGCTTATCTAAAAGAGTTCAGCTTGGTATGAGCACTGAGTGAAGCAGTGAGCCAGCTGTACACGTGAACACCAGGGGAAGTGGGGAATTAGGCAACATCAACAATTAATCTTCTTCTACTCCACTCTATCCAGCAAGCAGGGCGCGGACTGGATGGGTAAAAAGAGAGGAGATGCTCCAAGGAGGACAGGGCGGATTATGTAATGGAGAGACTTGTTTACGTGTCCCCTCTGAGTTCATATTAGCTGATGGAAGACACCCTGCCTTTGCTGCTGTTCTTGGGCTCTGCCACACTGCATTAATGTATTTATTCATAGTCACTGGTAATTGGCCTACTTTGAGATGAGTGTTTGTCTCTAATGTGAAATTGTACATGAGAGAACTACAGTAAGGAACGAGAGAAGTGCTATCTTAAGAACCCAGTTTAGTGGCGGTGCAAACCCAAAACATGAATGTAGAATATGAAAAGGAAACAGTTACAGAACCCATACAGACCTACAGCACACTATCATTTGATGTGGATGTAAGTGTTTTATACCATTGCCATACACAATGTTAAACATATTTTTGAGAGCGAAGCACTGAATTATGCATATTTAGGTATAAATGAAAATGAACGCTCAAAAACAATATCAACTTTCATGTTGTGGACATCCATAGTAGCCAGAATACCAACTAGGACAAATCATTTTTGGGGTCTATTTGTCTATTTGAGTTGTGTCAAAGGTGTAAGAGCTACAACTACATGGGCAAGCTTTATACATTTTTCATCATTTTCAAGCAATTTTGTTGGAATAAAGATGGTTCCATCACACATTAGATATACAGCATTTACTGTATAACAGTGTGTCAGGAATTCATTGTATTGCACCGCTTACCTATTGACTAGCAATTTCAGTCATGTTGGCTATTCTTGTTTGTGGTTAGAATCATACATTAGCTTGCTACGAATGCTAGCTAGCTAGGTTGCTACGAATGTAACTAGCTGTATCTAAACAACCTGAACAACCTCTTTAAATACAGCTATCCAGGCTACACAAATAAGAAAAAAAGCAATGAAAGAAAACTTGCCACCGTTGATAAATCCTTATTAACTTTTGCTGGTCTGCATTATCATTATTAGCTGTACAGTAAGTTGAAAGTTGAGTACAGTGTCTTATGTCACTCCATCCGTTCTAATGGTACTCTGGTCCACAGTTAGTAATCAATGTAAAGCTTTTCTTTCAGAATAACTACTACACCAATCTTTGGTAACTGCTCAACTAAATTTGTGATGCGACTGTGAATGGAGAAGCTGATAAGTTGGGAAAGACAGTTGACAGTATCAGAGGCTGGCTCTGCATGTTGGTCACACCCCCAATAGATAAGGAAAGGCAAAGAGGAAAAGTACCCATTGATTCTGCAAGTTCAGGTACTGGAGATGATTAAAGGCTGATAACATGTCCAACAAGTACAGCAGCAGGTAGCAAACCTCATCTCACCAGAAGCAATACGCCCTCAAAAGGCAAGCATTACTGAAACATAGAGTCTGGGGGGGAAAGAGGGTGAGGCAGCCAAGGAAGGAAAAGATCAGCAGGCTGAAACAAAGTAAAATGGCCTACAGCTACTGAAAAGATGTCATGGGAATGTGTTAACACCTATCTTAAAAAAGTGTGGCTAAAAACAGGCTAAAGGAACAGCTGAGGAAAAATGATCTGAGAATGGAGTAGAAAAGTTGGAACTGACAAAAAATAGCAGGAAGTCTCAGAGTCAAATAGGCTGAGGTGACAGCAAGAAACTAAAAGACTAATGCAAGAGAGAAGGAAGCAAAAAGCATTGGAGAAAAGCATCAGGAGATGAAAAAGAAGGTATCAATGTACATAAAGTCTTTATGGAAGCTCATGAACATTGAAAGTGCAATTAATCCTCAGATCATGGCAGAAATAAGTCAATTCAGAATTTAGCTGTTGAGGTACCCACTCTCACAAACCCCCTTACCTCTAAAATCCAAGCAGGGTCTTCACATAGCCACTCACCTTAAATATCACAATGAATGGTTGCTTTAGATTATGTGTATTTCTACATTTCTTGTATTTCAGGTAGTTCTTTGGACAAAATAAGATGTTAGCCCAAATAATTTGAGACAAAAAATGTATAGTCTATCTAATTTGGGACATTATGGTACATTCAAAGTTTACAAGAAAAAAAGGTTTTGACTTTTTTTTTTGACAAAACCAGTCAAGAAGTTTGCCATAATTGTTTTCAGACATCTATATATATATATATATATATATATAGCCAGAGTAATCTGTAGTGTATACAGGCGCTGAGGTGCATTCTCATTCATCACAATAATTCTCAAGTATATCAAGATAAGATTTTCAGGGTACACACACCTTGCAGAAAGCACAGTTAAGTGGACTGTGACATGTGTGAAATTCAATTACAGACCTGCTGCAGATGCACTCTGTGTAACCCAGGGAGACTGGAGGAAGCAGCAGCCAGGTGGCGACCCTGTAGGCAGTAGCTAGCACAAATCACAATGGCCTGGGCCCCGGCCAAGAGCTGGGCTTCTGCCATCAGCACAGCCCACCAACACTCCAAGAGCAGCTCATGGTCACTCATCACAGACACTCTCTGCACGTCTCTCTCTCTCAGTGCACTCAGGTCAGTAAAAAGGGAATGCAATACACATTGTTGGCCACTTTGCTCTATAATTCATGTCCTGCTCTTAAAATAGAGTACTCTAACAGTACTCACTGTTTCATCGGTGCCTGTGAAAAATAGAAACGTTGTATGTTGAGTATTAAGAAGGAATACAAATGCTGCATCTTTTTGAATGGGTAAAAGGGTGTTACAATAACACTTTAGAGAGGACCGTGGTGTTATAGTGTTTGGGATACAATGTGTGAAGCGACATGTTTGTTGATGTTGATGTATTTCTGTAATTGGGCTGTGTAGTAGGTTAAACAAACAACCTGGTGGCACTCTGTGGTCATGTCACACTCTCCACCCAGTTGGACGTGGGTGAGAAATCAAAGTGCCGGTGGCAGGGCTGATGTGAGGGTGAACTGCATGTAAATGGGAGATCTTTTTCTGGTTGGTAAAGGGTCACCCAGGCAGACACGATATCTGTATGTGTACAAGCCCAGACTTCCTGCATGTGACTCAATGGCCACTGGGGACGTTGTAAAGCCTCTGTACTGTTACACAACTGAAACCTAAATGTGCTAATGCAACCAAGAATTAAAGGTTAGATATTCTGTGCCACGGCCAGCGGTTACTGTACTGCTAAAACAGAACGCAGCCAGTGTCTCGTGGGTCCGGTTCCTCCCACTCCCCCTACTGATGAGCTGTGAGTGGCAGACCAGCTAACCGGACTTGACACAGGAGAATCAGCCTGAGTTGAGAGGGAGCAGCCGTGGGAGCAATGCCTGCCTGCCACATTGGAGACCATCAGCGAGACATGTCAGGCTCCATTCCAGTTAAAGTCACAAAAACATGTTGTACTGTACCACAACCCAACTATTTACTTTCAATGTAGCAGAGTCTAAATCGTGTAATACTACTTTAGCTAGGCTAATAATGCAGAATCCTAATAACCAGGAATTGAATACACTTCAATATTAGATTTAATGCAGAGAAAGGATACTGTCGTTCTCTTACAAGTTTGCTATCATACAATACTGTTAATCTTGCAAAGAAATGTTTGAAATTTGTGTTGCAATTTCATAGGTATGAATTAATGTCCTGTCCATACAATAGCACACATAGTTCATTTGCACACAGTGTGTCTGTGTACCACACTGGTATCACTACCCGTGGTACAGTGCTGCTTAGGCTTGAACACAGGAAAGACATTGTTGGTAGCCTTTTGGTAGGGGTCCTTGTGTGGGCTCTGGCAACCTTGTTTTATGTCCCAACATCACTGCATTGCAGATTTCCTCCACATTTCTCTTTTATTTAATTCCTCACTTCCCCTAATCCAGATTGTTTTACACAACATCATGCTTTAAAGGGATTTAGTGTGTCTGTTTGTATGTTTGCTTACTCACTTTCAATCAAATAGGCTGTGACTGCCACAACAGCCAACTTGTTTGTTCCTACATGACAATGAGCATGAGGGGGCCTGGATAAAATCCAGAAAGCTGTTTCTAAAAAAGGAAGGAGTAATTAGTAAATGTCATTTGAGAAGTGTATGGCGAATTAGAAGCCTGGTGGATCATGTAATTAGGACTCAAGCCTTTTCATAGGCAGCACAGGGAAGCACGAGGACACTACAGCAGCATCATCCTCTGAACACTGACAGCACTATGAGCTGTTACAGAAACCATCACACACACACACACACACACACACACAAATTTGCACACTTGCACACACACAGAAACACATTCCTGCACACACACAGCTTACACTATTTCAATATTGTTTTATTTTTGCTGTTTTTGTTTGCCATATGTGATCAAAATGCACAACATAATATATTGACCCATATTCTATAATACACCATTTTAAAGCTCTCAATGCAAAGATCCATAATCTATGAAATCCATGTTGGGACACATGTTCAGTGAAAGCAATATTGAAGGTCACAAACAGCCCAAATGTCAGCTATTTTCATATCAAAAGAAGTACACTATCATCAATCGTTATTGACAAATAATTAGCCCCTCATTAGTTGCACACAAGGCATCCCTCCTCAGTGAGATGTTTGTATGTGGGGGTTGACACTACGTGGGAAGAGAGGGGAGTCTCCAGCAGGGATGCCAAGCCATTCCTTTTGCCAGAGTGCAGCAGTACAGTTAGTTTGATAGAAGCACCAACAGTATTTTCCCCAGCTACTGGAGGAATACTGATTCAGATTGCTTCAAACAAACAGATTTCATTTATGAAGGAGTTGCACGTTATCATAAGCATTGCTGTCTCAAGATTCAGAGATCCACAGATGGAAGATGGACTGAGAATCCACACATTATGCACAACAGCACTGTAGTGTTTCACCTTGGCTGGAGCTTGGCACACACAGAGTAGAACAACAATACCCAAAGTGTTATCAGCCTCTGGCATGTGTGTCTGTGCAAATCTATTTGAAAATTGTCAGTGTAAATTGCACAGTCATGGCACATAAAACTGACGTTGGATCAATTTATTACAGAAAAGTCATCCACTCTTATTTCACTGCATGTGGTTGCATCATAGCCAGGGTGTCATTACTCACCACAAATTTTACTTTTGATTAATATTTAACTAGGGAGTGGCTAATTGGAGGGGGAAAAGGCCTGTTGAACTAGGCACATCAGAGCCTGGAGGGATTTATGGGAGAATGGATCTGAGGGAGAGCAGATAACAACGGGGATGGAGTAATAAATAAATCTCCTCTGTGAGAAGTAGCCGGAGGACTGACAGGAGCAGATTAGAGCCTATGCCTTTTAAACAAATTGGGTGCTCAAAGAGGCATATTGGCTGTGTGCTAGAGCATGTTTTATAGCTCAGCTCTATAGCCACTGAGACACAGAATACTGGCACTAGCCACGCAACATTATGCTACAGCTCAAATAGGCTCAGACTGCAAACCCGGTAATGTTTTTTTCATTATTACCTATATTCATTAATTCACCAATTAACTACTATAATTTCTGATTGCTTGCTCTCACCCTCTATATTGCATCAAGCATCAAAAGTTAAATCCAGTGTTCAGACTTATGGCTAGCAGTGAGTATATTTGGTGAACTAGATAGTCTGAGAAGAATGAGATGAAACATAAGGGGTCAGATTTCATGTTTTATAGATTACATATTGGAACGGGATTGGTCAAATCGTAATATATTACAACCCCCAATTAATAAGGGTGTTCACATTTACTGTATTTTAAAAGGAATTTATTTCAGGACTAAGAGCAAAATATAAATTACAACTTACTTATAATATCCATTGCATGTCTCTGAAAAACAGTTGTACATTAAAAAGGGTTTTACATTGCACCTATAAGGGTTCTCCTACATGGCAACACTAACATCTGTATGGTTATGAGGTCTGTCCACATTGGAAGTTTTTAGTTATAGCTTATGTCACTGATTTGTGATTCCTAACAAACACTCAAGGTGCCACATTTAACACACATCATTATATAATATAATCGTTGATACTCTAATGGATCTTAAGTGAACTTTGCATAGTCTAAATCCTAAGATACCACAACACTAACGTGGGACAGCAGTCTATCTTCTACTACTGACTGGACCCTAATTTACTGTAGTCAGTTCTCCTTTGGGCTTAAAATGCAATTGCAGCCATTCACAGCAACAATATATCTTCACTGCCAAGATGCACAAGACACTGCAGCCCTTAAGGACCTGAGATTTACTCTTGAGTTGTCCTGTAACAGCCTACTATGGTCTGCTTGAGATGTTGCATAACCATTTAAGATGTAAAAATTACACTTCCCTGGAGAAATGGGTTAAGCAGTACAGAAAAGGGGTTCTTTTGGCTGAAGGTCATAGAGCAATGTTTAGTGCTGTATGGAACCTGCTTTAAAGGGGTATAACTACAGAGAGTTTGGCATTTGGCATTTACCTTCTCACGAAAAACATTAAAACGAATCATTTGGAGAACTACTCATGAATCACAGAAACACCTAGGATCCACTCTGTGCTATATGTAACTACTGATAGTTTTATAAATAGCAATGACGAATCATTTAGTGGTTCCAGTTGCTCTTAAACAACGTGGATGTTGCACAAAAAAGCACAATACAGCCCACAAAGAACCCATGATAAGCCAATAACGCAATGATTGCAAAATGATGGGAGGTTTCTGGACAAAGTAAACATTGTGGAAACCTTGGTAAATGCTTAGAGATCACAATGTACACTGCTGGCTGTATTGTAATCAACGAAAAGAACATGCTGGGGAGAGGACAAAACTTTCCGAATAAAATTTAAAGTGAAATCCACTGAATCAGCAGCCTGCTAAATGGCTGGTTTCTATTAGTGTGGACAACATGTTTGTCATTCGAATAAGATTTCAGCCATTTCCAATTTATTCTCATAGGCTAAATATTTGATCGGCTTAATGGGGGTGACAGTGAGAGGAAACAACTTATGCGGCATCTTCAATTAGCTGTTGTACTGTCCCTGTCCAAGGTCCTGAAATCTGCTTTCCCAAGCATGCGTCATGTGACTTCACCCAGCACTGCCTAGCTCAGCACCAAGCCTGCTGGTTTCTGGAGATTTCATGTGAGAACAGGACAAACCCCGAGTCATTTCACTCTCATCTTGCGTTGTTTAGACTATTTTTCGGCCCCCCCCCCACACCCCTCCCCTCCCTTTCTATTTTGGTGATCGAGTAACGTGAAACCTTCAAAGCGCTCGGAGTATGGCAAAAGATTTAGGATGCTGGACTTGTGCTCTTCGTTTTGTTCCCCTCTTTCTACTTAAATTCCAACACGGTGAATGCGTCGGACAGAGTGGACAAGCCTACTGCTAGAGGTCCGCATTCAGAAAGTCAACATCTTTTTTTTTCCCCAGGAACGAGTTCAAAAAGGATGTAACGACCATCTACCTTATCCAGCTGAAGTCTCTTCATCAAAATGCAGAAGGGAATACGACTTAATGATGGTCATGTCACCTATCTGGGGCTTTTGGCGAAAAAGGATGGTACAAGACGAGGGTGCTTGAGCAAAAAGAGCACAGACAACACAAAATGGCACACAAAGTGGTTTGCTTTATTACAAAATATGCTCTTTTATTTTGAGAACGAGTCCAGCTCTCGACCCTCCGGATTATACCTGTTGGAAGGATGCATATGCGACAGGGCGCCTTCACCAAAACCCTCACTGTCAGCCAAGGAGTGTTTAGAAAAGCAGGTATGAAGAGCTTGGGCGCGCGCGCGAGCGTGCACACACACACACACACAAGCACACACACACTCTCTGTCTCACACACGCACACACACACACAGTCACACTTGCTTTATTGTTTCAGGTTTCATTTTACAATATTGACGATGTGAAACACTGAAGGTAGATTATAAACCTCAATGCACAATCCACAGGCAAATTAAAAGGTGCTTCTCTATTGTTAATTCCTTTTAACTATATTTTTGTCTTGAGCAAATCTCTTTTCTCATGCATATTCTTCTTGTTATGCTCTTGCGTGATGACCTCAAATCCAGCAATAGCAAGAGATTCCATATTGCTGTATTCCATGTTATGTAATCCTCGTATGGTATTAATGATGAGGCAAATATTATTAACACCTAACGGTATTATAAGATGCCCTAGCAATGGGCTGTGCCGCTTTTTTTGCTCTAGGTTGCAGCAAATCCAAGCTTGATCTTTTTTTTATTGTTGGGATAGTTTTCAGTTTAGGAATAAAGGTCAGTTTTTTTCTGTGATTTTTACTCATCAGACTGATTTATTGCCGGTAGGGCACATATTTTAGTTTAGACTTTCAGTTATTGTCTTTTTGAAGTTTGGGGGAGTTTTTTTTATCTCCTTGCAATTAATCATGCAAAACAGTTATGGCCTCGATGTCGCCATCTTGCGGCAAAATGTTGCAATTACTGTTGAAGCTCAAGAACAGTAGGGATCCAGTTTTATTCATTTTTATTGTTATGCAATGCAAGTACTCTTATGATACGTTGTATTTAATGGATTTTCCTTATCCATCTAGCCTTTACCTCAGTCTATTCTATAACAGTTAATCCCTGTTACGATCTTATAGAGAATAGATGTAGTAAGGTTGGGAACATAAAGTCGTAGCAAGAGTAAAGTATTTACTTCATACTGACAGTGTGCCAGTGACTGCTTCTCTCCTACAAGAGCATGAGAAAGCAGAAACCTGAATGAGAGGAAAAGAAAGGTTACCGTTATGATGGTCTGTTAACATTGTTATTGTTCCTATACACTCTGGGAACATTATGCTTCACTGCTCAGGCCCTTGGCTCGCTTCTCTCCAGCCTCACTATAGGTAGGGCTGCAGTCCAAAGTGAGTCTAGGCTCTTCCTGTGAACAGCTGCCCTTGTGCTGACAAAGCAGAATGCAACACACTGGCTAATGTTATGCTCTCCCAATTGCTTTAAAGGTGACCAAAAGCTCCCTTATGGTATGGTCTATTGCAAAATGTTGTCAACACTGTTCCACCCTCTGTTTTGTTGCACCTGTACCTCATTTAGGCAAGATACTAGTATATTTTTTGGTTATTGATTTTTGCACATTGTCTTGAGGGTCTTTTTAATTACATAAATGGAAATATGAATATACTCAGATAAGCCTGATCCATAGCCCTCTGATATCTTGGATTGAATTCAGACTAAACTAGTGAAAACATAATTCACTTAGTTGTATTACTGCTGCTTTGACGACACTGAAAGCACTGGAAGGTGCAGAAATAAGGAAAGACTGTTGTGACTATACAATGTAAACAATCATACATCCAACATCCATAATACATTTTCATCAGAGATGTTCAAAGGAGGAATAAGAGTAAGAAGATATCACATCATCTATCACCACCTGGATTTGGATGGTTTGGCGACAACATTTTTGAAATCCTCCATAATCCCTACATTATATTTATCCTCAAATGCAGTTAGTGTGAAAATGATAATGCGTTTGAGCCCAAGGTTTCTATGGCAACCCTTATTTGCATCCTAAAGAATGATGCAGTTGGAAGAGGCGGGGTAACTGAAGAGAGAAGTAGTGTGTCGCATCTCCCCTATTACTGTGAACGCAATCTGGGCTAAATTTGTTCCTTGCAGTACCTTGGAGGGGTCAGGGTCCATTTATAGAAAACACAGTCCTCTCTTGTTGGGAAACAGTAGTGTTCCAGCCAATTCTACATCAAGTCTTGGCTGCTGATGGCTGATATACTGTGCTATGATTTGTTGCTTTTTGCTAGAATAGATACCTGTATAACTTGAGAGAATGATGAAGCAAGTTTTGATGCAAACTGTAATGTCTTATTAACATTGTACTGTTAAAATGTTATAGGGGGATAATGTCCGAAATAAAGAACAAAGTGGAGGTAGAATGATTACTGACACTTCATTTCTGGTTTCTCCAGAGGATAGATCTCATTAAAAGGCTCAGCAAAGTCCTTTTATAGTTTTGCTGCAATAAAACGGAGTTGTTTTTTTCGGTCAGTGGTAATTATACAGGGCATAAGAATTGTTCTACTTGTGTAGAGAGTACAATTAATCAAAACATGTCGAATTAATTATTTACCATTCTGGATTTCCACAGTACAGTGAGACTGACTTTTGAGTGGTGGCAACATAACAAGAGATAAGCACATCCCAGTGGTTTTAGAAAAACCAAATGTGCATAGAACAAGTTTTGATTTATATATCCCAGCTTTTATTACTGCCTCATCAGCTGGGATGTTTTACACTTGTTGAGACATGGGTCTATTAAAGGTGTTAGAGAGTGCATGACTCAACCATAAACATAAAGCAGGAAGCAGACCGTGTGCTCACTGCCTCACACCAGCCACTCATCCTGCTCTTAGAAAGAGGATGAGGGAAAACTACAACAACATGCATGCTTCCCTGCCAGAAATAGATTTTCTTTGAAGGTAGGATGAATACCTAATGAATGTGAAGATGGAAGAGCAGTCAGCCATGAATAATGATCAGTTGCAGGTTGATAGGCGCCTGTTGAACATCTGCAGGCCAAAGATTAGTCTGCTCTCACTCAGCATGGCTGGCATATTCTGCAAGTAAGATGACATTTCAGTTGTGTGAGCTATGATGTCATTTTGCCTTGTGGGATCCATCGCCATATTAATGTTTTTAATAGGCAATACTGACTGTATCAAAGCTTTCATCAAAATTATATAGATAAACCCAAATGTGCAAAATTGGTTAAAGGTTAATGTCACTTTTTTGAAATGTAGGTCATATGCTATTCTTGCCTTGACTTTACGCCATTGAAAGCCATTTGGGCATTGGCAAAGGCTTCTATAGTGTAGGAAAAAGTGCTGTAATCACTTTGAAACCCCAGAGAAATCACCGCATTTGATGAAAATGCTATGCTAACTCTTGAATTGTCACATTTGTCCAAATAGTTGCTCCATTGTGTCATTTAATAGTCTCTGAGGAAGACCTTTCCCTGCAAAGAAGCACCTCTTCAGACAAAAAAATTGCCTCTTTTGTCTGAAAAGGTCTTAGGGGTTGGACAGCTATTATGACCCACATGGTGGTGATTTCCCAGCTACAACTACACAACAAATTAGTTGCAGTTGGGAATCAAGCGCAAAAAGGAAGCACGCTTATCTAAAATGGAGTGAGCAAAAAACGCAAAAAGAGCCTATCTGTTCACATTGAGTGGAGTTGCTAGGTAACAGGTATCGCACAGTTATGTAATTGGCCATGGCTCTAGCTTCCACGTCTTATGGCATTTCCTCATGGGAACCAGAGCCATCCCAGGAACCAGGTTGGGGGAGGCTTCCCTCAGCTTGCTACATCAATTGTACTGGTGGGCGAGGAAGATGTGGCTTCCCCAAGCCCTCTGTGGTTTTAAATCACCCACTTTATGTCTTTAATAAAACAATGGAACAAAGACAAAGCAGTTGGGAAGCTTCAGACAGACCATTATGTAATAGATATATCTAGAAGGTATCCAATGATAAATGACTGGTATCCAATGATAAGTAACCTATTTCATGCCAGGTTAATGATAGTCATGTCTTGTTTCTAAACTAGTACTTTCCCCCTGTTTGTTTCAGTACTATTTCACTGTCAACTTCACCCACGAAAACCAAAAGGCTGTCGAGTTACGCACAGAGGATGTAAAGGACTGCGATGAATGGGTGGCTGCAATATCACATGCCAGGTAAAGGAACAAGTCAAGTGTGCAGACATGTTATTATTTGTATTATTTAGTAGAGGGTAAGTAATCTTAGACTGATGTGCTTAGGCTGTAAGGTTTCTGTGGTATCATGTGCTAGTTTAAAATATGAGGCACGGCACAGATCTGAAGAGAAATGCATTGTTCACAAGAAACAGATGATAGCTTTGATGTTTAATGCAATTACATACAATGACATACAATTCATTATTCAAGTTTCAATAGTTAGATGCTATGTGAAAGTCATATACTGTGTGTATGTGTGTGTGCGCATGTATGTGTGTGCGCTTGTGTGTTTGTGTGTGTGTGTGTGTGTGTGTGTGTGTGTGCATATGCATGTATATGACAACAGTTACAGAAACTTGG
This sequence comes from Hoplostethus mediterraneus, assembly GCA_034670385.1. Classification (NCBI taxonomy): domain Eukaryota; kingdom Metazoa; phylum Chordata; class Actinopteri; order Trachichthyiformes; family Trachichthyidae; genus Hoplostethus; species Hoplostethus mediterraneus. The sequence continues at coordinate 8,794,859 of JAXDDW010000003.1, read as the reverse complement.
CCACTGAGCATGAGACTCTCATGCAGAAGTATCTTCATCTGCTTCAGATTGTGGAGACAGAGAAAACAGTTGCTAAGCAACTTCGACAACAGATAGAAGATGGGGAAATAGAGATTGAAAGGCTTAAGTCAGAGGTAATATTCACTGTGATTCCTTTACCCTCAGTAGTATTTGTTTGGGCTATTTTTGTTGAATTGAACATGAATGGAGCTTCTGCAGTATTAAAGTCCTCAACACTAAAGATTTCCAGGATTTTGTCCTCTCTAACTGAACCATTATGGGATATGAGGATTGCAGGATTTTCCATGTATCGACGTATGCATAATATCAGACAGACCCACCATAAATACAATTTTTGAACACAATAATACAAAACATAATAAAACTATATAAACAGTGCTTTTTGCATTGTCTGTATCCCATGCTTGCACCAAAACTGTCAACACCACAAAGTTCCTGTGGGGAAACTGATTGTCTTTATGTTTGTCTCATATGTGATAAATAGTGTGGGACTGGGAGGAGAGAAAGGGGATCTCTATCCTGACACAAAGAGATGTGCTCAGGCCAACCACGCTCCACTTTGCATCTCTTCTCAGACACAATCCCTCCAATAGGGTTATGTTCCCCCGTTGTATTCTTCAGATCAAATAGTCATTTCACTTTAATGTGCAAATGTGATGCTTGAAATCAAATTATGTGCTGAATATGCATGAAACAGGGCTTTATATTGCATCTCTTCTATGAAATACAACGATAATTAACTCGCTCACTCTACAAAGTAAAATGAGACACTCACCTTCAAACAGTTCAAGGCAGTTCCAGGCAGTTTTTTTAGCAACCTGTTCAACTCTTGTTAGTGTGCAGGACAGCGTGGCACATACTGATACTGCATTTAAATGACCCACGCAAATAAATAGCGATGCAGAGTTATCAGCCAAGTGAACAGTGCTAGTTTTGTCAGCCTGATATTTCAGTGTTGACAGTGTGGACAGGCCCTGGCCCATTAGAGTGGGAATGATTGGTCTATTCTGTGGTCGTTTCCTCCTCGGCAGATCGCTGGGTTGCTCAAAGACAACGAGAAGATCCACTCCAGCCCTGCAGCTGCCCCCAGCGATGAAGACTCAGAAATCAAGAAAATCAAAAAAGTACAGCCTGTGATTTAAACCTTTTTGCTATATTGTTACAGAGTTTATTAGGCTGTTGAGAAACCGCGGCTTTAAAAAAAAACTTGATCCGCCGCAGGTCCAGAGCTTCCTGCGAGGCTGGATCTGCAGGAGGAAGTGGAAGACCATCATCCAGGACTACATCCGCTCACCACACGCGGAGAGCATGAGGAAGAGGAACCAGGTGGTGTTCAGCATGTTGGACTCTGAGGCTGAGTATGTCCAGCAGCTCCACATCCTGGTGAACAACTTCCTAAGGCCACTCCGCATGGCAGCCAGCTCCAAGAAGCCCCCCATTACCCACGATGATGTCAGCAGCATATTCCTCAACAGGTGGGTCTGTCTCTCTTCCCTCGCACTACGCTTGTAATTCTCTTGAGGGGAGACATTGATTAGACACACTACCTCAGCCTCGGTGTAAAGAGTATTTCTATGAATGAAACTTTACTGTATGTAAAGCTAAACTGAAATGGCAGCTGTCTGAAAGCTATAAACAGTGTATTATGTGATGTCGACACCCTCGGTTGCTCCATTTTCAAGTAAAATGTTCAAGGTTATTATCCCTTCAGAGGAATTGTGTTGGTCAAGTGCAGCAAACACAGTACATACAGATAGTACAATGGAGTACAACAGACAATACAACAATACTGTAATCTGCATTCACCCTCACATTCAAAAGCCACCCACGTACTCGTCCCTGCATGCTCTCAGTACCACACACACACACACACACACACACACACACACATACCCTGCACACTCTCCTACATACTGTCCCACATCAGGGCTTGCATTACATACAGCTGCATCATTTACTCATAAATAAGTATTTGTATGAAAATATATATCACTAATATTTTCCCCCATAATATCTTTATTTTTCAGTGAAACTATCATGTTTCTACATCAGATATTTTACCAGGGTCTAAAAGCCAGAATAGCAAGCTGGCCAACATTAGTGCTGGGTAAGCATCGTTTCAATATGTCAACAGGCATGCTGATTTACTCTGCAGCAGATACCCTCAGTATCGTTTGTTTCATTGCTGAGATTGATCTCTCTCTCTCTATTTTTTGGGGTTGTTCTTTCCCCAGCGGACCTCTTTGACATCCTGCTGCCAATGCTGAACATCTACCAGGAGTTTGTGAGGAACCACCAGTACAGCCTGCAGATCCTCGCTCACTGCAAGCAGAACCGAGACTTCGACAAACTGCTGAAACAGTATGAGGCTAAGCCCGACTGTGAGGAGAGGACTCTGGAGACTTTCCTCACCTACCCCATGTTCCAGGTTAGCACATTCCTCTCACTGACATACACAGGATAAATGCAACCCCCAATTTTACTTCCAATACTTCCATGTTCTCGCAGTCATTCTGGGTCCAGTCCTTTTTTCCAAATATGTTACCCTTTGGGCCATATCATTGAAAAACATAATATTAGTTTCCATTGTTATGCCGATGATATCCATCTGTCTGTAAAACCAAGTGATACCAAGCAGATGGCCATTTTACTTGACTATTTCTGGATATCCAAAGCTGGATGTCTTTTTAAATTCTTACAACTAAATACAGATAAGTCTGAAGTTATTCTTATTGGGCCCAGTAGTATTAGTTCTCAAATCCATAACCATCTTGTCCCAGTCTCAAGTAATGTATCTTCAAATTGTAGGAATCTTGGAGTCCAAACAAACATGTGCACATTTGTGCAGTTGTGTTTTCTACAACTCACAACATTCCAAAATAAGAGCCTTTCTGTGTTTTAATGATTTAGAAACAGTGATCCATGCCTTTATTTTGTCCCACCTTGCACCTTCAACCACCAATCAGAAATAATGTAACACTAGTGTTAGCCTCTTGTAAGCGCCACCAATCAGAAGTAATGCTAGTAATGCCAATATACATTTATTCTGCTGGTTTGCTCCAGTGAATAATGGTCTACTGCCCGAGTTTGAACCATACAATTATTTTATTTAGGCAAAGTAAATCCCAAATTGGATCCAATCAAATATTATAACCACATTTTAACAATTATAGCCAAGGTGGTAAACGCACTTATATCCACTTTTACCAGAATTAGATCCGCTCAGGCGAGACTTGGCTTCAAAGACACACACCCTTTTTGAACACTGCTGGGTGGCTGCTCATTGGCTCTGTAAACTATGTCCTGTCCTTGTAGTGTCACCAACACAACGATAGCCGTCTGCTTTTTCTCAGAATATACCTATTAAGAAGTGCTTGTTTTTGAAGCACAGGCTTTAATAATGGCTCTTTTCTGGCAAGGCATGCAGTTTCCCTCCAGTCTGCTCTGCTGGGGCCTACTTTGGGCTATGCTGTGTTGATAATAAATTTGTGCTGATGACTGTAGATAGTGCTCTCCACTGATCTACTTCTCATCAGTGTGTGTGTGTGTGTGTGTGTGTGTGTGTGTGTGTGTGTGTGTGTGTGTGTGTGTGTGTGTGTGTGTGTGTGTGTGTGTGTGTGTGTGTGTGTGTGTGTGTGTGTTATTACATTGCACTATACATGCATGCATGTAAGCTCTTATATTTGAGTGTGACTCCTGCTGCTTTCTGTTGTGTGTCTCTAGATCCCCCGCTACATCCTTACGCTCCATGAACTGCTGGCCCACACGCCCCATGAGCATGTAGAGAGAAACAGTCTGGATTACGCCAAGTCGAAGCTGGAGGAGCTGTCCAGGTGCATCAGTGCAGCATTAAAAAAAAATCAAAAACACGCACGATACCTCAATAGAACAAGCACATTGACCTCAACAATGCATGTACAATAGTGAAAGACTTGCTATGTATCAGTACCATTTATGTGTCTCTTGTCTAATCTAGAGCTACAGTGGTCATACTGTTACCATATAGATGAAATGAGAGTAATGAAATGTTCTTTCCCCAGGATTATGCACGATGAAGTGAGCGAGACAGAGAATATCAGGAAGAACCTGGCAATAGAGCGTATGATTGTAGAGGGTTGCGAGATTCTCCTTGACACCAGCCAGACGTTTGTAAGACAAGGTAACTTCTGCCTTCAAGGATTCTACCTCAGATCTGTTCCCAGCAAAGGAACCACAGATTCCACAAATAAGCACAGTATTGTAGCAGAGTGGATTTCCCGTCCCTCACCTGTCTGCCAGCATGATCCAGTGTTCTCACATCTTCGAAACCTCCATAGACCTCAACTAGGGAAATACTTGGGTTTAAAAGAGACCTATCTCTCTCTGAGGAACGGCATGTACTCCTTGTGAGGCGACTCTTTAATTTCCAAGTGTAATTAGACTGTTCCGAGGCAACACTGAACTCATGATGAATCTGGGACCGTAAATGTCACACATCCCCAACAGGCCTTGATGAGCGGGGAGAGGGAAAATAGAAATGGCAAATTATTTAATCCTATGTGTGTTTAATCTTATGTGAATGTACATGTATACAGAAGTACATGAAGTCGTAGCCGAGACACGCACTTGATATTGATTCTCTCTATTATTTGGTTTCCCCACTCTCTATTCCTTTCACTCTATTTCTCTACGCCCCCCCCCCCCCCCCCCCCTTTTTTTTCTCCGACCTCTACCCCCCTCCCATTTGCACACACACACACACACACACACACACACACACACACAGGGTCTCTCATTCAGGTGCCGATGAGCGAGAAGGGCAAGATCACCCGTGGGCGACTGGGCTCTCTGTCTCTGAAGAAGGAGGGGGAGAGGCAGTGCTTTCTCTTCTCCAAGCATTTAATCATCTGCACCAGGGGTTCTGGGGGAAAGCTTCATCTCACCAAGGTGGGCCCGAGCTGCTGAGCTAGCACTAGAGCTGCTCTGCTGAAACGGCATGGCCCGTGTGCATCACACATGTAGAATCTCTGGGCTAAATTGAACGGATTAACTCACGGGAGATGAAAGCGACAGGGGTTAGAGATGTCATGGCTTTTATCAGTGGCATTGACCACCAGAGCTGAGTTATTCTACTATATCACGTTACTTAAATCTACCGTACGCCAGTGAATGAGGTTGTGATGATACCTAAATGTTTGCTTTATGCTGTTTTCAGAATGGAGTGGTCTCCCTTATAGACTGCACTCTTATGGAGGACCCTGAGGGGACAGACGATGAGTGTGAGTACCTCAGTGTTTTATTCATACAGCAGCTTGCAGAAATGTGCACCATATATACCATGTGTGATGTGGTATATAATGTATGATTACTACAGTAGCTGGAATGTATTAACATTGAATGATTAATATGGAACAATTGATGAGTTAATAGAAAGTAATACTCAATACTCAAAAAATACAACAAAAATAAAACAAATGAATGTACTTTTTAAAGTATAGGCGTTACTTGTGTCCCAGAAATGATTAAGACTGGTTCCTCTTTTTTTTCTCCAAAATGGATACTTAGCCATGTGGAAATGAACATAAGCAGTAACGGCCTTTATCTGTGCTTGTATTTATAGAAACTGTGATATCTAGCTTCAACTGTATGTGTGTGTCTGTTTGCCTCTAAGCCAAATCAGATAAGAGCGGCCAGGACATGGAGCACCTGGACTTCAAGATTGTCGTGGAGCCCAAAGACAGCCAGTCATTCACAGTCATCCTGGTGGCCTCCTCCAGGCAGGAGAAGTCTGCATGGACCAGTGACATCAGCCAGGCACGTCAACATGCATCACATTCTCCAGCAGTCAGACAAGAGGCCGAGGGTGTTGGCAGTATTCCTGCACATTACAGTACTCACTAACATTTCTTCTACTCTGTCTACTGTGCTGTATTTGTCCTATAGTGCATCGACAACATCCGTTGCAATGGGCTGATGATGAACGCCTTTGAAGATAACTCTAAAGTCACAGTGCCGCAGATGATCAAGTAAGTCTTTGTATTGTCATATACTGCGAGCACGTGTGCTTGTTTGTCTGTTGGTCCCAATAGGGAGTATATATGCAACTGTTTTTCCTGTTTTCCTGCAGATTCTTTTTGTACTGATGTGTTGGTCTGTTATGTGAGCAGGTCAGACTCAAGCCTGTACTGTGATGATGTGGACATCCGCTTCAGTAAGATGATGAACTCCTGCAAGGTGCTGCAGATCCGCTATGCCAGCGTGGAGCGCCTGTTGGAGCGGCTGACCGACCTCCGTTTCCTCTCCATCGACTTCCTCAACACCTTTCTGCACTCCTATCGCGTATTCACCAGTGCGGATGTGGTGCTAGACAAACTCATCACCATCTACAAAAAGCCCATAAGTGCCATCCCTGCTCGGTGAGTCACATTAATTTGGATAGACTTGAACGTAGTGAGGACATTTATAACAGACGGGGATAAAAAATCTAATTTCAATTGTTTCACTCCAGACCATGCTGCATAAATATAGGTTTGTCATGCTGAGATGCTCTGCTTCATAGCTGCATGTGCAGCAGTCAGGCAGGCAACTTACATGTAGGACTGATGGTAATGCCCCCAGACAGAATTTGTAGATTTTAGCCTGAATTGTTCATTTTTGTCTTCACACGTATTTAATCATTAACCATGGGACCATTTGGATTCCACAATTTCTGGCATCGAGTACGCTGGTAGTTCTTGCCGATTTGTGCGCTGGATGCATGTATACGTGTACCTAAGTAAGTAAAACAACTATTCACTTGAGGAAATATTATTGGTCCGGGCATGAATTCATTCAGGAAAGCCCCAATGCCAGTCCCATAGATTGCAAATGGTCACATGGTTAACGTGCAAATGCCATTGAAACGAGTGATTGATGGCTCTGGGTCCAGGCTAGCAAGCTTCCCCCTCCTCTGCTCTACATCTTACAGCTCTGTTTCCCTAGCTACTAGTACCAGGTTTTTTTATCATGTCAAACATTTTCAACTCTTGTGTGTGTGTGTGTGTGTGTGTGTGTGTGTGTGTGTGTGTTATATAGGGGAGGCGGGGGGGTTATATAGATAGATTGATAGCTTTACTTGTGGCAGCATTGGTGTTTATTTTTTGTGAGATTCGGAGTGGAAAGTCTAATGATTTTAGAAGCTGTGTGTGTAATTTTAAGGAGTTTGTTTCTGTTGGTGATTGTGAGCATGGTGAAGTAGCAGATGGAGGACAGGCTCTGTGATGCCTCTGTATCAGCGTGTGTGTTGGTGTGTGTACGTGAGTGTGTGATGTGTGTGTTCAGCGGTAGAAGGCAGTAATTGGGTCCAGTCTCTCCCGCCTGCCTGGGAGTGTCTCAACTGGGCTCTGTCGCTCTATGGCAACAGACCTCCATGCTGCAGGACCCCACCCTCCCCTCCACTTCCCTCCTCTCTCCTTGTCTGCAAAAGGATCCATAGTGTGAAATATTGATGGTGTGTTGCAGTGGGGCTAACCAACCAGAGCCCCTCCACAGGCCTAGAGAGAGAGCCCTACTCTCAGGTTTAGATCAGGGGGAGCTCCCCATGCCCACGCCCTGCAGCATGCTCTCCTGTGGAGTTCGTCATGTCACTGTGAACCAGCTCCACTTGCCTGCCTATGTCAGCAGTGGCCATGCGCGCTATCACTCGCTGTGCTATTTATGGGAACCCGTGAGGTCGCCAGGAGGGTGGCAGGGAGTGGGAGAGGTTTTCTGCAACACTGCAGCTTGTATCCTATTCTAAAACGACAAGACGCGGCTGCAAAGGCACTTCTTGTTGCCGTGGCTGTCTTGGTTTGCATTATTTATTTAGACAGTATTGTGTATTTAGCTAAGCTCTTTTTACTGATGAGTGGAGTATACTTACCAACTATCAGAGAAACATATGTCCTAAATTGAAATGTGTCCATCCTCCCTTGATGCAGATCCCTGGAGTTATTCTTTGCCAGCAGTCAGAACAGCAAACACCTGTATGGAGATCCTCCCAGTTCCCCTAGGGCCAGTCGCAAGTTCTCTTCCCCTCCTCCCCTGGCCATCACCAAGAATTCGTCCCCCAACCGCCGGCGCAAGCTCTCTCTCAACATCCCCATCATCACTGGGGGCAAGGCTCTCGACCTGGCTGCCCTCAGCTGCTCCTCAAATGGCTATGCAAGCATGTACTCCACCATGTCCCCGTTCAGCAAGACCACCTTGGACATCAACAAGCTCTATGTATCTAGCCCTATCACCAGCAAAATCCCTGATGAGGGAGAGGGCAAGACGGACAAGGTAGAGGATACGTCTGTGTGCAAACAAGGTATGTCAGTTATGGTGACTTATTTCCACTCTCTCAACAACCTCAAGCCAAGCATGTCTTTGATTATTTTTAATGTTAACTTGCCTATAACTATGTGTTGACTGAACCGCATGCTTTTGGTGTTATGTAGATCTCTCTGTACGGGAAGAAAGTGACAATGATCAAAACCAGAGCGATGACGCGGACCCAGAAACCTCTCCTACCAAGTCACCGACCACCCCCAAAAACATCAAGTGCAAAAACTCCTCAGGTACATTGCGTATCCCACGTCCTAGCCAATGCTTCAATTATCAATGAGCGCTGCACATTCTTGTATTTGACCAAAGAAACAGAGACTGCATGAAGAAAACAAAGTGTGTAGTTTAAAAATATACTCTCTATTTTAAGCTATTCTTTCACTGTCTGTAGAAATAAAAGCTCTGCCTGAGTGTCTGGCTGCAAATGGTCAATATTTCAACATGTCTTCAGCTAAAAAAGTGTATCTTAATAGAGAGATTTCATTGTGTCTAGCATAAGCCATATGAAATGCAAATTAGAGCATCGTTATGAACATGTGGGGAAAGCCAATGCTTGGCTTGAGTAGGTGTTAGGGAAACTTGTGTCATAGCAACTACATCAGGAGTGTGTTTTCCCTTCCGCCCCCAGTAATGAGGTTGTTTCACTGTAGCTGAGATCCTCTGTGTCTTAGAAATCTCATGACAAAATCACACCATCGATATTAACGGCAAAGATGGACCTGGAATTACATGAATTAACTGAAAGTGTGAAACATTTGGTGTCTCGCGTCGTGTAGGGTTTTTAGCTCCTTTATGTTTTCAGGATTTAAACATAGCAGACTGCAGAGAATCTGTTGATTCCTCTGTTATGCTGATATTTGATGGCTATATTTAGCTGCAACCATCTTGAATATCAAAGCCTCTTGGAAAGAAAAATTCTACAGGGAGAGAGAAGTGTTAGGCTATACTACCCCCTACTGGAGGCATGAGAAAGGAGAAAAACACATCCCAGATCTACAGTCCACAATGAATCAAAATTATAAAACAGTTATTGGATCAGTTATAATGGCCCACAGAAGAAACCAGAAAAGAGGGGTCGATAAACACCATCTTCACCTAATGACATTTTCTCAACATTTGGTCTTATACGTCTTCATGAAAATAACAACACTTCCAGTAAATTGGTTATGTTTCTGCTCAAACGGATTGCTCCCAACGGCACCTAAATGAATCTCTTGCCATTTTACAGAAGGAGTTATTTTCTCTATAACTGCACTTCCCTGCAGAGTTCTCCTTGTTTTCCTACAACAATGGCATGGTGATGTCCTCATGCCGAGAGCTGGACAACAACCGTAGTGCCCTATCTGCTGCCTCCGCCTTCGCCATCGCTACAGCAGGAGCCAATGAGGGAACCCCTACCAAGGAAAAATATCGACGGATGTCCCTCGCCAGCACAGGTATACACACCTTTCCACTCCCATGAGGACTCAGTTCTGACTTTAACTATAGAATAAAACACCCATTCTGCCAAAAATGACAAACTGCACCACTTCAGGTGCAGTGACCGCCGAGCTTCGAGTCCCATTTTCTCCAAAATTCAATGTTCTTCATTATGAAAGCTGATGATACCTGCATGTCAACTCATTTGAAACATTTTCTCCAGGCTTCCCAACAGATCAGAGAAACGGAGACAAAGAGTTTGTCATCAGAAGGGCTGCGACAAACAGAGTACTAAATGTTCTGAGGCACTGGGTCTCCAAACACTGTCCGGTAAAGCATCCCAATACAATACAATGTACATTTATAGGCCCAATCCATAATTGCAGTATGGTGCCCCCTGCTGAAATACTGCCGCGATGCCACTTGCTTTGTTTACATAGTGATCAATTGGAATGAAGCCTTTTTTTGCCGTTCTGTAATTTATTGTGAGATGTTACGATGCAAGAACTAATTGTATGCAACAGCTAAGCATGAGCTTTCCATTTATCTTAAGCCTGTCTAAACAACTGTTGGAGTTATAATAGCTAAGAAAAGCTTACTTTCTATCTGAGAGTCCACCTCTCTGAATGGTATCTTTAAGTATGACTGATGATTGATAAAATTCTACAGTACATTGTAAGCCACTTGCTCTCTGTGCTCCTCCAGGACTTCGAGAGTAACAATGAGCTGAAGACAAAGGTTATTGCCTTCCTGGAGGAGGTGATGCATGACCCTGAGCTGCTGACACAGGAGAGGAAGGCGGCAGCCAATATCATCAGGTGCTGATACACACCTCTAGTAAAGCGACTGGAATTTATCATGTAAACACACAAACCAAATGAATAGGAACGCAGTTATTATATTGTACCAACTTCAGAGTTTGACTCTCTGTCTTCCTGTCTGCCAGGACTCTCACTCAGGAAGACCATGGTGACAATCAGATCAGCCTTGAAGAGGTGGCCCAATTGGTGAGTTAAGTCGATGGCTGCTGTAATCTATCACTGTTTAAAATACAGTTTGTAGAAGTTTGGAGTACTGGGAAAGATTTTTGTGTAAAACTATACCAGTCTTATCAGTCTAAATCACAAATTGGAGCTGCAACAGAGAAGAGCATCCCAGCCTTCCCAATTGAGACCCCGTAGATGCGACCTGTTTGCCCAGATGAAATTCTGGTGTTGGGTATGTACACCTGTCTGGCCCACAGGAAGTGACAAATCAAAACTTAAGAGCAAAATACAAAAAGTGGTGAGCATTGCGTCAAGAGAAAGCTGGACTCACCAATGTTAGATGTTTTGCCTCTGTTGTCCCTGGTAAACATGAGCGTCCTACTGTATGTGCAGTTTACTGATATCAGCCATTTTGAGCTGCCAATGCACAAAGTTGCCTCGTGCAGCTTTAAGAAATGATGTGCTGTGTTATGTCTCCTAGGCGGAAGGAGGGAAGGCCGAGCCCTTTGAGAACCACTCTGCCTTGGAGATAGCAGAGCAGCTCACCCTGCTGGACCACCTGGTCTTTAAGGTCATCCCATATGAGTGAGTGTCATCGCACCTTTGTGTTTTTGTGACGAGGAATAATACACATACAGAGTCAATGTTCACTTTTTAATATTGATCCTTTTTTCCTTTGGGCAATCCACGTTATATGGCTTCACAGAGAATTCTTTGGACAAGGCTGGATGAAGAATGATAAAAATGAAAAGACACCGTACATCATGAAAACAACAAAGCACTTCAATGATGTACGTTCCAATCAACAAGCTCCTCCACAATAATTGCAACATTTCTTTTGTCTTTTCGCCTTATTTTAAATGTAAACCCCTGCTTTATCTCTTTCCTCTGACAGATAAGCAACCTTATTGCCACAGAGATCCTGCGCTGTGAGGATGTGGTCTCTCGGGTATCGGTCATAGAGAAATGGGTGGCTGTAGCTGACATCTGCCGCTGTCTGCACAACTACAACGCCGTGCTCGAGATCACCTCCTCCCTGAACCGCAGCTCCGTCTTCCGCCTCAAGAAGACCTGGCTCAAGGTTTCCAAGCAGGTGCCTATCTCCATACGTTTCTTACAGTGCTTACTATTATCACTGAATGTGTACTTGATACCCTTTCTGCCTTGTTCCTACAGACAAAAGCAGTGATTGACAAGCTACAGAAGTTGGTTTCTTCAGAGGGGAGGTTCAAAAACCTGAGAGAGGCTTTGAAGAAGTGAGTTCTGCTCAAGTACATAGTTTCATACTGGATCAATAAAGCAAACAAGTAGTACAAGTGGATGACGTGTGTTTCTCCCACCAGCTGTGATCCTCCCTGTGTGCCGTACCTGGGGATGTACCTCACTGATCTGGCTTTCATTGAAGAGGGCACACCAAACTACACAGAAGATAACTTAGTCAACTTCTCGAAGATGAGGATGGTAAGATGTTCCTGCCACAGTACCAAGAGGCATTGTGTGCTGCGGTGTAAGGCGTCTTTTACTATTAGAGGTACACATCCTGGCTCTCTTTCTTTTCAGATTTCCCATATCATCAGAGAAATCAGGCAGTTTCAGCAAACAGCATACAAGATTGATCATCAGCTAAAGGTAAACAAATGCTAAAACTAATGCTCTAGTCAATGGACAGTATTGGTTGTAAGTTTTGTATCGTCAAACTATACAGATTCAGTTGTCTAAAGGAAATAGCTGAAATAATCATCTTCTTTCATTGCACTTACTTGTTTAGGCGGCCCAGTATCTGCTGGATAAGACTTCTGTTCTGGATGAAGAAAGCATGTATGAAGCCTCACTCAGAATTGAGCCCAAAGTGCCCAACTGATGAGGATGGTGGTCCTCCACGTTATTTTCTCTGTTAATATTATACATCCATTAGCGTAACCATTTTGTATAGTTGTACATGTTTAAAATATTTGCTCTTCTGTACAGTAGATGTTTCAGATCGTTTGAGGACACAAAGCATTCTAATATAGATTTTTTTTTTGTTTCTGTTGTCATGTCACCTGCTTTTAGGATGTTTTTTTATTTTTTACATTACATTGGGGGTATTTCAAGCATAATAACAGAGGTCACTGTAGTTGCACGCGACTGTGTCTTCTTTGTGACCAATGACATTATTTTGCACTGTTTCATACTGTGTCGACTTTGCACTTTCTGAGCACTCACGCTGCCGGTCATTGTTCTCTTTGCTTGAGTTTATTGATGATTGAGTTACTCTGCAACCAATGTAGCATTGTAAAAAAAAAATAGAATTGCATCAAATCAGGTAAAAGAGCACAGAGCATATCACAATATTATCAACGATGGGGAAATATGTTCAGCGCAGATGACATGAGATGGTATCTGAAGCATAGCTGTCTCTATGCTTCCCAAACCAAAATAAAGGGGATTCATTTTTTCATTTATGCTTACCACCCTTAGATTTTAACTCATCACTAACCCAGAATTGTTGTAAGTCAATCAAACAGTCCCACCTTAGCCTGCCGTCAGAGGAGGGACCCAAATCTACTCAGACCCTCACCATTAAATTTAACTTAACGATAAGCTAGTAATCTGCGATGTGTGTGTGCCAACAGACAGTGATCACATTTTATTTAATTGCTGTGCTTTAAGGTGAAGAATTAGCTGTATGAATTCACTGGCTATTCTACAATGACTGATTCATGAGTTTTCCTTTTGTTAAATCCTCACATTCCCTGGTTTTCAACTCAATTCAAAGTTAATGGAGCATACCCATAAAAAAAAATAAAAAATACATGCAATGGTAGTACTGTACTTTCAGGTTTGGCGATACTCATGTAGAGTAAAAGGTTGTTGCTCTCCTGTAATTAAAAGACAATCTGTCCTTTTTGCTGTTCCAGTGATTGTGGAACGTGACTGTATATCACTCTGTTATATGCATTGCTGTTTAAGACTATGATAAAACGTATGTGAATGATCTCTGCCTGCAGCATTCAAACACTATTTTTGTAGTAGTACAAGAGAGAGTGAACCTCTCTTTATATGAACATGGGGAAGTATTTTGTACTTTGTTGTTAATTCACCTTATTGAAATGTGCTGTACATTTTGTACATGCAACCCTGCCTATTTCTCAATGTGGAACAGTGTAATCCTTTTAACAAAATATTGTATCACAAGCTTGAACACAAAATGCTACAACAGTGTAGTCTTGAAACCATGACTTAGAGGTAGGAGACAACTTCAAAATGTTTTGCATTTATACTGTAATCCTGTCTATAACCATTCTGTTAGCAGGAATATAGTAACGTAGTGCTTATTCTGTGAATATTTGTATGTATTTTTACTATGTATGTACAGTACACATTTGAAGCTCATGTGGCAGGCATGCAACACCTTCACAGACAGAATAATACTATATACTTATACTGTTTACAATTATACATGCACATACTCTCATAAGGTATATAAACAAATAAACATTTTGCTGTTAGCAATACCCAGTGGTATGAAAATTATCTTTCAACCCTCATGTTTCCACAGCTTAAGAAAAGAAGAAAGAAATTTTGTAAAAAAAAAGATATATATAATACAAAATATATATGATATGATAATGATAATAATAATAATAATAAAGTATGTTTCCCAGTTACCTCTTGCAAATAAATCCACTCTATCTCAGGGGTATTTTGTCTCAAGTGTTTTTATAGATCAACCAATCGACATCATGCTCTCGTTTTTACTATTCTTGTGTATTCAAATTGTTTTTTTCAGTAGGTGTGTTTAGGGGAATTTATTGAGGAACAGGCAGCATCAACCTCGTGACTCTTCACAGTCGCCTGCTTTCCTTCACTTTGAACCTGCGTTTCTTTGAAAGTCACTGTAGCCTACGTGCACAATGAACACTAAAACTTCACTTTTGTTCATTTTCGTGTCTGCAACTTCAGCTTTTCGCATTTCAGAACAAGGTAAGCTGCTGTGGCCGTCGTTTTTTTACGTCGACTTGTAAAGTTAGTTTTGTTTTAGCGTTTCAAATAACCAAACTTTCACTTTCATATGTGCTGCCAGGGTTTAGTCTAAAGAATTAATCGTGTTCGGGTTTGGACATATTGCATCTATTAAGACAATATGAATTGTTTTCAGGCGAATCTCACTTCAAGTCATGGATGGCACAGGTAAGTCAATGAAACTTTATATGGTACGAATCTATGTCGTCTATTGTTCTTATCAAAATAAGGAAGTTTTCCCATCACGAAAAATCAGTGTGATTTAAAGGAACCCTGTGCTATTAAATATGACCTAGTACTTAACATACTTATTGGTGTTTTATGCCCTATGGTATGACTTTTTTCATTTTATATGGTATTTTTTTTATATAGTATCTGTGATATTTGCAGGCTATCCTTCTAAAATGTATTATAGCATTACTATAGATGTTTTTCGAAAGGGCTGTTTTCAGTAATTATTGCAAACAAATATGTAGGCGTTTACATAACTTATAACTGTATAGGCTTATAACTATACTATGTTGTCTTAAGACCATTATTGATGTGTGGTTAATTTGTGGGATGATGCATTTGTGAAGTGCTTTTGAATTATATCTCTCGAATTTTAAAAACGATTTCCCCAATACAAAGCACAACAAAATGTATAACTTGGAGGAGTATTACGAAAGACTACAGATCTTCACTGAGAACAAAAGGGGGATTGACAAGCACAATGAGGGAAATCACACCTTCACAAGTAGGAACTCCTTGTTATTGCATTACCTACCTTTTTGTTTCTAATCTGTATCGTGTTGATCTCATCTTGTTATCTACTCTTGCAGTGGGACTGAATCAGTTTTCTGACATGACGTTTCGTGAATTTCAAAAAAACTTCCTCCTCAATGAGCCACAGGTATTGTCATCCAGGAAACAGTTGACATATTTTATGTTGTAGATGACAGGAACAGTAATTATTTTGCATGCTGTCCTTTTACAGAACTGCTCTGCTACCAAAGGGAACTATGTCAGTAGCAATGGACCATATCCAGACTCTATCGACTGGAGAAAGAAAGGACATTATGTGACAGATGTGAAGAATCAGGTATTTTCAGTTGTTAATAATTAATTTGTTGATCTGAAAGGTCACAATAAATTGCTGAAAAATGAAACATAGCAGATTCATTTTGTGACTGCAGTGAATATTTTTTACGTTAATATGCTATTGCATTCCACATTTTCAAGTCCTGATGTTTTTATGATTAAGCTACATGCGTATAAAATGCTCATATATATTTATTTATTTTTTGCACTAAAGGGGCCTTGTGGTAGTTGCTGGACTTTTTCTACCACTGGTTGTTTGGAGTCTGTTACTGCCATTGCTACTGGGAAACTCTTACTATTGGTGACATACTTTCACTTCTCTTAAAAAAAGTGCTGCTTTTGGATTAAAAATGTTTTTACTGTAGATGAAATTACACAATTTGTCATTACAGGCAATAACACCTAAGTCATCACAAATTTTTTGTTGAAGCACTTTCCCATTGCCACTGTATGATGATGATGTAAGTGTCTACTGTAATCTTGACTTATTGTAAGCTTCTGTTATATTGATTAGTCAGAGCAACAACTGGTGGACTGTGCCCAGGCCTTCAACAACCATGGATGTAATGGGTGAGTGTCACTGACAGGCCACGTTTCTGTATTATACAACAAACTTTCATTGATAATGTCTCTGTAACTATCACTGTTTGTATCGCTACAGTCTGATTCTTATACAGGATCTTAAATTCTCTTTTAGCGGTCTTCCCAGTCAAGCATTTGAGTACATCAAGTACAACAAGGGACTCATGACAGAGGATGGCTACCCATATACAGCTCGTGTAAGCAAATAATTATCCCTCATATATAAACAAAACTGACTTTTAAAGAAAGGCAAATTATTTAAATGCATGCTTTGGGGATTTTTGCTTTTTCGTTTAATCAGGATGGTATTTGCAAATACAGACCTGATTTGGCAGCTGCTTTTGTTAAGGAAGTGGCAAACATAACAGCGGTAAGTGAATTCAAATGTGTCTATTCAAAGTAAATGTCTTTGATAAATGTATGTAACTTGATACAGTCTGGCTCTGTTCTTCTATTTTACATGACAGTATGATGAAATGGGTATGGTGGATGCAGTGGCCACGCGCAACCCTGTCAGCTTAGCCTTTGACGTGACCTCTGATTTCATGCATTACCATCAGGGTGTTTACAGCAGGTGAGAATAGCCACGGTAATATTATCATATCTGTTCTGGAAAATGGTTTTGTCTGTCTTGATTCATTTTTCATGTGTTCATTTTTGATTGATATGATAAAAAAGCTGGACTCACAGCTGATGGCACACCCACCACAAACCAATAACCCACATCTTCTTCAGCTTCATCCAACAATAATTATGCTTTAGCAAAAATGTGGCCTTATATTCATTCATCAGCAATGGACAACTACAACAAGACATTTTCCACCACTGCTAGAAATGTTTAAATATTGCTTAAATGTTGTAATACAGCCACATTTCCTACAGAAACACAAGTAAGTGTGTGCCCACCTAGAATTAGTGCACTGATCATCATCATCATAAAGCATTCATATAGGAATTATTTTTGTACACTGTCCTGCACTAGAACTGAAACAGGAAATAATGTTTAACTAAAACCAAATTTACCTCCAACCCGAACTGCTATAAATAATAGCTTCTTAGTATTTAATCCAAGTAGAAATGTGAAGTTGTCTGTACACTGCACATTGTATAAAGTCTCTCTCAAAGAAAGGCCATGTCAGTCAGTAAGGCTGTGTCAGACTTCAGGGTTTATTTCCTCATTCCTTATCAAAACACATTCCCATAATGAATTTGCATGTCTGCCACTTCTCTTCCCACTTGTAGCACTGAATGCCAGAGCACCACAGACAAGGTGAACCATGCAGTGCTAGCTGTTGGGTATGGTAAGGAGAATGGCACCCCTTACTGGATCGTGAAGAACTCCTGGGGAACCAGCTGGGGGATGAAAGGGTAAGTCTTCGGTATAATCACATACAGGAAATGTAACTGAATGTACCAGTGAGAGAATCATGATGATGATTATGTGCCACACTGTGCTCCTCTTGCAGATATTTCCTTATGGAACGTGGGAAGAACATGTGTGGACTAGCAGCCTGCTCATCTTTTCCTGTGGTGTGAATTCTGTATGGCTACAAAAGGGCTGAAAAGGGAGAACAATCCAAAGATTTTAAAATGTTTTTTATGAACATTTTGCTTTTCTGACCCTAATTGATATGCCTTAGAAATGAATTATGACCACCACCATTTGTCCATCCTAACACTAAGTGTCAGGGTTTAGTGATGATTTATGATTTGATTATATCACGTAGCCTACTGTATATGATTGCATAGTAGGCTATTACAAAATGGATAATAAGTAAGTTGTAGTCTCCAATGGACCAGTATGACTTTAGAGGTTTCAAGCTGCCAATCATATCCTTCAGCTTTATCAAAATACGTACTGATCATTCAGATGGCTGACATTGTTGTTAAATACAGGAATAAAACTTTTGTTGAATCAGCTTGTCTGAGTCATAGTTACAACACAGTTGCAGATGTGTGTGGGCTGTTCAAAAAAATGTGAGAAGCTTGCGACCAATCAATGCATTACTTTTTCTTAAACACGGAAATGGATGTCCTATCTGCGACTGATCACGTTAGTGACTGTCAATGGTTACACAAATCTAATGCATATTGGGGGGCGGGGGGGTTAGATGGATAGAATAAAGTACTTGATGAAAAGCAGCAGAACCACAGAAAATGTACAGTAGCCAGGTAAGAAAGTGGTCAGGCAAGATAGATGAGAGAGGAATCTTTTAAGTACTACTATTTCACTACAACAGCTCTAAGCTTATTGCCCAAATTTATTTGGGCAACTCCAATAGAACAGAACAGAACATGCAAGTATCCAGACATTTGGCTGGATACTTGCATGGTATACCAGTCTGTTTCCCTGGCCTAAATTTATCACAGATTTATTGTCCCTTTCTTGAATACATTGTATCCATACCTCCTAAAAGGCTCTATCCAGGTCTTTGTTCTGCAGGTCACTAGATGTTGAACTACTAGTTTTACTCTATTTGAGTGAATTCAGTGAAACCAATGTACATGCACAGCACGCATTAAATAAAATGTAATTAATTAACCTAAAAACTCGGCACGCGCTCCGCGCGCAACAAAGTCACCCTTCTCTGAGGGGGCTCAGCTCCACAAACCTCATGTCCTAAAATCGCCCCTGAATGGCTGTCTGAACAAATCTGTAACACCACTGTGTGTAACAACTGGCATCACTGTGAGGTCCAAAGACCTTAACGAGATGGCTTTCTCAATATTTTCAGCCCTTGTAATTACCACTAGAGACCTGTCGTGAACGGGTTTTCCCAGTGGGAAGGAGGAAATAGCGGGCATTACGACATCGCGTGAACGCGGGCTTAAAACTACATTTCCCAAAATCCTCATTCCTCTCTCGGCCAATAAGGAGTCTGTTTGCGGAATAGGCGCAAAACACGAAGCCGTTGTTATTTTTCCACTCCACTTTCAGAGAGAGACATGTAAACCAGGACTGAGAAGATACAGTTGTCTGTTAACTTAAATGAATGCAACCCAGACAGACCAAACCACAGCGGGCGTTTTCTATCACTTAACCAAGCCTCTGTCACCAGCTATGCCGACGTTGTCCACCAGTTCGTGAATAGTCTACTAGCTAGCTAACGTTTGTCTGCTATCTCCCAACGATGTCCGGTCTTCCACAAAATAATTTGAGGGAACAACTGGCGAGGCATACTAATGCTGCTCAGAGCAAGTTGTCTTTGGCTAAACCTAAAGCTGGGTGAGTCTATGAAGTGAGCTAAGTTACAGTTTTTAGCTAACGCTAGCTAACATGTAGCTTCTAGGTGTCTTCATTTATGATACTCAAGGCAGCTGGCCACCGTCTGTCACACAGTACTATTAGCATGAGTAGGTTAAGTAAGATAAGTTAAGATACTCTGTTACTGTTCAATATGTTTTCATCAAACCAACTGTTTTTTTGCAGGACCTTTTCATTCAGAAAGAAGTCCACATCAGGCACAACTAAAGTGGAAATTCCGACCAAGGTAATCAGCTCACATGGTTTGGCAAACAGGAGTGTCAATATTCTACCGAGCAATTTGGTGACAAAATCTCCTTTGACGTTTTCAAACAAGCTCGAGAGACCTCGTGCCAAAATCAACAACTTCTTGGTAAATTCAAAAAGCAAGTCGGACTCCTCACTTGACTCTCCTGCCGCAAGCCAACCCCCTTCAACAGTGTCTACTGCTCCCTCTAAATCTGACAACCAGTTTACAAATGGCAATGGAAGAAATCCCACGGATCTGGATACATCTTTGGGATTCCCAATGGATGAATGGGATGATTTTGACGACTTTCAAACACCTGTCAAAGGGAAAAGTGCCTTACTCAGTCCAGAAATCTCGGGAAAGAATGTTAAGGCAATGTCATTTTCCAATGAGGAAAAATTTGAAACTGCAGAAAGTTTAAACCAAGGTGCCTCTCTTGAGATGGTGCCTCCACAGTTCAGCAACACTACTGCAAACAAGAATGGTCTTGCTGAAAGAGAACAATCTAGTGTTAAAATGCATGAACTTGAGCACAATGTCGAGAGAGCCACAGCTTCCCCTAGACACAGTCCCATTCAGGAACCAGCAGAGTGGAAGCTGGAGGATTCGCCCATCAAAATGACTCGAAGACGTCCTCTGGCTCATCTCAAATCTGTTGTGAGTGATAGTGACGAAGAGAGTGTTGGTGTGTCAAAGCCTTGTGAAGAAAGGACAGGTAATTAACTATCTGTTGTAGTATTTGTGTGGTCAGAAACTAAAAAATGGCTTTGAGATGTAACAAATTATGGTTAACAAATAGGTTAGATCTAATGTTTATTTTTTCTTTGCAGGTGATCAGAGGAAGTGGATCGACCCAAATGTCATTGAACTTGATGACAAGTCAGAGCCTGATGATGACGTAGATTTCATTCCCCCTTCTCCGATCCCTGATGAGATCAGTTCTACAATAGAGAAAAGGTTAGCTTTCTTCAAATTAGTATGTTTTTACTCATGGATTCATATAAATTACTATACGTACATGGTGGTGAATTATATTACCCTTTAAGTATGTATTGCCTATAATTAATACCAAGATAATAACAGTTTAATTAATCTTAGTGTAAGATATGTAAACATTGTTAACCTTACTGAGACATTGAAATGGTGTGTTTTCTATTTTTTCTTTGTAAAAAAAAAAGGAATTTGTTGGTATATACCAGCATTATTATACATACATAACATCGATATAACATAATATAAATGTATTGGTTTAGTTACGTTTCACTTAATTGTTTCTCAGATAAATCAGAAGATGCAGAGATATTGTCTTGTTCTTGTCTTGTCATGTTTTTGTATTCCAATTAGTATAAATACTAATTGGAAGAAAACTTTTCAGTTACTACGCACATGTTGGTAGCCACAGTACACACCATTATATAAAAGATATAATACCTGTGAGGGCAATTTTTTTCAGTGATGTGAATGCTTCGATGCTGCCACCGATACGTGGCTCTGCCTCATAGCTAATGCATCACCATTGTATACATAATCACAATAAAAAAACACCCTCTTGTCTATTATTGCTATAATGAAGCACATGCTTTATTTACCTCTATTGTCTCTGTAATCTGGACCTCAAAGACAGCTAAAAAGAGGAAACAACAAATTACCTGGGAGCAATCCAGGACCTAACAATCCTTCCATTCCAAACAGATTTAAATCAGCTGATTCTGAAAGCCAAGACAGCCCTGTAAATACAAAGGGGCCCATCACAACCTTACGGGAAGTGCCTGATTGCCTCCCTAAAGAGAAACCAGGTGGGTGTCATGCATTTTTTTGATTTGTCTAAACCAGGTGTTCCATTTACCATATTAGGACTATATATTATCTTCCTTTAGCCTATCCAGATGAGCAACTCTTCAGTATCATGGAGTCCATTTGCGCTCTGGTTGATTCCATCCCTGAACATGAACTGATAGATCTGTCCTATGGAACTCAGCTTTTACTGAAGAGGGCTCAAAGGTGTGTACATTTGAACAGAAAACAACTTGCTTTAAAGTCATGATATTGAATCATTTAATTTCTCATTATGATTACAATCATCTGTCTTTTCACCCCCAGGAAGCGGATTCTTGCAAATGGCAGTGGCACATCATTTAGGATGCAGCAGCCAGACAGTACTGTGATCCTGGAACCCAGAGAAATGCCTTCCTTTTCTTGTGACACTCCCAGCATTATGTCATCCACCACCTGTCTACCTGCAGACAAAGGAGAGTCCTCCAAAAAAAACCTTCAGTTCAGGAGATCTTCAGTCATCTCTGTGGATGATGACAGCAGTGTATTTGAGGCGTCTAACAGCGTTGGTAATAGTGTGAAGCCCATTTTCACTGGAAACAATGGGAGGACATTTGTTGGAGGTCAGAGTATCAGTGATTCTCCATTAACCCATGGCCTCACAAACACATCCTATAATCTCTCTAAGAACACAACTGTAGGCGTAGATGATTCAGATCTCTTCTACTCTCCTAAAAGACCAGGGACTGTTGTGGAAAGGAGTGGAAGTGATAGCACAGCTAAAACCCCAGTAGGCATTGAGGCGACAGGAAACGCACAACCAGATGATTTTTACATTGATGACTTTGATATAGATGACTTCAATGAATCAGATATCCCTGATTACTTTGATGAACCCCCAAGCTCCTCGGCGTCAGGACAAAACTCCAGCACTGTGACTAAAACAGTCAAAGAGGGGGGATTGAACAAGTCTTCATGGGAGAGGAAGCCAGCAACACCTGCTTCTGCACCCAACCCTTCAAAGATTTGCTCCCCAGGCAAGTCTCGTGTAAAGTCTCACATCCTTTTTGTTGTGTTGTGTTGTGTTTATCTTCATATGTGATCTTGGTCTTCCATTGCATTTTTACTGTCTCATAATATAATCTCATGTTGTACATCGCAGAGCCCACATACAGAAACCCTGCCCATGATCGCTTTAGAGGGTTCAACTTCCCCCACTCACCGGAGATGATGAAGATCTTTCACAAGCGTTTTGGGCTTCACCAGTTCAGGTTCAATCAACTAGAAGCAATTAATGCTACGATATTGGGTGAAGACGCATTTGTCCTGATGCCCACAGGTTGGTAATGAATATAAGTGACAGGAACTTTGAGATAGAGCAATTGATTTACGATGTCAACTTAGGCGGTGATGTCTGAATCATTCTGTAACTGTTCTATTTATTAGGTGGGGGTAAAAGCCTGTGCTACCAGCTGCCTGCCTGCCTGTCACCAGGAGTCAGTGTGGTGATTTCCCCCCTCAAATCCCTCATTGTAGACCAGATCCAGAAACTCACTACTCTGGATGTAAGTGTTTTTGCTACCACTGGTCTGTTGGATCTCAGTGGAGTGTGAAGTTGGGATAATGTGTATGGCATTGTAATAGTTCATGCATGAGTTTTGTTTTGTCCAATGTTTTAGATCCCAGCCATAAGTCTGTCTGGTGACAAAAGTGACAGTGAAGCAGGGAGGATTTATATGCAGCTGTCTAAGAAAGAGCCCATTATTAAACTGCTCTATGTCACTCCTGAAAAGGTGAGGGATGAATGGTGACCAGACCTAGGTTGAAAGTCACAATCTGTTCAATATGTTTTATTTACAATACATTTTTATCAAGCTGTTAGTTACAGTTCTTACATGACACCTTTTTATTTTTCCTAAGGTGAGTGCGAGTAACAGGCTGACGTGTGCCCTGCAGAACCTGTATGAGAGAGGCCTTTTAGCCCGGTTTGTCATAGATGAGGCCCATTGTGTCAGTCAGGTGTGTTCCCGTGCATTATACCATGTTTGTAGCATCCTTTTCTTGTGGTGAAAAGGTACTGTGAATAATGCCCATGCCCTCCCATATTTCAGTGGGGCCACGACTTCCGTCCGGACTACAAGCGATTACATGAGCTGCGTAAGAAGTTCCCCAATGTGCCCATCATGGCCCTAACAGCCACTGCTACTCCACGTGTCCAGAAAGACATCCTCAACCAGCTGCAGATGACCCGGCCACAGGTGTATGTCTTCCAAATCAGACCGTGGATTTTAACAGCAGTGCTCTTCTGCTATTGTTGACTATAACCACACATGTAACTACAATTTTGTACCCTTTTATGTTTTCAGGTTTACTATGAGTTTCAACAGAACTAACCTCAGGTACTCTGTGCTGCCAAAGAAACCCAAGAAGGTTGATGAGGACTGCATCAACTGGATCAAGAAGCACTATCCACGTAAATGATTCAGTAATCGTTTTTGTACTCGTAGTTCATGATATTTTCACAACACTGCCATAAATGGTTTTTATTATATGGCTTTGTTGAATATTCAATTCAGATTTGCCAAGTAACTCCTTCTGAGGTCTGTTATTTCTTAATCATTACGCAGCCAAGACGACAGGTTGATTTGGTTGATTTCTAAGCACATTAACTCACAACACCTTGTGCCAAAAAGATGTGACTCCTTTGATACTGCAGACATAGCTGCTGGACTATTTTGTGGGCAATTTGACAAGCAGAGTTGAATAGGAATTTAATTGGCTTGACAACATTGACATCCTGTTGTCAAGGTTGTCTGTACCTGTAGTGAGCCATGTTCATAAAGGGCCTGCTTCGCTTTGTGTTGGGGTCTTGAATCACCGTGATCAAAAAAAATAATGACCAGCTCAATCTACATGATTCTTTACGTATTAAACCCTCCTCTGCATGCTACAGGTGACTCTGGCATCGTGTACTGCCTTTCCCGTAACGACTGTGATACAATGGCTGAGCGTCTACAGAGAGCAGGGATTTTAGCTCTGTCGTATCATGCAGGCCTGAAAGACGGTGACAGAGAATATGTACAGACCAAGTGGATCAATCAGGATGGCTGCCAGGTGAGTTTACCTCTCGCTCGCTGATATTATAGTTTGAAAAACATACTGGTTGACGGTTTTTCATACCAAGTAATATGCATAGAATTAATGTTAAGATTTTGGAAACCAGTAGATGTCAGAAGGCTTCACCATGCGAGCACACACACATTGCACTGACCTCACTGTTGTGCCCTTTACTGACAGGTCATCTGTGCCACCATAGCCTTTGGAATGGGCATTGATAAGCCTGATGTGCGTTATGTGATCCATGCCAGTCTCCCCAAGTCAGTGGAGGGCTACTACCAGGAGTCAGGGAGAGCTGGCAGAGATGGGGAGATCTCTCACTGCATTCTCTTCTACTCTTACACTGATGTCATCCGCATCAAGAGGATTATCAGCAGTACGTGGCTAAAGGAAAAAAGCTCTTTCTTGTGGCATGCATTTGTGTAGATATGTTTGTTTATCTTTTATGTTTATCGTTTGTATTTTATTTTAATGGCCTATGAAAGGCTCCTAGCATGTTTCCTATACAAATTTAGTAATTGTATAATTTTGGCGGTAGACTCAAATGGTTCCTTTTGTTAATCACAGTGGATAGAGAAGGCGACAGACACGCCAAGGCGACTCATTTCAACAACTTACACAGTATGGTGCATTTCTGTGAGAATGTGATGGACTGCAGAAGGATTCAGCTGCTTGCATACTTTGGAGAGCATAAGTTCAATGCTAGCTTCTGTAAGGACCACCCAGATGTCATCTGTGACAACTGTGCCAAACCCAATGTAAGAATCATGATTACTTTCATCACATATCCAAAACCTGCCTGACCATTTCAGTCAATATTGCTTGAATATATATATATTTGTGTGTTTTACAGCAATACAGGATGAGAAATGTTACTGAAGATGTGAAGAAGATTGTGAGGTTTGTCCAGGAGAATTGTGAGAAAGTTGGAGCAAAATTCGGCAAGTCTGCTCAGCAGAACCGACTGACTCTGAACATGCTCGTGGATATCTTCCTAGGTAAATACTTTCAAAACATACTTCAAATGAATGCATTTCGCAACATTAACACTACAGCAAAATAAAATGTATGTCATAAAAGTTGTGCATATCCTTTTATTCAGCTGTGTTCATATCCCAAGTATGCAATAACTGGATGTTCTCATATGGGGAAACTTTGTAAAGATGATTGAGCTGCCCTGTTTGTGTTTTTCTTTATCGCAGGGTCTAAAACTGCCAAGATCCAGTCAGGAATGTTTGGGATTGGAGCACCCTACTCCAGGCATAATGCTGACCGTCTCTTCAAGAAGCTGGTTCTAGACACTGTCCTGATGGAGGACCTCTACATCACTAACAACGGCCAGGCTGTGGCTTACATCTCCGCTGGACCCAAAGCCATGAACGTCCTGTCTGGACATATGCAGGTTCACATCACCTCTCGATACATATACATCTCCCTGCTATCGTACATCGGCTTTATAGCCGTGTGAAGACCTACAAATATGAGTCCACATATATTTAAGTGATTGTTCAAAACTCAGTCATTGGCTGTTGTCCCATCCCAGGTGGAGTTCTATGAGACTGAGAGTGCATCTAGCATCAGGAAACATAAGGCTGCTGTGACCAAGAACGTCTCCCAGAGAGAGGACATGGTTCAGAAGTGTCTAAAAGAGCTGACAGATCTGTGCAAGCAGCTGGGCAAAGTGTTTGGCGTTACCTATTTCAACATCTTCTCCACTGCCACCTTGAAAAAGATTGCCGGTAATTTCTGAAGCATCCATCAAGATTATGCAGTCAATTAGTGACTGCATTTCCTGATTTATCTGCAGTTGTCTTTTAAATGCCATGAGAGCCCTTTTGATATGAGTAGAGTTTAAATAACTGTCAAACCTTTTGAACAGAGACGTTGTCTGCCGACCCAGAAGTCCTTCTACGAATTGACGGCGTGACAGAGGACAAGCTGGAGAAGTATGGAGCTGAAGTCATTGAGCTCCTGCAGAAATACTCTGAGTGGCAGCTACCTGGTAAGGGGCACACTGAGCCATATGTTTATTTAAATTGTATGTATTCCATCTCACTTACTGGTGGAGTGTCAGCGTACAGTCTTTAAAAGATTTGTCATACACATTGTGATGTTGAACCTGTTTAAACCCGTCCCGTCTTCAGTGGAGGAGCAGACTGATAAGGTGGACTCCAACGGATGGATCGACATGAGCCGAGGCCGTACGCCTGAAGATCATGATTACGAGGATGAGTCCTCCAGCTACTTCAGTAACGAAACTGCCCAAGGAAAGAAGAGGAAGAAAGCCCCTTTCTTCAAGTATGCAAAGAAGAAAAAAGGATTTGCCAACAAGAACACCGGCTCTAAAGGGTCTGTAGTGTGTTTGTCTCACGTTTTATCTAGGATAGGATCATATTTCTGAAAAAAAGTTTGTCTAAAATATCAAAAATACCTTCTAGCTGAAACAAATTTTCCTCTCTCCTGCCTTGCTGTGCTGAATACAGCAACAATAAATCGTGGTCATCGTCCAACTCCAGAGGCGGTTCAAATCTCCAGTCTGCAGGCCGTGGTTACAGCACCTCAGCAGCAGCCGCACCGGCGGGCAGGAGACCGGGCTTCATGGCCATCCCTACTCCACAAACCAACCAGCGGCCCTTCCTGAAACCAGCCTATTCACACATGGGCTAGAAGCGTAGCCTCTGGGTCCAGCACACTTCCAAACTGGTTGGTTTTTACCACTTATGTTAAGTATGTACTTGTTGCATTCCAACAGTTTGTTGTTTCTAACATTGTCTATTTATGTGTAGTGTCAAACGTTTTTTAATGTGTTGTCTTTAGAATGACTTGAGTGTTTTACTGTCCATTCTGATGTAAATTTTAATTTTCTTTTTTAAATTAAAGACATTAAAATATCCCTGAGTACGAAACCTGCTTTCATCTGGATCATCATCCTGCAATGTGGTGATGCTTCCTCTAGATGTCAGTATTATACTATTATATTATATGAGTTTTCCATTTCTGGTGAATCAATATGTGAAATGAATGTTGAATCACAAACTACTGGGAGCCACCTCCACATTTTTATTCAATGTTTATTTCAAGTTTGAATAGTTTTTTTTAATGGCACCAGTTACAAGGGACTATTGAGAGAAACAATATTTGATACTGACTTGTACAGACATGGGTTCGGAATGGATCAGACTGAACAAGAACTGGATTTGGCACATAGGTCTATATATATATTTGTATATATTACGTAAATAAACAGCAACCTCCAATCCCAAGATAGAAAGATGCAGACTACATAAGACGCCACCAGACACTGATATGCATTTATACTTATTTATGTATATGCATGGCAGAGGGGCGAATGCATATCAAGATGTTGGTCTTGCATTATGGTGACTAATTCAATCAACCCCTCAGCTCTACGTGTATCATCGGCATTATTGTGACTGAAAGGAATTTTGGCAGGAAAAGTTAGCTAGAATTTAGGTAGCCAATCACGTATATGAATTAGTCATCTTGAATCCTATCTACCATTTAAATGGATTGTCTAATACCTTTCCATCACATGAGTATCAACAAAAATCTGGATGTTTTGATGGTGCAAAAGCTAATCTTTTGGATTCCAGTCCTGAAAATGTGTCAGTATTAGAGACTTTTTGTGGAGCCATTCATCTGATGACTGCTGAAGTAATGTAACAGTATAATATACACCTTGAACACAACAACTCGTTGCTGGTGTTGATGAATGCTTCCTTTTCCAGTGGACCACACTGTATATGGCTGCACCTTTACTGCTGCTGTTTGGGCATGAACCTGCTGTTTCTGATTTGTAAACCATGGCTGACGATCACACTCTACCAGCAAGAGTCAGACATCTAGCTAATACTATAGCCAACTCCCACAGAGAAAAAACAAAAAACAAATGTAAACATGATACCAACACCTGAAATGTAAAAACAGGTTTGTCATAGGAAACATACCTGTACAGACAAATTAAGACCGATACTATATAGCCAGGAGTTTTTGGCTGCCCAATATACATTTGAAACAGCTTCAGACACTGGCGAACGTTAATACATCTTCATGGGAGGTCAAATCTAACAGTGCTTTCCCTCGTCGCCTGTGAAATTAAAGGGTGGAAGAGTCCATAGTACAGTTGGTAAGGATGTTCTGTCTTTCCTTCTCCATGCCTCATCTTTGCCACTTTGGTAAAGTGTAGTTAGGATCCAGGCACAGGGAACAATCCACCAGTTACATTGAAACAGCAAAAACAAAAAAACAAGACCAAACAGGAAGTCTATAAAGAAATGGATTTATAAAATATTATTACTGAATGTAATGGTAACTGTCTCTGTGGTCACATTATCATTGTAGTTAGCACACCACTAATTTGGTAAGTAGTTGGTTTTGTAGAAACAAAAGACATACTTAACATTATTCATTGTTGGATTTTCATAAACGTTCATAATCTATTTGCTCTTACAGTTTTCACTGATTATTGCTCATTGAATAATGCTGCCTTATTTGTTGCATGTTCAGAAAGACCATTGAAGCTACATAATGCTGATGTATGAGAAACAACTCTAGAGACTGACCTTTACAGATGTCCTGCTAACAACTCTGCCTGGCTGGACTGGTCGCTCTTGACCTTCATTGTACTGTATATGCCAGTAGAGAAGTAATAAATATGAAACATGAATGTACACAAAATGTATCTCTAAGGAAGTCAACCCACCCCACCCCACCCCAGCACCACCTCATTCCTTCATCTTTGTATCTGCCATTTACCGGATGTGTCTGAATTAGAAAAATATGAATCCATACTTGACGTAACACATTAGAAGTTCCTACGTCATATGTATACTGACTTAACTTGCCAACCTTGTTCCAACAGTGTGATTTTCACTCTAGTGTTTCACTCACAGATAACTAAGCTTCGGGAGTGGACCCAGCCACAACACTTAGCCAAGGACGGACACACTCTGGTGACAGAGGAGTAAACTGGTAGCACCGCCGGGCCGTTCAGCGGAGCAGCTGTGGGTTGTGGGTATGGGGGTGTGAGGTTTGTGGTGTTAAAAAGCAGGCCAAAACAGGCAACCCTGTGCAGCCAATAGAATGATGGCTCACATGAGCCATTCCCAGGACTTTCTACACACTTTCAAAAGGGCGGACCGATCACTAGAACCTCACTAGGAGGCCTCTGATAACCCTCATTCCTCTCTACCTCTTTCTTTCATTTCAGTACTTTCGATTTCCCTTTCAGTGAGTCTCTCGTTTTGCAAAAGATATGATGTATTCTTCTCTGTCTAAACTTCCACCGTCGTCACCTTGATTTTTGTTACATTCCTACATACAGACACACTAACACACTCACTTACACCTGCACTCGGTACAGGAGGTAGACACGCAGTACAAAAACAGATTTTACCCAGGATCCAGACAGAATTATTGCTCCCTTGAGCTATGAGGCAGAAGAGTCTGCACAGCCACCAAAGAAGATACGGTAATGTTTGTAAAGGTGAAAATGTGTTCTTAGAATATTTGGTATTCGTGGTGCTATAATGAAATCTCCAGAGTGTACATGTTTGAAATGATCAGTTGTTGTGACGTCTAAAAATTGTGCATACATTGAAGGCTGCTTCGTTGCTGGTGGAGTGAGAGGTGTGGTCAGAGTTGAGTGGATCTGGATAAAAACCCTGTTTTTCAGTCCCCCTTCCATATGTCCATAAATGCTTTTGACCTCACTTGAAACGTAGCGCTAAAAAAGGTATAATTTAATCTTCAATAACAAAATAACTTTTCAGTTCTGTTAAAATATACATGGAAAACCTGTCAATATATATTAGGAAACAAACTAATTTGTACAAAAAGTACATCATTACTCTTATTCTAATAATAATATAGTATGATACATAAACCTAAGAGCAAGGTTGGTATGAAACCAAAATAAATCATAAATTTGTCATACAAAGAAATAATTGAAATTCATCAAATTTCAACTCAATCAAAAATGTAAATTAATTGGAGAAATAACAGAAGAACCGAACAAATGAGCACATTCAAAAGTATTAAAACCATATGAGCATTGCACATCTATCTAGACTATTTCCTATTGGTGCCAGTGAATCTTTTCAGGAGGTTGATCATGAGTATGTCTCTAACCGTATCTGACACTAGTGTCACTGATTTATTTAACTGGTTCCTTTAGAAAACTTTAGAAAAGCAAATGTCATCACCGGTTCTACTTTGTACACCATATGTATACTAAAGTGTCATTGTTTCCTAAAACAATCCACAAACTTCAAAACTGCGACCAGTCATTAAACGTTTTCTCAAGAAAGGCATTTGGTAACCACCCTGACTATGAATCTATGAATCAACCTGTCATGAATCAACTCTGAACGTTCACTAACTCAGTACAGATTGTTCAGTTTCTTCTGATGAGGTGAATCTACTGTTCGACTGTCTACTTAAATTCTACTGGGGATGAATTCATCTCAAAACATACCCTACGTTGCCTCACATATCTTTCACAACTGTATCATTCCCAAACTACCTCAATCCCTTCTTCATTTTGATGACTCAGCAACTTTCTTAACTCTTTCCATATGCAAACACGTTTAAAACAATAAATAATAAATGAAGGCAACGTTCATTCGTTGCAACAAAATCTCTCGTTCCTAAAAAGGAACTGTTTAAAATGCTTCAGTTCTTTGATTTCAGTTTTATATTTTTTCGTTTGTATTATTTGAAAAAATAAAATACCTGAAATGACCTGAAATTTAAAAAAAAAGCAAAAAAAATGTCTTCTGGCTTTGTAGAAAACGAAACAAAAAAAAAAAGGTGGAGAAAAAATTGGGAGGTAACTGAAAATGGAGGAGAAGAGAGATCCTGGCTCATTATTACCAGGAGTGGTCCAAGGTGTATGTCTGCAGGAGGATGATGAGAGAAGCAGGGTTCATGGTTGGGATGAGACTGCCCTCCATCACTCCGGAGTCCTAATCGTCTTCTCAAACCCCCGAATGGGCTTACGAACGCTACGGCCTCACTCTCACTTGTTAATGAGCAACCCGCCCACCCAGCGGAGCTTGCAGGCAAACCACCGCCTGAGGGGACAAAAGTATTCGTAATGGAACTGCTCAAATTCGGGGGTCTGGCGGATATCACGTAAAAATGCAATGTCAAGGTCTGACTCGGTGAGGACGATGAGGAGGAGGAGCAAGACAAAAAGGAGTCCAATGGTCACAAGGAGCAAACGGAGGACACTTAAGACAAACTTATTCACCTGTTCCACCTCGCTGAGTGCCGAGTCCCCCCCTGCGCCCTCTTGTGCTGATCTACAGTCTGCACCCAAATCGCCCCCTTCCCCACGCGCGGGTGTGCCCGCCTCTGACTCCTTTTCCTCCTCGATGCTGCAGGGCGCCCCGTTGATCTGGCGCGAGACCGCCAGCTCCATGCTGTGCTCCGCCACAGGGGTGGGCAGGACACTGTCGGAGGGGCTGTAGGCCTCGTCGGAGATCACCGCCGCCCCCTCGCTGGTGTCCATGGCCTGGCTCCGGGAGCGCGGCAAGAAGCTGTCCCCGTGGGACACCGAACGTACCGGCGTAGAGTGGGCGCTGTCACGCAACGACTCCAGACCTTGCCGGGGGGTGGAGGGAGAAGCAGGGGGAAAGAGAGGGAGGAAGGAATAGTTACATACAATACACTACATATAAAACACCCCACAAATACGCACAGGTTTTTTGATGTTGGTCGTGTGTTCATAGCACCAGAACTACTACTGAGAGCAGACAGACAGGCTCTAGCTTGAGAGCAGAAATCTGGTCATGGTTTAGCTGACTGGACGTGATGCTTAATGTTATCTCTAACGGCACGAAATATGGGTCTCAAGTGGACCATTCAACAACTGTGGAGAGCGTATATGCCCATAAAAGTATCTATGCTATAGGGAACATTGAGCAATAAAATAAATCAAGCATGCTGCCCAATCAAACGACCGGCTTCCTCTCTTGTTCACCACTAGTACCTTCAGAGCTCTCCAATCGAAACCAAACACACAGTTGAGGGACATTACTGATCCCCTGTGGTAAATACATTTTCACACACTGTACTAAACGTGAGGCCATACTACATGTTAGCAGCCTCAATGTAACAAGAAGACACGTCCGAGACAGGTAGGCCAGGTGCTCGGTATCGCAGCAAGAAGGAAAATAACCGCGCACTGGAATGACGCTGCCTCAGTGTTTATTCATAGTAGTAGTGGAAGCAATGTTTCGACCTCTGTTGGTCCTCATCAGGCATGCAGCCTCAATATAGCCTCACAAACTTCACCTCAAGGTGCACTAAATATGAACCAGTAGACTCTTCATTTCATCCTTCTGCAAGATCTATAATTACTCTAATTCTGTCGGGCCCATGCAAACAGAGATGAGATCATTTCCTAATCCATTCACAACAAAATAACAAAGGGAATTAGATGTGCACACAAATATTCAATGCTGTTAAATATTTTTAAACAACCATTAATCAACACCATATATATATATATATACATATATATATATATATATACAGTATACTCTGCTATTGGCCAAGTGACAGAAAGAACAGTACAGTATGTGAGAGCCTCAGTACAGTGTAGATGTCACTGCAGATGAACAGCGGTTGAGCTACTGCTGACTACATCACATTCCCCAGAGTGTCACAGCAGACATTTTACACCTTCACTATAAAGGGGAGGGATTAAAATTCAGCTTTTGATGAGGAGGCAAATCGTGAAACTGCAGCGTGTGCATTTCTTCCATAGATAAAAAAAGGACTTTCAAACCCCAGAAGACAGAATTTGTCCAGTGTACCGTCTAAGCCACTGCTGACATGTACGTTCTGTCACTTCAAAAGCGGGAAGAGGATGGATGACAGTTAGTGGCCATCTTTACTCAATGATGATCTCCTTCAGTTTATGCGGAAAGGCAATGTTCCTATCAATGTTCCTATCAATGTTTCTATCAATGTTTCTATCAATGTTTCTATCAATGTTTCTAATGCTTCTTCCTGTGGACAATGTATGAAGCATTCAGGAACCCAGACTCTTAATTTGACAATTTAAAATGTTAAAAGCAAATAATACACCATACACCAAATGATACACCATACACCAAATGATACACCATACACTATACACCTATTATAACTAAATCATCATATTACCTCTACTATAAAAAGTCCTCCAATGTCAACCAACAAGATACAGCATTGACAAAACATCTCAAAACAAGAGCCAAGAAGAAAAATGAAATGCCTGTCCAATCATCGTGACCCCCAAGAAGCACAGACACTAAGAGGTATGGTCCCATTTCTACTCTGCCAACATTGATGAGGGGGGTGATTTAAAATAGAGAGCGATTGGCACCTCCATGTAAAGCACACTCCTGGCTGGGTCTGTAATGAGTTTACCTGCAGGGCTGCTGGGCTGAATGCAGGGCAGGGGAGTGCCAGACACGGGGGAGACACTGGAGGACTCTTGCTGCCCCGTGAGGGCAGGGTAGAGGGGCAGGACGCCCAGGGCCTTGCCCAGCATGCGAGGCCCTAGGCTCAGCACGCGCACCTTCACGTCCCGGTAGCAGTGGTTGATCATACGCAGGTGGACATTCACCCTGGTGGTGATGCGGATCAGACACTTGACCATGACTGCGGTGGACTCGACTGCTGCGGCATGCGCGTGTTTATCCCGTCCTTACGGTCCCTCTCCCGGAGCCCGGTGTGTCAGGCCGATGGGGTCTGCCTTAGTTACGGATCGTGAAGAGTAGTGTGTGAGGTCAAACCGTTGGGTTTCTGCAGCAGTGCTAGCATCGCCAGCATTGGCCTAGCCTGGCCAGGCCACACCCAAGCCAGTGACATACATGGAGAGGAAGACCCTGGCTATTTTCAGCCGGGGTATTAATACTCCTGTAAGACACCCAGTCAGCAGACATTGTGGGGTGGGCAGCTCTCGTTGCTCTCTTGAACGCACAGTAGCAGATCGTCTCAGCGCACACACTATGCTCCTAGGTGTATAAACACGTATATGTACATGAAAGGCAGGGGCTCAGCTGCGACAAGGACAGGCAGCGGGCCGCTCAGGTTTACCCAGGGCCATACAGGGCTGTCAGCCTGCTAGGTTCGTTTCTGAGACGAAGGCAGCAAGGCCACTTGTTCTGATCGGGGAGCTTGCAGGTGGGCTCAACGACTGACTTCAGCTCTCTTTGTGCTGGCGCACGACATAGACACACATGCGCAGAAACACACACCCACAAACACACACACACACACACACAAAAGCGCTGGGCCCCGGGGCATTCAAATAGAGCAGACTGACTGACGCACACACCTGCAGCATGTCCCTCCAGCACTGCGAGCATGAACTGGGCCAAATGGCTCTCGTTACAGTGTGTTTGTGTGTGTGTGTGGGTTTGTGTGTGTGTGCACATGAGTTTTCTGAAGGGGCTCTCTCACAAATAGGATTCATGAGCCCCTGATCCATATAAAACTCCTTCAATTTCATGCCAGCCCGTCTGTTGTTGCCATAACTCATAATCAACGATTACATCTAAAGCCACACGTTTTTTTTTTCCTGGACAGTATTAAAAAGTACCAATTGCTCATGCCACTGGATAAAGAGGACGGATGAACGATGCTATACCCTACATTTCTGCGGCATCGTGGACAGAGAACCAACACTGCTATGGTTGCTATGGGGATTTGTTGAGGTGGTGGGCTGCTGGCTGAAGCGTGGTGTAGCCAGAGATCAGGTCTTACCCTCCATGATAGATATATGGACAGCTCTCCGACGGGTGCGCGGTACACTGCTGAGGCGTGGACCGTGGGTGATGGATGGACAACTTCTGCTAGGCACTAGGCCAGCCCTGCAGAGGCCAAAAGCACAAATCAGATGCCTGCACTGAGAATGGTTATGAATGGAGGTTACTCATTCTATAGTAAGTAGTATTGTTTATATCAAGACATTTACAGCAGCTTGGTGACAAAAAAAAATGGAAGAACAAATCAACATCTGATTCACCGTTCTGACCTCTACCGAATCTATAACTGTACCTGTGTATTTCTGGGGGTTCTCGTTTGATTTTGGCACTCTGCTCCATCACCTCTTTTGCCACTCGTCCACTGTTATAAACAGCAGAGACAATATTGAGAAGGAGTTAAACACACACACACACACACACACTGACACACACACAAATGCCCTGGTGCCTGCAGAATGCAATGAAGGACATCAGTGCAGTGCATGAGCATCATGATTGAATTAACCTGGTGACCTCAGCTCTCTGAAATTAGCACCCATCAGACAAACGCACGCACAGGCACAGTCTCACAGGCAGAAATATCAACACAATGACCAGAGTTTGCCCTTCAACATTTCACTGACTTGACTTGTGATCTTACTTTATATACAATCTCCAATGTTGTCGTAGAAATTGTTGTGCAAGATGTACCCAGAGGGCTGATCGTACTTTTTGTCTGTTTAATCTTTTAATATTTATCTATTGAATATAGGACTTGGGCATGGTGCAGGTTAACAGCAGAAACAGCAGTGTCCTCTAGCTTAGAGGTGTCAGTCGTATCCTCCAGCTGAAGTAGGACATGAAGCTGACATTACAGCACAGGGGGCCAGGAGGCCTCCTCCTCTGGGAACCTCTGTCCACTTCCAGCTGGGTGCTTTCTGCAGTGTCCTCCCTGTCATCAGTCATACCATCCTGTGTCCGTGTGCTCTGTACCTGTAGCGGAAACGGCTGCCCTTGAAGAACAGGTTGCTGCTGGACACCGTGCGCACCTGACTTGACTTCTCAAGCCTGAAAGAAAAGAGGAGAGTCAAAAGGGAAAAGAGAGGAGGGACGTCAGGGTTTCAGGGTTGGATGAATGAGCAACTGTATGACAGAACAACAGGATTTTAAAGATTCATTCGTCGAGGTCTGTTTTTAGTAACCGGTGGCGTTTGGGCATATTTCACCTGGAGCGTTGCAACATACTACACGTACATGTGTATGTAGCTTCTAAATGGGACATTTTAGTAGCACGGGAATGAAATTTGGGAACATGATGAGCTATGAAAATAATTTAAAAAATCCACATCTACTTTGAATGTCAAGTTGTTTTATTGTCAAGCGAATTTCCTAGGCAGCATGAATATTTTGGGGAGTATATCGTAATAATTGCTAAAATAATCATGATCGTGATTATAGGCTTCTCATATGACATGTACTCCCTGCTGTCTGAGAACAAAGCACAAACAGGAATCACATCGCCTGCTGATAAATGATGCATGTCCTCACGCAGTACAGACATGACGTCTGCTAACAGCTCCATACAGTATTCAATATGTTTGTATTGCCATGGTAAGTGAGACATTAATGTTTAATGAATCATGTTTGCTTTCAAGCCATATCTGTGTTCCTCTGGAGTATAGTATGTCTTCATCATATGTCCTCTTGATTTTACTCCCACAGACTCCTTATTAAGGCAGCGAGGCAGTATTATTAGTATCCCACTGCCTAGAGTCATCAAAAGGTCACCTCATAGCAACTCCATCCCTGCTCCTGCTGGGCTCTGCCCTTTGTTTGCCCTCTCTCTCTCTCTCCGTCACCCCCTCCCCCCAACCCTTTGTGTCCCTGCATCACCTGAGCCATCAGCCCCATCCATTAGTCTACCTTTCCTGGCCTCTGTGCTCACAGGCTGCTGTTTATTTTCCAAATCACCTTCCTGAGGTGAAGGGAGAACCATTAGTCATGGTTGAGACAGAGGACCTTATCTCAGAGGGAGTGCTGAAGTGCTCACGGTCTCGTGCCAGAACACACTCTCGTTCGCTAAAGGTCAGCGGCAACACACACCCTATTTTCCCGCTGATAAACAACCTGGAGGGCAGGGTTTTTGTAATTTTTGCTTTCATTAATAGCTCACAGTGTAGAGAGACAGGAACGATTGGGAGAGAGAGAGAGAGAGGGACATGACATGCAACAATGTTCCCAGGTTGGTTTTGAACCCTGGACATCGTGGTTACGTGGCCATAGCCCACTGAGCCACCGGGACGCTCCGAGGGCAGCCAGGGTTATGAAGGACATGAGATGATGGAGGTGATGGACTCACTTGTAGAAAGCTTGGTTCTCCACTCCGCACTTCCAGAGGTGCTTGCATGCCTCCGGCGTGGGTGCAAAGTACGTCAAGATGATCTTTTTATCCTGCACATTGGAAATAAGAGGGTGTGCAGGACAATAAAACAAACCGAGAGAGAAATCACAGACACTCTGCTATTGCTAATACATGTCAAAAGGAGACACACACACAACAAATCAATATGTGTTTGTATCTGTAACCCATTTGAAAAAATGTAAACTGACTTGTAAATATGCAGCAACTGCCTTTAGTTTTAATATAGCATGAGTGTACATACACACTAACATTTTAAAAAACATATTTCAATATTTGTGTATTTTTATAACTTTTGAGACTGTTCTTGCGCCTGTAAATCACCAAAGAATCCAGAGTTCAGCTGAACCAATTAATCTTTCAATGTTGTTGCACAAAATGCCAAAATACTCCGACACACCTGCACCGTAACAAAACACTGACACTTCGGCCCAAGAGGTCATGTGGACATTATGGCAGGCCTTCAAAAAAAAGGGTGATCAAATCATGAAATATTAGTGAAAAAAATATTTTTACAAGTGAGTTTACATTATTTCAAATGATGGGTTACAGATACAAATCACTGCATTTAATTATGCATTGTCTTCTACGCACAACTCGTGTGACATTTGTTTGTGTCTCCTTTTGACACTGTTTGATCTCCATTCTACTTTGCTCCACCAGCACCATGCAATCCTTGATGCTCTCACCTCCTTCTGACTTGCATAAACGTGAAACGTCTTTCCTTCAAACTTCAGTTTGGTCACCTCGTTCCTGTCCAGTAGAGCAAGGCAGCAGTTACACACACACAGCCGGATGAAAAGCCACAGCATCCTTAAATATTCATGATAACCACACTGAGATCACATAAACAGCAGTGAAGCTCTACGTTGGGCTGACAGCACAAATATCTAATAATATTCCCTGCAGACAGGGGACGGGGAACGGGGAAACCCGAGTGCTGCTGAAGGCGAACAAACAAAACCAACATACATACTGTAAACACAGGCTGTGTTTACCTGGACAGAATCGGTCTGTCTTCATCATGTTAACAACATCCTGTCAAATGCAGTATTGTAATTCCTCAGAGAAGAGGAAGCAGACAACAAAGACGACACAGAACATTAGACAGATGTCTGAATAGAGACGCATTTTGTTATGCATAGTTTCAATTGCTGAGTGTAAAGCAGTTGGTGTCTCCTACAAGGTGAGGCTGCTGGTATCATGCTATTGTAGTGCTCTTGTATTGAGTATGCCTGTGAAACTGTGAGTCTGTGTGTATGCTAGCCCCCAGTTCTAGTCGTGAGGCTGATGGATAGGGCTTTGATGACTGTGACAGCACCACCAGCTATGGTGCATGTGCTGCTGGATGCGGAAGGCCTTCCTTATAGAGGATTGTATAGGAGATCAGTTACAACTAAAACCTACAGTCTGTCTGGTCTATTCCCATCCTGAGAGGAGTGTCTTCTTTGGCACAGATAACAGAATGTTGCATTTGGTGCAAGACTGCATTGAGAAGCAAAAACCACGTGGCTCACCATTTGAGAAAATGAACTTGCTTGTTTCCCTGAAGCACCACAAACCCAAATGGCGTGAAGGCGAGGAAAGCTGGGTTTCCAGACACATCCTGTAAGAAAGGCAACAATGGCTTACTAAGTAACAATGTCAAAATATATTTTTACCAGTGACAAATGCACACATTTAGGTCTACATAAAGTATAGTATAACCTTATGTTTTCAGAAATATATCCAAGTTGGTTTTAAAGTATACACTTTTTAAATGGACTAGCAGCATTTGAGAAACGGCCACCCAACCTTGCATGGATGAGGATCCACACCATATGTCTCCAGCATCTGGGCTTTTTGCAGGAAATTCAACTCTGATGTTTCAGGAGTCTGTCCACTGGGAGAGAGCAACAACAAGCCAAACATCTGTGTCAGTACTCCACCTTGGCTTCACTCCGTTACATTCAGACTGTCAAGACGTTCACCTTAGTAAGTATCCATGAAGCACCTGTCTATTTGGTGGTGAGGACAGACCGCCACACTAGGGGGCAGCAGAGTCTCATAGCGCTTGCCATACTGCTCCTATAGCCTTGACACTGGGCTTGGTTGATGCATTTCCACCCCTATTGTGTCTCACTGTACAATACTGAACAGACTTACTCCCTCTCCTTTGACTGTGCCAGCCAACATCAACCTTTAAACAGCCTCTCAGCTAACACAAACATGAGTTTGTGCATAACACAGTGGCTTCTCGTGTACATTAGGGATAATATAACACTAAATTTAGCTCAAACTGAGGGAATGTGCTCTGCTGAGACAAACGGGCTACATCGCTTCAGCTAAAATATTTCCGATTCGGCCTTATTTGACTTTGACCTTGTGTGGGGGAGCTGGAGGGATTGGTGTGTCAGTGTGTGAATCATCACCAAGAGGCCAAAAGAAATGCTTCATCAGCTAGCCTGCTGCCAGAGAGTAGTGTGCTTGTGTGTCTGTATGTGCGTGTGTGTGTGTGTATGTTTGCACTACCTGCTCCATCCCATTCATTATGCGTGTTAAGCTGCTCTTCCAGCCAGGGCCAGAGCCCCTCGCTAGTAACTGTGCAAAATAAAGGTTGAGGTATATGCTAAAGACAGTACAACCACCTTAGCTCTGTTCTCCATTAATCAGCTTTTTATTTAGTCCAGTCAGGTGGTATCTTTCTATTTCAGTCAATCAAATGTTGGAGTAAGTCTGTGGTACTTGTGGTACTAAATGACTGTTTGGAGAGAAGACCGTCTTAGAATAACAATATGTTGTCCCTTACATCAGCTCTGTCTTGTGTATATCTGCAATCCTCCGCTCCAGTTTCTCTGAGTGTTTAGGGAAGAATTGGAATTTGGAGCTGTAGCCTTCAGGATGCTTCCCGGGGTCATAATCACCGATCTCAGCTGGAGGAGGGGACGGAAAAAGCAAAACGTACATCTGTTCACAGACATTCACAGCAAATAAACAGTTAGCGCTATCACTTCTCCGGCACTCTAATGTCTACGGTTTTCAGCACACTGCTCCTTTTGTGAGTGGAGTCATGCTGAATATGCACAGGGTTATTTGTGCTCCTTCATGCCACATTGCTCTCCCTCAGATGACCCTGATGCTCGTTTCTCTCTGCAAGGAGGAGCTGACCAGGCAGTCCATCTTTAATTCAGCAGCCCCTCCCCAACAGAAGACCTGCCTTGCTACTAACACTGTGCTTTCTGTGATGTTAGCTGCACCAACATTTGTGTTGTGAGTGTGTGTGTGTGTGTGTGTGTGTGTGTGTGTGTGAGTGTTTGTAAACCATGAATGTTTTTGTAAACCATAGAAAACATTCTGTATTAAAGAAAAGAGCTTAAGGCATATCTTTCCAGGAGCACACCGCATCCTTACTGTATCAACTAATTCAAATCCTATTCCAACAGAAAATCCATTTCCTTTGCAGGAGGTATTTATCAGGACGGTGGGCTATAGGGCAAGGCAGGGCAGAGGTAATGAACAGAGTGCAATGCAGTGAGTGTTGCAAGCCATTTCCACCTGTCACCTTCCATTACCTTGAAGGATGTAGGCAGCCAGCATGGCCGCATCCGATGTTTTACACAGGAGCCGCCCGTGGTAAAGATCTCTCTTGATTTGCAGGAAGACAAGATATCTATTAAAAAGGACAAAAATAATAATAAGTATCAGATAATTCATAAATACTAAAAAAAAGAACAGGAAGGAACAGCAAAGCGACCCTGCTGACAAACCTCAAAAGACCGTAGT
Organism: Hoplostethus mediterraneus; assembly: GCA_034670385.1. Classification (NCBI taxonomy): domain Eukaryota; kingdom Metazoa; phylum Chordata; class Actinopteri; order Trachichthyiformes; family Trachichthyidae; genus Hoplostethus; species Hoplostethus mediterraneus. The sequence goes on along the minus strand of JAXDDW010000003.1, from coordinate 8,753,113 downwards.
CTTCACATTCCCTTCGGGTAATCTGAATATTTCTTTTTGATTTAGCTGAAATGAGGGTTTTGTTTTGGGGAGAGGAGGTTGAAACGAGTGTGGGGACAAGTCTGGGTAGAGAGGCCCCGAGGCAAACTGCTGCTACAGAGGCTGTGCTTCTCTTAAAGCCTCCAGCCTGAGACTCAAAGCCAGATAACCAAACTGCTCCTGAAGCGCAAATGTATGTGTATTAGTATTAGCATGCTATGGTGCATAACACCGTTAATAGAGATAACTTTATAAAGTTAGGTCCCTTAGTGTGAAATGATCTATTTTTTTCAAAGTCAAAGGATACTTTGACTTTGAAAGTTGGTGCGCCATAGGTTTTACTTTGGCCCGCCAGATGTTTACAGCGAGAAAAAAATAAATAAATCACATGTTCCAGTTTTAGTATTCGAAGCTTTGCGTCACTCCTGCTGTCAGTCAGTAGTCAGTCAGCCAGTAGTAGTCAGTCAGCTGTCAGTCAGTAGTCAGTAGTCAGTTTAGGAACTTGGGGCGCTAGAAACATTTTGCATCTTAACAATACAATAGAATACAATAGAATACATTAGAATATCGTAGGATACAATACAGTGTTTGCTTTAGGCCAACCATTAAGTTTGAGTCTTGGCCCTCCAAGGGAAAACGTTTGGACACCCCTGAACTAGGCCATCTCCACACAAGCTAACAACGGCTCCTGTATGGTCCCATATGTGTTTAAAAACCACTTACAGTCCCCCTGTTTATTCTGCAGTGGGTTTGACAGACGCCTTTGAAGGGTTATGAAGCATCCGTTCAGTTTGTAAGGCTAGGTTTTTTGATTGTATTACAAGCATTTCTTTTACACACAAACTGTTAAAAGTTAAACATCTTGCAGAGTTGAGTAATGAGTCTCTTAGTATTACAGAGACGTCTGATCACTGGTATCCGATGAGATTAATAAGATTAATAGTCTGTATTTAATGAAACTGCCTATTTTTAGCAGTCTATTTTCATCCCTTAATATGGGGTTATTACCCCATGTTTACTGTCCACACTACCCCCCACAAAATGTGATGAAAGGGAACAGACAATGAAGACTTCTGTGTAACTGTGTGATTATTTCACTCCATCTCTCTGTGGTCGACACCACACTCTACCCTTTCCACTCTCACCATATCACGCCCCCTCCCCTTTTCCCGCCCTCTCCAGCCTTTCACTCACTCTCCATCAGCGCCTATTCAGCCATAATACACCCCATCTACTCTCTCTATTCATGATGTACACTCAACCGAGAGAACGGAGAATTCTCTCTCTCGTCAGAAATGAATATATGTAGTTGAAGAGTTTACGGAAACAGGACATTTTATATCTCTTCTGTTTTACACACACATTCTCTGATGTTCAGAGTATATCAGTTGTAGTGAAAGTCTCTATTGAGGGCAAGGAGTGGCTTTTCTGGGTGACCTCATTGCAGGCTGTGCCAGGGGATGAAGAAGTCCGACAGAAATGTGAAAATGTAATCCTAATCAGAGCTCACTGTGGGCTAAATACATATAATTTCATGGAATTTAATAGTTACTGACCATTAGCCCTCCTTCCTGCCTCTGTACAATCAGCCTTGCTTGTGAGATCAGTACAAGGCTCGGGCGCACACCACTTAAAGCTACACTAGAAAACTTCAGATTGGCAAACAGCACACTCATGTTTACCAACCAGGCCAGTGTGTGATCACTTCATACCCAAGGAAATCAAAAGGGCGAGAGAGGCAAAGGATACTAATGCTGGTGAGTCAGGCTTCGTCTGGACGGAGCAAGCATTTACTGCTGTTTAGGAGACTGTTTGTATTTTGCTCTTAAGTGTCCATTCGTCACTTCCTGTGTGTGTCTATACCCGACACCAGATTTCATGTGGGCACATAGGACAAATCTACAAGGGGGATGCAGCCCCACGTCATTAGTGATTTTGGCCGATAAAATGGGTGTATTGTACACAAAAGTCTAAATTTAGTTCCCATTCTAGAGACCAGGCTCGCTAGCTTAGTAGGGAAGGCTTTGGCATTCCTCTCAACTTCACAAGTCGTCTTGCAAACTGTGTCCCTTGGAATATTTATCATACTGCTTTTAGACAATAAAGTACTCAGGCATTTTAATTATGAAGGCTTCTAAATAATGTTTGTTCTGTCCTGAAAATGTTTTTGAGCACAATCTGTGCTGCAAGCAAGTCTGAAAAACAAGGACCAAGCATGGCTGCTTCTAACAGGTTTGACAAATGAAGGTATTCTCTCCACAAAAAAGACATTTCTTCTGTCAAATTCGAAGCTTGAAACTAAGGCACAGTCGAGCTGTAGGGAAAAGGGGATAAGAGAGCTGTCTCTAAAAACTATACCTACTCATCTGATATGAAAACAATAAAAAGGATGTCATACCGGGTGATTTCCTCCTTCAGAGCAGCGGGGTCAGGAGGGTAGAACTTGACTCTCAGACACATGGTGAATGGCGGCTGGGCTGCAGGTAAGAAGTGTCAGCATTTAAGACCTCTTTCATGGTAACACTTCAAACAATTAACTGGAGAACTCAGGAAGCCCTATCTTGTAATAAATTATTGCGCACACAGCAGAACTGAATTGTGTGAGACTCAGATATTAGCAGTCTTATCAAGCCTTTCAAAATCAGACATCAGGGTGAGAATGACAGATTTAATTGCCCAATTTCCAAATTTATTTGCATGAATAAACATAAACTCAGAGTACTTACATTTCATTTGCTTGGCAATGGATTTTGTGAACTCCAACCAATGCTGCATCAGCAACAAAAAGAAAGACAGAAGATGATTTAATGTGGCAGATGAAATTTACTTTGTATTTATCCACACAGTTTACAGTTTATTCAGATGACACTTTCCATGTCAGTTGCTGTACTATTCAGCTGTTTCCATTGACCTGTTTGTGTCACACAGGGTGTCACGTTAATAACACTCCCCGGATGTGAAGAATTAGCAGGGCTTTCTTTTCATCGTGAAATCATAGCAATATCAAAAAATCACAGTGGAGGCACTGCTCCAACAGTATGGCTGAATATCATGCTTGCAGTGAGCTCCGACTGGTGGTGAAAGTTACACTGGCTCTGTGTCTACGGCCAGGCTCAGATCCTGGATCTCTCTCCATCTTTCCCCCAGGTTGTCTCCGACCCGACCCGACCCACCCCGGCAACAAATACCAAAATAGTCCTGAGTGACAGCATAGGAAATGCAGCATCAGCAGGACCTGGCTCTTGTCTCCAGGACTAAAACATGATCTGAGAACATGTGAATTCTTCATGAATCAAGCAGTGCAGCTACAAGCCTCACAGATTAACAACATAAAGTACACTGTTGAACCTGATGAAAGAACTGTCACTCTACAAGGGTGTGAACGAAGGGGAGTGAGGAACATAACTCTTCAAGACAGACTTCTGACTCAGCATTGTGATTTATATCAAAACGCTGACTCATCATCTCTAACAACAAGAAGGGAAATACACAGCATTATATTTATCTACAAGGTTCTACTTTTGAAGCTACTTCTGTAACTGACATCTACTTGCTTTTAAATCCAATAATTGTGGTACCAGATCACAGGAAAGGGGAGTCCTGTGATCTGGTACCACATACACACACACACACACACACACACGCACACATACACACTTACCCGCTGCTTGTCTGGATCCACATATCTGATGCCAAAGTAGTCTTTCTCCAGCAGGTTGAGGTGGTGGCAGATGAGGTCAAACAGATACTGCCCCTTTGCATCCCGCTACAACAGAAGAGAAACAAAAATGGGCAACTCAGCACGACCACAACTGCACTCAATTTTGAGAAATTTCCTTTACACAAATAAAACGTGTGGGCAAATTAAGACTGAGGGAATGGGAAACACTGCAAGTTTGAACATGAGGAATACTTTTTCAAACCCTGCCAGAGATATCCAGGATTCATCCAATATTAATACAGAGCCAGAGCCACCTAAGAGTCAGCAATAAACCCTCTACCGCTAAAGGAAGAGCTAAAAGAGAGAACGGATTATAATATGCTGAGATGTGGCTGGGTTTCTGCTCATTTCTGCTAATTCACTGTTGAGGCCCATTACAGACATCATAGGCTTCCCTTTTATCCAATAGCTGTCTTGTGTCAGGCTTAATTGGTCATTGGCGCATTGTGAGAAGGAAACCGGTGAGGAAGAGATCAGGCAAACAATGAAACTGCACAATGATATCAAAGGAAAACGATGATGTAAAAGTGACATTTGGGTAAATTCACAAGCTGGCTAGCTTTTTATAGCTGAAATGGATCCCATATACTGATTTTGACATTTCAGCATCTTGACTTCCGTGGCATTAAAAGAATGCTTCGGAGCATATTTCTAATAAATGTGATGAGGTTGAGAAGGCTGGGTGTGATAAATCAGTGTCAGACATTAATGCTTATGCCACTCCAATGCCTTCGCTGCGCTCTCCCTCCATGGCAGGGAAACATAGCGCCCACGTGCCACATCCCCAAGCTGTCTCACTGGGGGCCTTTTAGGGGAGCACTGTAATGGGGTCAATCAGCACACACACACACACACACACACACACACACACACACACACACACACACACACACACACACACACACACACACACACACACACACACACACACACACACACACACACACACACACACACACACACACACACACACACACACACACACACACACACTTCTTAGCATCACACTGCTCGTGGGTTTTTTGCACACAACTGTCAAAAGAACACACTTCAAGGTCACATTTAGCAGCTGTCAATTCAGTGAAGTTACTATTGACAACATGTCAGCCTTAAACGTCCTGATTCTTGATTCCGCTGGAAGCAGAAAAATGGGTTTCCTTTGGAGAACTTTCTCACTGAGAGGGAAGGAAAACCTGGGTTTGTTGCTCATCATTTTTGGTTGTAGGACAAGTTGGAGGTTGTGAACACTGAAGGTTGGAAATACATTCGATATATCCCAATCAATAGCTATACAACAGAGGTGCTGCTGAAAATTTTGCTTACACTAGTGAAGCCTGCCCAGAGAGGGTCTGTTGAGAAGGGAATGCGCGTGTCCATGTGTAAATAACATGTCAGCTGTAGCCTGATGGCCAATCAGGTCTCGCTACTGGCTGGACAGCCAGAGTTGGCCTTCTCAATCTTCTTAGCTCTAACTCCCTCTCTGCTCATTTGCCCTGTGATGGCAGTGGAAGTGTCACTGGCAGCACTCTCCTCCATGTTATTACTCAGGCTGCTGATAACAGGCACTTCATTAGGACAAAGGTCTGTCGATGCCAGGCTTGTCGCTTAGCAGCCGCGACTCTCTGACCAAGCATCGATAGGAGCTCTGCTACTGGAGGTAACTGACCTCTCTGTGGTGAGACCAAGGGCCTTCATGGTTGCTTGCCACTGTCACTTCTTGATTATTCCCTCACTTACCAATCTGACGTGCTTGCTTACTTACTAGGCGTAAAAAACTGCCAAAATAAGTACTTGCAACTACCAAAATAGGTAACATGACATCTAAACAATGTGTATTCCAATCCGAACCTATGGCGTATTTTGTAGTTCTGAACAGATACTTGCAAATGTGCCAAATACATTTTGCAAATAAACACATTTGACATAATGAGCAATATTATTTCCTTTTTTCACTGAACTGAATAATTGTGTTGTGAACATCATATAAACTTGATAACTTGTTGACTAAGAAATTTCTCCTCAGGGATACCTACCTACCTACCTACCTACCTACCTATAAATCAAACTAAAATTAACTGTTATCTAAAAAAACCTGAGCATGTGGCCTAGTTAGCTGCTAGCTGTTGGATAGGTAGTTGCTAATGGCTAACTAGCTTGCTGGGTAGCTAAATAAATCAACATTGTTATACTGTGTTGGAGCAAACAATTCCTTCAGCCAATCAGAGCCTTTCTGTAACTTTTACTTCATCAACCAGCACAGTAGCAATTTCCCCATTGAGTAGCTAAATCAACTAGGACTTGGTTAGCTTGGTGCTCAGCTATATGGCGTTAGCTAAGTCATCTGTTAGCAGTACGTTTCATTGAATTCATAGATTAGCAAGATACACAGCAAAGTCAGCCCACACTTTGCTGTCTTGGTATTACCTAGTTAGCTAACATGAATCCAGTTGACTCCATCTACAATGTGCATGCAGTCTGCACTAGTAAATTTTGTCTAGCCAGATAGCTAGAAGTAGTAGTAGTAGCCATCAACGTGGAAATAGTTAGCTGACATTCAAATGTGCAACTCAACTCACCAAGGGGTGAGAGTAAGACTTATTAAGACTCATTGGTTGAGGAGATGAGCGAGGCATAGTGCCACATGGTTGTGTGGTTTGCTAAGTGTAGAGTAGAGCGTGGCCACTGTTGGCAGCCTTGGAGGACGTGGTGCCTTCCAGTCGGCACTCGGGGAACAGAATTTCTTTGTGCTTCAATACAAATACAAACAAAGCTTTCAAGCCTCCTCTGTGGGAGTATATGGCCTAATGGCTGCAAATGCTTTCAATGACTCACAAATAGCTCACAAATATAAAATAATTTGTTCTCAGTTATTTTCACAAGTTTACCAACTGGTGATTTGCACATTTGTAAATAGTTAGTAAATAGACAACTACGAAGTCTATCAAAAATTGTGTCACTGTGTCACATCCTTACAGCACGTGGTGCACATACACACATTTTGCTCTTCAACTATGGATTGGAGTACATATTTGCGCATTGCTCTACAGGTTTGCAAGCAATCTTATTTTGGCAGTTTTTTATTCCTATAGAAAAAACTTGTATTGTGCTGGGACATATACACGCATGCACCCGACTGTTTCAAATGATCACACACATATATATGCACACACAAGCATACACACAAAATACACACAGAAATTCTGAATATACGTAAGGTGATATTTGGTTACTATGTTCTTAGTTAACATAGATCCACTCTTCATGAATGACAGGATGCAAATTGTTGATGTTTAGTGATGACACATTCCTCCACTACTGTTATCATTAGGCTGAAAACCCTGTAATGGGGAGCCAGTGACAAAGCCGAAACACAGTGAAATGTTGCTGTATAGTGAAAGCACACTGAGTCAGAAAGGACACCTGCTCTTTTGTTGCAAGGAAAGAGCAAGTTTGTTAATATTCCACAGCACTCCCAACACCACCACCCCCCTCTCTCTCTCTCTGCCCCACACAGAGCACAGCGGCATTATTCTCTGCAGGTCTCTCTAATTACAAGATTGAGATTGTAGTAAAGAAAGTATGTACTGAAAAATGCTGGTGAATTTCTAATTAATACTAATGTAACACTATGGGAACCTGAACCACAGTAGAATTCACTGAACTGACCAATGGCTGAAAGAGTCATAAAACATCATTTTTGTGACCAGGTCTGAGCAGGTTTGCAACATCCCAAGGGGTTGATGAATGAATAAATAAGACCAGTCCCTCACCATCTGTCACCTCCCTATTGTTAGGGATGCAGAAATCTCAGAAATAGCCTGTGTGCTCATCCATGATAATTCAACAATAGAGCTGTAACGTGGACGGATTAGATCACTGGGAAAAACATGACAATATTTCGCCAAATGCTCTACAGTAAAATGATGAAACAGTGGGCAAATTCCATCTTCCAGCTTCATTAGCACATTTATCTTGCACACTGGTTAGTAGGAACCCTATATTAGCCACAATATTTGGACATAAACTCATCCTGAGGGGAAATGTGGCAACAGAGGGAAACAGAGCCCTAATTCAAAAAACCTAGTGTACCTTAGCAGATCTAGGTTGCAATAGCCTAGTCTTGTTCTCCGACGGGTGGGGCTCTACAACACTGCAGTGCTTATCCATGCAATTTAGTAGGGCTGCCTCCTCTTGGCTGATTACTCAACTAATCAATCTTAAAGCTTTGTCAACAAATGCATATATAAATCCTAGATATGACAAGGTAAATTTAGGTGGGAAAAAATCTAGATTTTACAGGTCAACTGATTAATTAATGGGCTAATAAATGATTAATGGGAATAGAAGACCAATTGCAAAACCAGACATTGATCAAAATTGGTAATGTTAGTACTTCTAAATTACTTGGCTGTTTGGGTGTGTATGAAATAGTTTGCAAGGAGCTAATTAGGTCTAAATGTTTGACTGAATCAGGCACTGGTCAGTGTGTATTACCAACAAATGAATACAGGTTCCCTGAAAGGAGCCGATAGGAATCTCTGAATGAGTGGAATTAAAAAAATCTCTGTGATGTGCTTATAATTGAACACAACACTGTTGTTGCTTTACTTCCTAAGGAGCCCCAGGAGTACAATAGCCACTTTTCTTTCAGATTAATGATTAAAATGGTTTCCATGTCAGCACAGGAGCATAGACCATTAATAAAAGATTGTATCCCTTTATAGTGAGGGGGATTGAAACATGATGCTGTTGACTGTGTGTGTGAGCAGTGTAAGGTTCAGAGGGTACCTAGAGCACTAGAGCCCTTTCTCTGGTTTCATAAACAGATTGGTTTCCTCAATCCCAGGAGGGGAAGTGATTGCAGTGGTTAATGGAGCAGACCTCTGCCTCCAGACTGTGCTGCATGAAGATCAAGTCAAGACCCTGCCACCTCAGCTGGGGCTAGGAGCATGCAAAGGGCAACCCATATGCAACCCACAACCCACAAAGCCACACACACAGCTCTATATTTACAGTAGTGATGTCTGATTCACAAACAAACTGTTCAAAAGAACCAACTCAGTATGGAATCAGATTACTCTCAATATTCACAAACAAAACAATACGATTCACAAATGTATTTTGAGATTTATATATATTGAATATTTATATATATCGGTATCGAAACATTTTGAACGATACCCAACCCTATCTATACCATACCAGCATACGAAGACAATGACACAAGCAGTTCTTTCCACCACCAGGTTTTACACACACACACACACACACACACACACACACACACACACACACACACACACACACACACACACACACACACACACAGAGAGACAGAGACAGAGACAGAGAGAGAGAAAGAGAGAGAGAGAGAGAGACTACTTAATAGAGTTAGAGCCTGATGAGGACCAATGCCAGGGGAACCGTTCGCCCTATATAAAAACATGAACTCCACCAGCAACTCTTTACATCCACTCTACCAGCGGTATATATAACCACCAATAGCGTTCACGTTCACTATATTTCAAGTATCAAGTAGTCGAGACATTTATGAAGCAGTTACACTTTGATTTGATTCCTGAGTGCTGCCTAGATATCTCCAGTGGCTAGGCCTATTGGGGTAAAACAAAGAAAGGCTTGAGTAAGACAGTACTGACAGTACTGACAGTACTGACAGAGCTTTGTGCCTTTAACCTCAGACTCAAGTCTAAAACTCTCACCTGCTTCTGGAATGATAACACTGCCATAAATCCCATGTGTGCAGCTGCACCAACATTATTGCAAAATTACATACATGAAACGTATTAGTGAATGTACAACACTTAATTGTACTATTTCAGTAGAGAATTATGATTCTTTCTTTTCTTGCACCCGGGACCCTTGTGAACCTCTTACTCTTGAATTGAGGGAGAGTCTTCCTCTCCCTCAATTAAAGCCCCAGCCGACCAGACAGTATCACACTCTGCCCCCACAGCTGAGGAGGACGAGAGCAGGAGAGGACAAATTAAAGCTGATTTCTGACAGGAAACAACTTGAACCATCATCATGTCATGTTGAGATTCAAGGGTCACTGGGAATATAGCTAATTGAAAGCGTCATGCAGACCTTCGATGTCTTGCTTCTCCCAGATGATTTACAGCCCCCAGCATTTCAAAAGGAAATGTAGAAGCCAAATACTGTGGAGGATGCAGTGGACAAAATGGCTTATCTCCCTTAGGTGTGGAATTGATTGATCAGCACACATGGTCCGACTTGATGTCACTGTAGCAGCTCAATGGCAGCTCCTGACTAGGGTTATTAACTTATATGCTGCCTTGGGCAAGGAGATGCATGTAATAGAGAGTGACAGAATATCCCAAGAGTGATTAAAACGCTTCACTCTGACTATTTCACAATCATCAAACATCAAAACAGCATGCTAAAGAGACAGGCCAATATTAGTAAAGGCATCATGATGTCATCGTGATGCCTTGAGAAACAATCCAGCACTGTGTAGTACAAGGACAAGGCAGTGCACATTGTGATTTAACAAATATTAGTTTGAATTGTTTGTTAACATGTTAGTATTGCATGCATCATATGCAATCGTGTGAAAGTTTGATGATGCAACACAATGGAAAGATTGGCAAAAATTGCAATCTAAGAATTGCAAAAGATTGATTTAAAGCCAAACTTGAATGAAAATGAAAAATAAATCAGTTTACTTAACACTGTTTACTAAACAGTTAAACAGTGGAGTGTATTTTTTACAAGCTACAGTATTTACAAGTAGTTATACAGAATACATGACATTCATTTTGACTACCAGTTTATACACATGAGAAACTGAGTCCATGCATGACTAGAAGACATGCGGAGAGCGAGTACCTTCGCCAACAATTCTACTACTTGCTGTAACATGCAAATACATCATTCCTATCACTTACATTTTAATTAATTTCATTTCCTGACCCTATAAACACCATTTGGAAGCAAGTCTCTATCTCTGTTAGTTTCATACAGTAGTTATGGCCAGAAAACGGTAATTGTCAAAGGGTGGAAATCTGACACAAACAAACTAACAGGGGTGGTAACATAACCTCCTTGCCAGAGGTAATGACACATATAGATAGATAAAGTGATGCACTATATCACGCCGTTGGTGGAAAGCTAATGAGGCTTTGCAACAACAGCATGATGCTGAGAACTAGAGAAACAGCACACAGTACAGACTCACCAGGCACAAAGTGGGCCATCAAAACATGGTGGGAATGTGTATGGATTTGCCCCAGAAATGTGAGAAAGCAAGAATACAGGCAAAGAAAGCTGTGGACTAAAGAGGCGATGAGGCGAACATTTTTGAATGGTAGATAGTTTGAATGGGTCACATGTAAGTTACGATAAATAACATGAATAAATGGAAGATAAATGTTCTATTCAGCTAAATGCCAAGACATCACCCATGTATCATGTATGTATCATATGTATCATTATCAGTAACATGACACAACTGACAGGGCTGTAAACAAATTATGAATTATGACAATGTAAGAAATCTAAAAGAGCTACATTGAATCTGAAAATCCAAAGACAACCTTCATTAGTCTCTGAGCGCTGAATCCCAATATCACGTCCTCAGCTTCGTCATCCCTCTCAAGTGTTGAACTGCCCACGCCATTTGAAGTATGTATGAGTCAATCTTTAGGCCATCATTTCGCGCCAGGAGCAGGAGGAAATGTGCTGACCCACTCAAGACTGTCCCTTGTCATAACATGGTAGGGCTGCATTCTGTGAAAGTCTCATTTCTCTGAATCATTTATTGAGGGAATTGCATCTCCCTTGGGCCTCCATTAGAGCGTTGACACGCAGGGGCAGCACTGGGCCTCTCACGCGTGCATGCACAGGCAGCCAGTCTCCAGGGCTAAACAGCTTTCTGCATTTTTATGGCTGGATTCACCACTGGTAAGTGATCTTTCCTGGGGCTCTGGAGACAATGGAAAGGGTGAAGTGGCACCATGGAGGGCCCCTCTTCTCAGCATGAGAGGTCTAAAACAGCCATAGGGTGCCCGTTCTAGGAAATGGAGCTCGACATCGTTTTCCCTTTCAACAGCCAGTCAGTCAGCCAACTCGTCTGCCAGTCTGTGCACTGCTCTTACGTCACGTTCTCAATTGAATCTGTAGCAATGTTGGTCGGAATACGCACACAGCGTGCAAGCAGAAGCACTCCACGGACAATCGTTTTTTTCTTCTTCAAGTGAAATTCTTCAAGTGTGACGGCTATTTATGTTGTTTGCAAAACGTAAAAAATAATAATACAAAACATTAAGCAAAGTAAAGTAACAGATATACACAGACCACATACGTACCATTATCATTTTCACCAAAACAACAGATATCTTTTCAATTTAAAATGGTTAGTTTAGAGTGACATATTACATTTTCTACTGTGAGATATTTATTGTATTAAAAGTAAAAATCCAGGCAAGATTACAACTTTTGGCTAAACCCTAACAACACAAAAGGTTATATTTTTCCAACGTATCCATCACTCTGCTGCCAACAGTCCACAAGCGGTGTTGTTGCTCCATCAAAACTGCATAGGAATGAATGGACTTGCGGCAATAGCCAACCAATAGATTATCCACCAAGTCCACCGCATTCATAGCAGAGGAACAGACAACAATCTGTGGTAGCTGTTGCTCCATACAGGTGGTGTAGCATGCTGGATTCAGACACAGCCACACTACCAATATGTAGGAGGTTATCATAAGAACTAAAGGCACAGTGAGAGAAATTCAGCAATATAGCAAGTGGGCAACAAATTGTAAAGTGAATGCAGTTGGTACAGCAGAATGGCTTCATGTGACACAGTATCACCAACTATGTCCCTCAGGTAACCTATGTCAAGCTTTAATCTTGACAGCTATTTTTGGCTGACTGACACCAACTTCCTCAGTGGGTCCACTCTACAGTCACGCAGGAAAGAAGTGTTGTCTGTCTAGCGAGCCGTATGCCTGCTTGAAGTGACTTCATCAGCAGAGCCAGGAAAATCAAGCATTCCACCTACTCACTAGAGGAAGCCTTGAATTCGCTCAAGAGCATTCTGCTGCCCATGCCTATTTTTGCTCATTTTATTGTGTTGTCTTTACTTCAAATTACAGCAGCAATCACGTTTTATCACCGTGTCCTGCTGGCAAATGTGCAGTTTACTTGTACTGCCTTGTCGAGTAATGGATCCTCCGCTTTGGGCTTGAGGCAACAGGGAATACTGTCACACCGCCTCTACTTCTGGGTTTGTATTTCCGAAGCCATCTGTCAATACGCTGCTATCAAGGTGCTGTGTGTGCATGTTTCTGTTGGCGGGATTTGGAAAGACGGAGAAACCGTCTGCAGGAGCTGTTACGTTAGAGACGTTAGACGTTAGAGACGTGTGTGCATTTGGTAGTGCACCATATACATATGGAGGAGATGAAGAAAGACTTCCACCCCACAATGCTTGCATGGCACTTACTAGGGTATTGAAATAGCCGCAGCTGTACAAAGCTTCTTAATTATGCAAAAGGCGACAGAGCTTCCCACCAAGCTCTGACCACAGAGACCAGTGTCATGCTATCCATGGCATTCAGATATACTAGATATACTGAGGACACAGAGAAAGGAGAGCCCTCCTCTGTAGCCAAGTCAAGCTTTTTGATTGGTTGGGTACAGATAAGAACCCAGACATCAGATCAGATTCAGACAAGAAAGTGCTCCATTACAAAGGGTATTGTTTGGAATTTTAGCCTCCTAATGTTGTGGACCATACGGACACTTGGCTATGACTAATAGGCCGAACCTTGCTACCCACAGACAGATGCCTGAAAATGGCAAAGTCCATTATGCTCATTTATCAAACACCCCACTAGGTGATGTGACTGTCATCACCTCTCTGCTCAACACTGAGGCAGGCTAATGTCTCGATGTCTCCAGAGCCTAGGACCAGAGGAAAATTCAACCCTCAGATACGTATTATTGTACCCACTTTCCCTAGATATTCATTTTTCCACCTTCAATAACTTGTAAAGCAAAAAAGTAAAATCACATTAATGAATATATTTGTGATGACTGGAAGAGGAAGGATAATTTACAACCACTTTTTTCAATATTTGAAAGACATTAAGACATTTTTCATATTCAGCCTCCACTTCATATGGGAAATAGACTATTGAAATGTGAATGTGTTTGTATACAGTAGGAAAATATTTTCTCAAATATTGAAACCAGTGTTTGTAAACTTCCAGTAATCACAAATATATTCATCAATGTGGTTTTCTTTGTTTGCTTTACAAGTTATTGAAATCCTAACTTCACTCTGTTTTTTTATGTGTAGGTGGAGAGAGCAATAGCTGTTGTTGCCAGTGGAGAAAAAGTGAGAGTCATGGCCCATGAGAGGCCATGACATGCAGTGACAAGGCATGTTGTGTAAAATGTGTAAAACAAAACATGCCTTGTCACTGCACTGGATGTCGGTACAGAAATTGGTGTCTCATCCTCTTCTACGATGGATTTGTCCCAGTGTGACTGTTGAACGTCGGTGCAAGAGTCTAGAAAGAAGCCCTTGTTCTTTGTGTCAGCGTTTTTCCTCCAATTAAACTGCACTGTAGCCTCAATGGTCAATTAATCACAGTAATAAAAAAATAACACAACAATGGACATCAAGGTACATCACCAATTGCTTTATTCTAACAGTGTTTTGGGGTGGATTTTTCAAAGACACACACACACACACACACACACACACACACACACACACACACACACACACACACACACACACACACACACACACACACACACACACACACACACACACACACACACACACACACACACACACACACACACACACACACACACAGTTTGTATGTTCTGGAGAACAGTTGGAAACCATTGGGAATCGTAGAAAGTTCCTTCCATCATATGGAGTGTCACATACCAAAGGTAAGATGTAGTAAGGCCATTCCCAAATCTATTCTACTGTGGCTTCAGATTCAATCACCTGTCTAGACAAAAATAGGAGAGCCCGCGGCTGGGAAATATTTTTCTTCAACAAAAAAAGACTTGGAATTCAGGAGGGAAATTACAGTTTGACAGTCAGAAGATAACCGTGTCTCACTGAATGCCCATCTTCGCCAGAAAGCCGTTTCTTTCTGCCCTCTCTCTCTCTCTCTCTCTCTCGCTGTTGTTGCTTTTCATTTAAGATCTGACGGCAGCATTTTATTGAAGGAGACACAATGCTTTTACCAGCTGTTTTATTTGTGTCAGCATATTCTTTAAGTAGCAACAAAAGGACAGTTTAAATACAGGGTAAATAAATACAGTTTAAATACAGACACTAAGTGTGTAGGAAAATTGAAAGTGTCACTGACACAGGTTGGCAATCAGAGTTCATCAGTAGTCAGGAGGGGATTGGGAGAGGAAGCCAGAGAATGTGTGCCTTCAGAGGAAAGCTTCTCACATTATCAGCGCAGTATCAGTGACAATAATGCCAAACAGAGGGTACTATGGTAATGGAACAATTAGGCCCAGTGGGTGTCCATGCATATTTTACAAACGTGAGGCTGGAGAAAGGGCCAGTGGTGAGAACTGCCTGGTAGGCTACAGCTGCCTTTGCCCCACGGGGGGTAGTTTTGGCAAAGAGGATGAGGCTGGGGCTCATTGAACTAGTTGCCCCATTGTTATAAAAAAGAAAAGCACAGGGCTGAAACAGACTGTGGACCTAATCTATACGACCATCGACAGACTATGTAACGCTGCTTTTAACAGTGACCTCTCACACTAAACATGCCTTATTGCACTACTGGCTTTCTGGATTACTGGATGATAAATGACAGACATTAGTCAATGTGTGCATGAGTTGCTAATGTGCACGGCTGTTTAAATGCATCATGAGCAAAGCTAGATGTAGCTATGATAATACTGCGTGCAGTGACGGACAGCAGTGGATGAGAAACAATGTCAGGTCTGAGGGGTTGATGCAGTCTGGATTAGAGACACTGAGTCATTCCACCGGGGGAGACCAAACTGGCGCAACACCATCTGAGCTGTGCAGATGCCAATAAATTAAGTAGTGTTTCTATGCTAATCCCAAGAACGACACCCATTGTGCTGTGTGTTATTCTGCTTTGGGGGGATCTGATACACTTTTTAGTGAGAAAATGTAACTATTGTGCAGTGGAGGAATAACTCCAAAAATACATTTTGTCTGGGTGAGTATAGCAGGAAGACAAAGAGAAGAAAAGGTGGGAATATTTCTTGTATATATACATATATATAACTACCTCGTATATATTTACTTTATTGCTACTCCAGGTATTCTGACAGCAATCGGCCTTGAGCCCCTTGAGCGAGGACACTCCTTTTCCTCCCTCTCGGGGAACCAATTACAAACTGCCACATCCCTTTATATACGGATACCTGCCACATATATACCGATGCCCCATATATACAGATACCTGCCACTGCGCCCCCCCACCCCACCACCGCCAGTGCCAGGCTCCAGTTGGTCGTCAGTGGATCCATTCTGCCCATTGGAAGAGCAGTCTACGGGGGGGGGGGTTACAGGGTTCTCCTTTAACCCATAAACATTGATTTCAACTGGAACCGCCGCCACTGCTCAGCTGATTCATTATCCATTAAAGCTCGTATTCAAGCTCACAAATCTAGTCTCCTGAGTTGAAATAAGTGTTCAGCAATATTTAATTGACAAAAGAGACTGGATTGGAAAGTGTGGTTGTGTGGTGTACATCTGTGTTATCACAGCTATGATATAAGCTAGAAAAAATCCTAGCTCTGCGTGATGCTCTGCATGGACTCTATTTTGAAATGGTTGTACCCACAATTCTCAGCTGTATGTGCAGCTGAGAGATGAGACAGAAAAGCTATTAGAGCAGAGCTGGCAGTGAAATCCATCACTGGTGGGCTGTAGGACTCATGACTCAGAAATCCTCATTGAGTAACTTATTAATTTCCCTGTGGCTGCAGAAAAGCAGGGAATCATTTGGGGATGTCACACCTCTCCACTGAACATACATCTCAGGCCACATTTCATTTTGCACTGATACACCCTCAGTGTGCCAAGCCTTTCTAATATTATCTCCTTTCTGGTTTTCACAGCGGTTAAGTGCAATATTTTTGGGGAGGATTTGGGACTGGTGAGCTTTTAAAAGCTTTGTATCGTGCCTATTTAAGATATATTTGTGGAAAAGGTTAATACTTGTTATGCAATTTCACTCCCCTCCAATCCATTAAAAATTATGTTTCCTGGATTGCGAGCAGTTTTGGAGCGCAATCTGCGAATGTAACCCAAGCATGTCCTTAAATCTGCTATAATCATGATTTGCGACAGTAGACCCCGATGGGAGTAGGAAAGACCTGATGTTGCTCTGCTGTTGCTCTGCTGTAACTAGTACTATATAGAAGAAATAATACACGCTAATAGATTGATCAACAGTCAACGTTCACATCCTGGTGCTGGAACAAAAGGCTGCCAATTGCCTTAGCAGCTCTCTCTTTAGTGAGATCTGTCTATCACATTGGTGGAAGATGGCATTTTAGTCAGCTTCATCCTCTCATCACTCTCTCATAATTCTCTCGCATAATTACCTTTCAATATGAGCAAAGTATTTAATCAGACGCAACGTGCATTACACTGCATTGCTTTGTGTAGTGCATCAATACATGCTGGACAAAGTAAGCTTGGGGTAAAGAGAAAGGGAGGGGGTGAGGGAAAGAGAGAAAGGGTGAGGGAGAAAGAGATGTTTGGTTTATCTCTATCATCCCCAGCCCACGCAGTGTGATTACTGTCAGATCCATGCCTGACCTTCAACCACAAATCTCGGCATCACTTACGGGATGATACCAACACAAAAAGAAGGAGAAAACACATCTAAAATAAGAACTTAATGAGGCATCAAATGTCACGGTAGAAATGTCAAGGTAGGAAGCGTATTACGGGTAATCAAAGAAATGGTATTATACAAACGTTATATGAGTTATTATTCTCAAGACATTGTTAATTGTGAATTCATTGGACATATACAGAAAGTTAGAGCTTGACATTTTTGTCTATTTATTCTGTTCGGTTTCCTATCTTAACAACAGAGTTTCAGTCCACTACTATCAGGGGTTGTGTCAAGACGAAGTGAAGAGGAGTGTTCATGAATGCCAGGCTTCACTATAACAGGGGAAATTAGGAAATTATCTTATTGGTCACACACAAGCGGATCGGCTACTCCGAAACAAAAGGCCAGTTCAACGCCACTGAGCTTTTCATTGCCCTCTAAAACTGAGCCGTCTTTGATAAATCCAAGAGGACATTGTGGTGTGTCCTTATAAGCGTGGCCAAGTGATAATGCAACACAATTTGACATCTGTTTCTTAACATTAGGCCTTCCCCCTTCCCGGCACCATGTAGTAGTAGGGACCCAACGCTGAAAATGCTACAGTAAATCAAACTCACTCTCACAGCTATTCCACAAATATCATCCCAATAATTCTTACCATACAAATAAATCTGTGTCAGACAATTTTGAAAAACTATTGAAAATCATCCTGGTAAAATATGAACTGACCTTGCAAAAGTAAAGGTTGGGTCACAAGTTTAAAAATCGGTCAGTAAGCAGTGAGATTTTCTTTCAGAAAACATGCGCAACACATACAGCAAAGCCTCTCCCTATTAATCCTTTAATCAAACTGATTGAACAGAGCAATGTTCCTGAAATCTCTAAACTCTGTTTTGTTTGATCTAATTCAATATGATGTAATCTTTGGCTACTTTCCATAGCAGCCATGACACACTCCACTCTGTCCTTCTGAGATGGTTAATCAGCTGGATTGAAGGCAAAACAGCTCTCTACTATCCTTTCAGCACTCAAGTATTTTCGACACAATCACAAGTAGAATCATTTCTTTCAGACCGTGGTATTCTTGTTGATTATTTAGTGTGACAGCCATGAAGAGTTTTACTATGAAAGCGAGGGCGCTTGCTGTCTCTGACCCACGCCGCTGTACTAACCAAACAGCCAGGCAGGACGAGCTTAAAAGTGCTGTTGAGTTGGTGGCCGGGGATCTGGAGTGACGGCTTATTTGAGAGATTTACTGTGGTGTCACTTATGAGGCTTCAAGGAGAGGTCTCGCTATTGCTTAAGCCTTGAGACTATTAAAGCTAAAACATTTTCATTGATCAAATGTTTAAATCTGACAAAAAGTAAATCAAGTGACAGCGCAAGTGACCATCAGCCTAACAAAATGTGAGAACTAACTTGATCCCAAGGCAAGTCTGTGCTATCTCGTCTTAAACGGTTATGGTACCAACCACCGTCAACGTCTCACAAGATCTATTGAGCTCTCCGCATTTATATACCCTTAAAAAAACTTCACAAGACATTTCAAAGGTAAAGCTTCATGAAGTAGAGTAGATTTATATTGTACATACAGTATGTGACATAAGATGAGACCCATACATTTGAAAACCCTCTCATAGGTGTTTTCCCATATTTGGTTCTACAGAGCAAGCTGGGCTGTGTAAATAGATACAAACATTACATTTATTTATCATATACAGTCCTGTGCAAAAATCTTAGGCATATGTAAAAAAAAAAAAAAATGCTTACAAAAATAATGAAATGAAAAGTTTCTAAATATCAAAAGAATTACTATAAAGAGCAGTAATGTAAAACACTATTGCAGAAAACTGCATCTAAGACCAAATTTATTTAAAGGGTGCCTAAACCTTTTGCACAGTACTGTATGTGTAATGCTCTTTGAAAATTCAAATAAAAGAATATAATGTTGACACTGCAAAATCTGAGTCAAATTGAAGTAGATCTGAATCTGAAACATCTGAATTTAGCACTGCACCGCTAATGCCGCTAATACATTACACTACAGGATACTTAACATCTTTTGTCATGTACTGCAAAATGTGGTACAGTAGTAACACAGAGCTCAGGAGACGGCCCGCTATACTTGAGAGTGATGTGAGTGGAGTGATTGACAGTTTTCAATGAGATGACATGGCGACCCACACAGCCTTATTAGCCCAGTACGCCTGTAGCAGCAACTTTAAACTAGAGAGGCTTGCAAATCTGAGCACGGTCACAGTCCACGCCTCTGCAGCTAACCTTGTCTGAGGTTAACCAAGGGGAAAACGACTGCCACGGCGAGAGCATCACTTAATTGGTTTGCAAGCTTAATTAAAAGCTGGTATTTTGAGAGCAATCTGATTGTAGAGCTAATATAAATTAAGCCTCTTAGGATAAAACCCCAAAAGTGGAACAAAAATAGAACTTTCAAAGGCAATTGTGAGAATTATTTTTGCCGCCTTTCCATTTCTCCCTGAAGCAGCTTAGTTTGTTATCCTCAGGGGAGACATGGTAGTGATTGTCCCAAGCCCCTGGCTATTCAATAGAAATACATGGGAAGACAAAGCAGGAATATGTCTGTTATTGACCGAGGAGATGACAAAGTAGTGGCGCTGAGCAGGTGAGAAGAGCACACCCACCAAGCTGACTCACTGTAGCCCTGCTGATTAACTGCGTCCTTCAGCTTCCAACAGACATTCAGTCACTACAAACACAGTCTGTCATGTGACCTCAGAGTCGTGCCCTTTCCAAACCAATCACTGCCATTCGGAGCAGATTCCCCGAACCACTTCCCTCAACCTCCTAACACTTAACACATACCCGGAGAGACAAATGTGGCCTTTTCTCTCCCCGTTATACATGCTGCGTGAAAATATTTTCCCTCGTAAGCTGAACAGACAGCAGAAGACACTGAGAGAGACAGGGGAGAAGAGCTGCCTTACAATACGTCCAATGTACTTTTACAGCGCTAAAAATTCTAATTGTTTCAATGGAAATGATGCATTATTGCATGCTCATAACAGACGGCTTAGCATGTTTTTATTGCTCATTTCTCTGAGCACTACCAGTTAAAAATATTTCATTTTTTAGCAAAAGAGGGCGGTGCTTCAAACTGTTTTTCAATAGTCTCATAGCAACAGCAGTAGCCATAACCAGCACTACTTACAAGAGTCAAGTTTAGTGCTGCTGGCTAAAAAAACGAGGTGCCCGATGGACTCAGGACCCTATTCTTCAATGCCCTTTCAACAAAAGTAGAACACACACAATGTAAACATAGCTCTCGTTCTTCTTAAGTAACGGAGGCTCAAAAACACCTTCAGCTGTCTCCCACGTAGCTTACATAAGGTATTGATTTGAGTGTGCCAGAGCTTGGGTGGAGAGATTAAAATCTTAGAAAACGTGCCTGTTTTTGTTATTGTTAAGTCAAATATCAATACATTAACTTTTAACATCCCTTTAAAATGTGCCGACCTCGCCTTGCCGTGAAGCTTAAGGAACTGAAGACGTGATCACAGAAGTGGTAATTGAGACGGTGCTAGCTGCTGTCCCCGCCTTGCAACGAGAGATAAAGACAAACAAGACAGATATTTGCAAAACCAGTAAAATGATATTCAAGAAGTGTCAACAGAAATCAGTGGGGAGATTGCGAATTTTCTTTTATTTATATGATTAGTAATTTATTCAAACTCTACAGGGTAACAAGGTATGACAGGAGACGAAAAGGAAATGAAAACAAGGGCACTAGAACAGACATAAAAAAAAACATTAAAAAAAGCTCAGAGAGACAATTTCTGACATAAATGAAATGTACAGATGAAAGGGGAAGACAAGATTATGAAGCAGCACCTCTACATCTCTTTATTCACATCAATTAAAGGGTTTATATAATGCCGAGGAAGACCCATGTCTCATCCTACGTCTCTCATGGCCTGTCAATTCATAGATGAGGTTGTGGTCGTGGATGAGGGAGGAATTGAGAAAGAACGTTCAGGGACGACTCAGACCCGCTGGTTTACCCGGAACCAACGCTGAACCGTGGCCGTGAACATTGCGGCTCTGTCTTTAGCGTCATTTTTCGACATGATGAATCGAGCAGATCCATGATCGACCTCTCGGGCTGCTTAAATAAACGGTGTACAACTGTGCACAGGCAAATTATCTGGATTGCTTGAACCTGGCTTGGATTAGCCAGATCACGGTAGCTTGAATTCGGTTTCGTGGAAGCGCTTTAGCCCCGATTGACTTGTTAGGTTAACTCAAACCAGGCTTGTGAGATTAATCTCCATTTTTCTAAACCTGCTTTGTGGAACAGGCCCCAGGAGGCCACCCAGCACCTGGGCCTTAGGATGAACACACACAGCCAATCAAGTGCACATAGACACACACTTACAAATACACACCAGGGGGTAATGAATTCAACAGTGGGTGCATAGAGAAGGTGCCGGCCAGAGAACGGAAAAAATATGGATGATAATGACAAATAAATAAACAATCAAACAACACAAATAATAACTGGTCCTTAAATTGAGCCCAACACATCTGTATCTATGGGCTCTCAATATAGTCCAGTTCTTCACATTGTAGGTATTACCTTACTATTCCATGAACAAGTGAGAAAGACACCTTCTCACATGCTACTATTGCATAGTAGAATGTGCCAGTCCTCCAACAACGGGGCGTACCGTATGATATAAGTGATGACGATCGGTTGATGGGAGGATGTACACTATCGCCCTACTCTCCACAGTACTGATGAGTAGCACATCTTTAGCAATCATGCAGGAAATGAGGGCAGAGATTCTCCCAGTTCACACTTCTGAAGAGCTTGCATAAATGTTGTCCTGCTTGTTTGGCTAAGTCCACGATCCTCACTGGTAGAAAGAGCTGGTTGCTTTTTGAGATGATTCAGCACTGTTGTGGAGCCACGGTATGACAACTCAGTTGCACATATCTTACACTGAACAAGACTGTGCTTTATTCTCTTGACGTTTGCCCACGCTGGGCTTTTGTGTGGCTTTGATATGACATAATTGCTACTGAAAGCAGATATTTCGAGGATGTGTACAAAACCTTGCCTTTTTTCTCTTATATTTAGTATGTTATTATTTCTATAACATTACATCATGATGTCATTATTTCTGAAACTTGTTTTAAGATTTATCTTTTAAGATGGAATTTTATTTTATTTATCACATTTTGTTTTATCACATTTTCTGCCATTTTACAAAACAAACGTAACAGAAAATGAGCCTGTACTGAACATTATTTCATTTTGTAAATTGCTCATGAATGCTAAAATAAAACACACAATGCGAGAAAAAGATATGAGTGTGCCAACATGGTAGATGAAAAGGTACAGACCAACTATGTAATTCTTCACTCTCTCATTGTGCATACCAAATCTTACATTTCAAATTAACATGGCTGCATCTTTCCATTTCCAAAGGAGCGTATGAAAGAATCCTCCACTTCACTGGATATAATGAGATTCTCCACCACAGTACTAAAACACCACAGTGGAAAAAGTAGTCTGTCTGTGTGACCAAAAATAGAGATCTCGTTTGTATTGCCCTTTTTAACACCCTACTCTGACCATAATTGCAGCGATGAGAAGCTACTGCTCTCAAGAAAATACGGCCACTGACCAGGAAAGATACTAAAAATTAATGTCATTTAATTGATAATTTAGTGTCTTTCTCATCCTTATCCTCGGGCTCAAGTTTTCCAGATACAATGGTTACATTATCCGGATGAGGGACGGAGAAAGTGGAACGTGAGCATGAAAATTCCTCATGCTAAATGGGTAGATGTCGAAGTCAATATCCTGACAAATGCATCTTCGCAACAGATCAGTATCCAAAGACTTAAGTATAAAGAGAGAGGAAGGTTTTAATGTCACAAAGCCTGTCAATACAGTAGAATTAAATGGTCTCCTGGAGCAAGCGCAAAACTTCAAAAGAGGAACTAAATTCAGTAGTAATGCCTTTCTGTCTCAAGCCTGATTTATGCTTCTGCGTAACTGTGTACATGCGCGGGTGTCGGCCGCAGACGTCCGCATTGGTGTTTACAAACATACTTGCACTTAGCATTAACGTGTAGCCCCAACACTAACTCAACGCATTGCTGAGGTTTGGGAGGTGTGGGGGTCTACCCATCTGCAAGCATCTGCGGGCTACACTTACCCATAAAATCCTTTTCTGCGTAGCTCCACGTAAACGTTTACGTGTACCTATTTGATTGTTAAGTAGTTAATGTGCACGATCTCTGTCAAGTCTAATGATAACTTAATAGCTTGTTTTGTAGGAGTTGAAATGTTCAGTCTAAAGAGTAAATAGCTTCCTAATAATGTTAAAATGACTTGGGGACTCAGTAGCAAAGGCTTTTATTTGTAGGGCAAGGCATTTTGAACACCTTAACTATTGAGAGTGACTGAATGGGGCCAGTGGATTTGTGCTGCAGGTAAACAGGGAGGGGAGGCAGCTTACTGACAGACTGTGGCTGTGACATCACCCTGGAGGGGTGATGGAAGTGCAGGTGCATGCTGGTCCAGGCAGCACTGCTCAGGCCTCATCAGTCAAACAGTATGCTGGCCCTGGAGCATCCTAATCTATCAAAGTGAGGTCAGGATGGCCATGCAATACCACCAAAGAGCTCTTTGCTGGTATCTTAGCTATTGTCCCACTTTCTTACTTTCTTACTAAGAAAGTCAACATCATGATGTCCCAATGGAACTTGCAAAGCTATGAAGACATCTAATACGTTTCTTATTATGATGTTACCTTAAGATGCTATGATCTTTGTTTCCCGGTTTGTGTTTAAGACCAAAGAGCATGCGCCTGTGCCTCTCAAATCAAAGCTCACATTGAATATGTTGATGCATTGCCGCAGATAGTTGAGTGGAAGGTTAATCTTTGTGCCCTTTTCAAGATGGACCGAGCAGAAAAATCAAAGAGCAGAATCAGCCTGGCTGGTCGAGCATTGCACAAAGCAACAACGTTGTAGCAAGGAAAAGGCTGGGTCACTTCACAGTGAGCAGCCAAGAGGAACAGATTGCCTCTGCTCTGCATGATCACAGTAGGGACTGGCCTGAAAGGGGTCTTTGTTTGCCCGGGGGGGAAGCCAGAGTGGCCTGGCTTGGCTGCACTGGGTGGCATGTGGTCTGGTCTAACTGGGACTGGGGTGGCGTGGGAGGCTATACTTTTTGCTGCAGGCCCTTTCCCCCCCCATCTTTCAAACCTCCACTCAGTCATGCAGCTCTGGGATTCACTGGGAGCTATGATGTCATTCAGTGCTGCAAGCAGTGGGCAATCTCCCTAGTGGGCCTTTCTAAAGCAAGCCTGTACAAAGTCTGAGATTTAGAACAAACGCTTCAAATATTCAAAATGTGATTTCCTTGCTGAATCAGCGATACAAACGCTTATAGACACAACGTATTCCCAGGTCAGTCTCACTTCTTGATATATTTGTTGTACTCTTACATGCATAGACACATTTTCTCTCAACTCTCGATGGAAGATGGTCAGGAAACTAATTAGCCGGTGTGATAACCCTTCTGTCTATAAACGGTATCTGCGCATGTTGGGCTGACACATATTCACAGGAAATTTAAAAAAATAAAAACTTTTTTTTTAAAAAGTTGGATAACAAGTTCACTCCCACATAGTGTGACAAGCTGGGGTACTAAGCTGAGGATGATGCTTTATGACGGTGGGTTTAGTGGTGAGCATCTATCTCTTCACACACACGGAGAGGGGTGGTCCCAGAAGGAACACTATCATCACCTACTTTACTCACTTTACTGCCACTGTGCTTGGGATAGAAGAGCGGTCATAAAATGAAAACCTCAAAGCCTGTAGGATGGTGCATAGAACATCCTCACTCAGCAAAGGGAAACTACAACTGGGAAATCAAGCTGACTGATTTCTGAGCATTCCACAAGATACAGTATTTATCCTGGGCGATTTGGAGTCTATACCACCAAACTGACACGGATTAGACAGCAAAAAGGGATTCATGGGTGTAAATGAACATCAAGATAAGAACAATTACAGGGATGTAAATGCTAGAAATAATTCACTGATGCCTTTGATAGAGTCTGGTCTTTTTCCAACCTGGAACAAAATCAACATTCAACTCATCAATGAATTAATGCCAGAGAAACATCTGTGCAAGTTACCTCATCATCACCCTTTGATGTCTAAATCCACCATAGAAATATCCAACTCCTCTCTGAGAAAGATAATAAGTGGAGAGGAGGTGCATGGGTCTTCATTAACTCACTCATTTTTTTATTTTAATGTTTTACATTTTTATACCTTTTCACTGCCACATCCAGTTGTGCGCATTGATATCAACTTTTTATCTAAAGTTTTGCACCGGCAACAGATTCCAGCTTATGCAACAAGATTGGGGACAGGACCACCCTCCAGGGGTTGTGAACCCCCTTGCTGTCTATGATTAGAAGTTAGAGTTCACATGAACATCTGTGCTCAGACGTCCCAAACAGTCCTTACTGTCTGAAAATATATTCACTATCTTCAATGATCATCCTTTCTTTAAATTAGATGTTTACCACTGTGTTGCCCTCGTGGTTATGGAAGAATAAGCGTCTTGGGTTGACTGATTAGACATTGAAGAGTGAAAGTGGGTCGTTCCCATCCCACAGAAACAAGACGGCAACTAAAGCTGTATTAATCCTGCCAAACAAGGCTCTTGCTTCCATTTAACTTGCTCTAATTGATAAATGCTTATAATCAAATCTTAATCCCTGCTCTGGGGAGAATGGAAAACAAATAACAGCAGTCTTTTGAGATCTCAATATGAGTGAATGCAGATGCGACGCATCACCATCCATTCATTTTCTTATTTTAATTCAATGATAAGAGACAGTGGAACAATTTCAGCCCATGGGCACAGCCCATATTAAAGTTGTCTGAGCTACAGTAGTCAACACAGTAATACACACTTGTGTACACCCATGTGTGGCCAAGGTGGAGTCAGAAAGGGCCAGAGGGACATGGTCCATATGGATGTGTAATGGAAATCCAGTGAGGGTTAGTTGATCAGAACAAAGCATTTACGCAAGCACACACGCACGCACGCACGCACGCACACACAAAATATTCTTTAGCTGAAAGAAACAACTCTTTTAACTTGTTTGTCAAAGCCCAAATTTGCATCAAAAAATATACCCAAGTTTCTGCTAGAGTACCTAATTCATGGTGAATCAAAGGATTATTTCTAAATTAGATTCATTAAGTTTTAGAAAATTCTGCACCATCTAGTAGCTTATATCTGTGAGGGGGTTTAGAGAGAGAGGCTGGAGTGTGTGTGTCATTAGGTTTTATGGGCAGATATAACTGTGTTGTCGGCATAACATAAAATTTGTGTTATGCTTGCACATAATATTTCCAAGTGAAAGCATGTAAATGGAGAATAATAAAAATAATAAAAATTGAACCCTGCAGGACATCAGAAGTAACAGCTGCTGAGGATGAAGATGAGTTGCCTATGGGGGCTGAAAATGTTCTGTTGGAAAGGGAGGCGCTGAACCACCGAAGAGCTACATCCCTGAGACCAATCTAATAAAATGGCATGGTCCACAGTCTCAAAGGCTGCACTAAGGCCTAAAAAGATTGAATTGGAACACTCCTCATCATCAGCCACTAAAAGAAGGCCATTGGTCACTCTGAGGAGAGCAGTTTCTATTCTATGAAGTGCTCTAAAACCAGACTGGAATTTCTCCAAGATATTGAGTCATACCACATTTCTAAAAGCTTGGATAAAAAGGTAGTTCGGAGATAGGCCTGTAGACAAGAGGTCAAGACTTGGTTTCTTAAGGAGGGGTTGAACCACTGCATCTTTAAAACTGGCCTATTGATAATAAAATGCTCACAGTAACTGATTCAAATACCTCTTTGACAAACTTGGTAGGGTGGATAAGGTGGGACAGGTGAAAGACCTCATGTGAGACATGATCACCTCCAGGACAAGGGGAGCAATGGCTTCAAAACAACAGTGACAGATAGCTCCCTATCAGTGGGTGAGATATGGAGTCTTACATCCTACACTTTTTTGGTAACACAAATTGTTTGCACTTTTCAGAGGCTTTGATACAGTAACTAGAAGAGGGGTCAACAACAGAACAACAGTGAAAAGGACAGAGACAGACAGAGAAACAAGCCGCTCTTGTATTCGTCACCACTTTCTGATATATCAGTATTATGTCCTTCATAATATCATAGAATATTTGCAGTTTATCAGCTCCATTTGCGTTCAGCATCTCTCGAAGTGTTTTCATCTGACGATGGCAGGGGGGTTTTGTTCTTTGTTCTTGATTAATCAGCTGGCAATGTCATCTCACACTGACACAGCAAGAGTGTTGTCTAACTTCCCTAGAGAGAAAGGTGACCTCGAGCTCTTGAAGACAAGAGTCCTTTAAGCTTCACTAGAAGTCCAGAGAGAACTGGAACTCCAGCAAACCACCAACCTTGAGCCCAAAACGCTGATCTCATTACGACCATGCAGTCATCCTTTTAAATGATCAGAGCCCCTTTCAGCCTGCCTCTGATCCACTGGGATTCATTCCTTCTCTCCCAGCCCTGAGCCCACTGGAGCACTAGCGCTGGATTAGCAGAGTGTGCTAATGCTGTACCCTTCAGGCACTAATTAATGTACCAGAACAAGCAGATTTTCATCTGCAGGCTGTATTGTTCACTCTGATGTGCATGTCACTTACTGCTGTTCTTCTGTCCTTACTGGCACTCTTCGTTGTAAATACATGAAGGGAAGCAGCCGTTTGTTCGGGGAATTGAAATGAGAACATCAGGGGTGACAGCTCTGACACCCTTTCCTGGAGAACTGGTCACCTTTGGAGCATCGGACGATACCGAGGTATATCGGCTTGCATGTCAGTTATGCTGACAATGCACAGATGTAAGGTGGTGTAAGGAAGTAAAAGTAAAAGGATATCATAGAGAAAGGATTATCATTAAATTATCAACATAATACACTAATTCATAGTGTAAGTTGCCTTGCTATGTGTCATGATAAGTGTATTGAGTGTTGAGGTGAGACACATAGCTGAGAGCAGAGAGAATCTGAGCACACATTACGCAGCACACCTGGGGAGCAATGATGAAATGGGCAGTTGCCATGGAGATGAGGTGCTACAGCATCCCAGAACTCCAAGGACGTGGAAATGTCATTTTTCCTTGGCTGTCTCTCAGGAATACACGGGAATACAAATCACACAGATGGCCTTATTGTATGGTCAACCAATGTCATCCATGTATGTGGTTGACGTTAAGGCACACGTTTCACATGAGAGGATTGTTCACATACGACAGACAACAGAATATAGAGACACATTTTCATATTTCCACATTTTCATAAATTCTAAATGTGGCATGTTTTCCCATAATCCTCTCAGGCCAGCAGTTACATAAAACATCTCGATTGAGAGAAATAATCCACTACAGGATATCAGAACAGGGTCACAGTGAAATAAACCTGCAGAGTGGGTTGTGATCTAAACATTAAGGAGTGTGGTAGTGGAAAAATGGAGATTGCATCACAACACAGCTAGAAAGCCAGCGCAGATGTAATCAGCTAGCATCTCTACAGCTGCTCATGCTCAGAGAAGACCTTCCTTGTATGTCTGGGATTATTAAATGGTTTCATCAGTCAGACGGTCTTCTACCCTGAAGGCCAGTGCAGAAAGTGCAATGTACAGTTTACCCGCTTTGAATGTCACTGGTATTTCAGAATCTGTGATTTTTTCCCCGGCTACCTCTGTGACCTTATTCCTTATATGGTATACTTCAGGCATCCATCAGTGTTCATAAACTGACAGATTGTGAAAGTGCCTAAAGAATATTACATTGTCAGTTTGGCAGTCTACCATGTCCCCTCTCTCTTTCTCGCAGAGCCGCCCCACAGACTTTGACTCATCAGCCAATAACCTTGACGAATGACCTTGAACACCCACACTGAGCATAGCAATACTGACAAGATTTACAAAGCAGTTTAGAAACTGGCCTTCAATCTGTTCCATCTGCGACTTTCCCGATCATGAAGGGCTACCGTCATTCATATATGATTCACCAGCTGAACATCTATGGGGCTGTTTGATAAAACCAGTGGGTTGGTGCGCTACAGAAATGTAATATTGCATGGCTGTTGACTCAGTATTGGTAGCAATCTGATGCTGTACCTGTCTTGTTGGGGCAGTCCTATCATGTTGACCAGCTTGTCCTGGGATATTTGTGATTCACACAGTAAAGTGTCTTGCAAAAAGCCATGCTATCTCATTTCTTCATGGTGAAATGAATAGTGGATTACTGCCAGTCAGGATGAAAAGCGAAATCACCACTATCCCCCACAACTAGGCTAAAAGGAAAAGTAGAGCAGTGCAATCTGCCAAGCACTGTCCTGAGGGACAAATACAGTGTTCAGCATGTATATACGAGCAGAAAAAAAAAATATCTGTGCCTGTATGAATGGAGCCAAAGAAGCTGGTATTGAACAGCTCATGTAGTCTGGAAGGAATCTAGAATAACCTGTAGATTAGGAAGAGAGGGGTCGTCATTTTCTTCAAATACCAAGATCAAAATAGCAGACACCGGGAAAAAACTAAAGTGTGTGTGCGTCAGTGTGTATCGCTGATAACTTTGAGTAGCTGTCCGGGCATGACAGAGAGGGAGCAGATTCTTCCAACACAAATTGTCTCCTGCAACAGAGGTGTAAACAGACAGCGTATCACAGAGATATCATCATTCTGGTAATGATCTGCATCATCCTCTACAGCAGACAGCATGACAGAAGTATCAACCGCCTCCGCTGATTCAGAGAGACAAACATAGAACGGGTTTGACAGCAACAATCGTGCCATGACAGAGAACACAGAGAGATGCTAATTCAATGATGGGTGACAGGCGTTCTCATTTGACCTGGACAGTGTTCAACAGAAACGAACAAAGCTGAAATGGTATCAGTGTGCTATAAGCCAAATAAGCCAAATAAGCCATAAATGCACACGGTCCTTGTTTTATGTACCCCGGTTCCTAGACCCTGGCCACAAGAGTGTTGGTGATAAATCAAATCAAGGTGATGTCTGGAGTGAATGAAGTCGGCAATGAGGTATTGACTGCAAAGTCTGGCCAACTGTCACAGTTCAAACAGGGCCTGACAGTTGGCTGGTAATTACTGCACAGTTCACAGAAACCTTGGCAAAGACACACGCTCATATTTTCCCTACACGACAATTCATAGAGCTCAAGACTTACTTCAACTTCACCTCGTAAAACTTTAGAGAGCAATATGTTGATTTCTGCCAAATAAGCAACCATCACCCTTGGCTTTGCTCAAGGTATTTAGTTTACAATATGTAATACACTGTCAATTTCACAGTATAGTATATTCATTTCCAAATATGCAACATCCTCTGTATTCAGTAGACATAGTTCATCATATCTTCACTCATCCATTATTCAACCACTTGCCTAGCCCAAGCAGCAATGTAATTATTGCAAACCAACAGCAGAAGTTCTCTCACTTCCCCAGGGGCTGAATGGTGACTGTCAATCCCGCTATGCTGTTGTTATGTCCCTATGCACATCATGCTCTGCGAAAATTGGCAAAACTTTCTTTAGGACAACAACAAGTATGAAACAAACGGAGGCTGCTGATTAAGAAGTTAAACACCACGCAGTTGCTGCAGTAAATACAAGTGAATATCCTAATGGAGTCATTAAGCTTAATGCCAGTACTTACTTGTGCAGATAATCTAGAATAATCTCTACTGGAGCACATTTTCAATGTATCGCCCACAGACCGCAGCACTCATCATCCATGATTGGCATCACAATTAGCCTAGGGCAGTCACAGGCCGGCAGCGACTGTCTGAGACTGCTCCCACTCAAGGAGAGGGGTAATGGGATGTCCTGAAGGGCACTCCTGGGGGCTTTCCATAAAGCTCTGCCGCCACTCTTCTGTTAGCTACTCTCATTAATTATAGAGGCCAGTTAATGCCTACTGTATGAGAGACATTTCAGGAAAGCCCACAGGAGCCAGGGAGGAGAGCAGTGGTCAAGGAGGAAAAAAACCCTCAACAATTCAGTCAGGTGGGAAACTTAAGTGTGAGACTCTCTGATGAATCCCACACTGAGAAGATACAAGCCTCAGCATGTTCTATCAACAGTTTGATGGCTTGACTCAGAACAAAGTTGTGTTGTGTGTTTCTCCTTCCTGCCCCCCCCAACTCCTCTCCAGGCTTTATTATCATTAGTAACAAGGATTATATTGATTTGATATTGTCCTTTTATTGAACATTGGCCAGTCGATGCCGTCCTCCACCTCTTGGAGAATTGATCATTACTATCCTGGTTGTTTATGGGAAGCCCTTGACCTGAATTGATTATAATGGGACATTACACAAGTATACGTAAATATGTTGTTGTTATATATAAATGGTCAAAAAGATGGTTTAAAGATATTTAATAGCACCACGAGATATTGTAGGCAGCTTCAATCCAAAATTATCAGCACCCTCCTCACCCTCTGTAAACCTTAAAGCTGCTGCAACACTATGACTGGTGGAGGAGGAGGAAGTGCCAGGGTGCAGATGAAGTGCAAATACGTTGGTTTACCCAACACAACTTAAGAGGAATGGAAGCGCTTCATAAAGAGAGTGTACACTGCAAATGAAAACAGAGTATATGAGGAAAAGCAACTGTGGATAAATATAGAAAATGAACATAAAAGTATCGCCAATTAGAGAATACAAGCAATGTGTGTACAGTGAATACAGGATATACTGTGCTGAATGATCCCAAAGAAAGGCTTCTGTAGGGAGGGCACTGACAGATGAGGTAATGATGATCACAGAATGGGTTCATGATTCATTAGCTTTGCGTTGAGCTTGAGGCAGCATGCGGGTGGAGGTGGCTAGGCCATCTCTTCCATAGAGTTAAGTCTCTATACCTGCACTGTGAGGAACCTGCTAGTGCTAAAAATAGCTGAGCTCACCACAGGCTGCACCGCAGTTAAGCATCATCAGCAAACCCACAGCCCACAGGACAGCTATTGATCTCCACATTGATTGGACTATCTACTCTCATTGAATTCCAATTAGGACATCTCCTCCTTGTTTAAAATGCTTGCTTTTGCTTTTTCTATATTATAATCATACCACCTTCACATCATGCAAGTTACCCCCCAAATAAATGACATATTATAAAAAAGAATATATTTTTTACATTAAATGAATATTTCATTTAAAGTATACTGAGTGTACAAAACAGCCTCCTTCCTACTGTTGAGTTGCACCAGATTGTAAAAACTAAACCCTCTTTAACGTCTCCTCACCTTCACCTCCATCTGCGCTTCATGACTGAAGTGGATTTAATAGGTGAAAAGGACTCACATCTTTCACCTAGTCAGCCTATTCAATGGAAATAGCAGGACTGCCCCAATGTTTTTTCCATTCAGTGTAGAGACCTGAATTAAAACACAAAATCGCAGCAGCAGCAGCAGCAGCAGCACACAGAAAATGTATGAATGTTTCTGCACTGTTTTAAAAAGACTCTTTCTTTTCTGTTCCCTTCTTGCACTGAATACACCCAGAGAGGCCTCGGGCAAACAATCACGCTTCCCTTCCAAATGAGTCGGGAGACCGGCGTGCCGGGTAGCTGTGCAAACAGCCTTTTATTCCCCTCAGCGGCACCTGTCTCCTACCCTGGGGACAGCGGGGAGCTCCAGGAACGCCATGTATTGAGAGGGAGAGGGAAGCACCGCTGTTGAAACAATCCCCTCCACACTGCTATTCTGCTGCCATATGGCACACCTCTGCCTCTCCACTCAGCCCAAACGCAGACGGCTAAGACACACAGCTCCCGCCAAAAGGATAAAGTAATCACTGCCTGATGTCTCGTTTGGAACGGTGCTGTTGATTATAACCGCCACCACATTTCTAAGACGATGTAGCTCATGTCACAGGCGCATACCACACATACACAGTACAGTAGGCGAGAAAGATGAGAGAGAGAGAGGGTAACACAGCATTGCTCAGAGGGTCAGATGAGGCTTGTACACGTGCTTTTATTGGATATTCTTGTTCGAAGCATCTTTCCTACTTTTTTATTCTGTATGCAGTTCTTATTCCAAGACCTCTGATAACCCACGATATATTTTCTTTCAAAGCTTATATGAAAAGCTCAAAGTAAAGGACAGACAAGACATGAAGCAATAAGATCAACAACGGGTTTTTTACATCAGAGAGGAGGAGGTGGAGTGCATCTGGCTGCTCAGAAGACATCAGATGCTCTATTCAGTCAGTCGTGATACAAACAAACCCCAGAGAGGCATCCACACGAACAGACATAGATACACACCACTGTTAAACCCATATCCCATTTCAGTACACACTTAAGAGTTCAAGTCTGAGCCATTCTGGTCTGAAAAATCAAAATGTCGGCAATTATGAGGCTACAACTCACCACGGAGGTACCACCACTAACTCTAGGCCACATCTAGCGTGCCCTCAAGACACCAATTCAGTTGTTCAGCGCTTAATAGTACCTAATGTGATGGTCTCGTGTGAGCATGTGTAAACGGTCTCTATTACAATTACAAAAATGACAGGGCTGCAAATGGAATTTTCTGAACGAAGCGAAAAGACGCCTGCGATTGAGTCCTCCATGTACTCGCTGCGCTATTAGTCAGTGAGGCGTGTAGGCAAGTGCAGACAGAGGGCACTCTCTCCACCACCCCCACCCCCCACCCCCCGCCCCCCTCGTGAAATCTCAGAGGACAAAGAGTGGCTGAGGCGAGAGGAGAGGAGAGGAGAGGAGATAGTAGGGCTCTAACCTGGCTTGCTGTCTTGTGTAGCCACGCACACGCAACCCAATAAACCAGGGATGACGGGTTCGTCTCACCTGAACTGCTCCCTGACAGCCATCTAGCCAGATCTAGTAGGCACATGCGCTGTGATGGGCCAGTACCTGTTCATGAGCCTTACTCAGGGGAAATAGAACAAATGAAAACTAGATTAGTGCTAGTTACACGCTTGTCAGCTGTGAGCTTCTTGGCAAATAACGCAACAAGCCGTCTAGATTACTGAAGTGCCAAGACAGCCAACAATGGCGACTCAGCTGAGGGTAACAAAGCAAAAGCACACCAAATAACAGTTGCAACAGTTAACAAAATTTTTGAAAAGTCACCTGAAAATATTACCAATAATAGTTCACCACTACAACTTAAGACCTACCGCTAACGCTGACATACCCAAGAGCTTCTACGGTAACATTACATCCACAACAAAGGGTTAAGCCCATTTACAAGAAAGAAATACTGTGCAAAATCTGATCTGATGTTGTAAAATGACTCGACATACCTCACCAGGGAACCAGGGAACTTAATCTCTTACCAGCTAGTGAAATACCTTGACAAGCATTCTGAAATTAAGGGAAATGTGAAATTTTGAAAAAAGCAATCTTCCAAGGCAACTTCAGTGACATTTAGCCCCAGCAGGAGCAGTAACTTATGAGCCATCACCTGGACTATAAATGTTACAGGCATTTCAGATATACAGTTCAAGAGGACCTCGTGAAAATCCTACAGTCTCCTAGCAACATCAGCACATGTCGAAGCCTGCCCTTCTGGCAAGCATAGGAACGCCAACACAAGACCTATATTTCAGTAAACATGGTTGTTCAGCACTCTTCATTTGGCACTGGTCGTGTGTAGAGTGGGTTAACGCACCTTCAATTCACTTTCAAAATGAGAAATTAAACTGGAACTCATATGTTAAAGGTCCCATATTATTGAGTTTTCATGATTTTGTTTTCAAATAAACTATGTCCCAGGATAAGAATAACGTTCTTCAACAATGTCTTCATTAAACATCTTTGATCATATACGTATATAAAAAGAGGAAATTTGAATTCCTATAAATTCCACTTTCTGATACTCTTACACTGTCATAGATCATCAATCTGTGATGTTGAATACATTCCATGACTTATTTTGTACTGAAGTGTTGTGCTTTACCTTTTTGCTGTATCCACTTTTGCTCAACCTGTCTCGTCTACCTCTATTTCAGTATTTCCTACATGTGCTGCAATTCCCACATGGCGTTCGGCGTCCCCCAGAGAAGGTACGTGAGCTTGCTGCATTTCAGCTGTGAGTTTCACATGAAGTAAAGATACCTTAATAGTGGATGTTGGATATTCGGTGTATACTTGTCAACCTTCAATAAAGTGTAAAGCATACAAGTAGAGATTGTTGAACGTCGGTGCAAAAATGATGAGTCCAGAAAGAAGCCCTTGCTCTTCGATTCTGAAGGACTGACACCAAAACCTGACGTTTACCACGGATGTTTTAGACAGTTGAATATGGAAATATCACAACATGACGTCAGGTCGTCAATATTTGGCCAGTTATCCGCAGGAATAAGATAAATATACCACCGAACATGGACCAAGGAAGATACATTGCCAATTGTTTTTTTAAGGTGTATTTTTCCTTTAATGATGCCTTCGTTCTCATTCACCAAATTCAATAAAAAAAAAACAAAATTCATTATAGATAAGGATCTTTTCATAGCAAAATGATTTTTTTTTTAATGCTAGATGAAAAAACACTTGCTGAATTGACTCCACCCCTGCAGTGGACAGCTGGTTTTGTGGCTTGTTGTGCATTTCCACTGGGCAGCCTCTTTGTCTCCTGTGTGTGTTTGTCCGACTCCTCTCCAGAGACACTCCTCTCCTCTGACTGCTGTGCTGACAAACGCACAAAGGAAAAGGAGACTGATTGCATGAATGAATAGCCGTTGTTAGTGTTATCTGCAGGCCCAATCACACGTGTGATAACAGCAGCCATCCAATCACCAATCACCAGGGGTAAGCCATTATTTGAATGTAAGGTGGAATAAATAAATACTATTAACTCATCTAGATTAATGGATGATGTGACATGCAAGTATACACACACACACACACACACACACACACAGACACACACACACACACACACACACACACACACACACACACACACACACACACACACACACACAAACGCATACTTTACAGACACACACAAATAACTCACAAACCAACTCGGTGCCTGTCATCTATCCACCCAGTGGAAATCAAAACCTGTCCTCTGGAGGAAAATCACCAGATGTGGGTGGCAAATTAGACTCAGATGAATTAAACATTCAGCGGGAGATTTTTCAACTCCGAATACCCACAACAACCAGCCCACCTCATCTCGACGTTGTGTTGCACCAATGCACACACACACACATCTCTCTCAAGTCTTCAGCGACTGTCTTCAGGCTCCTCCACTCTCTACCTTTCTCAGTTTTCATAAGAGGATTTGTTCAACCGTGAGCCGTGGCACACCTGAGAAGAAAGGGAGCTTTGTCACTCTTTTGAACTCGGGGATAAAAAGACACTGAAGGAGAGCGAGTGTGAGATCCAGAGAGAATGAACACGCCTCATACTCTCAGCGCAGCTTAAGTAGCCGTCTTCTCCACAGGCTGCCGGACATCGCCTCTACAGTGATGGCAGGATCTTGCATTTCTTTTAAAGCTAGACAGTCATTTGTGAGAGTGCAGATGGCTTTCCTAGTGGCCACTTTCACCAGGCTGCTCAAGATCAACCACCTTCTGCCCCAGTAAACAACACAAAGGGGGAAAAGCACATTCTGCCAGCATCCATGGTTTCAGAAGAGATCATATTTACTTTATCCTTATATGAAGCAGAGCCTAGTACCCAAACAGTGTGCTCTTAATTAAAGTGTTTCCATTCCTCAGTCGTTTTATTACCAATTCGTATTTTATTATTAGTTTTATTATTATTGCTGCAAACATCCCGTTCCACCTCTTCCCAAAGACTCTATTGGGTTGAGGTCTGGGGACTACAGGCCACGGGAGCAAACTCAAGTCCCTGTCATGTTTGTGGAGCCATCTTTAGACAATGTGTTCATAGTATCCATTGAAAAAGGGTAAACTGTGGCCCTGAAGGGATGATAAATTAGTACTAAGGGGCCAAATGATGCCAAGCAATCCCCGACAGTTGACACCAGCATGGATTCATGTCATTCACGCCTAAATCTGACCCTGCCATCACCATTCGGATGTTCACACAACATCCAACAACCCAATTGTCCAGTTTTCGTTATCACGTGCCATCTGTAGCTTCATCTTGTTGTTCTTAGCTGACAGGAGTGGACCCTATCTTCTGCTGCTGTCCCTTCTGCACACCACTGTTGTACCGAGTTGAGAGTCGAGCCATTCTCCTCTGACCTCTCTCAACAGTGAGGAGTTTTTGGTTTATGGCGCCATTCTCGGTAAACCCTAAACACTGTAGTGCACCAAAATTCAAGGAGGGTAGCTATTTCTGAGATGCTGGAAATAGCACCAGCGATTGTACCACATTCAAAGTTCACCCATCTTACCCATTCTAGGAACCGAACCTCCCAGTCTGCGTGCTTTAAACTTATGCTTTATTGATGAAGTACTCACTGTCTGGAAGAGAGAGCTGTTTTTTAAGGTACGCCGTACAAAGTGGATACTGAGTGTATATATACTCTCTTACTCTCTCTTTCTCTCTCTTTCTATATATATATATACACACACACACATAGCCCGCAGAGCATGCAGTGAAGTAAAATCTGCTGAGCAGAGAAAGAAAACATGATCTACTGGACTCTACTACTACTACTGGAAATGGAGGATAAGGGACATGGCAGATGTGTGGAGAGGAGACACAGCAATCATTACTTTAAGAAACTCTGCAGCAGAGCAGAACCAAGACTGATGATACAGAGAAAGCTGGGCTGTGGAGCAGAGGACATAAATAAGAGGAGGATGAAGGAAACAGAGAGAGAGAGAGAGAGAGAGAGAGAGGGAGGATGGGAGGTTAGGAGGTTAGGGATGGCTCAGCTCAGATGGAGACAGCTGGACAGAGCTTGACATGAGCGTGACATGCCACACCTTCACTACTATTCATCTCTCTCTCTCTCTCTCTCTCTCTCTTGACTTTGACTTCATGTACTACCAAAGAGACAATGATATCAGGTTGCTTGATGTGTTGTATTTTCATTTGTAAAGTGGTACATTTGTTTCAGCTGATATGTTGATGTTGTTGGTTGTTTTAAAAAATGAATGAATGAATGAAATCTGCCATTTTCTCTGTGGTTGTTTTTGCGTCCGTGTCCTCACCAGCGAGCCGCTCTTGCCTGTGTATCGGTATCAGAACAGATTCAATTCAATCCGATACTTACAGATACTATCAGTGCAACTCTACTCTCTTGTGTCATGTAACACTCAAGTGACTCAATCAAGATGTTTTAAATGTTAGTCTCTCCCTCTCTCCCTCTCTCCCCTGGCCCGTCACGGCTGTGAAACCATGTCTGATTGCAGCTCAGCACCTGGCCTGTGTACTGATGAAACACAGATTTGTATTACTCTCCAGCATAGATCTACCTTTGGCCTGGAGAGCAACCAGAGATAATTCCCATGTAACAACATCACTGTACTGACCTGCTGAATTGTGAAAACATGTACAACAAGAATCCCACATACACGCTGATATGGATTACATACAGTCCTGCAACCAAAGTCAGCAAATGGTGCCGTACTGCTGGTGGTCACTGTAAGTGTAGTGGTACCGGCATGTTCCCGTTTCCTCATTAGTCTGCAGAGGCACAGGGACTTGAAGTAGCGAGACAAAGGCTGGATTCTCTCCCCGAGGCCCAAAGACAAACAGGACCAGAGGGACGGGGAGGAAGGAGAGAGGGGAGGAAGGAGAGGTAAGGCCTGACGCTAATGATATCAATATGGATAGTGGTGCTAAGTGTCCCCCGATTCATTTCACTTTCATTTCCAACTCTTTCTTAGACCTTAAGAAACAGTTTCCTAAACAAGGTATTCTTGTACTGTGTGGGATCCCTGAACTACGAAATCAATCCTGAGCATTAAAATCTCATGCTCCCTCTTTTACAAAAATATTGAACTGCACTGCAAAATGATCTACTTGGTCCACACATACTGCAATGCCAATATTCAGCAAACATACAATCCCAATACTATTTTTTGGCAAAATCACGCAGCACCGTCTGCAAAAGCCGTCTGCTATCTGCTGTTCCTTCGCTGTGATCGAATAGGCTACGGTCGCAAACACAAGATGAGGACAGTTCCATAACGGAAAGACTACTCGTTGTAAAATATAACCCTGTTCCATGGTCCTAAACGCCGAGTCTGATGTAACATCTCAGTTATAATTCTGTTTGATTTCAGCTGACAAACTGCTTTTGAAGGCAACTCATATCTGGTTAGCTATCTGGCTTGAGGTGGTGCACTCCACTTGATGTGGATGGAAGATAATCATGTACCCTTGTGTGTCATCACTGCAGGTTACAAACACCCTTGATTATTTGTACTTGATCAAAGCTTGATTCGACTTTGTTTTTCCTCCTCCGTTTCACCATCCCCACCCAGGGCCGCGCCGCACCGTGTTAAGCCATTTATGAAGCCAGTGAAGTATATAAACATCACCAACAAGCTGTGCAATTTGTTTGCGCTACTATGGCTGGAGGCTCTCTCACAGCGAGGCTTGGCCCGAGCGGAGCTGTATAGGGGAGCAGGATCGTCAACTCTACTGCGGTCTCCTCCGATCCCGCGTCCGTCCGTAAACCGCGGAGATACGTTGTTCTGGTCAGGTTTACTATTCATGCCCCCAGCTGGAGCGTAACCTCAAGGCCCCTCTGTCACACAATACAGCCCAGACAGCACAATGGAGGACACAGCAGACTGCTATCGATGCAATGACAGACTGCCTGCCTGCTGCACCCCCCCCCCCCCCCCACCCGCCCCCCCACCCCCCCAACCTCCTCAAACACACACACAAAGAGACACTGGGGAATTATGAGGACATTTGGCAAGACCAACCCAAACAAACACATACACACACACAAAAAAAAAAATCAACCACATACAGTATAGTGGCCTCAGCCTGATGATATGACAGAGAGCGCTGATGGCATTTCGGTGAGACAAGTAGAAATAGAGAGACAGAATGTGTGTGTGTGTGTGTGTGTGTGTGTGTGTGTGTGTGTGTGTGTGTGTGTATGTGTGTGGCAAAAGAGTCATTTGGCAGCTGGTCTTCCACTACGCTGTTTCATGAATCCCAGGAAGTCAGTGCAGGTCAGTCAGAGTCTAATTGTAATACCCCCGCTGGAATTCCAGAGCTGTGAGAGACGCTGCTGAATCACAAGGAGAAGGTTAAGGGCCCCAAAATCTACGGCTGCAACAGAGCAGCGGCCCTCGCAACCTCGACACGACGCATCAACTCTTTCATTATCAACAAGACGTGGCTGAGTGACTGCAGCTTGCAAGTAGCTGCATCCACAGATCAAAAAAAAAAAAAAAAACCCATGAAGGGAATCAAGAGGGCTGCATGCCGATGGCGTCCTTCCACGCGTCTGCGGTGTAGACGCTACAGTGATGTAACCCTTAAATCGCAACCAGCCATGCGCCACAGGGCTCAGCCAATCGTGGGGGCCGGTGCCCAGTGACGCTGGTAAACACAAGCGGCGTCCTCCTGAGGTTACTCCTCATGAAACATTCAGACCTAGCACACATTTTAATCATTCATACGCAGTGCTGCAACAGTGTGTCAGCCGGCGTGAGCTCAAAACCACACACACATACGTACGTATAGTTGCAAGTACACGTGTACACACGCAAACACACGCAAACACACTGTGTGTCTGAGGGCAGTCGCTCCTTCAACCCTGGCTGACCTGACCTGTCAGTACTGGCTCAGGGTGCCTCCCAAGGTCCTGACAGAAGAAGAAGGTCTGATGAGCAGATGATGAACATTGAACACTGTAATGAACAGAAATCTTTCAGATGAAGATACTCAGTTACACCGATGCAGTCGGCAAAGACAAAACACAAACAAGGCAGAACGGGAGGTGCAGGAGGAACGCCTCCTAGAAAGACAAGTTTTGGAAATCTACCATGAGAATGGCATCACGACTCAACCTGGGTCAGGGGAACAGTGGGACAGTGTGAGGACAGTACCGGGTTGAGGTGGGCGTGGCATCAGTCACCTGACCACCAGTACCCTCCAGTGGCGGTCAGGGACCTTCCTGTGCTATTCTCTGAGCACTAACGGCTTGGCCTTTGTCAGGGATTTTGGAATGGGATATCCTGACCAGAGTGATCTCACATTTTGGCAGAGTAACCGTGGAGTCGCCGTAGCAACAGCTGAGACCCTGACACTATGTTTCACAGTAAACCCGCCCCCCCCTAACACATACACGCACCCCACCTCTTCACCAAGGAGGCCACTCAAGAGAGCCTCACCCTTGAAAACTGCTCACCCCTGCTTCTAGTTGGAGTTGGTATTGCCCCGATGGTTTTGGTATTACCCACTGGTCCCTACGCGGATGGGTAGAAAGCCCTCTTCTTCCACCAGATGCAAGTGGTAGCCAACGTGGTGAACTAATAATTCTCTTAGCACACTTCACACAACACACCACTTTGTTTTGGTTGGTTTCGAATGGGATGAAACTGCCCTAAAAGCTGCTGGTTGGCTAATCACAGGTTGACAGGGGTGTAAGCTATGATTATCTCTGCACCTGGAATACAGCGGGACACCGTATTGACAGACATTCAATAAATGCTCAATAAATGGTATCGCCGGTAGACAAGACAGTGGGGTGACAGGTAGCTTATTGATGAAGATATGAATATTGGACTGTGAAAAGCACATCCTACTCTTTCTATAAAAATAAGCTGTGACAAATGAAGCTCCTTAAAAGGCCACATAATGCTTTCAGGCAACACTTTCCCTGCATGTGTGTAGCTGCACTCCTTTCCTCGCGCTCCGCATCCTCTCCCACGCGCATAAAAACACACACACCTTTTCAACTGTTATACTCTGGCAACAAACAGACATGGAGCCTGTGTGTGTGTGTGTGTGTGTGTGTGTGTGTGTGTGTGTGTGAAACCGTGGCTTTTTCGAAGCTTTATGCAGAAGCTGGGAGACAAATCTTTAAAAAAGGACAGAAAACACACCATCAACAAACCTGAGCTACGAGGCCACTGGCTCATCAATAATGCATCGGACAGAACAAAATTACAAAAACGTTTTGAGTTTTGCTTCAGGAGCTGAACACACTTCATCAATTTCATTACATTTCATAAAACTGCAAGCACTTTTTGCGCATCGACTGTTAGAATGAGCATTGCAGGGAGAACTTGTACACAAAGGCATCATAGTTTGCAAGCAGAGTTAACCCACAAACAGAGCTATGCCATTTATGCCAGACCGTATGCCTGAATCCACCTCATCTGGTCCTGGCTGAACAATACTATTAACAACTGTGTAATCTTTACATCACCATGAGGCTTATCTATTCAGATGTGACAGAAATGAGAGGAGCTGCTGAACTTTCAGCTGCAGCATAGCATCAAATCAGAGAGCAGAAGAGGCCTGGAGCGAAGGAGGATTTCAGGGACCTCCATATAACTGCAGCTAGACTAGAGATACATCGACAGGCCTGATGAGCACTCGCTATTTCATCCCTCGAATACAGAGAAAAAAAATCCATAATTCATCAGAGCAAACTTAAGGTTGTGCATTATGGCTGCCTCCACTTTAAAAAGATGGGAGACATTTTCTGCCCTTCATTTGAAAGCTCTCTGTGCCCTGGTTTGGTGCATATCCTTGTTTTAGTTATTTCCATTGAAAAGTCTGCTGAAGGTGGCTTCACTGACAGGGACATCGGGGACAAAGATGTTGGGACCAGGTTCAATGTGGGAGGAAGGAGGCCAACCTGAGCCAGGGGCAAATCTGAATGTGGAGCTATTAAGCAGTTTAGGGAAAAGATCAGGGTGTAATGGAAACAGGTCTAGCGGGGATAGAATCTCAGCACATTGTGGAAACAGGAGGAGGGTGAGAATGGGAAAGAGAAAGAGAAAGAGAGAGGGTGAGCGTGAGAGAGAAAATATATGACCTAGTTATGCCTCTTACTGATCACTCCCCAGTCTAGGTGTCCTGGAATCCTGACTGTCTTTGGCAGGCTGGTGGCCAGGAAGGAAGGGGCGAACTTAAAACTAAAATGAGGAACACGCTCCAATGGGAAGGCCAGTCAGGTGGATTGGCCTGTTCCCTCCCAGGGCCAGGTTAGGCAGAGAGACAGCCAGGGACGCCAGACAGACAGTCAAAGCTGGAGCGTTCTCCGCTATCACCCCGCTTCCCCTCCTTCCAGCCTGCTGACGTCAGCCACCCAGTCCACATGACACTGCTGCAAACAGCACACCTGCTGGCTTCACAGTCCGCCTGGCCCCGCTCCAGCTCT
The DNA here is from genome assembly GCA_034670385.1 of Hoplostethus mediterraneus. Taxonomy (NCBI): domain Eukaryota; kingdom Metazoa; phylum Chordata; class Actinopteri; order Trachichthyiformes; family Trachichthyidae; genus Hoplostethus; species Hoplostethus mediterraneus. The sequence goes on along the minus strand of JAXDDW010000003.1, from coordinate 8,709,112 downwards.
GGCTCAGCCCTCGAGCAGAAATGCAGGTCTGTTTACAAGCTGGGCACACAATCACGGTCCTACGGTAATCGCAGATCGCGGTGGCTATCTCATAGTTCCTCATGGGAGAACAGAGGCTCAGTTGCTGTATAGCCTGCAGAAAACAATAGAGCTCGAAGTGACAACAACCACACTTGTCTTGTTAATGTTTCATTGTTCCACAAAGGTTAAATGTTTCCTTGGTGTGTCTCGCAGAGGCTTTGATCAGAGAACCCTCCCGGGATTGCCGCACGACTCTTTCTCACAACTTAACAGCATTCAGAAAAGGAAAAACAAAATCTTATTGGCTCTCTCACCTGCCTTTGGTTATGAACATAAAACTATACAACCATCAAAGTAAGTTTTGTAGCAGAGAGACAAAAGTAAGAGAAAGACATCTGGACCTAGCCCTCTGTTTACCATTAGAAGCAAAGTGTCTTACTTAAAAATATCAGTTTCTTCTCCACTTAGGTGAAGGGAAATGTATGAGGGGAAAACAGCATATAGTAGCTGTCATCAATATCTAGTATAATTCAATCCTGCATCACTATTTCTAATCACATTTGGGCTGTTTCTACAGCGAAGAGCCATACTGTGCAGTACACTTGTTCCGTTCTATTCTCCAATACAGCAATAAGATAGCCTATGTGCATTATTGATGTCAGAGACTACAGGGAAACTGCAGGAGCTGCAATACTTGATTGTAGATTATGCCTATTATCTAGTGGCTCTCCATTATTAATGGCATTTATACGATTGTGTAATCCAAGTAAAATGTGTACCATATGCATTACTAGCTCACTTGTTTTATCCAGCTAAGTCATTTATTTGTTCAGCCAGCAAAAATATATCCTACATCCTGCAAACAGTCCATCAAACTGAGAAACAATTTTCAAAAATACTAGTCGGAGAATGCTTCTTTTCAACCATATTTTGCTGCATAATGTGCATTTCGCATCTTCTCAACCTCAACTTTCAGGCACTGAGGGAACTGCCATGTCTGTCCTATAGGGCTCCCTGATGTCTTCATCAAAACCTGCCACTTTAGTACAGGGTTTTCACAATAACGGGTCGGGTTCGGCGTAGACCACCTTAAAATTCCCTTGATATGTCTGATGTTAGGTACGGTGGTCTACACGTTACTATTCAGGCACCACATTTACTCATGGCAGACACCAAGTAGCGGGACGTGCAGGCACTTGCTGTCCCCAATGCTGAAACACTCGCTTTCTTCCAGGTCAGAGACAATTGCAGCACTGTGCTCTGCGGCGGGAAGAAACTGTGCTCGAGAGGACAAGGCACAGGTGACTAACCTGAATTGTGCACGTATACTCCGTGTCGTCCAGCAGTCTGACGGTGCAGTTGTATTCTCTCTCAAGATTCCTGATGCTGCCACTCATAATTCGGCTCAACATCTTCACACAGAATCGCTGGTCTGCGTCTAGGACCTGAACAATAAACTCAACACCAGCATGTAAGTAATGTCACATTGACCACATTTTCCGATCCCCTGAACGAGCAGCAGTCACGGATTCAACCACCGACGTGTGGATCATTGTTGCCCCAGTAAGTGTTCGTACAGTAGGCCTGTGCCAAGAGCAGAATCCAAGGATGCCCGCATCCAGATCCAGAGGCAGCTCACTCTTGTGCTTCTGTAGTCGCGCGGTGGATGATCTCTCACCATTCACCGCTGCAACTTGAGCAAGAGGGCGGGTCCAACTGAAAACTGACGTCAAAGAGCACCAACGGGAAAGTGTAACATTTCTCTGCACTTAATTATTTTTTATAAAGCCACAATTTAACCTAACTCATAGCTATCCATGCACCAAAAATCTTCAAAAAGGGATGCACTTTTTGAGATATCATTTATCGGATTAGAATTAAATATAGGCCTATATGTTTTATATATATATATGTATGCTTATTACAAAACTACTGAAAGATCACTGTAACAACTTACTGACATCATTCTAATCAACAGCCGAGGAAGCCCATTGTAAATTCAGGAGTCTTCAGTTTCAATGCATTTCAATGCAACCCAGAAAAGATATGCCTCCTTAAACACAGTAGTTTGGGCTGTGGAAATGCAGAATTCTGGAAAAGCCTAGACATTACTGATGACCCCTCCTTGTTTATCATACCAAATATTCCCTTAGTTAATACTTTTCATGTGCATCTTCTGCCTAAAGAGAGTCAGATTATGCCAGGCTGTCATGCCAATTGATGGCAAAAAGCCATTGTCTGCAGGTGTACTGTAATCTAAATGTAATACTCAGATATGTAATCTATCATAGTTGTCTGAGTCTGTTTAAATGTAGGTTTGCTGCACGTAAAATCAGCCACGCTAAAATGAGGACATCAGCTATTATTTATTATAACTATTATTTTGTTACAAGCTACAGTGAACAAAGACTGAATCATATTGGACTGCCACCTTCAGGCCAGCACTCGCTGGTGCACTTTACATTTAGTAAAGTCGCTAGTTCCCCCCCTGTTGGTCTGTGGCGGTAGTTCCCAAAATGCACTCCGGTCCGGGGTGCCCCAGGGGTCTCTGAATGGGTTCCAGGGGGTCCCCAGAAAACCGAGCAATAGCGTATATTCACTATTATTTAATTTCCAAGAAGTTTCCAAGAAGTTAGCACAACGTGAAAATATGATGGGTTATTATGATGGGTTTCTTTCTACCCGGTTATGGCCTCACCTAAATCTATACTGACTCGTATCATAACTAAATCTATACTAATTCAACTACATAATCTTCCCAGATGGAGTGCCTTAGGACAAAATCTTATCTAATGGAGTCCATGGAATAAAACACATATCTATTGGGGGGGTCTTTGACTTAAAACAGGTTGGGATCCCCTGATCTACGGTATGACGAAACATGCACATTGCCGTTGCGCGCTAAAGTATACCGCATGTTGGTAAAATAATTAACGAATGGTGCTAGAGTTTTTCAATCCGTAATGTGAAGAATGGTAAGTAAAGCAGGCGTTGAGCAAAAAGTCAGCCCGTATGCCGTGACATTGTGTTCAATGCCGTGACCCGGATTCGAACCGGGGTTGCTGCGGCCACAACGCAGAGTACTAACCACTATACGATCACGGCGCGCTACCGGGGCTGGTGTTAGGCTGTGGTGGTTTGTGTGTATTTAAACGTGTCCACGAAGAAATAGAGACTGGCGTAATGATACCATACCAGAGACTAGGCTATACCAAAACTAAAACATATCATAGGTAGAGGTAGTATACAATAGCAGACAGACAGCTACTACAAATCTGGTGTTTTGTAAAGTGATTTTGAATGTTGTAGCGGCTATAACGAGAAGCGGAAATAAGACTCATATAACTTGTCATCAAACGGCCATTCAGTACAGATTGTTTATTTTTGGGTGTCAAACAAATGAGATTAGATATAAAACACTTCACTTGCATAAGGAAGGCGAAAGTCAAAGGAAAATAAGTGAAAAACAGGAGTTTACAAAACTGGAGTTAAAAAATATATATATATTTTAACATATCGAGAAAATGGGACTCCCAGTGGTGTACACAGGGGGGCGAACAATGAAAAAGGGACACCTCCTCCACAGGGTTAGGTTATATTTTTCTGACACTGTAAAATAAATAACTGCACTTAATAGCAGTTTTGACTGGAAGTTAAATCAACGAAACGGTGGTCTCTGACTTTTGCACAGTACGGTATGTCATTTCTCTGACACACATGTATCTCTTATTGAAAACTAAATGCTTAAAACTGTAATTATACTTACAATAAAAGTAACAAATACAGTAATGCAATCAAATTAAACACCCAAACACAGTAATCAGAATACTTTGTTACTTTTGGTTAGTTTGCCTCCAACATCTAGATGACCAAAGCAGGCCAAACTCTATTCAATCTAAATTAAATCTAACTTTCTACTCAAGATAGGCTAATCTGTTTACAGATTCTTTGAGACATGCTTTCTAGTACTTTTAAAAGTATGTACTTTTACTTTTACTTTAGTGCATATGCTATAGAAGTAGAGAGTACAATGAAATGTGTTAAACACAAATGGGAGTAAGCATAAGTCTGGGCTTTTGTCTCACTCACCATAATTGATCCTCATATTACTGAAGAGGAACCATCCACTGTGCAACAACACTCCCACTTGATCACAATATTTATGTAACCTATTCTTTCCACCTCTGTCAAAGTCCATATAATATGCAGTTAAATAAGCAATTTACAGACTGTAATTTCAATAGTGTTATCATCATTCACAAGCAGTTTCAACCAATATCTCATGATGTACACAAGTTTGAAATCTCACCATCTAAATTCATCAACCATAAAAATTGCCTGAATTTTGTAATATTTTGTAAAGAAACTGTAACCTTAATTCCATTACATGAACCGTAATTCCCATGTATATGAAAGAAAGTGCTGCCTTTTAATAGACTGCTAATGACAATTCTGATGAAAGTTATTGTAATTGCCTTTTATTCGCCTACATTCATTTCAACGAAACAATCGCTAGCCAACTGAGCTTAGCTTGTTACTGATGAACCAGTGTGAGACACAATTATTATTATTTCTACAATTATCATTACACAATTTATGCTTATAACATTGGTTAAGAAAAACAAAATAGGTAATGTAGGTAATGTATGTAAGTGTTAATGTTTCTTGAGTGTTAAGCTGAGAACTGAAGCATCTGGTGACACCAACTCACCAAACAACAAACACAAAAGCACGCTCATGCACATCCTCATTCATTCATTCACTCGTTCATCATTCACTTATTCAACAACTGACAAGAGGAAAAGCATGACCAATAATTGGATAAGTCATAATCACATTGATGAAAACACGACCAATATCTCAACCTATATACAATAACAGAACCAGAAAGGCTTAATGTCAAAGAGTTAAGTCTTGAAGCTCAGTCTCATCATTCTCTTCAGGTTCGTTGCTCCTCACAGCTGTGACTTTAGCAGCACAATCTGCCTTTCTGGTGAAGGGACGGGGGTATGGACCAGCCACAGTCTGATGCAGCAGTGGCTTGCTGCTTGAAATGCCCATACTTTGAGCAGAAGCACCCTCTTGTCTCTTGGCTGTTCCTGCATGATTTCTCTTGTACAGTTCACAGGATGCCACCAGAGGCTTGCCTATGTCCATCTGTTGGCTCTCTGTAAGGCGCAGCTTACTGTCCATATGAGTATAGTGTAGATCCACCTTGATAACCAGCGATTCCTAACAAAAGGCAAAGAACAAACCAATCAGCCTCAGATTTTTTCATAATTTCCTCAGCTCACATCATTCCCGCAAATTGATCTTTGCTATTTAGATCTTTGCTTAGTGTTAAAGAATACATCACAGGATCAGCTGGGGACACATATCAGTGTGTTAATACCTGAAGCTTTTGAAGAGCACAAAGTCGCAGGGTACAGTCAGGGTTATCAGACGTCATCAGTATTAGAGAGTCCATCTCCTCTGACCTGCCAGGACCGGAGAATAAGTCTTCTATTGCCTGAAATAAATAAAAGATTGTGGGATAAAAGATTTGTCAGTATCAGCAGTATTTGTTGTCAGCTAACTATATCAAAATATGTACTGTATAAGTATAGTCTAACTAATTATCTGCTCTTATTATATTAACTGCTATAACACCATAATGCAGTTGCAGAAGTCATATATTATGAAATTGGCCACTAGATGCCAGTATGGTCCAATAATTGGTGATGGAGAGACAAACCAAATTACCACTTCCTGTTTTTTCTTCAACAAGTCATAGCAGCCTGGAAGTCTAAATATGGGCAACACTTCCTCAGGATGTTACTGCTGGTCAATGGAATGTGGAGCAATATGGAATTTATGATGCAGACCATCTTTTAATGTTAGCACATGGAAGGAAGGTTTTGCTGTGCACTTTGAATACCCATTGTTTAGCATACTTCCTCATAAATAACAGCCAGATCACAAAAAGTGTTGCCATAAAAGTCAGGACATTAGACAATCATTTACTGTATAGGATCTATATTTCAAGACAATGAATAGTCTAGGCTAGGCTAACAACAGAAAATAAACACTGACGTATCCTGCTGCCTTACAACTATAATCTAATCTCTTCTCTCAGACAGTCAATATTTGCATTTAGACAGCATGTCTGGTAGGTTCAAACACGAGTAAGAATACATACAGGTATGCTTCTCAGAGTAACAGTGCAGTCCTGGGTCCTAGGGCCTTTGGTCTTCACAATGGCAAAAGCCACCATGGCATTGGAGAACAGAGCTGAGAAGCTGACCTCCACCTCCACTCCACAAATAAAAACCAGACGCTTCTTCCGGGGGAGCTCTAAAGGGATAGAAAAAACAAAAAACAAAGAGATTCTCTGAGAGGGACTTGAGACCAGTTCTGAAATGTTTTTCTTTGTCTGAACTTTTTTTTATTACAGCACTTAATTCCTCAAACAGTGAAGTCGACTCTTAGCCCCTGATTGACCACATTAGGGACTCTTTTTTTTTTTTAATTGCAGATTTATCTTCCATCTGGTCTGAAGGAAAATGAGGAGATAGTTCATGACAACAACACTCCATTTCAAAAGGGGAAAAGTAAATATGAGGAAGTTTTGATGGGAAAAAAAAAAAAAAAAACCTCTTTCCAACTAACAGGAACGTACATTTGGTAAAATTAACCAATTCCCTGTTTTGTGTAACCGCAAACGATGAGACGCTTTTCTGAATGGAGGTCCAAATATCATGCTAAACCACAATGTCCGTGCTTGGTTTCAGAAGTAATTGTCACATGCTGGAGTGTGGGAGGTGTGAGGAAGATTGAACTGCACAGTCACTCTGACCAGATCATGAAACTGCATAAAGCTTTACTTGATGGATAATACTTTTGTAAAGCAGACATTTCTATTAACAATGTCACCCAGGTTAGACCCCCTGAAATCACAGACTCATCTATTAGATTTGAAACTACAGGCATTTACACTGAACATAAAAGAAACCACTGAGGTTTGGAGGGATTCATGCATTTGTGGCACTTTTACTCAGCTCACCATTGGCTTGTCTCCAGCAGATATCTCGCCGGCGTAGTTCCCTGGTGTGGCCGGTGGTCCTAACTGGATCTGCCAGGGAACGAGGTTCCTTCAGGGTGTGTTTGATCTCCACCGCCTGCTTCCCTGTGACCAGAGGGTCTCTGCCTAAATCTGTGGTGGACAGAGAAAGCGCATGTTAATACTAGGCCTGTACTGCCAAAATAACTCTGCAGCAACTTAATAGACTGACGGTTTTCAAGGCATTAATTGTTCACAATACTCTAAAAAAGGTTGTTATCATGGCATTTTTGTCCAGAAGAGAAAGAAAATGAAACCCTATTGAAGGCCATTGACAGAGGCACACACTTGGCTTTGGAAAAGATTTGGCTTCAGAAACGTTTTAGGCAAACTGCCTTCACTTCATGTTCCCATTACAGATGAGTAGACAGCAGTTAATCATCAAAATCTTTTTCCATCTCCAAATAATTTCTGGACAAGCAGTCCCAGACAAAAGTCCACAAGTGAGGCATGGGAAGTTACTTCCCATACTGTGGCTCGGGGATTTCCAGTCAAAAACACACAAAGGGATGAAGGTAAGCAAGTCTACATACACATACACATACACAACTTATTTGTGACTGAGCCCATGAGCAGTGGCAGGGGGTGCACAAACGGCCCGAACAGCTGTCTTTGACTCTGCAGCTATCAGGTTTCTTGCTGCTCTCTAGCCAACAGTGTGAATTTCCAGAGAATGAGGTCACATGCTAATGTAGCGCTACCCCACGAAATTATGCTACCACGAAACCCATCAAACAACCAAATGCTGTAGGGAGGGAACAACATGTGAACTCCCCACCCTTACCCAGTCACTTGCAAGTCTTGAGTAAACAACCTCAAAATGAGTGGCCAATGATTAAGAAAGAGTTGTCAACTAGTTAGTGGTCCACACAGCAGGCTGAATAACAACTTGACCCTTAAGATCTGTTTACCTTACATTCAGCCATCTATGGAGGTAAAACTAAAAGGTCACTTACATGGCCACTTGCCATGTGACATCAGCCTTTTGGAGAACTTTCTGTCTGACAGTCATCATCATGTTTTGGGATACCTACCCTCAGAGACCTGCTCCAAGACATGGGTGACTTTTTCAGACCGTAGGATGTGCTTGTTCAAGTATTTGGTGAAGATTCCAGTGCTCTTGCCCCCATCCTGGACCTCAAAAGCCTCGGCATCTTCACATCTGGAGAAATAACGGTTTATATGAATCCATTGTGTTTTATACAAACACAAATAACAAGCCAATAGATTAATTTCTGCTTTTTTCTACCAATGAAAGAAAGCAATATGTTTCATGACTTGAAAAACATTCTCATGTCATAAACCCATAATATCCTTAGACTTTACACATCATGCTTGCACTGATATATTGATTAATTCTATTGGTAATAGATTTTTGTAATGGAGCACTTATGAATAAACCAATATTGCACTGGTACATACGTGGCATAACCATAAACAGTATTCCCACTGGGTTCCAAGGGCATGATGTGGGATGGTATACAATCCTGGTTGTACCTTGAAAAAGTAAAATGTAGCTTTTAAACATCATAACAACACAATCTTAATAAATCAAGTGAAACCGATATATTAGTTACCAGTTTTTGAAAACATTCAGAAAGAAATTGAAAAAAGAAAAGTGAATCATTACGCCTACCATTTTCTACAGGTATCCAGTAGGATTACGCTCAATGCGGTCCGTCTTTGCTGCATGCGGATCATGACCCTCTGCACGCAGACACAGTTTTCAGGTCGGTATGGTTGAGGAGCATCAACAGCCACCAAGTAGTTTGTCCCAGAGCGCTCATACCCATGGCCTGCATAGTAGAAAAGACCTGTCAAGAATGATGAAATACACATTTAGTTATTACGCAAGAGGGATCATGTATGTACAATTGCAGCCCCATAACAACACCATTACCATCTGTGATCATCTCATTTTGCACTCAAAACTTTCCACAAAAAATATTGAAATTCTTCACACATAACTAAGAAAATGGAAAAAAAATGAATAAGAAAAGACTCAATCCTGGGAACAAACAAACATTTAGAGCATGTTGCAGAAAGGTCACTGGGGAGCAAAAGGAGGGCAACGTCTTTTGTTTAAAAACACCTACACATTATCTGCACGATTAGCTGAAGCTCTGATTGATGTCTGTTTCGGTTTTAGTAATTGAGAGTACACAATAGAAAGAGAGAATCTCATTCTGATACAGCAATGCAGTTCTCTTATGATTTGATTTCATTATATGATAAACAGAATTTCTAAATCATATCAGAACATATGTGTCGTCGTTTTATGATTAATTCCTGTAATTCCTGTACTTGTGGACTTGTGTCTGTTGTTTTATAACAGCAGTTCATGTCCTCAAATTCCCTTTACAGTTTGTGTGTGACACTGTATGACTGCTTATCACATGCTGAAAGAAAGAAGTTGCTAAACATGTTCAGACACTATATAAATCTGCCACCTCAAAGTGCTACAGGAGTTCAGAAACTGATATATATAGCAAGGCATGTAGCTCTGAACATTAAAAAGGCCCACACTTCTTTTTTCCACCTCTTATCTGCCCACTCAGCCGCACATTTAAACCAAGATAGGCAGAGAATTTTTGAGCAGAAAGTGAGTGGGTTCATGACCCATGACGAGTGGACAATAGATAAGGACAGGAAAAGTACAAAGGAAGTTAGTCTGAAACATTTTAGGCAAAATCTTTGCGGTATTTTGTCAGTATTCTTCCAAGGACAAAAATGGATTTTCCAGAGTGACATGCCTAAATTGAGTCATATGAAAAGAAATAACTTATTCACATATAACACTCACCATATACGCCCTTGTCAAGGAGCTGGATGAACTTGTCGATGGCAGCTAGCATTTCCTCCCTGGTGAGATCCAGGAGGGAAACCACTCTGAAGCCGAGCTGTTGCAGGAGGTTGGCCAACTCATGTACATCCATAGTGGGGGCCATCAAGCCCGGATGGTGGGAGTAATTCAGGTTACCAATAAGTAGAGCCACTTTGTCAGTTGCTGAAACAAAGACCAAAGTAGAATTCTAATTATAGTAACATGAGGAAATGCCAATACCAAAATAGTTTCCCCTCTGTATGTAATGACATAACAGTGTCATTCACATTCACAGTGTGTATTCTAAAAATAGCCAGTTGACAATGCATGTCTTTTCATAGACATACCTGTGGGGGTTGGAGGAGGAAGCTGATCAGTTGGAACTAGAGGATATGAAAAAGAAGATCAATCACTGCATTTTATACATACAATTCTTTGACAAGTGCCACAGCTGTGTTACTGGAACATCAGTCTGCTCTGAAACTACGTCAGCTGATGTGAATGGTTATGGTTTCAATATTTTTCTGGTCAGAGTCATGGGTGTTTGATAATAACGCAACAACAAAGTTAATCAAGAGATTGTGTTATTCATTCATTTTGATTTTGCATAGCCTGTGGTCCCCATGCTTCTTTTGATTACTAGCCTTTCCCTGCGCTGTTATTGACGTGACGTGAAGATTTTGAAGGCAAGAAGTGTTATAAAGTTATATAAAGAATAGTGTAATAAATCACTGCTCCAAGGGAGTAATAAGTTAAATAAATAATAAAAGTTAATGATAATACTTTTTTGGAGAAATGAGTCCAACACTGCTGTATATCTAGTACCACACTCCATAAACAGCAAAAAGAAGAAACATTTCAAGATCTAGTTTCACTTTACATCATTTTCCTGTTGTGTGTGGCTATGGCTCTGACTGAGTACTATTTGGAGTCTAACAACTTCCTTTTTAATCTGTAGAAATGGGAAAGTACCTCCAACATTCAGCACAGTGGAAACAACATGGTGCTTAAGTGCTAAATCAGTGGAATCATTGGGAGGATTGTGAAGAAAATTGCAATGTAAGACACGTATGTCACTGAAAATGGAGGAAGTAGAAATAGGGGAAAACACATTTAGACTCTTAGCTTTTGCTAAAACGTGGACACAATAAAAGACACAATCGATAAAACATGGTGTGGTATTATCTAAGTGGCGTGAAATACATGTATGAGTACAAAATTTACCTATATCAACATCAGCCGGTTCTGTCCATCTCTCCTCTAGCACATTGGACACAGAGCACAGGTACGATCCTCCATGGTCCGCTGTTGCGTGGTCTATCTACAGGTCACACATTAGATCATGTTCCCGTCATTGTTTGTCTTGCTGATTATGCCCATGCACACAAATCAAACCTTTGGCAAAATATTAACCAAATTGTCTAAATCCTTCACAATGGTTACATAGCTGGTTGTATGGCTCATAGTCAGTTTAATGACACAGTGAAAAAATAAATAAAGGGGGGAGGGGGGGGGGGGACTGTGTCAACACTGCTTTTGGCTCTGAGATAAATAAACACTCTCCTCTCATCCTTACCTGCAGCGTGTCACTAGTCTTGTCCAGCAGTGGCTGTCCATTTCTGTACCACTGATAGTGTGGAGGGGGGATGCCAAATGCGGCACAGCGGAGGGTAAGTTTCTCCCCCTGTCGGACTGTCTGGGGTTTTGGGTTGACTACAACATGGGGCTCACCTCGCCATTGTCCTGGCAGACCTGATCATGTTGGGAAAATGAAAAGGATATTCAAAGCCATAACAACAGGCTGTTGTATACACAAAACTAAATCATTAACAACCAACAGACATCGCAAATATGCTCATTATCTGCAAACACTAGAAATTACACAGAACATCATGTTGCCATTCATACCTGATTTATCAATGTCCAAGACCTTCACCTTGACCCAGTCACTGAACATACAGTTACAGAACTGGTCGTTCACTCGACACACATAGAGCTGATTTCTCTCAGCTCTGACTATCAGGTCTGCTTGAGTGGCACCACACACCTTCAAAAACAGAAAACAGTCATCATCACTAGGTAATATAGAGACAGTGTGTGTAAGGGAAACAAGGAAGAACTTTCAGAGTAAAAGGTTAGTGCAAAGATTTTCTATAGCTTTTTCCTAATTTCAAGTTGTAATTAACCACATACCTCCTGTTCATCAGCAGTAAACCATTGGTAATTCAGGATACCTGTGCCCTCAGCACGGACACTCAGAGTCACTTTATAGTTCACTGGTACACAGACAGAAACAGGGTGGCGCACTATGACAATTTCTGAAACAAAAAGTGAGAATTTTGGTCATCTGAAATCATATTGTTTCTTTTGAAAAGTCACACTGTGGTAAGGATGTGGTGAGGACATAGCGTGTAGTTACTTACCTCTGATCATCATTCGAAAGATTTTGGAGGGGTATTCACTCATCACTGCATTTTCTTCTGCAAGATATCAACATAAGGCGCTGTTGGCATGATAGTTTTTTAGTGAGACAAAGACCAGGCTGTCTACATAATATATAGGCACAAAAGTGGTCCTAACGGTGACTTTGTCTAATCACTTCAAATCATTGTATGCAAACCACCCCAATGGGAAGTAGTGATTTCCTGAAAAATAAATAACGATAGGCTATGACTGTAAATCTACAATTTCATGTAAACTTTGACTTCAGTGTGCCGGTTTTAATTGTTTTGTTTGTTGTAGTTCGTTAGTTGTTATATTGTGCCAGCAGAGAATGAATCACTTCATGAGAAAAACCTAATTTAGAAAATAAATGATCAACATTTAAAATGACCACAGAAATCACGGCTTTTAGTACATACCTGCCTTCAAACTGGTACTGGCACAGTAGCGACCTGACATCAACGGGAGTCACGGAAAATGTTTTCCTCCAAACAATCTTCACAACTTCAACATCATCAAAAAAATGTTTGACTTGACATCCCTTTCCCGGAACAACAACGCACGTTCATACCGCATAGCTTGTAATATGCGAGCCCTTTACGGATCATATTAAGAAACCGTCACTGATTGAAAATCACTTGTAGTTGCATCGTTTTTATCATCGTTTTATCATTACGTTAAGTCTAAAAAAACATATTAGAAAGAGCCAGATAACAGAACCGTCAATCCCTATATATATAGCTAAGTATACGAGTCATGTAATACATTTGCAGAGCCAGATTACTGCCATTACGGTAATGAGTGAGGTTTTGGCCCCTTCCCAGCTGAACACGCTGGTCTGTCAGGTACAAGCTTCCTACATGAGAACACAGACTAGCAATATCCTCAGTGAATACCTTATGATGACTATTTTGAAGAACAAATTGTATATATTATCAACACTTCTCTAAAACTAGGTTGGCTAGCTAACTACGGCAGCTCACGTGCCTTCAAATTAAAGTTTAGCTTTTTTATCAAGCAATATAAAGTTTCTAACACTGTGCATTCATGGAAAAAGGCTAGATGTATGCCTATCTAAATGCATGAAAAGTTACAAACTTTCGGAATTTCTGGAGATATTTTGAGAGATTTCAAAGCAGAGCGTGTGGATTGCAGTTTGTTTCATTGGTTCATGACTAACGTTACCATGTGTTGTAGTGTGCTCGTCACTGGTGGTTGGCTCATTGCAGAAAGAAGTGTGCTAGTGATTGGCCATACACATAATGTCTATGGCGAGTGGCAACAATTCCCTGACAGGCCTTACTGAGGGAATTAAATTACTTTCCTATTATTTTGTTGTACTGTCTATTTTATGTTATTTATTGGTTTTATTTTACTCAAGTTCCACTGAAACATCACAAAATACACACAGGTCTAAGTCCATTTCAGGTTTTGATGCAAGATGCTAGTTGACAAGATGCAACTAATTTACATTTAGAAAGCTTTGTCCAGAAAGCTACTTTTAAAGTCATGGCATAATTTATACTCTGCCTTGGGGAACCACTCCTCTGTGTCCATATTTTGGTCAACATGTGACCCACACGTGGGGTATGATTGTTTTCTTGATTAAATATTGAATCTATAACAATTTGAAAAAAAGAATTAATAATCTGTTAAAGTATCCCTATAACATTGCAAGCACATATGTGTACTGAGGCATCGTTTAAAAAATAGGTGGTAGATAATTCGAAGATATCATTTGTTATGGTTAGTTGGTTAGAAGTTATGGTTCAAGTGGTAGGCTAATTATCGAGGAAAGAGTTTGTGAAGAAAATCAATGGAACCAGTTTTGTCGAATTGATTTGAAATATGAACCACTAGTGAGTTGCTATGTTTTGACCATGTGTTGCAATATCACTTGAGAGGGGCTGTCCTTGGCAACTCTTGAGCAAAGCATAGGACATAGAGCACAGATCGTCATCAGCTACATCACGAACCATATACTCATATGTGAACTCATGTTTGTGTTTTGCAAGTCCACATCTAACCTATTGCAGTGTCTCACCTAGATGTGACACCCTTCTTTTAACATATTAAGAGGGATCAAGACAAAGCAGTGAGATTTTTATAATATGACCATGGATCTAGAGATCACATTTTTAGATTTAAATGATTAGTTTTTACTCTATATTCAATTTGTTTTTAGCCTTAAGTTTTCTTTGCTAAGTCTCATGGCTAGTTTCGGAAAATGTGATGTGCACTTGCACCTATTTGTAGGCCTGCTATAAATAGGGCCCTGTTGGCAACACATGTACGTCTATGATTGACAATTGCAGAGCTTTGCCTCTCAGACTCAGGCTCCACAGGAACATTGGAAACATCTCAATGGTAAGTTGGTAAATTCATCATGTTTTATGTCGACCAAGGGATAGCTGAATTATATGTTAACATCTTAGAGATAAGTGGAATGTCTTTGGGTTATGTTTGACCACTAACAGTACCTCAACAGCCTGATAGCTAATCCTATTTATAACTTGCTCCAGTGCAAATACTTTGTTGGCCAGACAAGCCCAGCATGAACTCTGAACAGTGTGTTTGAGTTTGTGAGAGCAAATGACCCAAATATGTCTTTATTCTTTCTCTTTTTTTCCCCAGTAACTTCAAACAAGATTTAATAATGTACTTAGCTGTTTCTCTTTCTCTTTCTCAGTGGCTTTTACATGGATAACACACTTCAGGTCTGAACTGAGGCATTTAACTTTGACAAGCTGTGGACGAGAGGACAAGAAGTAGTTGATTTTGGGTGATTTTTTTTTTCTTTGGATATTAAATTTTTTTGTGAATCACTTCATTGGACAATGACTTCCAGAAGGCCAATGACTCGCTCTTTTTCTGGCAATGGGAGGACAAGCAGCTTCGGTGAAGAGGAGGACAACTCGTCCAATGGCCGCTCAGAGAGTCGCACCACTTACCTTTCCAATGTCAGGCCTGAAAACAGGTAGATAACTTCCGGTATATTCCATGTGTAATGCAGCACACGTCGACATTTGTACCATATAAAATAGATTAATATTACATGGTGTCTGTATAGTAGTCAAGAAAAAGGCCCTAGGGCAGGTAGAGCAAGTAAAAAAATGAGTTGGTAGATTTAAAATCATTCGCCTGGAAAGAGAGAGATGATGAAGCTAGTCAAACCATAGTTTCCATTGCCATATTATTCGGTACATCACACTGAGGGCCAATTTCCAATCCAGAAGTAAAGTACAATAGAAGCTTTCCTTTTGTGTAAGAGGGCAACAGTCATTATAACCTCTGATTTGTATCGCACAAGTGAAGCTGGGTTCCATGCAAGCAGATCTCAATTAACACTGACTGATGAGTTCCCTTCATTTGCCTTCTCTCTGAATAGCTATTCAAGGTATTCTCACTACAGGCCTACGAGGTAAACCATACTTTTAAAACATTCTTTCCTACTAACATCTTAACCACCCATCCCGGTTTACCCCAAGAATGAAACCTACACCTGTTTTAACAATGATGTAAGCGATGTCGTTGAATGTTGAGTTCACTTTTACTGATGAAGATTGACTTCGACGTTAGATTGACTACTTTGGTTTGTTTGATATTTCTCTTTGCAAGTCACTATGTTTTCAACTGCTATGTTTTCAACTGCTATGTTTTCAACTGCTCGGGAAAACGTCATTTCTATCTTCACTACCAATAATTGACATTAACATCCTTTTCCTTTTTGCAAGTAATTGGAATGTACAGAGGCGAAGAAGTCACTGAAATGATACTGTGAACTGGAAAATATTGTCTTTACTAGTGACAACATATGAGAACAGAACACTCTCTGATGCAATGTTTCCCTCCAGGAGCACACTATGCAGTGTAATGGCTCAGCTGACAGAGGACATACAGCCCTCCTTTGAGACCACCTTGAAATCAAAGGCAGTGTCAGAAAACTGCAATGTGAAGTTCACCTGTGTGGTATCGGGTAGGCATACACTGAACCCTTTTCACCCTTTTCATTCGCATGCCTCTGCTTGTTGTTTGTTGGCTTGATTGAATCCTTTCAGATGGTCTGTGATGTGAGGTCCTTATTAGACAGGATGTCGTTAATCTGAAAACAAGGAAAGAAACTCCAAGGAACTCCAACTCCACGCCCATTTGGATGGTGGATCATAATTGAAAACAATCATTCATTAGTTTTGAGTAATGTATTGCTTTATTTTATAATTTTTTTAGGTTGTTTTTTCTAATACAAGCAGATATTGGGTGTGTCTCTCCTTAGTCACAACAACAGATCTCCTGTCCTGTCTTGTCCTGTCCGGTCTTCCACGTCACAAAAATGATGCAACAGCCTGAAGCATGTTGTTTCCCAATACCCTTTATACGCTGTATTTGCTATATTACCTTTGCTGTATTATTTTCCAACTAGTCATCCATACAATAGGATATTGAGCCCACACTTTATCTTAGACATAGTGTCAGGTTCACAAGCACCATGAATACACTATACCAGATAAATATCCCATTACTTCTAGGTAATGGGTTGTTCATAATAGTCTATCCATGTCTATAGGTTACCCAGCTCCAGAACTCACGTGGTATAAAGATGATATGGAAATGGACCGGTACTGTGGACTCCCAAAATATGAAATTCACCGCAATGGAAAAAACCACAGCCTCCATATTTACAAGTGTGTAACACAACTCATTTTACCATGCAAATCTATTATATTTTAAAAATATTTTTGATAAGTTTTGTATTTTAATACTTTTTTTTAACATTTGATCTATCACAGTACCTATTATTATTATTATTATATTTATCAACGATTAGTAAGCCTTTCTCTTTTCAGCTGCACATTGGATGATGCAGCCATCTACCAGGCCTCAGCCAGCAACAGTAAAGGTATCGTCTCTTGCTCAGGGGTTTTGGAGGTTGGCACCATGAACGAGTTCAAGATCCATCAGAGGTTTTTCGCCAAACTGAAGCAGAAAGCAGAGAACAAGAGGAGGGAGTTGGAGGAGAGCAAGAAGAAGGGTAAAGAGAAAGTTCGGCAAGAGCAACCGCAGAGTAGCCCTCAAAGGAAGCGGCCCATCCCACCACCAGGGGAGAGCCCAGTGGTCCAGGAGCCTGAAGCTGGAGAACCCAATGGAGTTAGCACTGAAGCCCCTGTGACAGCCACAAGCAATGACGTGGATAAGGTGGAGACTGCTACCAACAGGTCTCCATCTAAGGAGACTTTGGCCAAAAAGAAAATGAAGATCTCTAACGGTGTAGATGCTGAAGTTAGCAGCAGCAGTAGTAGCAGCAGCAACAGTAGAAACCATACAATGGGAAATGGGGGTGAAAACTCTTATGATGGAGGGATCGGTTTGGCACAGTTTCTGGCAGAGGCTCTCCATTCACAGGCTGGTGAGGAGAAACAGTACTCATTGCGAGCGGAGAAACCTACAGAGATGGAAAAGTCTATTGGAAGCGCCACTAAAGATAAAGAGAGAGAGCAAGAGAGAAAACAAAAAGAGAGGGAGGAAAAAGAAAGAGAAAAAGCACTAGCAGAACAGCACGAGAGAGAGAAAAGGAGAGAACAACAGTTAGCCATTGAGAAAGAGAAAGAAAGACAAAGGCAGTTAGAGCCATCACATAAATTAGCCCACTCTAAACACGATGGCAAAAATTACAGCAAGGCCCATAAGGATCACGACCACCACAACATCCCGGCTTCTCTCTCCTCTGTGCTCCACACGGTCAAAGACTTCTTCTTTGGCAAGAGTAAGAAGGACTCTCATGATCACAGGGAGAATGAGGAGAGAGAGGTTGACCACCCACATGCCCCCATGCAGTCCTGCCCTCCTCAACCGCAAACACCACCACTATGTCGGCTGCAACCAGAGCATAATCCAGAAGTGTACAAACCTCTCGTGGAAGAGGCTGCACCCATGGAGATGGATAAGCCAAAGGAAGCTTCAGTAACGGTGGACACAGAGCGACAGTCAGTGTCATCTGTGCCACTCACATCGCACGAACATGAGCATGAAGACAATGTTTTTCACACAGAAGATCTTCCTCCAGCTCATCAACCACCACCTCAGACTGAGGAAGCTGATGAGGCTGTGGAGGCCATGGAGGTGTCTGTGGAGGTGGACAGCAGCGGTCCAGGCAAAGCAGTATCCATGCCTGCGCATCCAGTCCCCACTGAGGTGAGTTGTGTCCTGTTGGCCATTCAGTTGCCCTGCACGGCAGCAGGCGGCAACTTGAAAGTTATTTATAGACCGTACATTTGTGTGACAAGATTCAAGATGAGCAAACTATGAAGCAAAGTGTGAATATACAGTAGTTCCTCTTTGTTATACCGAGAGAATTGTGGTAGATAACAAGCAAAACCAGACTTGCAGCTAAAGACTGATAGTAATATATTATATTAATGGGTACTAACAGTATAGGACAGTCAGAACATACTATCCATTTAAAAAATATATTAGCAGTGAAAGGCTATTGGCTAAGTGAGTCAGCCTGGCTTGTTCTGCTATCTGGATATGTGACAGTGTGGTTTTAGTGCATCACTCAAGGGCGGCACACAAACTGAGATAGTGAGGGGAAAGAAGGAACCATAATATCAATAATATTCCAACTTGCGCTGAATGTATGTGGGGGTGGGGGATGTTGTGTGTCTGCACACTGACATCTACATATTATACTGTAAGATAGCATGGGGATATCTCAAATGGTGCCTGTGATGAGTGTACTGCTAGTGCGTCAGAGAAAATGATGAAACCTGAATGTCAAGCGTGGATCTCACATTACAAACAGGGTTATGTGTGTGACAGAGGGCTGAGTGGTCTGTTTGCGCGGTAGTAACGGTCTGAGGCAGGTCTCAGCATGAAAGGAGGACTTCTTCACATTGGACACATTCCTTGCTACCCCCCCCCCCCCCCCCCCCCTATCTTAAAATAAACCTATTTCTTATCTGGAGTGGAGGGAGGAAGGGCTTTCCATCTGCACAGTGACTTGGCAGTGGTCTGTCATCATACTGCTCAACTCTAAGGATTGTTTGATGTGTGAAACGAGGATGCGCTATGCTCATTAAATTTTAATCACATACATACAGTATATACAGTAATACTATACAGTAAGAAAGCTAATAGGTAATGGCTTGAGTTGTTATCTTTGAGGTCATATTAGTTATGTTTAATTTGATCATGTGACTGCGTCTACTCCATCATAGATTAACACCACCAGTTTATTAATATGGCTTTGCCTCATCACTTCCTTTCACACTGTAAAGTGATATGGTTGAAACTCTCTTTGAAATTAGATATTTATCTTTCTTGATGCCAGAGTGACGCTCATAGAGAGGCTGTCTGAAGAAGTCAAAGGTTTGCGTGACCAGAATAAACTGAAACAGGCTGCAATACTGGGACATAACGTTTTCAGAATATAAAGCATGCATGCACACATACTCCAAATCTCAAAAAGTGGTAGATCAAATGCTTGCAAATGTAGCAATTACTCACAAATTATTAGATTATGATTTCCATTACTGCATGTTTTATTCTATATGTGTGTTTGGTTTCGAGGACACATTTGGGAAAGATCTGATAAATTAGGTTAGAATGTATAATCACATTATCAAGCTGGTTTGAGTACTTTTACTCAATTTTGAGTGAGCATGAAAACGTGATGATTAGACTTTATAAATCAACTAATTTAATATAATCCCAAATTATTTAGTTTAGGAATTGTGTTGTTCAGTGATTGTTGCTGCAAGTTGCTGCAGTTATGGGTTTAAAGTTCCAACTAATGAGGTGGTTGACTTAACTACACTCAGTAAGTTGATTGATTTACAATGAATTGTACACTGTGCAGTAGTCATGCTGTACACAATGATTGTGTTGAATTAGAACATGTGTGGGAACGTGGGGAGCGATTCAAAACTATACACCTGCAGAGCAATGGTTTTAAGGACAGCTTTCTCCATAATGTGGAACTGCAACTCCCCCTTTCCTGTTGTGGTGGCATAATGCTAAGCTTTATGGCTGCCTAGCGGGGGGAACTAATACGAACAGTGTTTGCTTACCAGCATGGGACTTCTGTTAAAACCAGAAGGTGTAGTTCTGGCCAGAGCGCCATTTTTAGACTGAATGTGACACCAGTTCCCTTCCATCGAAAGCTGCAACTTCTGTTTTTTCTTCATGGCCTGTCCTGTCTCCCAAACATGTTGTCACAAGGCTGCACGTGATTCGTTTACTTCCCTTGGACTTCATATTTAATGACCGGGGCAGTAAAAACAGGGCCAGTAGAGAGAATACATGATCAGTTTTTTTAATATAGAATACCATGCTTGTGCATACTTTATTTAAATAGTTAAATAGTTTAAATAGTTCTTTAAAATTTTCAGCTCAGGTTATGTCCTTTCTCTGTAATTTATGTGAATTTGCACAGATTATGTAAGTGTGAGTCATGCACGTGGAATGCCAAGAGACAAGAACTCATTGCCGTGTGAGTTCTTTGTGTAAACAGCACACCTGTTTCAATCATGTGGGAATTCCCCTTTCTCCATTTCCACATAAGAGGTACATTAGTACTTTCAACCTCCCTGGTTATTGTTTCATTATAACAGGGTTTTGCCCCTTTCATTGTGTTTGAATAATAAAAGTAAGTAATTTAAGTAAACTTAAAATGTATGTTAAGTTTGGGCTAAATTTCCATCAATACAAAAAATAGAGAAAGAGAAAATGCAGATTAAATACTTAATAATTCATTAATGCAGATAGAGCTTCCTTGTTAAAACATCTAAAACTGTAAATTTGGGGAACTTGACATGTGTAAGGTTGCAACTACCTTGCATGTGATATGACGTGGGGAGTTCTTAAAATAAGGTGACAGGTCATAAAACACAAATATATATTGACTGAAGTATTCCCCAAACTAACCATTACCATTTAGAAGCTAATATTTGCTTGGCTTTATCCACAGACTGATTACAGGAGCAATCTCAGTCTAAAAGTGTCCCACTGTCAAAAGTCACTGTAGTCTTGGCCACATGGTTAGCCATAACAAGCTCTTTTAAAATGACTCATAAATCTCATAACCATGGCACCTGAGCATTTGGTTTCAAAAGGTTGTCGGGCCTCTGCACCACCAGTAAATCAAATGTGCATGCATATGAATCAAAATCTGCAGTATAAATAATGTTGTGTTTCGTCGGGTTCATTGTTAAACAAAAATGAAATGAATGATGAAAGAGGTTGCAGTTGCAAATGCAATTTAGCACCGAAATGCTTTATTTGTTTATTTTCCCTCAGGCTACAGAAAAAGATTCTCAGGCAGTCCCGGTTATCCAAGTGGTTCCTGTACTCCAGCAAGAGCCAACTCTCTTGGTAGTTGCACCAGAGCCCAATCACCAGGCTGGAAGAGATGAAAATCTATCTGGCTTGCCACAGACCCAAGCCCCCAGTGAAGAAGCATGCTCTCCCACATACAGCTTCACCACTTGGGGAGATAGCTGTGCTCCTCCTCGCAGTATTATCTCAGCAATAGACAGCCAGGGCCTTGATGAAGTAACC
The DNA here is from genome assembly GCA_034670385.1 of Hoplostethus mediterraneus. Taxonomy (NCBI): domain Eukaryota; kingdom Metazoa; phylum Chordata; class Actinopteri; order Trachichthyiformes; family Trachichthyidae; genus Hoplostethus; species Hoplostethus mediterraneus. Next base: position 8,687,171 of record JAXDDW010000003.1, on the reverse strand, counting down.
ACTGAAACTTTGCGAAAGACAGGAATGCATGTTGATAAGATGGGCAAAGAGAGTGAACTTGACACACAAGAGGGTCATTCTCCTTATTATCTGTGGAAGGAAGAGAAAGTTGAAGTGAAATCAGAGATCCAGCCATGTACAGAGATAAACCGACCTGAGGTTACTGAATTAATAATACCTTCTTTCGAAGAGAGAATTGAGACATGTGATTCTAAAAGATCAAATCACATGCCTGTTTTGATAATGGATGAGAGTACTATGGCAGCAGATGGTGTAGAGAGCGATCATTTAAAAGCAGAGGTAGAATATACTCCACTTATTCAGGAAATGAATGTAGAATGTCCTGCCAGTGTAGCCCCAGAAAGTTTAGAGAATGATGACCGAAAAGTACTACAAGAATGTACTTCTCCAGTAGTGGAAAACCTAGAAGACCATGATCGCGCCGCAAAAGAGAGTTTAAACTCAGCTTTGGGAGGAAATGGGGAGGGAGATGCATGGAAAGATGTCGTTGAGAGCACTAAAGTAAAGAGTGAGAGCTTACAGACAAATGAAATGCCAATACTTTCTCTTAGAAGGGAGCTTGGAATGGAGACAGAAAGAGAGACTCAGATGAAAGCAGAAGAGTTGGATGAATCAAGAACACACAATGAGGGAGGCAATCTCAGTGTGCCCGAGGAGCCCACTAAGGTGGCAAATCTAGATGGCAGTGAGGGACACTTGGGTGAGCTCACAGAGAATGTTCCAGAAATCCAAATGTCTACTAGTAAAGACATCCCAGATATTAAATTAACTGTGCCAGAAGTGAGGCTAAATGAACAAATTCTAATACCAAAAACTAAAGCAATGGAGCCTGTGATCACAGATTCTACACAGCCACTAACTATTTTCATCACGCCAATGTCAGAGCCTCCCATTTCACAAAAAGATTATGCAACTCATGTGTCAGAAGTAACAAAACAATTTCCAGTGTCTGAAGACCCACCTACACAGAAAAGTATGCTGAATGATGAAAACCTCGCAGCAACAGAGAAAGTACAGGAAGTTGCGCAACTATATGACAAGACAGAAATTATTAATAGAGAGCAGCCATTTAAGAAAATCAGTGAACTGCCTCAGATGAGCTATGCATTAATACCTACTATAAATATTTCATGTACTGATGACAACAAACTCAGGGAGGGTGTTGATGATGTTTCTGTAAAGCCCCCTGTCTTAGATCCACCACAGCCAGGTGAAGTACCTAAAATGCCGTTGTTTAGGGTGCCACCAATCTCTGTCATTTGTGATGAAAGCCCTCCGGAAATAAAACTGCCCACTCAAAATGAAAGTACAGGTACAGAAACCTTGGCTGTCATGCTAATGGGAACAAAGTCTGATCTTGAAAATAATATTACCATTGAGCCTGAAAAAAATCATAGCATGAACCTAGACGAAATGACACAGACTATAATAGAGAACACCCCCTCTATGTTATATGAGGCTGTAATGCCAACAGAGGTACCCACCAATGTGTTCTCACTTAGTACAACAACAGAAGACAACATTGTCACTGAAACATTAAAGACAAAACCCATAAAAGATGCCAGGATAGAGCCATATATAACTGTGGAGGACAAATCCTCTGTTGAGAGACTGGGCTTTAAAACCCCCACACATGCAACATTGAGTCCGGCCAGTCTCCGCAAGTTTCTGTCCAAAGCTGCTCCAGGTTCAGACACTGTGATAGCTGTCCCTGCTATCACTGTGGGTGACTCTCAGAGTGACAAGACAGGAGAGGAGCTGAGTGGAGGATCATCACCAACATCCCTTTCATGTGAAAGCAGCCCCCGGCTGAAACGAAGAGACAGTCTGTCACTGATCCGCTCTGCCACGCCCGAGGAGTTGGCCTCTGGGGCTCGCCGCAAGATCTTCGTCCCCAAAACTAAAGGAGAGGATGGAGATGGAGTATGGGTTGTTGCAGGGGCCCTGGACACTCAAGGCAAGAAGGAGACCCCCTACATGTCACCCAGCCAGGCTCGCAGGGCAGCGTTACTACAGGCTCCCACGGGACAAAACACCCCGCCAATGGAGAGGCGTTCCCCGCTGCTGAGTCGCCGGAAGGCCACCTTGGAGGTCCCAAAAGTTGTGGAGGAGACCCCCACAGATGAGCCAGCCAGCACCAAGCCAGAAGACAAACCTGCTGAGAAGGAGAAGCTGGACCCATTCAAAGGTAAAAATGTTCATTGTTCATGTTCATCCATTCAAATCTAAATGGATGTCTGCAGTTCCACAGTTTACCTTGATTAGACTCATTTTTTATCTGCTTGAGTATTTCTCATAATTATGTAAACATGCTTCTGTGAAAGAGGTAGTGTACAGTCAATTCATAGTGTAGGTCAAAGTTCATAGACATGTAAAGCTGATCAGTATCAGTATTCATTTCCACTTGAGGAAGTGGAAATGTTAGAAAATATCTGCTCTCCAGTACAGTATATATTTAACCTTGTGCTCCCTTCTCGGTCACGCACCACCAGCTCCTCAGGTTATCCGCAAGATCAGGGGAGAGCCCTTCGCAGATGCCTCTGGACACCTGAAGCTATGGTGCCAGTTCTTCAATGTGCTCAGTGACTCCACCATCAAGTGGTACAGAGATGATGAGGAAATACTAGAGGTGAAAAGAAGGTAAATCCTTGTCCATCTCACAACATCAAGATTACTCTAAGCACCTGTAATACAATCCAATGGCAGAATCACATGGTGTTCAATTTGTTGTAAGCTGTTGTGAGGATTCCTAAGTAACCGACATGACTGGTTCAACTGGACAGGTTCTAAATATGAAACAATAATGTAGCGAGGATGAACAAGATTTAACTGAGCCACAGAGCGCATCCCATAGCCATGTCATTCTCTCATTCTCACTGCAGAGCTGTGCAGCTCATGTGACTGTGAACTCCACAGCTGTGACACAGAGAGGTGAATCTCTGGCCAGACACAGACGCTGTAAACTGAGACACTATTTTGACATCTCCAGGGAGCATTAAAAGTCTATATATGTGCTATTGGTTGCTGTGTCAGCAGATTACTTCCGCACACATTCACACAACATAACCATCTGTGCCACACTGACATCTTGTGGGCCCAAGTCTACAATTCTACTTAGCTCATTGACTCCCATGTGTTCATGCACTATTTGTTTTTTTTCTCAAGTGGAGGAGATGAAAGCCAAGTAGCGCTGGCTATTGTTCAGGCGTCCAGCCAAGACTGTGGGGTATACGGCTGCTCGATCAAAAATGAATACGGGACTGACACCACTGACTTCCTGCTCAGCGTAGACAGTAAGTTGTGCCTGGTGAGATTAAGTTTGAATTCTAAATCTAGTGTTATCAATTATGTTCTCTTGACTGCTTGTGTGTTTTCTATTTTACAGTCCTGTCAGATATTCTACTAAAAGACGATTTGGAAGGTAAATCTTCCATTTGTTTATGTACCATATCAGCCAGCTGTTTTTCTTTGCTGAACATTAATTCAATGACTAATAATAGGGGAATAAAATGACATTATAATTATATTTTGCTTATTGATGACAATGTATTTTTGTTCCTTGTAGTTGGAGAGGAGATAGAGATGACCCCAATGCTGTTCACCAAGGGTCTGGCCGACTCTGGCTGCTGGGGTGACAAGTTTTTTGGCCGCATCATGACTGAGCAGGTGCATATTGGGGAGGGTTCTGCTCACAAAGCCAGCCGGGTGAAGGTCATCTACGGTCTGGATCCTGTCTTTGACTCTGGAAGCACCTGCATCATGAAAGTTCAAAACCCCATCGCCTACGGGACCAAAGAGGAGCGCAACCTTGCAGAGAGAAACCTAGCCATTACTAAGCAAGTCAGTAGTAGTTTTAATGTGCATTTAACAATTTGTCTTTGTAATGTAATAATTTGTCGGCTGCATCTTGATGCTCATGCATTAAAATAGCATCTAACTAAGAATCTGGTATGAATACATGCCTTTTATATTATAACTACAGTACATTTATCTGCTATGATAAATCCTTTGTTCTTCCAGGAGTGCAAAATCCAAAATACGATTCGGGAATACTGTAAAATTTTTGCTGCTGAAGCGAGAGTGATTGAAAACTTTGGCTTTTCACTAGAGTAAGTAACACAACTGATGAAAGTATAGCTATGATAACAGATTCAAAACATTAGTACTTATCACTGCTTGTGCCCATTTTTCTTGCTGCCCACAGAGTAACTCCTCAGTACCTGATGTACCGTCCTGCAAATTCTGTGCCATATGCCACAGTGGAGGTTGAAATAAAAGGTGTCTTCCTCAAGTATTGTATGATGGATGCTAAAGGCCGGCTGATTACCCGAACCATTTCTGAGATTGAGCAGAAATGCTGCACCTTCCAGCACTGGATCCATCAGTGGACTCATGGCAATTTACTGGTCATTCGGCTAGAGGGTAAGATTCACAGAGAAGTTTATCAAAAAAGTGATCAGATATCTATAGTATGATCAGAAATTTTAATAATTCTCTGTGTTTCATTATTATAGGTGTTGAAACGAAGCTTACTAACGTTAGAGTTGTGACCAAGGCAAAGGGGTTTGTATCTCAGCCAATACATGCAACTGTAATGTGTAAGTGCTTATTGTCTTTAGAACGGTCTGAATAAAAATGTTCTCTGTATTTCAGATATCAAGGACTAACAGAGTATGGCTCTCCAAAAGTATTTGAACAGTTCCTGGCCCACCATCAGTGCAACTACTACTGTGGGCTTCTTAGCCTGCGCCCCCTGAAGACCATGGATAGTCTGCAGCAGCCAACGAAGATGAAGGGCTCCAGGAGTCCCCTGCTCAACCGCAAGTTGGGCACTGGCTCCTCCAGTCCCCAGCTGCAACGGAAAGGAACAAACAGCCCTCAGATGTCTAGAAAGGCAACTTCTAGCCCAAAGGTGGCTAGGAAGGCTCAGGAGACAGAGGACAATAAATCAGATGCCAAACCCAAGCCTGCAGAAACTCTTGATGTTGTCCAAATGAGGTAGAAAAAGAAGGGCTTATCAACCTAACCTCTTCACCTCTTAACCATTCATGCTTTAGATGTTTTGGCATGATGTATTTGTTTTTCAAGGTACAAAAAGCCAGCATGGACTTGAACAAGATATAACAGGAAATTGTATAGATATTGTAAACAAGAAGAGAAGGAACATTGACCCCCCTGTGCACCTGTGTCGTTGTGTAAGTTTACTGTGAATTTCTCAATTGCTGTTACTACCGTGAGACATCCATGCCCTGCTTAGCTAAACTTACAGGTCCCAGAGCCTACACAGAAAAGTCATTACTGTTAAAGTCCACACCCATCAGAGGTAATTTAACACTTTGGATAGTTTTGAACTTTCCAAAGTGCCAGTGCCATATCAGCTCTATGAGTGGACAAACAACTCAAAATAATTGTCATTGAAAAATCAACACAATTTGCTGTGAAATGCTACTCTTTTTAAAAGAGGAGTCAACCTTTTACTATTTTTAATGAAACAATGGTGCACAATGAATCATCTCAGCCACAGAAGAGTTCCAGCGTGATGTATTTATATGAAAAGCTACAAGGAGTCGATCGTCTGCTATGTACATCTGTGATGTACAGTAGGTGTCTAAGGCATAAGGGTTTTATTGTTATTTCTAGACATTATTCATGCTTAGTGTTTTATGCAGTATTACTTTATGTCCCAGAGCTGTAGCTACAGTAAAGTTGTGCTCGTGCTCTGGAATTACAACACCACTTTTATGTCAAGGATTTTGCCACAACTGATCTTCCAATCTCCTTATTTCATTTTTTTTTATGGATATATGTTGAATGGAATTGACAATGCATGAGCATTGACAAGTAGTAAGAGGCTTACAAAAATAAACTCTAACTATGGAATGCTCATGCTCTTTGACATTCAAACACATGAGGAAGTTCACAGAAACAAGGGTGAATGAGTGAGTTCCACACAGTTCCACCCCTGGACTATAGAATAAAGACACACTGAACAAAATAACTGAAATTCATGTTTTTTAAATTCATTCAAATCCAAATACCCACTCAAACTTAAACTTCAGCTGCTATTAATCGCAAAAACAATTTGATATACAGTTTACTTATTTATGGAAAACAAACCAAATTAAAAAAAGAGAAAGTTGGGTTGTAAGCAGATAAAGATGAAAAGATAATGATGAAAACACTAACATTGTGGTGTGTTGTTACACCAATAAACACTGGAACAGTCTGGTATTGTAAGCATGTGTACATAAATTCAATGGACTAAGTATGAGAGACAGTGTGAAAAAACAAATGAGTGAATGAGTGAATAAGAGAAATAAATGTGTGTGTTTACAATGTGCATTGTCAATCTTTGGTAAGTATCAGGTGTGTGTGTTTTTTTTTTTAAATAAACGTATAAAACACGGATGATACACAGTTTCATTTCCAGGGGTTTTTAATTCTTCAAAAGTATGATTTATAGTTGTATGCATATTTATCCACAACGATGAAAATATAAAGTGTAATTCAGTTTATTGAATTTTGTAAACAATTACATTCATCAGAATGTTGATTTCTGAATATTTCCTGAGGAATATTTCTTAAGGTATATCCTTTTACTCTTTGGCTTGGCTTTGAATAAAATATCTGAATTAATTTACAATATGGTACAATAAGACAAAAAGTTATTTTACTAAGTACTTTTGTCTAGTTGTGCATTGTCTACACCTTTTTACAAAAACATGGAAGTATAATTGAATAATAAAAACAGACACTGGTTGATATATATATACATATACATTAAGGTAAATCATTTCAGTTGCTGACACTGAATATATAGACGTTGGCTTTTCCAAAGGATGGTCTAATTACAAATTGTCTCATTAAAAAGACCACAACAGTTCTTGAAAAAAACAGTGACATTTGCTACGTTGCTCCATGATTCCTCAAATGCAGTGGTCCCATTGTTATATTGTATAGTGCTGCAAAAGAATGTTTTTAAAATTTGACATTAGAAGAGCAAACTAGCCCAATATCATCCTGAGATATTCAGCTGGCACAAAAATAAGCACAAAAGCACAAAAATATCTGCAGGTCTAAAAATCTTAGTTTGCAAAAAATAATTTAACCCAATGTGTCACTGATCTTGTCAATTATGCAACAAGTATTTCAGGGGAGTGTTTATCTCAGTCGTTTCAGCTTCTTAATTTGTAGTTAAGTTTGCATGGCCATCAGAAATACTAGGTCAGCACCCCTCTTAAACAACTACTCTTTTGGGCTGTCTGAACTGCAATAAAATGACATGTAATCCATATTACCACAGCTGCAAATTAAGCATAGAAAACAATACTATTTTTTCCTCATGTTCAAATCCAGCCTACAGAAAGCACCTGATCTTGGACATGCTTTGTAATGTAAATATCCAGCTTACTTTCTAAAGAGGTCATCACAGCAAGTTTCAATGTTCCCTTCTGTGGCATTGATAGAAGATGTCCTGAACAACTCCACACAGTCGAATGGAAGATCATAGAGGATCCCTGAGAAACAAAGTTACAGTTGCACATTAAGCACAGTGCCACTGCAATAATAAACAAAGTAACCTTCACCACATGATACAAAAAAACAAATACTTGAGATTTAGAAAAGTATAAAAAGTAATTATAAAACCACTTACCTGCAATGCAAGCATTAATGAGAGATACACAGGTCCCTGTGATCAGGGCTCTGAACACTAAAGATGAGATATCACGTCTTTTGGATGGGCATATAGAAGCTTTGATACAAGAAATAACCGTTAGACACAAAAACCATTACAAAGATAGAGAGGATTTCATTTTCTTCTAAAACCATTACGTAAATGCATGTATGTTGGAAAAAGACAAAAATGTCTGAGTCTGGTACAATACTCACACAGGCCTCCAATCACAATGCCCAATGAGCTGAAGTTGGCAAACCCACAAAGAGCATAAGTAGAGATGGTTTCTGATCGGATCTGTAACAGGCAAAACCATGTGAAGGTAATGCACACAATGTAAAATCTGTAAAATCTTGATGACTTTACACATTTAGTACACCCATGCTAACATTCTGCCCAGCACAGTAAGACTCAACCCCTCTGAAACCTTTACTCACAGATATCCATTGCCTTTCACCTCCAATAATTTGATCAAGCCCATTTAGCCTGTTGGTCTTCAGCTCTGACAACTTCTCATAAGCCAGAAACTCGTTGAGGAACAACTTGGTGCCAATTAGCTCTGCCACAGTGAAACACTCATCATATGCTATCCCCATCATGTAGGCCACAGGCATGAACAGATAAGAGCAGATAACCTGTAGGCACAAAGTGATATAATGTCATGTGGATATTGATAGATTTACTTGTTACATTTACAGTACAAGCAAGCAATATGCATCATTGTACAGTAGCACATCATTAAAATGTCACACTTCACTTACAGCATGTCTTTTAGCATACCTGAAATGTGATTGAAGGATGTCCCACCATACCGCCAAGCCAGCTCAAAGCTGCATTTATGAACTCCAGGATGGCGAGAAAGGCTATCAAGTTGGCAGCTATGTTAGCAACAAGACCTATTGAAGCAGACGCCCCATTACTAGCAGCCTCCAAAATGTTCTTTTCATCACTGGGGAGTTAAAAAAAAAGATTTCATGAAACAAAATTCAAAAAACATGAAAGGAATGAGAAGTGATGAACAGAGATGTATATATATATATATGTATATACTTACCCACAAGCTACTTTAATATTTTTATCTGACTTGAACTGGCTCTCCTCTGTCTCAGGGTAGGACAGCTTGGCCATGGCCAAGGCACAAGGGGCAGCCATCACAGAGGCCGATATCAGAGAGGATGCATCAATCTGTTAAATACGAAGAGTCTGATGTGAAATGTAATTTACTTCAGAGTGGACTGATGATGGAGTTACTGTAACAATGAGCATTGACAATATTTAATATTCCATGTAATGTGAAGATCTGGCATCCATACTGAAGCAATACAATTTGAGAAAAACAGACACCATCATCCAACAAGCAGCAAGGCACAACTATTTGAGGGGGAAAAACATTTAAATGCCCTTTATCCAAATTGCACTGTATTGTGACCCACATTGTTAGACACTGCAGTGCTCCATCCTTTTTTATTTCTTATACTTTGTGTGATGTACTTGTGATAAGAAAACAGCTTCAGCTCACCCCAAATGCGATGAATGCCCCCATTACACTGCCTGCAATTGTAGCAAATCCACCAGTCATAACGGTATGGATTTCAGATTTGGTCATATCCTTCAAATAAGGGCGAATCAGCAGTGGCGCCTCAGTCTAATGGACAAAAACATATTGAAGAAAGAAGCAACCAAGCAGAGAGTTCGTTTTATCTTTTGCTGCAGTTACTATGGATAGTAGTAGCATTTGTCTTGCCTACTGAAGTAAATGCAATAGTATGATTCAAGCTTGTGCAATTTTAACATCAACGGTTGGCAGACCAGTCTTCAAGATAATGATTTATCAAACCTAGCCCAGAGTACCTGTCCAACAAAAATGTTGCCTGCAACACTCAAGGTCTCTGTGGGTGAGGTTCCCATAGTTATCTGCATAGCCCATGAGATCTGTGTGGACAAAAACACATGGCCCTTATTCAAATTATACCACGGAAGTGATATGCGATACACACCCAGTCCGAACACATTACGCAGCTAGGTTCAAGGTTGAAGTTTCATGCTTTACCTTCAAAATAAGCCACTGCATTATCCCAAGGAAGTAAAGGACTGACATCACGCTGCTTAAGAACACAACGATGGGTAAAGCCTAAGGAAGCAACCATAGAACTAAAGACAAACACATCCAATTTGAATCACTGATCATCATCTGAAGAACCAATAATTCAAAACACAAATAATTATCATGCACTGACTTGAAATGCAAAAATCTCTGAGAGCAGGTCTCCAAAGACAAAGTTTGATCCAGCTTTCGTGTAGTTGAGGAAAACCTGAAATCATAAGGCATGAGATATATTAGGTTTATGTGATTTCTGACATTTCTGTATTATTCATTTATGACACAGTAATGAATTAATTAATATTTTATGGGACTAAAGCAAAGAATGCACTGAGTAGACAGACAGTAGGCCAAACTAGATGGTGAGATGTGACAGGTCTCTGAGTGTATCACAGAGGATGCATGCTTCTGCAAAACGTTTGCCTGATTCACTTTTTATATGGCCCACCAATAAAGCTGGACAACATAAGAAATCGGGTCTAAAGATAAGCATGTACTATCAACTCAATCAAAGAATAATGACCTCTGGTACATAAGGCATAGTGCTCATAATAATACCTCCACTTGTTCTCCAAGCCATTGAAAGGCTACTAGTCCTGGTCCAGTCCTTATAATTAAAAGGCCAAGGCAGAACTGCAAACCAAGACCCCAAAGAACAGGCCTCCATGACACCTAAAAAAGATTCACAACAAACATTTAGTTTTGACCACACCTGCCAAAATTACAAAACCACATAACAGGGAGTCCTCATAAAGGTAGGAAGGAAGCACATCTTGTAAATCTTGAGGTGAGACAGGTGCAAGGCCAAACCATATCCAAAGTCTCAAAAACAAACAAGATAACAGCCAAGCACGTTTCAACACAGGTGTGACAGCATGACGTACTCATGCCTGGATTGGGTGACTGATTCAAACCTCACCGCTGGCCTGTGTGCTGAGGAGATGAATACAAGCAGGACTAAGACGCAAACGCCTCCAAGCGAGATGAGTGACTCGGTACGTTTACGTGTGTCTATTACGATCCACACCACTAGCAGGACCACGACCAGGACGATAAAAACCCTACAGAACACACAGCACATTCGGTAAATACATACTGACACTCACCAACACATTCTATCATGTCAGCACATTACCACGTGAAGCCAAGGCAACAACATATATGGTATCTACTCACCATTTTATCCATTTCAAGTTGGATTTGAAGCATGTCACTGCAGGTCTGAAACACTGTGCGATGCTGGCTCCTTTGTATTTCTTCAAAAGATCGTAGGATTTAGAGACAACAGCCAAACTGGTTAAGACTATAAGAGCAGTGGCCCTCTTGAAATCCAATACACAGGCTGCGATGAAGTATGCTACATAACCTATACCAGATGAAAACAGAGTTTGATCAAAAACGAGTACAACATATGGACATCTACAAAACAAAGTCCAAGGAGTCTGACAGATTAATACATACTGCTTAATTTCCTCATGACTTCTGTCTTGTAATATTGTCTTGCTTCATGAAAAATATGATTGAGCTACAAGTGCGCAACCAGCAGTTATTTGATAATAGTAATAATAAATGGTCAGACTATAAAAATCACCTGCTCCAAGTAAGCCCAGCACAATGAGTTTGATGGTTCCTGAGTGAGCCTTGATGTAATCCTCTGTGGCATTAAGCGGCTTAGAAACTTGGCTGAAGTGCAAAAAAAAGAGGTTAGCCCCCACTGTGAATTACAAAAAAGTCATTGTTACACAAAAATAAAATTCTGCTTCCAATATTTTTTCATTTGGCAAATTCTTGTCTTTCTCTTGTCAGATACATTCCATTGCCAGTAGCTTATATTTCACAGTAAAGTTTATTTTTTCTGAAACACAATTAACACTTGACAGTCAGCAAGTAACATGAGGAATTCCTGCAGACCAAAAACTAAAAATCAGATATACTATATAAGAAATCAGCATTTCAGCAATATAATGCAGTGCACCTACAGTGATATTTATGTGTAGTATTGCACCTTTACACAATGCAATTACTAATTATTTGATAGAATACAATCACATCTAATTAAATTGGCACACCTCAAGTATGATCTCCATCCCTTTTTAGACTCCTTTGTTTTGCTGCTGCTATGGTCAGAGATATTATCCTCCTAAGGAAAGGAAGAAATAATATTCAGACAATCACATTGTATATTTTGCTTTGAAAATCATAGCTAATACATACCTCTATTTCAAAAGCCTGATTGTCCACGCCATTGGCATGAGTTACAACGTCAATCCTGGTACTGTAGGTTTCCGCTGAAAATAGAGGCTCTGAAAATTAGATGGCTCTTTAGATGGCTCTTTAGATGGCTCTTTATTGTCCCCGAGGGGAAATTGCAGTTATACAGCAGTACAACACATGTAGCAACCTTTGGAAAAGCAGTTTTAACTATCACAGCATGGAATGCAAAACAAGTAACAAGTTGTGTTTCTATTTCAAATAACCTTAAAATAGCTTCCCATTGTCCTCATGGTTGTCTTGTGAAAAATGGTGTTAAAGTCAAGGAACAGCAGAGCTTACTCATTGTGTGTCCTCCTACCCAGGGTGACAAATGCTGTGTTGTAAAACACTGCGTGGGGAAATATACTCTGCCCTCCATGAAAGATCTAATCATTAATGAACAGACATGCTACGTGCTGCTCTGTCCTGTTTCTCAGGAAGTATTTGACGTAAGCATAATTGGGATAATGCATTGTAATAAATAATAATAATACATTGATTTGGTGCACAGTATTTGATAAGAGCCAAGGCAATCTTTACCTAAAGCATAAACTGCCTACTCAAAACCATTACGATAAGATGTGAGATGCTGACACAAAGATATACGTTTATTACTCAGTGCTGCCTCTGAGGTTGAAAGGGTGCTACGTGTTTAACACAGTCTTAAAGGGAATAAATAGTTCATCTGTTATTTGCCCTTCCCTCGTAAAATGACGAATTCTTCCCATAAATGCCTCAGAGGCATGTGGTGTAAACAGTCAGTGTCTCCAGGATGTTGCAAGAATTAACACTCCTACATTTTCGGGAGGTTGTTTTTTTTTTAAAAATATGCAATTTGCACCATTTGCTTTCTTGTTATCCTGCGTCTTTGATATGGTTACACACGAGGACAATGCCGGAGTGGCCAATCGGTACAACCGGGAAGAATCCCGGTGGGCCGGTGGGTGGTCCTCTCTCTCTTTTTCTCTGTGTCAAACTGGCAGCACTGACAGACCTGACAGATTAGAGCGGGACGGGCACGTGACGGGTCAACTAATGATGTGATGGTGTTACACCATTTAGACAGCGACTGCATTAGTGGTGTAGAAAACGTTAATCTTGTTACTTCGTGGCAATAACTGATAACATGATGAATACACACAAAGCACTTAATTCCTTATAATGAATGATCTACACAAGATAACAGTGTGGGACATTATGATATCAATTATTAATCATCCTGGCAAGAAACCTTTTGTTAGATGGGGCCCAATTCATTTTTGCTCTAGATCATCATTTAACTAGTCGTTATTCATACTAGTCGACACATATTTGAATGTCGGTAACACTACAGTTATACAGGGTAAAATCGATTATATTTGAATGTACAGAAGATTTTTTTAAAAGTTTTGTATGGTCAAAAACAACCAGTTCTCCTGTAATTGCAGAGAAGGCAGTATTTCTGATTGCAGCAAATGAACCCAAGGATAAACATGTTGAGGAATGATTCCAGTGCTCATGCCCTCCTAGGCTATGATACTTTGTATATAGGTCAAAGTCAACTATAACAAAAAAATAATTCTATCAACATGTCTTCCAACTGTTTTGAAGAATGGATATATGGAGTATGGTGCAGAATCAGTTATTGCTTTTACCTGGTCCAATATTACTGCACAATTTGTAATGTACTTTAAGACTGATGATTCGTGATTGTATTTAATGGGAACTATTTGTTCTACTCATTGCTGTGCAAATCTGATCTTGCCACACCCAAAAACCTCAGATGGCTTGGCAAAGGTATGTAAAATGGCTTTGATCCAAGGCTCATAAAACTTAATGGGGTCCATCCGGAGGGGATGATAAAACATTTATTGTTATCAAAAAAGTAAGGGCTATCTGTGTTCACTCAGTATTCAGTACATCTTACAGACCCTGAAATACATGAGCAGTAAGTTAATGACCTAATTAATAGATTTTGCTGCATAATGTTACATGTATACACCCTTGGTTCACTAATCCAAGACATTTTTATGTACAATATCAATTAATTTGCGAAATAGACTCTTTAGACCTTTTAGATATGGCTGTCATGGGGATGACTACTTGTTTACAATGATTCTGATACACACAAACTCTCCTGAATTTGTCCATATCTTTCAGTTTTGTTTTGTCACACTGCTTCCTTCCCCTTCAGTCTTATTTGAGTTAAGCATGTTACTTTACTTTATTCTACTTTATTACATGATAAAACTAGCCAACGTTACATCGATTAAAAGCGCCAGTTTAGTTTTTCTGGGTTTCATCTCTCAATGTACATTTATTTAGAGTTGAATCCCCCTTACTACTTTATTATTACTTTATTACTGCCAGCTACTGTTTTTTGCCTTACCTACTTTGTTTACTGTGTTTATTTATGTTACAAAAAGGTTATTATAGTCTATATACAGTGGCATATAGGAGCCTTTTTTAGGATGGCAGCATACAAGGAGATTTGGACCATATTACTTTCGCCGAGGCGTCTGGTGCCTGCGTGAACTACGGCAGAAAGGGGTGTGACTACTGCTAGCGGGAGGACGAGCTTAAATAGCGTTTTCGCCCTCAATAATATCTTACAGGTAACAAGAGGCTCCATGGTGACCTAACGTAGATTTACTTACATTCTATTTACAAAACAAATTCCAGACAAACATTTGAATACTTTTGCAAGGCACTGAACTGACTAAAGGTGTACCCCAACTGTTTGACTTCCACATGGGGTACCCAATGTCAAGACAGACAATTCTATAGGTCGCAGTTTAGCAAAAACAAATATGTCTACTAACATTATGCTTGTCTCCCAGTCCGTCGTGGTACCTACTACGACTGACACATTCAAGCGCGCTCATCTCCGTGTTTAGGGGGAAGCGCTATCAAGTTACCCATGGCACCGCCCCCGTCTGTAAGACAGCGTTGAGGGCGTAAACCCCCTTCAAACGTAGGAAGAGGAGTAGCGAAGTTAGTAGCTTGCCAATCTAGCCGTGAGCGCCTGCTGCGGCTAAAGCTAGCTGGGTAGCAAACCAACTAGCCTCGGTAGCTATAGAATTTATTAGAGTTGCTCACCTTAGCTGAATCAAATGGTAAGCTCGCTGTGTTGCAACGATTACTGACGAGTTCACTCACGAAATGACATATAATTTGCTCGCTAGCATGTAGCTAAACTAGATTGCTAACTTGCTAGCCAGCTGGCTACATTAGCTAGTAGAGCTAGTTGACTGCATCTAGCTCTAATATGAAGCTAACACCAAAACAACTACTCGTGCCTTGAGGCCTTTGGAGGGTTTTGGTCATCGCTAGTAACGAAATAGTCTGTAATAATTGTTGATTTACTAGTAAAGTTAATTTTCTGCCGAAATATTAGCCGCATAAACAGAAGCTTACAAGCATGTTTTACCTGGAGCTCAGTTGCTCATAACAAGCTTACTAACGTTAACAGAGGGCAATGTTAGCTGCTAGGTAGTTGCTTACTAGTTTTCAAAACAACAGTTTGTTTTGCTGACCTCACATCATCAAACTAAACCTGCAGTGCTGTAACAGTAAAATAGAGTGATGGACTATTGCTGTATGTTTCCCCAGGTTTTGATACTGTCCAAACATGGGTGACATGAAAACCCCAGATTTTGATGATCTTCTGGCTGCCTTTGACATCCCAGATGCCACGGGGTTGGATGCCAAAGAGCCCCTTCAGGAGAGTCATGAGGAGACACAGAGTCAGCTGAAACATGCAGGGATATGTCTGGATGACAGCTTATTGGGTAACCAAGCTGTCACTGCAGCAGATATTCCTGTCGTAAGTGTTATTGTGAAAAACACAAGTCGTCAGGAGTCTTTGGAAGGTTTTGGTGATAGGCTACACTCGCAAAATGGATTCAGTGGACCGGGGATCTCCATTGACTCTGATGAGTCAACTAACAGTGACTTTTCCAAATCATTTGTGTCTGCATTGAATGGGGACAGCGCAAGAGAACTTCTAGGGAAGGCACCCATTCAGCACAAACCTGAAGGAACACCAATATATTCACAGTCTTTTACTCAGTTCAGTCCCATCTCTAGTCCTGAATCTGAAGACACTCAAAGTAGTAGAGATGATAGCCGTCCAAAACAAGAGAGACTCTACTTCCCTGAAGCTTCAGTTTTGGTGGAACCGTCCATGTCACACAATCCAAAAAAACTGCCCCTCAGCATGTTTGATGATTACCAAAAGGACTGTGGTACTCTCAAGAACACTCAAACAGAATCCATCAAAACAGAAACTACGAGGACTCTGGAGCCATCTGAAATATATGGCAGTGACCAAACAGATAAAGCAGATACAGTACACAGTACACTGCTCCCTCCAAACAGTGCTCCAAACTTTATTGAGAGCAACTGCAATACATCAACCAAGCTGGATAGTCTCTCCTCTCATTCACATGTCAAATCTCAGACATCTAAATTATCTTCTTGTCTTGAGGCACTGGTAGCTCTGAATGCTAGAAAAGATCCCAGTGAGCAAACAAATCCTAGAGAATCAACAGCACTTCACAATGACTGTATAAAGGCTAGTCCCAAGGTGCCTGTATCACCACAAAGCCCCAGGAGTCCTCTTGAAGCTGTGAAACGTCTAATAAAACCCTCTGACAGCCCTGTAAGCATCTGCAGTGATAGTAGTGGCAAGGCCTCCCCTGCCATGGCATCGGGCTCACCCCCAGCCATACCAAGGGTCAGAATTAAGACCATCAAAACCATGTCTGGGCAGATCAAGCGCACAGTCACCAGTGTATTGCCTGATTCAGAAACGGATGAAGCTCAATCTGCATATGAATCATCTCCATCACAGAGTATGGTTGATGAAGATTCTTACTGTAATACGTCTCCTCACCGATCTCAAAATGTCGCTGGTGAAAGCACTGTTGGAATGCATACTAAAGGTACCCCAGCTAGTACATCTTTATCAAAGATTTTACACAACAAATCAGAGGGCCACTCCAGGAGGTCAGGCATAGTGCAACCCCCAACAATTTTCCACAATGCTAGTGGTCCTGTCAAAAGAGCTGTTGCCCATCAAGGGCAGAAACCAAAGAGATTAACAGCCCAAACACGTCATACAACTAGTACAAACTTCCTTCCCAAAGCAATGCACTTAGCTAATCTGAACCTGGTCCCTCACAGTGTTGCTGCCTCGGTCACTGCACGGTCCACCTCCCATCAACAGAGCCAACACACACTCCCCTCTATGGTGTACAGTACGGTCCCATTGGTGCATCAGGTTAAGACAGCCAGCCCTTATCCACGCACTTCCATTCCCAACACAGCAGCAGGAACCTTAAACAGACTGTTGAACAATGCCAACCCTGTGCCTACATATGTGCCCAACCTGAATCCACCTCCCGAGAGCAACATCAACCTTCCACCACGTGGATACTGCTGTCTCGAGTGTGGGGACGCCTTTGGGGTGGAAAGGAGCCTCATGTATCATTATGGCAGGAGGAGTGTTCACATTGAAGTAGCATGTACCCACTGTGCAAAGACAATGGTGTTCTTCAACAAGTGTGCCTTGTTGGCACATGCACGGGAGCACAAGAACAATGGAATGGTGATGCAGTGCACACAGCTTTATATGAAGCCCATAGCAGAGGAACAGATGTTTGCACCTTTGAGTAGTGAATCTGTGAATGTGGACTCTTATGCTTCACCATCACCTAAAAGCCAACCAGTCATGCCCTTATATCCGGACAATGTCATTCGGCACCGACTGCGTTGCCTGGAGTGTAACAAGCAATTATCTGACTACAAAGCACTTGCAGGCCATTACCAGAGGCTTTCGGAAGATATGGAAGGACTAGTGAGTAGATATTTTACAGAAATATTTAAATATTTGTGACCAGTGGTTTGTGTTATGCCTCTTCCATGTTTCAGTTGTATCTTTTTTTTACTCTATCCCTTATGTTCTTTTATGTTGTATAGATATGCAAGGTGTGCTCAATGTTGTTACCCAACAAGTGTAGCTTCAGAGCTCACCAACGCATTCATGCACACAAGTCCCCTTACTGCTGCCCTGAGTGTGGCGCACTTAGCCGCTCTGCGGACATACAGAAGCATGTAAAGGAGAACTGCCTGCATTACGTGCGCAAGGCTTGGTACAAGTAAGTAATCCAAACATTCAAAACAGGCCATATTAAAAAGCCTCGGAGTGACGTAATGTAAAATGTGACTGAAAAGAAAGTGGCATTCTCTTCCTTTATCTTCCAGGTGTCTTCACTGTGATATGGTCTTCAAGACACTTCAAGGTCAAAAGAATCACATCGAAGAGAAACACTGTGAGGTCTTCTATAAGTGCTCCATCTGTCCAGTGGCCTTCAAGTCTTCTGACAGCTGTGAAATTCATTTGAAAAATAAACACAACGCTAGCAAAATATCCCCTCAGTAAGTTAACTTCTCTCCACTCTGGGTTAAAGTTTTACATTTTCTGCAGGTTCTGCATGTTCTGATTGATTTTTTATTATTTTCTTTTACTGTTTTTGTTTTTTTCCTTTTCTATTGCAGGTTAATCTTTAAGTGTTCATGTGAGACAGTGTTCAAGAAAAAGCAGTTACTGTTTCAGCACTTCCATCAGAATGCCAACAAGCGTGTAACTTGTGTATTTAAGTGTCCAGAATGCACTTCAGTTTTTCCACAAAAGCAGCTGTTAATGCAGCACTTCAAGGTTGGCCTTATTTATATTTTTTCATGAAAACATCATGTCTATAATTGAATATGAATGTACACATCGGTTTAAAGTGAACCCACTGATGATGTTTTTGGCAGGACAGTTATTATGGATTTGTGGGTTTATTTGTGTATGATCATTAAACTAAAACGAGACCTCAAAATTAAAGTTTTTTCTTATGATTTTGTTATGTTTTGTCTTTTCTGTAGAGTGTGCATGGTGGAATCTTCAGAGCAGAGGCAGAAAAAAACAGTAAACAGACAGACAGGACTGCATGGTATCAGGATTCTCCTTCAGCAGTCCAACAGCTGAAGGATCGCAGCCCTGTCAAACACCCAGATGTTCCCAGAAAGAAGGCAGAGCAGGACAGCAAGCCTCGTGTGAAGCCTACTGGCTGGACATGTGGGGAGTGTCTCCAGTGGTTCCCTGACCGTGATGCCTACGTTTCTCACATGAAGACCAACCATGGAAGGGTGAGCAATTATGAATTCTCCATGCTGAATCTGTCCTCATTACAATTCATGTATGTATTCATGTATGTAGTAATGTTTATTAATGTGAATTGTCCCTGTCAAATAAACTAATAAAACAAATAAGTGCTTGCCATCACTACTGGTGAGAAGTTATTACACTCATTAGACATGTTTGAGTGACTTATAACTCATGTTCAGAAGTAAATAAGTAGTTGTTGGAAGTAATCATTCCATTTTCAGTGCAGCTCTTCATCTTCATCATTCTTTTTTTCAGTCACTGAAGAGGTATCCTTGTCGACAGTGTGAGCAGTCTTTCAACTCTACAACCAGTTTGAGAAGACACATTCGCAATGACCATGATGGAAAAAAGAAAATTTACACTTGTTGGTAAGATTTTCATATATATTTCACATATATATTTTTGTTTATGTTATAATCCAAAATCAAAGTCTGTATTGGCATGTTGTATGTTTTTCATTCTTAAGGTATTGCACGGATACAAAGACAATATTTGCCACAAGTGTGATGTTGAAGAATCACATCAGTCTTATGCATGGAATAAAAAATCCTGATCTAAGCCTAATGCCAAAAACAGCTATACAGGAATCCAACAAGGCCTTGGGAGAGGTATTTTTTATAATTTCTTAACATAAAGAACAAAATAATTACAGCAGTCACAAATAAACATCTCATTGTTAATCATTGGTAATCATATCAATATGTGTGGCTTGTTTGATTTACAGGGGCTCATTTCAAAAAGACCTGCCATGGGCCCACAGGAGGAGGGGCAGGCCCACGCCGGTAGTCAAGATGTTCCTTCAGCCAAGCGTCTGAAAGTTCAGTTTCGTTGTTCAAAGTGTGGCTTCATCACAGAGGATAGTACACACTTCCAGCAGCATATACCTCAGCATAAAACTGATGAAAACACTCCCCAGTGCCTTCGCTGTGGACTGTGTTTCACATCTCTGCTATCTCTCAACAGACACCTTTTCATTGTACACAGAGTCAAAGACCCAGAGGAGGAGATGGCGCCAATGCAGGAGCCACAGGTTAGGGAGAAGGAGCAAGATAATCCACTTGTTAGATCAGCAGAGGCTGATGAGGTTAATGAAACCCCCCACAGACAGGAGAGCCACAGAGTCTGCACTGACCTTGGACTGTAATTTAAAACTGAGCTCTCACTCTCAGACACAAGCAGTCTTTCTCCAGTAGTGAGAGACACTTTTGAACCTCTTTAAAGCTGCTTTAGTATCTCCAATTGCTTGTTGATCTGCACGGAGGTGGTATAGTTTTGGGACCTTCACTGTCTGTGAGAACAGATTATTACATTTATTGAAAGTATTTACATAATTCAGAGGACAAAGTGAATTCATATCTTAGCATCCTGTATTCATTTTTATTTAACTTTGCATGTTAGTATTATATACGTCTGTTGAAAAAAGTTTTCGTACATAACCAGGCTCAAGTTAGAGCTGAAATCTTTTTTGTTCATTGATATTTTCAAATGGTTCCAACCACCCTAACAAGGACTCAGGAATGTCTTAGTTTTTAGGCCTGGTAATGATTGATGTAACAGAAAGGGGGTGGATTTTGCCTTTGTTATTGAATTGAATTGAATTTCTTTTGAAGCATTTTTAGTGCTACACAAGACATTATTACCTGAATAAGATTCAGGTTGGTGGATGCAGTACTGAGGAAATACAACAGTGTTGTAATTCATATGCATTTCTAAGTTCAAAATATTTACAGACTTATAGTCACCATTTATTATAAAATATGATATAGATCAATATCCATTTAACATTCAATTAAAACAGGTAATCCAAAAAAAAAAAAGTTCTGCCGAATCAAACACAGGTGTGGCGTTGCCTTGCTAAGCATAGCCTACTATATTAGGCTAGACATAGAACAAGACTTGCTTTTGACTATTTAAAAATAGGACTTTTTTTTTTTTTTTAAGCATTTTAAAATGCTTTTCTTTCTTTGTATTCATTGTAAATGAATTTCATTTCTGGTTGCATGTTGTCTCAGAGCTGGTGTAATTGTTTCATGTTTTTTTTGTTTTTTCTTGAAAGAGTGTTCAGTGGATGCATGGAGAGATGAAGAGGTATTAGATGTGTGATAGGTGCAGCAGTATTGAAAATACCTCAAGATGCCAGAAATGTATTATTCAGGCAAGTGAAAGGACGATATTGAGATCAGGGTACATTGTTTTGGAGAATCCAGAGCAGACGTGGTGTGTAAATGAAGGTTGATGGCATGTTTGAGTTCATGTTTTAGAAATCAGGGCCCGTATTCATAAAGTCTGTATGAACAGAAATACTGATACAGGAACACGGGTCAGGTTACAGGACTCTGTTGACTCCATGATGAATTTAGAGGCCCTGATTTGTAAAGTACATATTGTGTTGTATTGGATACATGACAGTTCCTACCTCCATGTTAAATGGCAGTGATTGTTAAACATTGAAAGGCTTTGAGGAGTTGCAGATAATCTCAGTGCAATGTAAAAATGAGTTTATAAAATGTGTATTATATCCCACATTATTCAATTTTATAAATTATTTTGGGAATGATATTAACAGTATATGGTCATATTGACTTAAATGGCAAATTAACTTTCTACGTAAGTGCTATATGAGCTGTATCATTTCTCTGTAATCTTAAGCATTGGTCCTTAAATCAACACATTGCCACTGTTAAACTGCAGTGGTTAAATCAAATGTACCTTTCACAACTTGTTCTTTTTGTAATGCTTGTTGAAAGATATTTGTACTTTTGATACTGTGTACAATAAGGACTCGTATAGGAAGGTAATCTATGTACATACAGTAGCCAATGAACCCTTGATTCACAGCATTTCTTAAGCCATCACATCTGTTCAGCATGCAGTGGCCCTTGTGCCTTGCTGTTATGTTTACTTAAAATACTTACAAATAAATTGTTGCGTTTAATTATATCTGCCTTGTCTTTGGTCTCAAGTGTTAGAGACTGGCTTTAATAGTAAGGAACTACAGGATGCCAAAGCATATAAGGATTTGTTTCTCCAAACAGAGATGGAATTTGGGTGTGATACGTGCTTTTGCACTGAGGGTACATACTTCACAGCAGGGCAGAATGGTACACTCTTACGTGCATCATGTATGTAGTAAAGGACCAACCACCGATGGATGACTTCATCCAATTAGAATATTAAGCCCATCCTATCTCAGTATAACTGGCAGTTTCCAAAGTAACAGGACAGCAAAGCGATTTCAAACCTGAAGGCACTTTGACCAGCATCAAATTGCTTCGAATACATAAAGGCGATGAGAGGCACATTGAAGAGAATTTGCAGAACAGGATTTCTGTCTTCTTTCATTGTAATTTCATACATTGCTATGACATCTTCAATGACTCTTGATTTAACTGAACTAAGAAATAAAGTTTCAAAGATCAAGGTGAATCCAAGGGGAAATCTATGGGCAACAGGTAAGGGTAATTATATCCCTTTTGGCAAATTATTTAATATTACATTTTCTAGTAATTGTTCTAACTGAGATGATGTGTTTTGTTCCATAAGGACATTTCATGGGCAAGAAAAGTCTTATGGATATGGATTCCTTTTTGGAGTCTGCATTTGGAGATCTAAATGTCCCCAGTCAAGTCAAAGCTGTCAGCCCACTGCACAAAGCAGAGGACCTGAGGGAGCAGATTATTCAGATGTTGAAAACAGCTGTACAAGTTCAACAGACACAGGATTTGGACATGTTAGTATATTATTATAATTATTATATGGATTATTTTTTATATATTGGACCAAATCAATTATTCATGATGTTTTTCTTTTTCTATAGAGGACGGGACCCAGCTTGAAGAACAATTTATCCACCAAATTGTTACACCATTATTGTAACAATATGAAAAATCTAGGCAAAATATAATTTTCCTTTCCTTTTTGGTTTGAAATGTGGCATGCTATTTATTATTTCTTAGTGGCACTTTGTCTATATGACAATGTGATATTAATGTGCCATGCTTTTGTGTTATTATGTCCAGTTATGACTTTTGAACAATTTGAACCTAACATTTATGTACCTTGTAATAAACTAGTATTGAAAGCTAGACCAGTCTCAGCACATTTTGTATTTTTTGCACTTTTTTGTCATCCTACTACAGCTTCACAACGATTACAGGTTTGGTTTGCAATATTTTAGCAAGTTGAATAATATGACCAACGAAGTAAAATAACAATGATGCGTTTGATTTATATTAATTAAACTATGCTCATATAATACTTAACATATTGACTGATACGAAGCCCATGAAAGAATGAGCCAAATACAATCACATTTAAGAAACATCAGTTATTTTGTGGCGTCCCCTACGGACAATATCAAACAGATAACCCCATTTGTCCACCATTACTTCCGGGTTAAAATAGCAACATGCCCAGCTAGCAGATAGAATTTAGTTTGTCAACACTTTTGCTATGCCACTTATAGTGATGTGTGGTTACCCCTGTAGTGGTAAAACACGACGGGCGGAAGAATTAAAAGACTATTTTGAACAGAAGACAGATCGAAAGGTGCATGTTGTAGGAGATGGAGCCATGGCCATTGAGAAGAACACTGTTTACGCAGGCAAGTTAAGCTAGCCGCTGGTTCAGAGAGAATGTCACGCCAAACTGAATTAAAAAATCTGGCTACCTAATGTGGCCTTGCATATCGGCAAACGTACACACTTCCTAAAACATGGTTTAAGACGTTTTACGAATGGGTAGGGTCTTCTGGTAAATTCGGCATACAAGTTATTCACCAAGCAGCACTTAATTTCAATTAAATCTGAACTTTCAGAATTGGTTCACACTGCTAAATTACCTCCCCCCACGGTGTAACGTTACGTTGTGGGACGAATCTTGTGGGAATAACAATAACCAGTTGTAAACCTATATTGGAATATGATTGAAATAAGAGAAGCTTGGTGTATTGGATCTATGCCGAAAGAATAAAAAAATAATTAAATCAGATATTTTGCCAGAGTTTCGGGGCGATAGTTTACCATTTCAAGTTTTTACTTACTACTACATCACTGCTCTGGTAATATTGTGTTAGATTGTAACTAACGTTACAACTGCACAGTGATGTATCCGCGATGCCGCTGCCATGCAAGCACCTGTTATAGATGCTGTAGGATGTAAATTTAGGGTCCATTGTTGGTTCATAAGGTTGGTTTCTTCATTGTCTTCACACTTTCTGGAGAAATAGTAGACATAGGCAGCTAAAAGATTTTTGACAGTGCAGTTCTTGTGTAATATGAAGCTACGAGGTTACAATGTAAGATAGGCTGAATAAAACAGACTAGCAGTTCTATAACTGAAAATTGCACCACTTCTTGTTAGATTAGTTTGTAGAATAGCTTGCAGACAGTTTGGGTCACAAGAGAAATTCTTTTGAGAAAGAGGGTCTCCAGAAAAAGGCTTGGAGGTTTGAAAACTGCTGCTGTAACTCGCCCTTGCTGGATGTGTTGCAGATTCCCAAAGTGAAAAAACCACGAGAGGAGCTCTGAGAGCTGAAGTAGAGAGGTGGGTTTTTCAGATGTAATTCAAAGTTTGATCTTGCACTGATGTTCCATGGTAACTGTCCTGTAACGGTTGTTTCATTTGTTCTTTAGGAAAGTCAACAAAGATGATATTGTAATTTTGGATTCATTAAATTACATCAAAGGTAAATGTTCCTGACAGTAATGTACAATTACTCAATATAAAACTGCCTGTATTTGGAATTTACACCTTTACCTTTGAACTTGATACACCTTACAGGCTACAGATATGAACTTTACTGTCTCATCAGACACTCACAGACACCTCACTGCCTGGTAGGTATACAAGAGGAAGTACTACTAAAACGTTTCCCCAAACATGAGTTACGCAAGTCAAGATAAGCAATCTCATGCTATGTTTTGATGAAGGTATACTGTTTGACCTCGGCTGAAGTGAGCTCGACATGGAATACCAACAGAGATGCTACCGAGCAGTACACCCAGGAGATGTAAGTAAGAAGTTTTTAAATGCTTTATGCACGTCATTGTCAAAAGTGAATATCATCCAACATATTTGTCCTGGAATTCCCCTGATATCTGGTTCTTCTTTTGTAGCTTAGATGCTTTAGTGCTGAGATTTGAAGCTCCAGACTCCAGAAACCGATGGGACAGTCCTCTATTCACTGTTCTGAAAGATGACACACTTCCATTTGAAGCCATCTCTGATGCTATTTTCAAAAGAAAAGCACCTCCGCCTAACCAGTCTACACAGAGTGTAAGTGACGCCTATGGTGTATTAACATGCATTGAGTATAGGTACAGCATTCAGTAGAAATCCATGTATACTAAGGCTGCCTATTTTATTGTCATACTGTTGCCTAGCAAGTGGTATTAACAATTTTC
Source organism: Hoplostethus mediterraneus (assembly GCA_034670385.1). Taxonomy (NCBI): domain Eukaryota; kingdom Metazoa; phylum Chordata; class Actinopteri; order Trachichthyiformes; family Trachichthyidae; genus Hoplostethus; species Hoplostethus mediterraneus. The sequence goes on along the minus strand of JAXDDW010000003.1, from coordinate 8,661,522 downwards.
ATTTTTCTCTGCAGCAACCATTGTCCTCTACAAACTTCTTGTATGAGATGGACAAGATCACACAAGATGTGTTGATGGTATGTCTTCATTTTTTTCTTTTGATTTCTTCTGTCCATTCATCAGACACTCATCCTTTTTATCTTAAATGTTTCACGTATCCCATTTTGCTTGCACACAAATCTGTCAGGAAATTACTGTAATCAATAATTTGGCTGGCAACCCACTTTTCCTGGTATATTGGTGGTAATTGAGATTTCTCTGTTTGTTTTTCAGGCAATTCTTAACGCACAGAAGACAAGTGTTCCCGGGGATCTTGTTTCGGTTCCAGGAGCTACAGAAAAGATATCCTTTTTTATATAATGTAAATGAAATGACACATTCACATGAAGCAAATATTTATATGATAGCTCTGTTTTTCTGTTTGGAACCCTATGTGATCTTATGCACACAAACCAGGTATCCGACATCATTCACAGCAATTAGTTTTATGAAATCTATATTTTCCACTGTCATATGTGTGTTGTTTTTTTTAATTTTTTTATATCCAGCCAAAGGCAAATCATATCCCCACACCAGTGGGAGGCAAAGTCATCCTGTATCACATGACCAGACTTTGTAGAAAGGGGGAAGTGGATGAGTGCATGTGCATCAAAGAACATCATTATTGATTGAAGGCACAGCAACTGAAAGGTCCAACCCTGAAAGGTCTTGCCTGTAAGCACATACTGTAGGATGTGTGGACAGAATCCCAATTAAATAGATTAGGGGACTTGATTGAGGATTACACTGCTTCAGACACTCTCAGAAGCAAACACTTTGATATAACACGACGGCCCAGGCAAAACTAGGTTCTGTCGTGCTGAACATTGACAGCAAGTTAGTCTTGGTGTTTCTTCATTTTAGTCCTGTCTGTCTTTTCTATGTCAACACATATTTCAGACGAATGACCACTTTCCATGTCAGAACAGAGTAATACATTCTAGTGTCCTTAACCTGCTGTTAAACATTGAGCTTACCAGGAGCTTCAACATGGCAGAGCTACGGAAATTGCGGCGCCAGTTCATCAGCTACACCAAGATGCACCCTGCAGAGAATACTGGGCAAATTTCAAACATGTTTGTGCAGTATTTAAATAAGAGTCTTTGCTGAAATTTTAAAGCATTCATTTTGTGTTTTTTATTTTCTGTGACAAATAAATAAAAATTATTTAAACATTTGTTGCACATTTGTTCACGTTGACCACATACTAAGATTCTATCATGTATTCCGTTGCACTAACATTTATCAATGCTCGATAACAGGTATGGTGTGCAAGGTTACTACAGTCAATGGAAAACCTGGAAAATTCATGGAATTCAAAATTTTTGTTTTCCAGGCCTGGGAAAGTTATGGAAAATGGAACATGTGTGTACAGTGTTGGAAATGTCATGGGAATTTGTTACTAATCGTTTTTTTCCCCAACTAGCGAAGTGTTCAGTGTCAAGCTTGGCTGCTTGTTAATCCACTTCCCTTTTGAGGAATAAAAACCCAAATCAGAAATGTCCTAATAGTACTGGTCCTAAGAGATAGCTGTAGCAAGAAATAAGACCTGGGACATTCAGATCAGATATTCAACATAACAAATGTGACATTTACAACACAGACTAACAAATAATAGCCATGGAAATTATGCTATATTTCACAGAATAGTCTTGGAATTTGATCAGCAAAAAGGTGTAGGAACCCTGAGCTTGGAGTCAACATCTATTAGCTGAAATTTAGCAAATTGTTTATGAATAGATATCTCATATTTTGTTGTCAATCAAATTAAATTATTTTTCATTATTCTCCTACCTTTCCATTGCTAGCACCACTTGCAATCTGAAAAAACTATCAGAGTAGTAAGCTATACCTAAATCACCGTACATGAAAATACTGCGAAGGAGGTGGTATTTTATTCATTTATATTTAAGGAGTCAACCTGGGTAGTATAGGTGTGTAATTCCCCTCGACTTCTATGTGACATATAAGCCTTCGGTTTGACAAAGGTATTTGTTGTCATGTTTAAAAGCTTATTCCTGTGTGGAATTTGTGAATGTGCTGATTAAAGCCCTTAGAAAGACTTAATGTGATATAAGAAGATTATCAGAAAAACAGAACAGGAGGTTATTTGCTGCTTGCTGCTTTGTTTGAAATTGGTTTTCTGCCATCTAATGGAGGTAACATTACCTGCTCTGCTTGGAACCATGCTTGTGCAAATGTGTTGCATGTGCCAACTTGAACACATTGTGCTACATGAGAGAACACAATAATCGGATCTTCATAGATGCAATGATTTTATTGAGTGAAAAGCTGTAAGAAAATCATTTTTACACAATCTACATTAAAATAAGAACACAAGATATTTACCTTACATTTACAGTTACAGTTTACAGTTCTTTGCACACATATTTTATAATATTTTTTTCACAGTCTTCTTCTCAAGAAGGACAGCAGTGCCAAAGATCCTGTCCCAGTGGCTGAAGAAAGGAGCGTAGTTACTGTTTGGCTTCTGGTGGTGCATGTCATGAGCTGGTGCACCACCCAGCAGACCAAATGGCACCAGGTGGTTGAGGGCCCACGGGAGGTCATAGCCTATGTGGTCCTCCACAGACATCCAGATACTGAAAACTGTGACACACCACGTGGTAAATGGGTGACATTTTAAAAGAATGGGGTCCAGGTTGCTCCACAATCCTACAGTCATCAGTTCTGGGATGCTGAGTTGCTCAGTAGACCAAGAGAAGGGTGCAATGTACTCGTGGTGGATGGCATGGATCCACCGGTAAAGTTGCGGATGCTTGTGGTGCACAAAATGCCAAATATAGTACTGTGTGTCAAAGAGGAGAAGTACAGCCAGTCCATCTATGAACACCTCGTATACAGTGGGAGCATTGTGTGGCAGCGTTGGTGGAGGCAGTATGAACATGCCAATCATTACAGCTGGGATAACAAAGATCAAGTGGTTGTACACAGCCATCATGAAGCTCTTTGCCATAATTCCCAATGTCGGATACCTATCCGGCTGGATCTTGTATTGATGGAATAAAAGCACTCTGTCTCCGAAGAGGTCCAATGCAGCAAAAGGTAAACTGAAGAAGAAGTAACTGGAAAAGGCAAGTAGGACAGGGAGGAAGGGAGATGAGATGAGGGGCAGATGGTGAAACAGCAAATAGTCCCAAAGAGGTTGCAGGAGTCGGTCTGAAGACCTGGAGGTCAGGAGCTGCAGAGGCGGCTCACTGATGTTCACCATCTTGGGACAGTCGCACTAGAGTTGTTGCAAGTTTCAGAATCACGACAAAGTTCTCCCTTTATATAGCGTAGCGCAGGGCAAGGGACTTTGCTCTCACACAGAGCAGGGAGACAGATTTGTTTCAGCAGCTCAATATTTACAAAAAGTCCTGCCAAAGAAGATTAACAAATGAAGTCAAGAACACACATTAGAAACAAAGATTCCTATTGACAACAAAAGCTTGACTGTGTCAGGTGGTCCTGGGTTCGATTCTTTCTGCGTGGAGTTTGCAAGTTCTCCCCGTGCTCACATGAGCTCCTCTTCCACAATAAGAACCCCAATTGAAAAACATGAAAGAAGATTGCTATCTCCTGTCCCGTCCCTGACCATGATGTGGACTTAAGATCTGAGTTGGTCCCCAGGGTGCCGACGTAGAAGGGTGCCCACATCTACATTTTAGGCATTCAGCTTCCAAAGCAACCGACAGTAAGTTCAACAGTAGAATAAGCTTCAATTCCTACGTGCAAGGTTCAGAGCCACTGACCTGAAAATATTAGTGTCCTTAATGTGTGTAAACTGTAAAACGTCCCCTTTTCAATTTTGTACACATTTTAGACAATTACATCACAATGAAAAGAGAAATTAATCAATACAAACCGATCAAAAAAGCAAATCAATAAATCAATAAATAATACTGTATTATATAATCAATTCATAGATCAATCGAGCCACTTACAGCATTTTTCTCCATTTCTTACCCTGTCCATTCTTAGTTTAGAGTGCTGGCTTTACTGCACAGGAAGTTGGACTACTTTAATTGGCAAGGTTATATGGTCTTACCTTTTAATAGCCCATGTATTCCAATCAATTTATGTGGTTCTTGGTCATTTTACTCACTGTGTCAATCACAATCACACATTAGTTCCGTAATAAATCGTTCAAGGGATAATCAAACTCTGATATATCTGCCTGAGGTGACTAGAAACTGCAAACATAGGCAAAGTTTTATAAAATAACCTGATGACCAAACAGCATAAAGGTCCTGGAATTCAATCCACATAAAAAGTCCTTAAGTTTTAAATATGGCCAAACTTGATTGGTGTATCAGAACGCTAACCCTTCTCACGCTGGGATGAATAATCATAACAACATGATTTATTTAGAAAAATTTAAATTCATTTCATTGAAAGACAGCAAAAGACCATCATAGATCGTATATCATATTATGCCTTATTGCAATAATGTTACTGCAATATTGTTCTCCTCCAGACTACTTCTTTTCACTGGCTGCCTTCCGTGAAACTGTCTTGTTGGTGTTGACATATTTCTGTCGATCATTTCTGTAGACAAAGGAAAACATTTTAAACTATTAAATCAAAGTATCAATTGGCTTAAGGATTTTTTTTTTCCAGAACACTTTAAAAAAAAAAGCCACATTAAAAAAACCCACGAGAAACATGTACATGAGTAACCATTTCCATTAGAAACTGGAATGATTGTTTGCCACATGTCACTTTAGGAGCTCCGTAACTACTACTGCTAGTGATAATACTAATAATAAGTTATGAACACTGTGAACCACAATGTGTATGAAGTTAGATTTACCTGTTCATTTTGACTTTGTTTCTGCATCCCAGTCCTCCCTCCCAGTGGCTGGTGCGGGCTCCTCTTGTCATCATGCTTCCACAGCTGATGCAAGGCTTTCCATTGCTGTACGGCTGCAACAACAAACATTGTAGGGGCTAGGTTAAGAAAATGCTCACATCCAAAGTCAATGTCTAATATGAACCTTGTGAATTCACGCTTCCTGCTGGAACCAAATGAAGCATCCTTTCAAGCGCTGTGTGAGCCAATTGAGCCAATCAGGACCACAATTATACAATATAGGAGGCTACAGGCTTATGCTATTCTGATACTGATCGTAAGTCACTCTGGATAACGGTGTCAACTGCATAACTACCTAATGTAATGTCAATGTGATGTACTTCCATGGCCTATAGTGGTCTTAGTTTACCTGCTCTTTGGCACAGTGGCCACAGATCATCCTGGTGGCTAGGTCCATGGGGTGGTCCTGGTCCTCATCATGGCACACATCACAGGGGTAAACCCGGCCGCAGCAGGGAAACCTGAGGGCATTGGCACAGGCACCTTCACTACCTTCTACAAGGACTGCTCAGAGGTCACCTACTGTACATGATGAAATTAGTTAGGATCCAGTAAGGGAGGATACCTTAGCCAGCGATGGCTCTGTTTGTAATGTTTGCATGTTCCCGTTTCTGGCAGTGGCTTCCCTTTTTGCACAGCAGGATCTCTTATATTCCTTAGATAGTTCAGAGCAAAATCACGCGGGCCTGCACAAAACAATTACATGAAAGGTTAAAACATGAAGTCAAAGTCATTCATTACACTTTACTGACCCATATATACATCTTGTTCTGCAAGCATATATGTACAGGCACACACATTTATCAGTGCTCGTATGTAAAAGCAGTGATGCACTGGTTGACTTTGTAGGTGGCGCTGTGAGAAGGAGTTGGCGAATGCATTTCAGGGTAATTATATACATCTTATTTGTCATAACTGATTGGCATTCGATGACTGATTGTGTCACAAATTCGATTATCTATCAGGCTGATGTAGTTAGGGCTGTAAAGTTCAGAATCCAGCCTACGCCTCACCCACACCCTCTCCCAGTCTGCCACAGGCCAATATAAATAAACTGGACTCATTAAAAAAAACTTATGATCCTTATGTCAGCAAAGGCAGGCGGGCTCTAACCTGTATTGTTGGAGCGTGGCTGAATATACTGGAATCTTGTGCTATCAGCCACGATACTGAGTTTGAGGTGGCAGTGCTCACAATTAAACTCCTTAGTTTGACCATAGGAAATGTTCTAAAGAAAAATAAAACACAAATGACATCTTTGTTGTTAGAGCTCATCAACAGAAATATTTAGATGACACAACAAACAAAACTCCCATCACAAACAAAACGGGCGAAACAATAAACAATAATGTTTTACCACCTGCACAGGGCCCTCTTGGGAGCAGCTGAGGCAGCCCACAGTGAAATCACAGTCCTGGAGCACAAGGTCGGCAGGAGCAGCATTGTGAAGGTCCATGTATCCCAGGACATCACTGTAATGATGCAGCATGCTGGGCCTGAATGTGGCACTGATGCTAGCGCTACACTTTTCACACTGAGCTGTGCAGGGTGTCCTCCCACTCAGTGTCAGGTCTGCTGTCACCTTACACCTACGGACAGCACAGAATCAAACACAATCATCATGGGTCGTATTTATCACCGCTGGCAACCCCATCCCGATCAAACACACTCTAGTTTGTGGTATAAAAAAAAGGTTATGTTGTTCTCAGTCCCTCTCTTCTTACCTGTTACACTGAAGACAAACCGTGATCTGTCGGGCCACTGCGGTGGCTGTGTTGTCCCCCAGTCTCAGGCCCAACAGCTTCACCTCTGTGCCTCTGCGGGGCTCACTGATCTTAATGTTCTCCACTAGACAACTGGCTGCCTCCTCCTCCTCCTCCTGCTGCTCATCACAACTAGGGTCTCCACGCTGCCAGACCTTCCCTCCCTCCATTGTTCTCTCCTTTTCTGTATTTTCCCCGTTTCCCTCCTCACCGGTGTCCTCATCAGCAGCAGTGTGGGAGGCAGGTGAGTCATTGCTGGTAGGCTCTTCGCACACTGTTGCCTGGAGCTTCTGGTACGGTATAAACTGCAATCCAGATCTTTCTAACTCGATGTCTTTTTTCAACTGGGGAAAAATTCAAACAAGAGACAACATTTAATATTTTCAGGGTTTAGTAAATTATATACAGCATTGTAACAAAGCTCTTTACAGAGGTTACGGCCAAGTGTTAACACTAGTTAACACAATCACCCACTGCTCTAGCAGGTTGCGGTCTCACCTGCCTGGCTCCTTCAGTGAACAGTCTCTCCATACTACGATCGAGCCAACGAAGAAACGTCCGGAAAAGCAGTTCTACTTTTCCCATTAGCTGATTGGTTGCGTGCTTGGCCTGAAGCCACTCCAGTGATGCTTGTTGCACATGCCTATACAGGAGAATAAATCCTAAAAATGACTGCACAACACCCTGTTGTCAATTACTCAAAATGTTAAAAAACAAATTGCAACTATTTTTACCTTCCCATTACTGATGGCAGATCCTGGTCCGCTGGTATGTCTAATGTGAAGATCTGAGTAAAAGGATCAGGATTATGAGAAATCTATGTCAATTGTTTACAGTATATTACAGCAATTTTAGTGTGGTTGGGAACAATAGTTATTACCTCCTGGGGGTATTTTTCTGGGAAGCTGACCATGATATCAACTTCTCTCAGGTCAAAAGGCTGTGAGTTAGAAAGCAATGAGTCTGTATGTTTTATGATATAGTTCTCTGCAGTGTAATCTACTATCATCTCCTTAAATGGTTTACAAGAAACAACAACCCCTTATGGACTATGGCCAGTGATAAAATGATTAATTTAATCAAACAACTATGTTGGCTACATTTTACGAGGGTCAATGGCTTTCAATGTCATCATCATATGAGCCAAAATAGTAAAGCTTTTAAGCACTGCTTTACATATTACCTTGTGTCAAATAGGCTTAATTTTATCTCACAGGTGCAGTTTAATTGATAAAAAAAAGTAATTACTGAAAGTCTCTGTAACAATGAAATGTGTATCTGATGTCTTAAATCACATTTGAACCTGTTCCATTTGCTAACAAAGAAGTTGTTGAACTGCTAAGCTCTCAAAGCACCCAGACCAGAATGCAGTTTACCCAGTCAGGATCGGTGGCCTCTACAGTGGCTCTATAAAAAGTAACTTGGCCATCATTTCGTTCCTGAACGATCAGCTGATCTTTGGGAAAACGTTTCATCATCTGCCTGATCTCGGTGTCTCGCAGCTGCTTGGTGACCTCTTCTGTCAGGTCACAGAGCTTGACCTCCTGGAGGATGTCGGGACGGGGGGCCGGCATCCTCCGTGGGAGCCTTTTTTCAGCTCCAGGCAATGGCTGGCTATCGACTGGGGGGAACTGAGGTGGATGCAAGAAACGGCATTTGTCCTCCATGGTGCAGAAGCCTGACATAAAGTAGCGACAGGGACGGCGGCGAGCCCTCTCACTTCTGGCTACTGGAGCAGCCCTGGGGTTGGTGGGCGGCCTGTGCCCCACATCACCAGGGCTCTCTGTGTCTAGCTGTGTGACCTCAGACTGGATGGGGGACGTTTCTTTCTGACTCTCCAGCTCCGGTCTCCTGTTTGTCTTATTCTGATTAAACTTGGCGTCCTCCCTTACATGGAGAAACCGGCATTTCTTCCCAAAATTGCAGTGTCTTCCCTGTGAGAAGAAGCGGCACAACTGCTGTGTCTGAGGGCCTCTTGAAACTGGCTCTGTCTCACCCTTGTTCTCTTTCTTACATCTTTCTCCATCGTTTTTAACACCTGATGCCTGGGGAAATAAATGAATGAATGAATGCTATCACGCTAAGTTCCAAAACATACAGAAAGGCTCATTATAAGGGTCAACTTTATTTTAACTTCATTTGAAAGCCAACTAAACTTGATAGTGTCAGAAAGAGATGTTTTGCTAACGTTAAGCATTGCACCCTGTTATTGTTTAGAAGGTGACAGTACCTCAACTGCGCCAACACAAGGATGCTCCATGTAAAAGCTTATTTAGTGTACTTATATGACCAAAAGCTTTAAAAGCGCCCACTTAATGAAAAAGTACCAATTTAAACTGCTCTTAGCTGCCAGCTGACTAAGCAACACGGTCCCGTGTTGAGGTCAACGAGACTTTAAATTCCTGGTTGTGGGAGGTTCCTCGTCTCGTGAACGCGGTGTGGGAGATTGTTTTGTCGCCCTCTACAGTTTGGGAGTGTGAAATGGACGTGGAGCCTTCTGGTGGTCTTCCCTTCCCTTTTTTCACAGTGAACCCACAATGACAAGCTTACATCATCAGTCAGAATATTTGAGGAATTTAACTAAAGGGGAAATGAAAGCTGCTGTAGATTCCCAGAGAGTTAGGTCATTAAAATAGTCATAGAGGAAATGTTTGCATGTGTAAAATATGGTGAAATAAAAATCGCAATACTGCTGAATATATCATCCTGAGAGGTTCCAGCTTTATGTTGCAAGACCAAATATAACCAGTTACCCTGAGTGTATGAATAATTGGCAGCACCCTGTCAGTGATACTACACAGCGAGAAAAGTACAAGAAAACTTTTCTAGCTGCTGTTTCAGGCTGGAACATTTACATTTATAAGACTGACGCAACTTGAAATTTCCACAGGATGGAAATAGCAGATACCAGCATAGGTCTTTGGAAAAGGTGCTTGGGAAATGAATCTTTGCTCCAGCCTTTGTGGGACAGTGCAAGGCTCAACTACAGAGAGTCTTTGAGCATGCACTCCTTGTTATTAGTTATTAGTTATTAGTTATTAGTTATTAGTTCAACAGTATATATATTTTTTTCTTTTAAATGAAGCAAGCATTTTAATAAACCAATACTGATTTTAGTGTTTTTGAGAAAAAAAGATTAGAATTAGACAAACTTAGACACTAAATGTATGAAAGACATTCATGGAGCTGACAATATGTATTCATGTATTTACTGTATCCTGAAACAGTCTATCATTTGAACTATGTGTGCTATGTAAGTAATGCCTAGGATGTGCCTGAGCTAGAGAGCACACTACCTCTGTCTCCTAATGTGTCAGGTTGCTTTACTTTGAAAGTGATCCTTAACTTCAGACATGGCTTACCTTACATTCTTCCTGACATAAATAATACATCCTTGGAGCCACTTTTCTGTTCTATACCAGTGTTATGTTGCAAAATTGCATTTAATTAAGGACTTGGGACTTGCAGGTACAGTGACAAAATCATAGGAATAAGATGTACACTTTAAAGCCTGGTCCTGTCAATGTGGGAGGACGGAGTCATAATTATGCCTTAGTGACCAGTGACCCAGAATTAGTAGTTTACCCCTCCTATTCTGGGTCTGCTTTTTGCTTAAAGTATCAATTTGAGGCCAGTCTGCATCTTGGCTTTTGATGGCCATGTGACCTGTCCAATGATCAGCATGACAGATCAGCATGTCAGTCCTTATACTCTGATACTATGTATTTATTATAGTTTAGCTGGTAGGTAAAGCCACGGGTTGGGATTCCAATGAGCCACTAGATGTCAGCATAGTACTCCATTTGGAATTTCCTTCTAGCTGCTCATATTTGTATTATTATATTTCACTGCAGAATATCAAATAAAATGTTAGTAGACATGGGACAAAATAAATGCATTAATTATTTCCCAATACAGTTTTTTCAGCTTGTCGGGCTTATTATGTCACATGATTGTTTCCAGACTGTTGTTGTGGTGGCGCTGCGCTGCCTGGGAACAAATCCAGTCGGACGGGGATTCGGGGCATGGAGTATGTGGTGCAGCTGTCCAGGACATGTTTGAATAGAAACCTGTTTAATTTCTAGTGCGTATTACATTGAACCCCGGCTTAAACATGGGACAGTGCGGCATCACGTCGTCGAAGACGGTGCTGGTCTTTCTAAACCTTATATTTTGGGTAGGTTTGAGCGATTCTCTTTTGACTTATACATGCGTCACAGCGCACCAACTAGCTAGCTTTAGCTATGTCTCCACTAAGCTAACGTTAGCCTAGCTTGGCCGACTGACCTTTTGTTAGCAAGGGAAGGATTAGTTTGAGATGACAGTAATGAGAGACATTATTTAATAGGTTTTATGATTAGCTAGTAACAATTTCATGTTGTATTTAACATCTTTCATAATGATATTTAACTATTAACAGACTAAACGGTATTTATCGTCTTTGGTAACTCAGAACGAGATCAGATCTTGCTGGTAGCTGCAGGTCTAACCAGAAAGTTAACATTCCTCTCTGAAACAGAATGGCATTGATATTTGTAGGTGTTGTATCAGTTGACGCAGGTAGTTTACCCAGTGAGTGTAACGTTACATGATCGTGTTGTCAGTGAACCCTAACCAGCTCTGCGTCGGCTACCCAGCGCAGGAGATAGTTCTTGCTTTACTGTATGTAAACTGTGCAGGTTTCATTTTTAAGGTCTACAAGTGATCCCAGTCACCAAAAGCAAATTAAACCTCACCTTTTCTGGCCCTATACCATAACGTCAATACGTCTTCTCTGAGTTTCTCTTTTAAGTATTTTCTGTAGAGTATGTAGAGTATGCAAGTAGAGTATGTTGCAGTATGTTGTCATGTATATTCATTTATGGATAAAATCTTTGCTTCTTTGTCATCCCGCAGGCAGCTGCCGGTATCTTGTGCTATGTTGGAGCCTATGTCTTCATCACATATGATGACTATGACCACTTCTTTGAAGACATGTACACCCTTATTCCCGCTGTGATCATCATTGCAGTTGGAGCTCTCTTGTTCATTATTGGACTCATTGGATGCTGTGCTACAATACGAGAGAGCCGCTGTGGGCTTGTATCGGTCAGTGAATATGGTACTTTTACTGGTCTAGAGATGATTAGTAGTAGCAACATAGGTCCTTACTTATTTTTAAATCAAACAAGGGACAATATGCAGTCTAACTTCTACAGATAAGTAGAAAAACAATCTTCAATCTACACATTACTTTTAACCTGAATGAAAGTGTATCTTTGGATAACCAACATACATAGAAGTGTGTCTTTAGTCTATGTAGTCTAAATTGTCTAATACAATCCACAGTTTGTCATCATTCTTCTGCTGGTCTTTATGACGGAAGTGGCTGTGGTGGTTCTTGGATATATATACAGAGCAAAGGTGAGTCAAGTCAAATACAAAGCAGCAGTCATTTTTTGTTTGACTTAACTTTAAGTAATCATTCAGATGCGACATTTGCTAGATTCAATCCGCCCTAGAGAGCAGGGAACATTCTGTCAACCATAGATAACTTTAATCTGTTCTTTTTTTTTTATCGTGTATTTGTACTGAAACGGCCAGGTTGAAGATGAAGTTAATAATTCCATCAAGGAAGTGTATGCTGAGTACAACGGCACCAACAGCAATGCCCCAAGCCGTGCCATTGACTACGTGCAAAGACAGGTGAGAACATCTTAGTACAGAGGGAAGGCATAGATCATGTTTACCTGTAATCCAGATAAAGTGATGTCATGCTGTTACTACATCTTATAAAATTGTACTGGTGGAGCAATTGCCACAAAAGTCATCTTGTATTTTCATGTTTTCATTCCCACAGCTTCAGTGTTGTGGCATCCACAATTACTCAGATTGGCAGTATACACGCTGGTTTGAAGAATCTAAAAACAACAGTGCACCCATCAGCTGCTGCAAACCTGAAATTGGTACCTGCACAGGGTCCCTCACTCATCCTGAAGATCTCTACCAAGAAGTAAAATGACTTTTAAAACTGTCAAGTATGGTTCCAAACACATCTGATGTTTGAAATGGTCTGACCTCCCTCAGCTTCTTATCTTTGCGCATATCCATTCTGTGTCTGTAGGGATGTGAAGCTCTGGTTGTGAAGAAGTTAAAGGAGATCATGATGTATGTCATCTGGACTGCATTGACGTTTGCTGCCATCCAGGTATTTCATTTTAATAAAGATGCATTTAACAAAAATGACATTAACTCAGGACTTCTAGCTGTCTATGTCTTTGTGAATGGGAGGGGAGGTATTTTCTCAAAACCAGACACATTCTACCATTGGTATGTCATGGGTCCCAAGTCAGTGGGACGACACAACTACGCTTACATTCCATATGGGGAGGGGCCTTAACGGTTAAAAATGACATGTAATGGTAAAAGTACATTTAAACCAAAGCCTAATGATGAGTTGGTATCTCCTTCTCTTAGATGCTGGGGATGCTGTGTGCATGTGTCGTGCTGTGCCGGAGGAGCAGAGACCCTGCGTATGAGCTTCTTATCACAGGGGGAACCTACGCATGAAGAAAACCTTTCTCACCATAACACACACATGCAAACTAAGAGTGATGTACATGCATACTGGGGCAACATGAAAATAATCTATTTCCACACTGACCAGTTATACAATTATTATTATTATTATTTTTTGAAGCTGTTGGCCAAATTCTTTAATGGTCGATGAGGATGATTTGTTTGAATGTATTGTGTTGCTCTGACTACCTAAGTTTTACCCTTTGTTTGAGTTTGGCAAGACTGAGGTTGCTTGGCCTCCTGTACTTTATATGTGGACGGGGTATTTTCCTATGTTTGCACTATGTGTATGGCTTTGGAATATTTTATAAATATTTAAATCTATGTACTTGAATGAACGATTGTACAGTTTGGCCCTGTACTACTACTACTACTACTACTACTACTACTATTACTACTACTACTACGATTGTTTTGGTTGGAATCTCACTTTTCACCATGTATTCTGTAAAGAAATACTACAGCTGTCACCATAGTCAATGGCACTGCAGGATTTTACTTTTAACTTTGCATTAAATAACTTTCTGGCAAGAATAAGGCCACATAATCCCCTTAAGGACATGGGATTTTGAAGTTGTACCTAAAACCCTAAAACTCTAAAAATATTTTGGTCCCATAGCTGTTTTGTTTGTTTTTGTCTGAGCAGCCCACTGATGATAGTTTTAGAAATTAATTTTCTGATATGTAGCAAAGAAAAACTGGAATGTAAATAAAATGTGTGGGAAAATTGGAAATCTGTGTTTTATCATTTTCATTTCTGCAATTTCATATTTTTACTTAAAGAGATGTTTGCTGCATTGGTTACCAAAGTTGTGGCTTTTCCTCTAGACAAAGTTCATATCCAGTGGCTGCTGTCAATAGAAGAACAAGTCAGCCCAACTGCTATAAAGGAGGGTTAAAGTTCAGCTTTTTTCCCACCAGGGAGGGTTTAAAGGTCTTCACACAATGAGTCAGAGGGTTTGGTCTGTCTTGATCTTAATCCTCTGATATGGAGACATAGTTTTGTCTTTAGGTCCTTAAACTAGGTTATAGTCCATATTCATTGTAACTTATCGGACACACTAGATCAACATATCTGTGGCTGTATCGCAGGTATCATAACCATAGCCAACCGCTGAATAACAATTGTGGAGTTTCATACCTCTTGTCATGATGACAACTTTAATTTAAGAAAGCCTTTCAGAGTACCCAAGGCACCTAACTAGGCTGAACGGCTGGGCAACCAAAATGATGATAGTGAAGGGGCTCAACATTGTTAACTTGATAGACATTGAGTTGGTGAAACATCACCTGCTGTAACCAGACACTTGTGAACCAAAAAGATCAGACTGCTTTACCACGGCACAGGAATAGTGCCTGGATGCATTTCAACTGCTGTGTGTTTGTTTTCAGATTGCTCTGGTCGGATCTTCTTATAGAATAGTCGTCTTCATTTCAAACAAATAGTGATATAAAAGAATGGAAATACATTAACCAATATCTATATATGCATGTGTGTGTGTGTGTTGTGCGGTCACTTCCCCCTGCATGTGTGTTCAATGTTGCAATTAAAAGTCGTTCTGACTTCTGACTTCTTCTGACTTCATATAAGACTGTACCAGTTGAGCTTCATCACATACTAAATGGCTTTTGCGGTTGGCTTTGTTAGTAGGTCAAATGACTCCAGGTATTAATAAAGACTCATTGTGGGGAATGAAAACAAAGTTGACAGTTCCTGAGGAACAAATGAAAATCTGAGAAATTGTCTGTCAAATTGAATAGATATAAACATGGGTTCGTGCATGCACTAAAATATCCTTTTCAGAAATCAGAACATAAACAAAATGAACTACTTATGAACATCAGGCTTTAGATTTTCATTAGTTTACTCAGGCAAAACATACAGCCCAACAACAGAAATAAAAACCATAAACACACAAGGTGATATTTAATACCAGAGTATATGAATAACCTTGCTGAAGTGACCATGTGTGACAGAACAGGACATTTCTCAGTGGTGTCTTGAACTTGAGGGTAATGCAGGATGAATACATCTGTCATACCAATAAATAATTCACCATTCCTCCAACATGATGCTATATGAATGATGTCATATAATTGTGAAGGGCAGATAAGCTGAAACTAGAAGGCAATTTGAAAGGACATGGCATTTACACAGTATTAGATGAGGAAACACAGTACTCCCACATACAAACGTCAGATGAACTCATTCTTTGGTGAGGTACGAGCCTGGAACCAATCCAGATGAACCGTTCCTCTCCACTGACCACCAGCCATCATCACCTTGCTCTATGACAACCACGATGTCTCCAGTAGATAAAGAGAGCTCATCATCCCCCTAATGAAGGACAGAGACAGTCAACCAAGTGATTATTGATAATATGAAAAATAATAATTTTCACATATTTCAATGCGTTGAATGAAAAGTGTGAAAGGGACTCATGTAGAGGTTGGACAGCAGCCTGACCTGGGCCACATAGTCATACACAGCCTTGTACTCCTGATTACTCTGTCGGCTGACTGGCTGGCTATGAAATCCAGGAATGGAGGCATACACTCCATCTGCTGGTTCGGCTGAGGAATTTCACAAGAGAGCAGACACATATTCAGAAGTGGTTCAATTACTGTTTCAAGCCACTGGCACTTTGCAACTATATAGACTGAACTGATAATGTGATCCAATCAGGAGAGAGCTGAACAAATCATCAGTTGAATTTGTGTGCCACCTGGTGGTGGAGTAGAAAACATTAATATAACTACACTACCAGTCAAAAGTTTTAGAACACCCCCATTTTTCCAATTTTGATTAATCGGTCCATAAGACCATCTTCCAGTCTTCAGTAGTCCACTGGCGGTGCTTCATGGCCCAGAGAAGCCTCTTTTTCTTATTTTGCCATCTTAGCAATGGCTTCCTTACTGCCACTTGACCTGTCAAACCTGCAGCTCCAAGTCTTCTCTTCACAGTTGAAACTGAGACTTGCTTACTTCGACCAGTCGGAAACTTGTCTTCTGATTCTGTTGTGGTTAGGGTCTGCCAGACCTCTTCCTGTTTCCACCAGTTTCCAAATGCCTTTTGATTGCGTTATAAACTGTGCTCACTTTTTTTTCAGTTTTTGCTGACCAAAACCAAAACGTCAAGCAGTTTACCGCTTACCTTTGTACCATTTCCGGTTATTCACTGGATTTGAATTGTGGTGGTGGTGTTCTAAAACCTTTGACCGCTAGTGTATACAACCATATACAGAAATAGCAGCCAGATATCCTCTAAGGCAAGAAACAAATGGCTTGCACTATCATACTTTGTCATGTAAGCATTGTCATGTTACTCAAACCATTTTGGTACCATACCATTATGTTCTGCTATTGGCTCACAGACGCTTGTTTTGGAGCCGCCTGAACTGCTTCCCTGCAGAAGATTTGAAAACCTAGAAATTGTGAACAGAAGCTGTTAGAATGAACAAGAGTTGTGCTGAGAGTGTTCTGTAACTGTGATAAAATCAGGTGATCTAACCTTTTCATGACTCCTCCCACAAAACCAGCACTGCCATTGCTGTCTGCTCCAGCCTCCTTCTTATAGTAACTCTGGAATACAATTGGAGCTATGGAGGGACCATGAAAATTCAGTGATAAACAAGCTCATCAGGGGTAACACCTTATCATACACAGCTTGTGTCAACACATATTAAATGCATCACTTATTTCCAAAGCCACCTGTCTTGTATATGATTTACCACAGATAATATTGAAATTTCCAACCTGGAACATATTCAAATCCAAATGAGGGAGGCGTGCCTACCTGGCGGACTTGAGCCAGTGCTTTTCAACTCCACAAAGCAGTTGTTGTCTGCAATGATGTCACACTTTTCCAGCGTTTTCCTCACATCCTCGTAATGCTGAAAGAGCAGCTTGTGTCAAATTCAAAAAACGTATTTGAAGAGACTGTTCAAAATCACTGTTGATGAAGTGTAATCTTTCCCACAGTGAGAAATTGGATAAAGGTTGATAATACATGAGAACAACTAGACACACCTCATCGTCTGTCACACATTGCATTGAGAAATGGTTACAGTGCACCCACAAAGCATTCCTTAGGATGTTGATGCGGTCTTCCTCCTGCTGCTGAAACACCTGAAACAAAAACCAAACCTCCACTGTGTCATTATTTCATATTCTGAGGGAATATATGTGTATGGTAGTGATATATTTGGCAACCCTGGGTAACAGTAGTCAAGGAGGTGCATTGTTTATTTAATCACATAGGAAGGGAAACAGCTTCATAGCTTTTTGACTGCATGTCTCTCAATTGTCATTGCCAGGATATCAGTACTCCAAGTCTGTAATACAGTTTTTAGTATATCAAGCTGTGTGCACTCCTTGGTTGATAGGTATGAATATAAGTACGGCTGCTATTCCCACACTTTACCTCACATGTGCTCACATGCGTGGATTCCCATTCTTGACGAATCTTGTCAAGCTGTTCAATGTTTGACATGTATTGTTTCTCTAAAAAAAAAAAAAAGGAAAATATTACTTTTCAGATAAATCAAGGGCTCTATAACATTGATTGCTCACTTTTACATCTATGAGTTACATCTATGAACTTAATATCGTCACCCTCTTAAAATAATGGCCTAAGTCACTTTTTGAGGAAAATGTTTTTGCTTAAATAATCTCTTCATGATGCTGGCCACCTCTGGTAAAATTGCCAACATGCTTAATTGAAAAGATCAGCTGTTCCTACCCCGGTAGTATAATGGCCTACGTCAAGAGTGTGATTTAGGCAATTTTAATCCTGATTTAGGCCAAATTACTTCTGGAGTAAGTGGTTTAGGCAAACATTTTACAAGCTTTTAAGATGGCGGCTGCTTCAAGAAGAAAGAAATACTACCAGATAAATGAAGTTATTTCCATGATTCAGGGCTCGTCCCCTATTGGTAAGTGATAATGTTTACTATAATATCGGCTAGGCTATAAATGTTGCGTAGTTATTTAGTCTTTTACTTTCACAATTTATAGTTTAATTACGAAGCCTCCCAGTGGGTTACAGACACGAAATAGCTAGCTCTGTGAAGTACTGTACTGGTTACTACTACAGTTGCTGGTTACTGATTAAAGTTACTGCTACTGGTAGTAACTAGTTACTACTACAGTTACTACTACAGCCTAAGTAATCTAATCCTCTCATGTTACATAATTGACAGACAGCGTTATTTGTATGTCAATATATTGTCATAACCTTTTTGTGTGAAATGATTAAGAAATATCATATAGTCTATATTTGGTTCAGTTTATTCTGTTTTTTGAAAAACTTGAAAATATGACATAGGCCATTATTTTAAGAGGGTGACGATATGCTTGTTTGACTCATATTTCAGGAAACCCTCAACAAAAAGGGAAATAAATATGACCACCATCCCCAAAACCATTTCTGGTAAACCACTGTGATGTAGTAAAGATGGAAAAAAAAAAAAAAAAATCTTTGTGCAATTTGGCTTAAGTATACCAAAACTGTGCTGGAATCATGTATAGTACAGATAAGACAAAGAACAACAGCAGTTCACTTAACTCCTTACCAGCTTCTGTTGCAGCTTCTCTGCATAGTTTCGATTTGTTGTGCAACTGAAAAAGAAAAGATATTACCCCGTTGCCTCTATCTCTGTAAGGAGGCGGACATATGTAACATTAGGAAAGATTTCTAAAAGTATTTAACAGTCATAATGTATTCAGTTTAAATGTTGAATGAGTACACATTCCGCAAATCCAAATCTATTCCAATTTGAAGAGTGGGCATTGCTTTTATATAACACAATCTAAGCATTGAAGGTCCAGTGCAATGACAATTGCATTTCCCAATCTCAATCAGTATTGTGGAATAACTGTGGAATAACCCCCTTTGAGAAACTATCCCTAACAGAGGCAGTTCATTTAAGACATCTGAGCTACTACAACTGGTGAAATATACCCATATTTGGTCCACAGCATGCACAGCTGACGAGGTGCCCAGTCAGACCGGGAGTGAGATTGAGAAAGAGAGGGAGGAGAATTGCAACTGAGAGAATGCCTTGATGGCTGGCGAGACTAACGTGGACCAGTGTAAAATGATAATATATACCTTTTTTTTTTTCAACAGACGAGTCAAGTGGACATGATGGGCAAAAGAGAGGAAACTAATCTGTCTGAGCGGGTTTGTGAGAAGGCAGAGAGACCTCGTTGACCCCTGAAATGTACTTTGTATTTGGCATGGAATTTGACATGTGGCATTTAAAATATTTCATGTTTTTCACTTTTTACTTTAGCACCAATTGTACTGTGAATGTTAGATGATTCTGCTTCGGACATGGCGGCCAACAAAAAAAGGGTAGCGCTAAGCATGTCAACAGGGCCGCATCCCATTGAACCTACTGAGAACTGTCTGAGCATAGAGGCACTGAAGTTATAATAAACTAATGAACCATCTAGTTTACCTGGAAGGTGTTAGAAATCAATAGCACGCTTTTTGTGATTGCATTAAATCATTGCACTAGATCTTCAAGGAAGCACACTATCTGGTGTGGGTGTGTCCGGCGACTTACCCTTTCAGTCTGTTTGGGTGTGGCTGTGGCAGCGCTGCTCATCTTCTCAGCTGCTTGCTCTGCTTCATCAGCTTCTCTGCAGCGCTGCTCATAAGATCTTTTAGACTAGGAAGGAAATCAAACAAACACCATATGAAACAAAGCAGCTGCTGAAGGAAGGCGAAAATGTGTTCAGTAGAGACAGAGCTAGCATGCCTATGCAAGAGAACCAAACTTCCTGTTCCTGTGCCTTTCACGGCAATCAGTTATAACTAGCATCTAGTGATTTATTTACGAAACCATCTTCCTCTTACACAGCAACATTTCTCACCGCCTGCTTACACAATTGGGTCTATCTCTACTTCAAGCACTATGCTAGAACATACAGTAGACTCAGGCAGGGTGTCATTTCATTTAACTGCGTTACAAGACATGACAATTAGCCTACCTAACCACTGCCACAGCTAAATTCTGAGACATCCACTAAAAATAAATACATAAATAATTCTGTTTGTGAAAAATGTATCACACTACAATGGCGACAACAAACTTCTACGGTCTAATAATGTGGATCGTGGACACTGTGGTGGTTTGACCTTACCTCTATTGTTTTCTTATACAGGGAGACTTTTGTCTTCTGGACCTTCTCCATGATGACTTCAAACTGAGAGTGCAGGATAAAAATAACGTTAAAGAATGTCATCATGATATGCAACAATTGGTCTATATAGAGCCTATGACAGCAATACTACATGACCTTCCCCAGCCCTCAAACCAGTGACTGGTGATCGATTAACAGCTATCCAACCGCACCCTACTGCAATGCTGGAAATTTTATGAGAAGTTTTTTTTTAAATTTAGCTCTGTATACAAATGAAAGAACTTCTCATAATCACCTTTTTTCTCTGTTCTTTCTGTCGTTCTCTGAACTGTTCCATCCTCTTCACCTCCTCCTTGACTAGTGCAGAGAACTGAATGTGCAGGTTCCCGATGTTCTCAATTTCTGAATAACACATGAGTAAAAACACATTGCATGAGGAAGCTAAGGACATTTATAGACGCCGGAAAAATACATAAGCCGTAAAATGCATACCCAGCAAAAAGAAAATATCTGCTGTACTTACGTGTTTTCAGTTCATCAATAGATGTTCTCAAAGTGCTGGGAAAAAAAATACAGCACATTATACATTTCACTAAAGTGCAATATTGTACTGCATTGCATTGTCTGCAGAATAAATATAGCATTCAGACGGGTGCTAGACAGGCACGCTCAGACACAGGGTGATCATCCGGTATACTAATGCTGAAATACACCCACAGTCACACCTACCTGATCTCATAAAGACCCCCAGCCTTGCGGCTAATTGTGACCAATTCCTTGCCATATCTTTCCTCTGCTGATGCCCTGCACAGAACAAATTATATGCAGCTGAACCAAATACAATGTGCGTACAATTTGCCAACAATTTCTGTCCTTACCTCATTTTCAACAGTTCTTCCATGTCTTTGCATGTCCGTCGGCCATCACAAAGTCTTTGAACTACGGCCTCATATCCCATATTGCTGATGAAGTCCACTCCCTAGAACCATAGCATACTTTTACCAGACAGCCACACACTCCCTATTTAAGCAAGATTCAACACCACAAAACGAAGCACAATGTTACATTTTAACATAAAAGTCAAAATAAAGCTCTGTCCAAAAAATATTCCTACTTTTTTACATTACTCATAACTGTATCAAAATGACATATATTCATTTTGCTCAGTATTTCAGACCCCCAAATGATTAGATCCTGTCAATGTTTATGTGTGGGCAAATGTTTTACCATAGGTCATATAACACTCCGTGACAAGTTTTGTTTCCATGTCAGCACCTTATGTAAGTACTGATGCAATTTTTCCAATTTGTGGCGGTTTCATTTTGGACGGAAACCAGCTATCTTGTTCTGAATAAAAAATTATTAAGAAACTTGAAATGATACAGCACAGGCATTTAGGGTTACTACATAAACATATTACCCAGGATAGATAACCTATAGTCTAAATTCATGCAATAAAGTAGATTACTGGCATCCTTAGATCAAACTGTTTAGTGGGTTTCTAGTTAGATGGACATTTTAAGTTTTAATCAAATGGTGCTGCAGTAGACAAACATGTATTTGTTTATGTCATAGATATGTTGGACACCATTTATATGGTTCATTTGCAAAGATTTGAAGGGGATTATTGTGTGGACCCTCCCATGCAAATCAACTTAGACTCTGTCTGCTGCTTTGCAGATTATAGCTCCGACAAGGCATCACAGTCAAAATATCAAAGGCAAAAATAGAGTTGAGATTAGGAAACACTCAGCAGAGTATGGAAGACAACACCACTATACTGAAAATGATGGCTATCGTACACTGTCAAGCAATGGTCACACTAGATCCTCATTTTGTAAAATAATGTGTCTAGGTGGAAATAAGAGAGCACAACAAACCAGAGATGAAACATTTGAACTGTGAACAATTTGCATGAATACTCACAAGTTCCTCTCCAGTGAATTATAAAATGAATTTAAATGCAATGAAGATTTGAAATCCATCTAAAGGAAGGCTGCAGTCACCATCATAGTCATAGTTAGTCAGTCATAGTTACTCTATGGTAAATACTGTCCTGATAAAACTAAAAACATAATTTACAGTGGAAGTGGGAGTGTATAGGAACATATTTTATTTTGAAGTTCCAATATAGCTATAGAACAAAGACTTCACAACTCAATGCAAATTCTTCTAATGACAATCATGATGTCAACTTACATTTTAGTTCTAAACATGAACAACACAGAAAGGTCTATAAATTAGTAGCACGATGGTAACTCACCCAAAAGGCATCTTTGAATTGTAATGTCATTTTAGCAGTAGGTGAAAATAGTTCCTCTTTGAGAGTCCAAGTTAATTCACTTTGTTAAGCAGAACAGCGTGCTACGCTGATGTTCACTGCAAGTGAAACTGACAATGACACATTCAGGAAACCAGCCTTGAAACACAACTGGCACACTTGTTTGACTTAAATGAGGAAGAGCTGCAACGTGTCAAGCCAGTCTGTTATCTAAGATAACATTCATGTCAGTTTGAATTTGAAAGACAATTAAAGACAGCTTCTAATGATGGTAGCTATAATTCAATAACCTATCCTGTCCACTCCCACATTCAGCTATATTAAAGCAGAATTATGGAGATATTTTTTCTATTATGTAACATAAGTGTTGATTGAAAGGATATACAGGCCTTATGCTGCAGGCCCAGTTATCAATGCAAATATAAACTAAGGAGAAACCATCCCTGCTACCAAAGTGTGTGACAGTGTGTTACAGCTAAACATCAGTGTAAATTCATTTCAAAATGAGTTTTCTTAACAATTCCAAAGTTTCCAGACTGTTTGTTAAAATAACACAAGAAAAATGCTTGTTTGCCCACTCTTACCCTACTCTTCAAGAATTCATTCAAACTGGGTGTTGTTGTTAAGGTGCGGGACATTAAACCCATGAAAAACACAGGACATAAACTCGATCATTAAATCTTTATAGACACAAAGGAGAAAACTCTTAACATATACAAGAATACAGTTATAATTCATCATGTGATATGTGCAGCTGTCTACCATAGTCTGTCACTTCACTGTTCATGAATGCGTCTTGATTTTTCAAGACCTCAGCCTCTGAAATTTGCCCGTCTGCATCATGGTCCATTTCCTTGATGAGGTGAAGAGCCTGTTGATGACATGATAATATGTCAATATCAAAGGATCTGTGCATATGCTGCCCTGCCATCATGGACAGCACTGCTTTATATTCCTACCCAAGCAATAACTCTAGGAGACCATTCTTTTTATTCTATTGTTATTATTATTATTATTTTCTTATTTCTTATATCTTTTCATATATTTTAGCGTGAATTTCTCTATTTTATATTGTATTCCTGACCTTTGCCTCTACAATACTTGCTTTTATTCTTTATTCATTTTGTTCTTATTCTTTTTTGTTTATTGTTATGCACCAATCACCAAAACAAATTCCTTGTGTGTGAAAACATATTTGGCAATAAACCTGTTTCTGATTCTGATTCTGATCCAACCAAACATTTACCAAAATATTAAAAATCAACAGAGGTACCTACAAATAATCCCCTATTATATTTGCTATTAGAACAGCTGTTTCTCACCTCTTCTCTTGCTGATCCATAGCTATTAGGTGCAACCCAGCGGAGCTGCTCCTCTCGATTCAGCTTGCCATCCTGATCTTGATCATATAGGTCTTTAAAGCGTACTGTTTCTTCAATCTCCCACTGAGATGGGGTATTTCCCTCTTACAAAGAAAAAAAGAAAAAAAAGAGGAAGCACACTGGACATTTAGCATTACAACATAGAGATCAGTGTACATTACATTACATTACAGTCATTTAGCAGACGCGTGTATTTTAGGATACTCCCTCCAATCTTACCATCGCTGCGAACATCTCCAATAAATTCACTTAGACTGATGAATCCATCTTTATCCGTGTCATATTCACTCAACACGTCTTCAATGGCAAAATCCTAGAAGAAAAGAGAAAAAAACAGAAATCATTGATTTTTAATATAGGAAATACAAAGGGCAAGCTCATAATGTATGACATGAAGGCTCTACGAAAGAAATAAAGGTGGACTATTCTGTCAAATTTTCCATGAACACTAAGAGCTAAACTGTTGTTTTAAAGAGTCTTACAGCCATGTGATCCACTTCAGATGGGTGTGTGAAGGCAAGAAACTCTGTTAGGTTAAGGCCTGGTGTACCATCCACATCAGCAAAATCAAAACGCCTCCTCTCCTTTAGGTGGAGCTGATGGGGATACAAGTCTAAGTCAAGTTAATACAAATGATATAGGCTGCGGCCTAGTGCTGAATGTCATTTTTAGATGAGTAGAATAAAAGTACACATACATATCTGAGGGATTCTTGCTCAGGATCATCCACAACGGCACTGTCATCAAAATTAAAGAGCTGGTCATGAGCAACCATGTTGTATTCTTCCCATGATACAACACCATCGTTGTCTGTGTCAAAGTCAGAAAAACGCTCCTCTGCATCATCCAGAGCATATTTTCTGTACACGTGTTGAATCCATCTAGTGAGCTCCTCTGCAGGATAAAATCCAGACGTGGTTTTAATCACAATTACCTCTGTTAATGTTTGCCAGTATTTCTTTCATTCTGAGAATAGATGTATATGTTGGCAAGGGCACTAGGAATGTGAAGATACCTGCAGTTAACAGATTGTCAGAATTTGTATCAATCTTCTTTAAAATGTCCATCATCCTTTTCCTCTGCTCTGTTGGGCTAAGTTTCTTTATCTCCTTGGTGTCCTAGAAGTGCATAAAAGAAGAGGGGGAAATGCAGGGGGGCAATGAATAAAAAGTAGGAATGGGGCAGTAGAGCCTAAGAAGATGATTGAAGATGTGAAACAACCTCAGTTCCTAGCAGGACATTCATGTCATGTTCAGGGTTGTGCTGTTGACCAGTATAATGATCTTCATGAAGATGTTTGTGAGAGCTTTCCCCAAAGGCAAACTGCATTACTAGCAATGCCATGGTCATCAATGTAGAGAATGTCATCTGTGGAGCAAAACAACTGATGAATGTTAGAAAAACAACTATGTCTCCTATGGATTAGAAAACAATACAGATTTACAAAGTCCTATTAATAACACTGCTACCTAGCTAGTAGCAGAGCAAATGGAAAACTACTGACGCAGTGAAATGTTCAACCAGACCTGTCCAAATGCAATAGTGCAGCCTTGTGGTGAACTGGTGACTTGAAATAAAATAAACAAAACTTCATTTTGTGAGCTTTATACTGCATGGTGTAACCTTCTAATGTTATCAAAAACAGTACACACAATGTCTTAGGTGAGACTGTCCTAAGTGAGAGGAGACAGAGAGGTAATTTGTCTGGTAGAAATGGTCATACCCTAAAGCCCTTGTAGTTTGATCAATTCCTGGTTGTGTGCCTGTGTGTGTGTGTGTGTATATGAGAGTGTGTGAGAGAGAGAGGGAGAGAGAGAGAGAGAGAGAGAGAGAGAGAGAGAGAGGGAGATGGCTAGACAGAGACTAACTCGAGGACACTGATCTGCCATAAAGCAATGACGTTGGCCAAAATAATAGACAGAGAGAGTCCCAATTAAGGACAATGCAGCCAAACTAGCAATACTAAACTAATGGCTATGACAGTGGCAACAAATAGTACATTCTGAAAATGGGAGATATTTCCATTACCGTGAAAAGTTGTCCGAACGAGGGTTTATGCAAGTGTCAAGTCAGCTACATAAAAGATACACTTCTGGCCGCAAGCTTCAAAATAAAATCCTTATTGTGGCGCATGTGTTTCAATGTTTTTTGAGTAATACAAAGTGGAAAGTGTGTTGTTGTTGTTTTTTTTTGCTAAATATCCTTTTAACAGCATAGATTAATAGCAATTGAGGCCTATGCAAGATGCCATATTTACAGGGCTGCCAAAAATATACATAGTGATGATCAAACTCTAAACGTATACGCAAATTTATACTTAAACTTAAAAGGAAATTGACTTTTAGAAGATAGAAGACTCCCTTCCAAGCTTCTGGTATAAGTTTGGTGTTTGAGAATTATTTTTTTGGCAACCTTGTATCTATGAAATCTTGCACAGGTTGTAAATATATGCCGTGAAAAGGACATTTGTCAAAAACATCTATCAGTTTTAAGTTTTCACTTCATGTTTATTGTAATGATTCTAGTGACTATTTTGATTACGTTTTTGTTATTGTTTACACCCTAATACAACATTATTCTTTTTTTCTAGGAGTGACTTTTATGCTCTTATTTTGAAGGCAAAACCGCCTTATTGCTGGTCTTGTGCTCTAGCTATCGCTAGCTAGCTTGACGCATCTAGAGAAAACAACCCAACATCCCGCCCAGCTACATGGTTGCCATGGTAGACAGTTTCAGTCCCGCCCTACGAACGTCTGTCCCACCCTTTGACCCACATTATAGTGCATGTGATTGGTTGTCATGTTGTTTGTTTCGACTTTACGCTCAATTTATTGGATAAATGTATCGCCTATCAAAAACGTCCAACCACCACACTTCCTGCTTTTCGTTAGGTTGTCCTTGCTGTCATTTGTCTGACATGTTTCTCCATCAACTCCGAAAACAAGACAACAAGACACTGTTAGTAGCCTTTCCTTTTCATTAAGCATTGGACTTACCGTGGATCGATGTCAAAGGATAGTCGCCACGATGGACGACGGCGTGGCGCTGGTCAACACCGTCTCGGTCCGAGAATTAGCCAAGGAGGGGACGGGAGGGAGAGGTCTGGTAGCAATAGCTCAGGCTCCTCGCACGGAGGAGGCAAAAGCAGGAATACATCCATAACCGCTTTGAAGGTACGTAATGACCTGTTAGCTCATTGCTAATAGTCGAAATATAACAGATAAGAAGATAACAACATTCCAGTATTCCTTATGTAGCCAGAGCCAATTTATTTCGGATAATTTAAGGGATGGTCTTCCGACGTTCCAGCAAGAATGGAACACTATGGGTGACCTGCCCTATGTGGGGCGTAGGTTCTGGTCGCCCCTTCCGTCTGAGAGTAGTTCCTAACATTTCCCCCCTCCGCCATTCTTTCTTAAACACACCCACTGCCTTTGAAAAGGATGAAAGCCTGGTTTGCCAGATGATGCTCTTAGGTGTTTATTCATGCACCATCATATAATGCAATTTTGTTAATGAAGCCAAGAATATAACAGCCGGAGCATTGAGGAAACGCTCCATTAAGTTCGATTCTTTTTCAGTTGCTAGGCAGTGTCGTTTTAAATATTGTCTGACCTTCTTACTGCAGACTTGGTAATCTGGTAGAACTGTGAGTGGTAGCTTGTGCTGTTTGTAGCATTCAAACCATGTGGGTTTGTGTATTGTCCCCCAGCAGTGTATGATTCATCGAATGCTGAGACCAATCAGATTCAGAGTGTCAATCTGTGTGGCTAATGCACGGCCAGGCTTACATTAGCACACTCTTTGAGCCTGCAGCTACACTCTCATCACTGGCAACAGAGGACAGGGGCTGAGCAGCAGGCCTGATGTGTGCACATGACTGCACAGTGTTGTAGCAGAAGGAGGGGTGAGAGAGAGAGAGTTGGGGGGATTTGATGCAGAGCTATGAGAGTAGAGGAGAGAAGCTATAAACACAGGAAGGTGTAGGCAGAGGAGAGCAGAGCAGAACAGAGTGGCAGGCAGACAGACAGCAGCAGGCACCAACTCAGTCCTAAGGGGTGGCTGCTAACTCAGCAGAGTGCTGAGGGCTCAGGCTAGATTACAGAAGAGTTAGAGACAGAGCAGTCAAAGTGAAAGGCAGGACTGGCAGGCTACTCAGTGCTTGTCTCTCTCACTTGCCATTAGTGGAGGAGTTGACACAGCTGGGCAAGTTGCTATTGCAGTGTGGGCTACACAGTAGCAATCTATTTTGGTCCTGCTGTCAGATGACGATGTCACCTTGCACAAGTGGCAATGCTGGTCAGAGGAAACAGGTTGCCTGAAGTGGGCTACAAAAGTATGTCAGGGGCGGATAAGGACGAGGGACCTGCTTACAGACTCTACTTCTATTCTGTATGTATTCTCTAATCTTTCACTTTCTCTCTGTGTCTCTCCTAATGGGCTAGTTGTCACCCACTGTCTTGCTACATGTGTCTGTTTGTAGACCTTTTCGAAGGGAAACCCTACACCTGGGCCCTCATTTAGCACAATCCAAAAATGTTCTGCTCTTCCCTGTCCATGGGAAAGGATTGGGTGGCTAGAAAATATACCAGAGGTTATGCACCAAGAGACATCTTATTGTTCTACAGTACAGCCCAGGTGACAGGTTATTTTGTAGCTGATTAAGTGGATCAAGGGTGCCTTGCCGTAAGACTTGTCTGCCTCCTGCTGCTGCACTGGTATAGCCATCAGTCATGAGTAGACTGTAGGCAAGGTAGAACAGTCATCTGTCATCTGATGGCTGCCAAGCCCAGGAAACAAAGTAAATATTTACAGGTTGTAGGGAGTTGAGCTGCTAAGATGGTGACCTAGCTCACAGGCTTTTGCCTGTTTTAGTGAGGCCTGTTTTGTTTGATGTTCTGCTATCTCTTTCTGGTATTTTTCTTCTTGGGAGAGTAAAGCCCAAGCATGTACAGTTGCATGTAAAGAATTTTGCTCACCAAAAGTAGGTCAGCTGGTTATCCCCCCAGGGGCATTAAATAGTAGCGGACCAATGCAGGGACTGCATGCTGTTTATGCATGTGTAAAACCTAATGAACCATATTCGCATTATTCTATTAGCCTGTAAGGCTAGGCTAAAATGTTGTTACATAGAATTTTTACATAAGCCTAGTCCTAATTATCACATGCCTCTGCATTACCTTGGATGAGACATGAAACGTCTCACTGTTTGGTAGCACCATTCATTCTAATGCAAGAGTGGTAAAGAAATCATTTTATTGCAGCTTGTTGTTTGAGTAGCAGTGTTAGTGAGGACAGCTATGAAAAGAGAGGGAATTAATTGTTCCATAACACAGTTGCTATTAAGGGTAGAACTTTTTTGTTTTGTCAAGTCTGAAACCATCTAATAGTTATCCAACCTGGATAAGAGAACACAGTGAGTGGAAGATCCAGTATGATATGCCTCTAGGCATCAGGTTCTAGATTGTTTTGCAACCAGATTACCAGAAGTCAGAATATTTAGAGATGGAAAACCTCCACTTGCAAATACTACCATGTAGCCTGTTGGGTACATACATTATTTTTTTCTTTCCCATTGCATTGCAAAGTGGATTTGTACTTCTTATTGCTTAGCTATATTGTTTAAAACAGACTGTCACATCACAGCATGGTCTACGGTCTACAGAGTGTATATCTATGAGAGATGGTGAGGGAGAGGGAGTATTGCGTGAGCTGCTAGAGCTGCACATTAAGGGACTTGCATTTTTGAATCATTACGTAAATGGAAATACATGTGATAGACCCAATATCTGAGGACCCCCTTGCAATTTAAAACATGTTGATGCCATATTTAATTACAGAGTAGTCTTATGTTCCATCACTAAGGGATCTAATGAATGACATCCCATGACATTTCTTTGTGTTCACAGTATTTGCTTTAGCGGAAGTTACAATGAAGTGCACTGATGCATACTCAATGCATAGGTCAACCATGATGTATTATCAGTTACTTCACCAATATACATCTTCTGCACTATACAGCTGCACTATTCATACTTGCAGCATTGTGGATTTGAACCCAGCTCACGACTTTTGTTGCATGCCATTCTTTGTCGCATGAAAAAAAGTCAGTGTACAATTAAATTAATTGAATCCTCTATTGTTCCTCCAGGCATCCTTTCAGCGCTCCAACAGCCATGACAAGGTGCGGAAGATAGTGGCTGAGGAGGGCCGTGCTGCTCGAAACCTCATTGCCTGGAGTGTTCCTCTAGAGAACAAAGAGGAGGAAGGTTGGTGACTTGTATCCAAAACAAATTTCTACAAACAACGCACTCATACTTGCCTCTCAGTTTCTCTCTCTCACACACAACATTTAGTATGAGATGTGATGACAATAGACTGAACCTGTGAGTGGATGTGGTCCTGCTGTGATGTTTGTTTGCTGGAGGGCAGGTTTCAGATTATTTCTGTCCATCAAGGGTTACTAGAGTAAATGGAGCATGACATTTTTATTGATGAGGTCCTCAGCCTTATCCTTATTTATATAGCAAGGTCATACCAAACCAGGCACTGCTCATAGCTGTAATACAACATCATCTGGAACAAAATTACTTCCCTCACGCCTGTTGTGATAAAACCCAGTGAGGATTGAGAAACTCTGAAGGGGTCTGACATTTCATTTCTCTGCTTGGTCCTTCTGTTATAATACATGTAAAATATTTGACTTTTGCTAGCAGAGGTCGCTGAGCTATAAAGTCTTTATTTAGAGTATTTGATCAGTAGCATTTGTAATCATCTATTAACTGACTGGATAATCCTTCTGATTTAATTGTTGTAACCTTTGAATAACCAAGAATAAAGAGTTCTAGTAAGCTAGAAACCTATGCTTGCCTGCAGAGCACTGTAGCAGCATTGTAACATAGCATTGTTTCTCCACATTATTTGGGCATTATGCCCAAGGTTCTCTTGGGCCTACCTAGTCAGATAATCCCACCCTTCTTTTCTCGCCCCCATGTTCTCTCACTTTTACTCTGGCTCTCCCGCTCTCTTCCTTGCCTGTTTGTGTTTGGGTCAGTTCAATTGTATTATGTAAGGCTTCTGTGCTGCTCTTCAGTTTGTGTGTGTACCATTACTGGCTACGTTTACATGCATAGTGTAACCCGGCTATTGGCCATATTTTGGCAATTCAATATCCCTTTTGTCATGAAGAAACCAGTTAACGTAATATTCATGTCTGTCTCTGTTGTTCTCTCCATCAGCAAAAAATTGCTGATGAAAAAAAAAAAAAGAAGTGATGATCCCAATAGTAAATCCTCCTTGTCGATTTTGAGTTTGTGCAGGTAAATGTTTGTTTTGTTTACATGCCATGTTTACATGGCACACTAACCTGAGTAAGACCAGGGTTAACCTGTGTTTCTCATAACCAGATATGAGCTGTTAAATGTTAAATCTTCTGAGAAAACAGCTTAGATTGTGACAAGATCATTATTAAAGCCATGCTAATTGCTAGCTCAATGGCTAAATTGTTTGTTCCATCAGTGATTGGTTATAAGCCTCTTTTGTCTTCTTCACATAGCAAAGTCCAAAAGCACCTCCAGCGGCAATTCAAGGGCTCAGAGAAATAATTCGGCACTACACAGAAATAAGAAACAGGTTGGTATATCATCTCTTTGCACTAGAGGGCACCATACACCTAGCCAACTCATACTCCCCTTCGTCTCATATTTAGTCTTTTAAGCCCTGAAAAAAACACTCACCAGAAGTGTTTCATTGATAGTCCCGCATCTCAATGAGTAGTGCATGGCACCAACAATGCCAGGAGGCCAGGAGGGGTTCAAATCCCTCTTGGGTCACTCATATTATAGATAGATAGATAGTATTGGCACCCTTGCATTTTATGCAGATAGTGTACAATATCTTCTGAAATAATTATAAATTAAAAAACAACTTCTGGTCTTCACACATTCATCTATTGATTTACAACAGCACATGATCAAACAATTAAAAGACATTTGTTATGGTTTCAAAATTGAAAAATGGCCATGATTAGGTCCCTTTAGAACAATTCAAATACATTTTGTTGGAGGAAATAGATTCTCATTTGCAGTGTAATTCAACTCCCTTTGACAGTTTGCACGTCCAGATGTAGTATAAATGAAGTGGTAAAGCAGTCTGTTTTACTTCACTCGTAGACTGTGAAAATGGTGAAGAGAAAAGAGCTGTCTGAGGATATCAGAAAAACTATTCTCACCAAACCTAAGCGTTCACAAGGCTATAAGGCCATCTCTAGAGACCTTGGTATTCCTGTTTCCACAGTTATTATGTTATTAAGAAGTTAGCTGCTCATGGAATTGTTAAGAATCTCCCAGGATGTGGTGGTCAGAGCAAGAGCCTACTGCTGAAAGAGAAACACAAGAAAGCCTGATTGATCTTCACCAAGACCCACCTGGACAAACCTAAATCCTTCTGGGAAAATGTTCTGTGGACCAATGAAACCAGATTAGAGGTCTTTGGCAATGCAGATCAGAAGAAAAGAGCACCTTACCGACAGTCAAATACGGTGGCGGTGCATATCAAGCGTAGCATGAAATCAGATTTTTTTTTCAATTATTTCAATTATGTATTGTTTGATCATTTACTGTTAAATAAAACCAATGACTGTGTGAGGAAAAGATGTTCAATTTCCAATTGTTTCAGAACATATTGTACATGATCAACATGAAATGCAAGGGTGTAAATAATATTTGCCAGAACTGTATGCACTAAGGCACTTTGACTAAAAGCAACCACCAAATGGCATATAATAATCCTATCTCCAGGACCTAGCCAGCAGGAAAAGGGATCTGTGGTTGCCATAAAACTTAGAAGCTTAGATCACAATATAATATGTTTGTCATTGTTAACCACAGCATTTGGTCTATGCTCTTTCTGCACAGAATGCAGGTGTGGAAAGCAAGGGTACAGCTGGTGCCTTGTTGGACAAGGGTGCAGAGAAGAGCCCCACCAAAGCCAGGCAGCCACGCAAGGTGGACTTGCGAGCACGCTACTGGGCCTTCCTTTTTGACAACCTGCGTCGGGCCGTGGACGAGATCTATGTCACCTGTGAATCTGACCAGAGTGTTGTCGAATGCAAGGTTAGTCTCCTATTGAAAACGTAGCTAATCATCCCATTATGCAAATGCAAAATCTAGTTTCAGGATCAGTGGAGTCATCATCTGACCTTACAAAACAGAGAAATGCCCCATTTGGAGAAGACTGAAAGCTGCTACAATTCATGAACACTAGAGGGGGACATTGAGTCCACAACCAGAGTGCACCCTCCCTCAGCTCACATTCCTCTTGATTTCTGCTTTATGTCAGATGGGCTCTCTTAAGGCTTGCTGGTGAGAGAATTATTACAGGGCTCTCTCTTGGGCCTGACTGAGGGGAGTGAATATTGATGACAGATTGTAAACAATAAAATTGTATATGTGTTATGTTGGTTGTCAGGCATTTGCTGACAGGAAATGGAGCCTGGCTATTTCTATGACTTATTGTGTCACTGTTGGAGATAGCAGATGAGATTAACTCCATGTCTGACATGATTCTGTTCTGTTCTGTAAGTTTTGTTTTGGTGCAGCCAGTGATTGGCAGAGTTGGTGCTGTGGTGTTGCTCGAGGGCTTACACTGGCACGATGGTGCTGTGCCTGTGTTGTATTGATTCTTCTGCCATGCTGCATTATGCTGAGTATGGTGCTGGTGACGGCCTGCGGTCAGTACCGTAGCCCAGCTCCCTGTGGTGTGATCAGCATGTTGTCAGTGGGTCTGTGTCAGACATCTGGCCTGCTGGGTGTTTTTTTCTTTGCTGCTATATTCCCTCCACACCCCTATGTCGTCTAATGGCCAGGGAGCTGGGTGCTACTCATAATCCCCATCCCACCCAGCTTGGGCCTAATGGACACTGATAGATGATGGAGTCATCTGGAGGAGAAGCAGAGTGCTCTGATAGCCTCCAGCCACAAATCCCTTGTGTAGCTGAGGGCAATCTGCATTGTGTGCTCTCACACAAATTGCTCTCCATTTTCCATCTATAAAGTTGAGAGCATGAATACAACTCTGATCAGGAAACCCTGTCAAATTCTCTGCTAGGGATAGCTTTCCTTAATATAGAAGTCTGTTCTGCTTTTTGCATAGTTTTGAATGAGACCAAGGCTGCACTAATGTAATAGTTCCCCGCTCAGAGGGGAATCGTTCAGCCCAGCAGAATGATTCATATGTGCTTATTAATAACGCCCACATCTCTTTAACCCACAGCCCCATGGCCTGATTAGTTCTTATCAGCTGTTCTTCCAACTGACCCCTGATTTATTAGACACATCACACACAGGGGGGAAGGAAGACACTTGGTGTTCTTTTTCTCTTGGAGGCTGTCGAGGCACTCTATTCTTCTATCAACTAGAAAACACAATCTATGAGATTCAGTCAAACAGGCTGAGCTGGCCTGCAATAATTTAACATGTAAGAATAATGTAATGTAAAGGTGTCATTAAGGGTAAATAAATTGAACCTAGGCTATACCCATTCATTCCAGTTTCTTCAAGTAGACCACTGGCTTTTACTGCCAATCCAACTTTGTGGTCACATACCTCTGGCAGGTTAAACATTTTGTCATTCCTCGTCAAATGTTATGGGAGGGTTGTATTTGGGTAAGTGTGGCTGTTAACATGCTGTGAGAGCCAGAGCTTTATAGTGCCTTCACTCACTGTGGGTTTATCTGTCAGAGGAGCAGCAAATCTCCCTCCATCTCAGCCTTCATTACCAAATGAACACCGGGCCATGGCGGTGGGCTTCGCCTGTTAACCAGCTCTAATCAGCAGACCTGCTGCTGGACACATCTTTCACTGGCCTGACTTGTCTATTAACTAAAAGCACTGTGAAGCTTTACTCTCAATTACCACTCCCTTCACGCTCTCCATCAATCAACTCTGTCTGTTTCATTAGAGCTCTGGGACAAAGCTCCACACGGCCCACCATCTCAGAATGACCAGCTCTATGAGCAACAGTCCAAGTATGGATATTAGGCCTTAGCCATCAGTCTGGTATAGACCATAGCCTTCTCTGTTGTTTCCAAAACAGTGCGGTGAAGTGAATAGTCAATGTCTTGTGCACAAGAGCATGTTGGGGTCCAACTGGTGCTTGAGCTCCCACTCTGTTTCCTTCCAGCAGTACCCACGACCCGCCTGAGATCCCTCTGACTTTATTTTCCTTGAACAGCAGTTTTGCGCCCCCACAATAAACATTCAGTACGCCTGGTATTTGTATGAGTGGAAAAACAAATTTGTCCTTAATTTGAACTTCTTTTTGAATTTCATACATCTTTATCAGATTAACACAAATCACTGCAGCTCTTAAAATAGCTGCCACATTTTTCCTACTTTTTCTTAAACTGATGGGATGGGAATGCTTATATTATGCAATGGGTATAAAAATATCATTATTTGTTTGTTTGTTTGAGTGCTGCCATTCCCATGTTCTTCAATTATTATTTTGGAAGCCACTGTAGAGATTTTTTTTTTTGCCTTAATTTCCATATATCCACCATCTACATTGCCATATTGAAAAGGATTTGATGAGGCAAAGTTGTTGCAAATCAGCCTTTCCATTGATCTGTGCATTGTTCCACTGGTCCTGTTTGTTCTTACAGTCTACTGTACAGTGTCTATTTCTTTGTAATTGCTATCAGGAGGTGTTGATGATGTTGGACAACTATGTACGGGATTTCAAAGCCCTCATAGACTGGATCCAACTCCAGGAGAAGTTGGAGAAAACTGATGCCCAGAATAGGTGATCTATGGTTTCTCTTTCTCTCTCCTTCTCTTTGTCTCTCACTCACTTTGCATTTTCAATTGCTCCCTGCGGTGAAACTGGAAGTGCTGGTGTCTGGTCTTTGAGTCACAAACAGAATGGATCAATAGCCTTGGCTTTAATTCAAAGAGATCCATGAGTTTATTGGCTTCTCTTTAACACAGTGACCACTGCAACCGTAAATTGACTAAGAAATGAAATTCCCAGTGCTGCCTCCCATTTTGTTCATTTAAAGTGTACTGTTAATCAATAAGACAACCTGAAAGTTTTACATGGCTCGTTTATTGCATAAATTGCTGCAAGTGAATCACCCATTTAACTAATTTGCAGAAGTGTGAGCCAAGTGTGTATTTGGTTACTAGTAATTGTAATTAGTATTTTTTAAATAATGTTTGCCACTCCTGTTTACCAGGCCCACCTCTTTAGCATGGGAAGTGCGTAAAATGTCTCCAGGCCGCCATGTGATGCCCAGCCCCTCCGCTGACAGAATTGTTCCCTCTCCAAATGCACGTCGCGCCCTCAACTTTGGGTAAGATCTCTCTGACATTATCTCTTGTTATCTCTTCCCAAACCTCCAGTTTGTTTTTTTCCATCACCATTAGCCATTTGATTTGATTTTAAAGATCAACACAAACTTTTATTTGATTAAAATTGTATCACAAGACATCCTGTTATTAACAAATCAATATTTGAAATGATGTGCTAAGCCCTGCCTGTTCTGAAGGGGTTCGGGAATGCAGGCCGCGTTATCTGCTAATAGGGTGATTGATTGCTGATGGTGAAGCATTTGTTTAATGTAATTTGTTGAGTCTCTCACTCTTTGGCCACAGAAACGGTGGGAGGTGTAGATGAAAGTGTCTGTTAAAGACTGCTGAAGCATCGGTTCAATATGTGCAGTGCTCTGTAATCGGATGCTGCAGGAAATGGATATTGATCATGACGGAGGCGTGTTGCCCAATACAGTCCTGTGCTATCTCAGTGTGGAGAGTGCTGGGGTTAGATAGACACTATCTTCAGACCTCTGAAGTATATTGGACAGGCAGTAGGAGCTGCTCAGAGACCGGATGCTTGGCTAGTGCTTGACTAACAAGGAGTTGTTATAACAGCACAATAATGCTGAAAGGCTTACCAGCTCACAGTGTATGCTTCATGGTTCAGGTGACCAGTTGTTTGTTCTCATCCTCTGATTTGTGTGTGTGTGTGTGTGTGTGTTGTCCAGTGGTCCTCCACCTACATTGGCCGCAGCCCGGCTCTCCCACACAGGCCCCAGCTGGGCTGACCGGGTGAAGTGCACCCAGTCCCTAACCAGCTGTAGTCAACCCATCATCTTCCCTGTAGAAAAACCAGGTAACCTAGTTGCACACATTGAGAGAATGGCGACATAGAATGCACAGTAGCACAGCATTTTCTCCTTGACTGAGAGAGCGCTATGTGTTTTTCAGGTAAGAAGGATGCTGAGGGCTGGGAGACTGTCCAGCGAGGACGTCCTGCCAAGCCCCGCTCTGCCGCCCTAGTTGCCAAGGTCAATCCTGTCTTGGCTCACGTCACCCCCAAACAGGACAGCACCAAGGACAACCAGTCAAAGCTTCTGCCACAGGAAGAGCAGCAACTCCATCCTCACTGTCCCCAACACAAGGACGGGGCCCAGCTGGACTCTGGACAGCAGGTCCCTGTGGAGCATGCCCCCCTGGAGGAGGCGGGAGACTCAGAGAACGGGCACATGATGGAGGTACTAAGGCCTACTCTCTTACTCTCTGACGCCCCCCCCCCCCCCCACCCCAGCAATCCCCAGATATCAATTATTCAGGAGGAGCAGAGTAATACTAGACTGTTTTATCAGCCACATTGTTTTTGTTTTGGGCTCCACGGTATTCATAGACAGGCTGTCCAGACAGAGATATCAGCTTTAAGGCGATTGATTGTAAACTGACATTTCTGAGGCAGAAAACCCATTTTCACTCTCATGGAATAAATGCTCTATCGATGCCTCCAAACACACTTGGTAAGGGTGTGTTATAGGCATCAGTTGATTTCAAAATACAAATCTTTAATTCCAATCTGCATTTTTTTTTAATCAAAATTGAATGTTTAGGGCATGTTAGTGCCAACCTCCCTGCATGATGTGTGTTTTTAGCTGTGTGTGAGTGTTGATTGGTTAAGTTTTGTTATTGCTCTCATGAACTGCTTGATATACGCATGTCTTTAATTGAGTTTGCGTGTGTTTGTGTGTGACTGTGTCGGTGCAGCCCTCAGCAGCGAGTGTACAAGATTCGGGGCAGTGTTTCGACGCACCCTGTGAAGACGCACCTCCCCCCGTATCAGCTCTCACCCCTTCCCAAGCCCTAGAACCCACCCCATCCTCAACCACAGTCCCGCCCACAGCCATTTCTCTACCAGTCCCCATGCCTGCCACGGCCCTCTCCCCTTCCCCAGACCTACCCCAGACGGACGGGCTCGGTGCAGTGCTGGCCTTGGGGGACAGTGGGGCTGTGGGGGGCGCGTCGCAGGGCATGGCCACATCTGCTCCAGGACAGGCCGAGACTCCCATGGCAGCGGTGAAACTGGAGAGTGTGCTGGACCCCACAGAGCTTTCTACTGTGAGTGCTGAGAGATGGAGGAGCAGAGGGAGGGGAGGGCAGGGGGCCAGGGATCCCCCAGGGTCCTTCACCGCCTAAACAAAGTAAATCTTAAGAAACCTCCAGACCAAATGTGCAGGCAAGGCTGCATAGCTCTGTGCAGTGTTGTCATAGCACCAGTTACTGTGAGGCCAGGGGCCAATACCTGTGAGTAGATGGCGTTTGTAATCAAATAAGAGCTCAGAAGGTGTTGCCCAAAAATTATCTTACTTGTTTTGGTTGTTCTAATAACTTTTAAAAGACATGAGGGAACCTGGACAGAATTTCCTGTTAGTATTTAGGGCACTTTATACACCCTGCCCATGTGAGGTGTTGTCTTTATTGTACAGGCCTATAACATGTATTCATCAGTCTCCATATAGTCTCCTCCTACTTAAGTGCGGCCACTGTAAGATCTTCACAGAACCTGAACACTGTATTGATGTTGTTCTTTAAAACCTAGTGGCAAAACACTTGTTAATCTACAAGGAAGGTTATCTGAGCTCCGATTAGACCCTGATCTGGTCTTTGTGCTGGGCCAGGCCAGACACACGTTGGGTGGGTCAGATAGGCCCGTTACGTTTTAGATTTTCTTGCAGAATCCATGTCAGAGACAAATGAAGAATAGTTGCTGGTCTGGTGTAATCTGTGACTCATTCTCATGTTGTTGCCATCTCATGAAAATAGACCCACCCCCAAAATGCTTCGATAGTCTCCATATCAGACCAATGTTGGAGTAAATGCCCTTCCCATTTGGGTCTGTTTGGATGCAGTTATATCATCCAAATAAATGTTTCGAAGACAAAATTAGCAGCTTCGTGTCAAGCTTAATGAATAAGCTGTCAGTGAAATACTTCATTAGTTGCCTCCACCATCTCTTCATCCTCATAGTGAACATGCCCTGCATGACTCTTGAATGCTTCCTCACTTGTGATTCTTGTGATGATTGTGTGGTACAAACTGTGATTGGGTTGAATTGGTGTTCTTGTTGCTCTTTTGAATTGCAAGTTAGACGAACTGTAGCAAAGCTGAAATATGACCTCTCTAATGACTGTGTTATCAGAGGTGCTATGCAGCAACTGCTTTTCTTTAGATAAGAAACATTTTCTCAATGTAAAATATTCCGTAATATATACATGTGGTTTGAACAACTCAACATTTAGGAAAAAAATAAAAATGCTGTGTGTGAGTTGGTGTCTGTGCCCTGTGTCCAGCCCCAGTCCATGGCAGAGGTCCTAGCCAAGAAAGAGGAGTTAGCCGACCGTTTAGAG
This sequence comes from Hoplostethus mediterraneus, assembly GCA_034670385.1. NCBI lineage: Eukaryota > Metazoa > Chordata > Actinopteri > Trachichthyiformes > Trachichthyidae > Hoplostethus > Hoplostethus mediterraneus. The sequence goes on along the minus strand of JAXDDW010000003.1, from coordinate 8,621,762 downwards.
AGGGCCAACGAGGAGGCCATCGCCAGCGCCATCGCTGAGGAGGAGCAGCTGACCAGAGAGATTCAGGCTGAGAACAACGACCTGGAGACGGACAATGAAAGTGACTTCTGTGTAAGATTCTTCATGCTCATTTCTAGATTTCGGGGACCTGCTGTTTGGCCAGCAGTTTGAGTATTTAATGTAAATTGACATCATAGTGTAAAAAAACAACAACCCACAACTCTTTACTACAGGCTAGCATTGGCAATGGAGGTGGACTCAATATGGATTGGAGTGACATGCTGGCAGATTATGACGGTATGTGGCTCAACTTTCTTCATCTAAATGACCATTTGGAGTTTCATTCTTGGCAACAGCATGCATTGTATTTAAGCCTACTCATTGTTCCCTCTGCTGTTCTTTCCTGCAGCTCGAGAGCCATGGCGTCAAAGTACCTCATGGGGGGACATGGTGGAAGAGGAACCTGCTCGGCCTCCTGGACATGGGATCCACATGCACGAGAAATTGTCCTCACCGTCACGCAAAAGGTGAGAGTTACATTTCATCTACTTTTTAAATCTCGAGATGGGTGATTGAGCACACGTGCCATTGTTCAGTGATGGCCTGCTTCAAAATTATTCCAATGACACAGATTGATACCTATATACCAGCACAACCAACTCTTCCATTCAAATAGGTTTCGCGTGCCTCGCTCAAAGGCACCTCAATCGTAGTTTTCTGAGGCAGGCGAGAATGTGGACTGTGTTCACTTGTTTCCCTGTTTGTTGGCAGAACCATCGCCGAGTTCAAGAAGAAACACGAAGAGAAGCAGCTGAAGGCCCAGCAGCTGAGGGACAAGCTCCGGGAGGAAAAGACGCACAAGCTGCAGAAGCTTTTGGAGAGGGTGAGTGAGCGCCCATGCCGTGTCAAGGGAAAGCACCCAGAAGAAACCTCATGCAGGCTAAGCCCAGCCTGGCTCACGAGGAGAGGTTCTGTCAGCACACTGCCAGATAGAATCACTAAATATCATAGTCCCCACCCACTCTCATCCAGGCCAGCTGGCCACAGACACTTGCGAGGGAGACCCCTGGCCAAAATCAACAGTCTTTCATGAAGTTTGTTTTTGTTCTCCAGGCCACGGTGAGATGAGTGAGTCCTAGAATAAATCAGGATTAACCACATAAATACATGAAGTGGTATGTATTCGCATTAATCCCCATGTGGACACACTGGAGAGGGTAGCAACTGATGGATCAAGAAACTCGTCTGTGTTGGCTTGGAGAATGCACATTTCTCTTTTATTACATGTTCATTATAACCCCTGCTGCTCTGCTCTTCACACTGTCTTCAGGAGAAGGAGGTGAGGAAATGGAAGGAGGAGTTGTTGGATCAGCGTCGGAGGATGATGGAGGAGAAGCTGTTGCATGCAGAGTTCAAGCGGGAGCTGCAGCTCCAGGCCATTGTGAAGAAGGCCCAGGAGGAGGAGGCCAAGGTAGAGGAGGAGTTTCCCTGGAATGCCGTAGCCCTTTGCTTCTGACAGCTGAGGAATTTTCCGAATTAAGTTGGCTTCTTGCGGTCATACTCTTTTGACGCAAAGTGTTACTTTATGTCAATACACAGTGTCCCTCAAAAATACGTGTTGAGGTTTGGGGATTTGTCAGTTCAGCTGACTTTAGCCTAAATATTATCCCAATATTTAACACATTTTAACGTATAATTTATATATATATATATACTCTGCGTATAGATGGTGTGTGTATGTAATATGTGTGTGTGTGTGCATATGTATATATATCCTCCATGTATATGTGTCTGTGCAGGTGAATGAAATAGCATTCATCAACACACTGGAAGCCCAGAACAAGAGGCATGATGTCCTGGCCAAGTTGAACGAGTATGAGCAACGCCTCAACGAGCTGCAGGAGGAGAGACAGAGGAGACAGGAGGAGAAGCAGGCCAGAGACGAGGCTGTGCAGGTACCACAAACACTCTTTGCTCCGCATTTAATTAGTGTACAAGTAACTTTCACACTGAGCTGCATGTCCTGTCTCTTCTACCCTTTTATGTAGGAACGTAAGCGGGCCCTAGAAGCAGAGCGGCAGGCAAGGGTGGAGGAGCTGCTGATGCGGAGGAAGGAGCAAGAGGCCCGTATCGAACAGCAGAGGCAGGAAAAAGAGAGGGCTAGAGAAGATGCAGCACGGGAGAGGGCCAGGTTTGTACCCCTAATGCCCTTCAGCATCAGGGCTACATACACCCGGGGCTATAACGATCCACCAACAGTTGTTTTGACAAACTGCTGAGAGACTCGGAGCAGGCTCTAGATTTAGTTTTGTAAAATTTGATTTAAAGTGGATTTACACTGTTCTTGTCTTTCCTCCCTTCAGAGACCGAGAGGAGCGCCTTGCTGCTCTGAGCGCTGCTCAACAGGAGGCCATGGAGGAACTGCAGAAAAAAATTCAGATGAAGGTAAGTTCCTGCTGAGCCACCTCCCATCTCTGCCACCAGCAGTTAAGAGATCATTCAGAAATCCCTCTTTCTCCACTGACCTTTTTGTCTGGTTTCTTACCCTAGCACGATGAAAGCAGCCGTAGGCATATGGAGCAGATTGAGCAGAGGAAGGAGAAGGCAGCTGAGCTCAGCAGCGGTCGACATGCCAACACCGACTATGCCCCCAAACTGACACCCTATGAGCGCAAGAAACAGTGCTCCCTGTGCAACGTTGTGGTATGTACAGTTATATTCTGTCAGTCTCAGGGCTTAGGCTTGAATAAGTTATACTCCTAGGCCCTCTGGTGTCCTTCTGTTGACTGTTACAACGCCAGTTTCTAGATCTCACATCACACTAGAGCAACATACTGCCTATGTTTTCATACAGGTTGGAAAAATCAGCGTGTTTCATCACTTTCTAATTGTCTTGATTCATTTGTAGTAAAGTTATGAAGTTCACCCTTTTATTATCTTACTTTAATGAGATAATATGTATGTCTCATTGGTTTACATGGGCTTGAGGGGAGAGATACAGGCACAGTGGCTACAGCAGAGCAGCTGTGGGCAACTCCACTGCATTATTTGGCAGGCTGCATGCATAAAAATGCTGACGAGAAGGTGATTCAGAGGATTTTTGGAAGAGGGCACATTTAAATGAGGATTTAACTGCATTGATTAAACATGAACTCTTGGACGGAGATTTATGACTGGGCATGATTATGCTTTTTCTAGTGTCAGGCAACAAATCCACAGGCAGACACATTTATTATCTGTGATGGACCGGCTACCACAGCAACAAGGGTGAGACACCTTGAGGCTCCAAACCGGCATCAGATAAAGAGGAGGGTCGAGGGAGACAGAGGAAATCTTGTTAAAATGTTAGATGACCTTGGCCACCATCTGACACTAGAGATCATGGATGGGTCAACAGCAAGCACTCTATTTAATGACGTTAAACACAGGCCATCCTAAATGGGCTTTGTTCCAATACTGGGAGAACAACAACATCGCCTGCTCTACACCTGCCTCTTGTTGTGGTCATTTCTCAGCCTTGCACCACTTTTTACACATGACATCGATGGCGAGTCCAACATTGTCCACAACAAGGGGAGTGGACTTGAAATGTCATGTAAGGCATTGTGGGATTTTTAATAGACATATTGAAGATACCTTTTTAATATAAAAGTCCCAGGAGAGTTACTATCTTGAGTGCATTATACACCACCTTCTGTTGCTGTAGGCCCAATCAGCATTATTACTCTGTCCTGTCAAAAGTTAGTATAGTAAAATACAACCATGAAGTCATCTTGAGTGTATGGCAAAGCTTTCATGACACGGCTTATGTAAAACGTCACATTTCCTTTGCTCAGTCATCGTTTTAAACAGAGGTTAAAGCGGACACAGGTCATGTCCCATTGAAAAGCCTGTGTGGTATATCGTTTTACCAGCCTCCCATGGGGCTCTGTTGACCCCTTCCTGCCTCTGTCTCCTTTGTGTCCTCGGCAGTGACCTCTGACCACAGTGTTTGTGTTTGTAGATCACCTCAGAGGTGCACCTGTTCAGCCACACCAAGGGCAAGAGGCACCAACAGGCCGTTCGAGACAGTAGCAGCATCCAGGGACGGGAGCTCTCGGATGAGGAAGTGGTGCGTATCCCCCACACACTGCCAGGAACAAAGCTAACAACACCCATTCACCCTTCAAAAGAATACCACTCTAGTGTAATATGAAAAGACAAGAGACACAATGATCGTCTTTTATGGCATGGTCATTATTATTGTTTATGCATCCCTACATGTCTTGTCATGTTGCTTGCTTTGTGAGATTACAAATGGGCCTTGAAATGTACGCAGTTAGGGTTCAGTGCTTCGGTGGAGGGGTGACATCACCCCCTTGTCTCCAGGCTGTTTTGTCTTGGAGTGCTTTCCATGGGAAGGCAGCTCGTTAATGCAAGGTAACCTCTCAGGCTGCAATATGAGATTGGCTTTTCAACAGTGGTCTTTGTGAGGCTGACAACTGTTGGTGCTATACGCAGCACCTTTGGCCCCAGCACCTCCTTCATTCTAAGCTTTTTTCAGTGGGGAATAATTGATACCCCTCCTCCCCCTTCTCTAAATCATTTCCTTTCCAAATGCAGGTCATTTTTTCTGTTTGACAGTATGATAAACAGGGCAGTGGAGAGAAGCAATTCACCAATATAGAGCTATAAACAGTTACATATACAAGTACTGCTTCAAATAAACCCGCAATACATCCCACTCTGTGTGATATAGCTGGTAGCCATATTATTGAGGCTGTACTTTCCCCCCTCAGACCTTACTGCACATGCTAACCAGTGAAAGCCTAGCTGAAGTTATAACACCAAGTTATGCTTCTTGTCTAATCCAGCTCATTCTAAAGATTGTACTCGACAGGCTGTATTACACACTTTCTTAGTGGTTTGCAGTTATAAGTTATTGTGGTATGAAAGATAGTATTTAGAGGTTCCTGAACTACTTTTGTTCCACATTTTCTTTCAATGTGTAAAAGGTAATCAAGCCACCCAGTACAGGTATGTCTTGGGACTTTGTTTAGATGATCTAGCCCCTTGTTATTTATGTCAAAGCTCATTTTGGTGTCCCGCTATTGCATTCATGAGACTGCCAACTATTTTCCAGACTGCGCCTCCATAACTCTTGCTTCAATGAAAGGTTTTTAATTAAAATTAAGATGGTTGGCTGAACCGTGCAGGGGTCACCCCATAGTTTTTCAGAGGAGGCGGGCGGCAGATGCCCCGTGCCTCCATATTTAGTGATTTCCTCTGGTTCTGAAAGACTTGTGAATTAAATTGAAAATACAATGATTATCAACAGGGTGGGATCGATGTGCAGGGAGAACGCCTGAGATTGCAATGACTCTCTTTACTTACACTTAAGAGTTGTCATCTGTCCTAGTTTAATATGATGGGGGTGATGTCCAGGACCCTGGCTTTTGACCTATGGGATTTATGTATTGTTCACCTTTTGACATGACAGCTCAAAAACACTGGTGGCTTCCCCCGAGTGAAGCCTCCTCCGCTGTCAGCCCCTGTCAGTAGTGCTGGGTAAGCGCGGCCAGCAGAGGGATCACCAGGCTGTAGAGGGATGAGACGGGCTCCGGGTACCAGAGCTGACCTCCCAAAGGCACTGAATGGTCCTAAAGGTCTTGTTGTTGAAACCACTCTGATGGCCACGAATTGAGAACCCTGATGAAATATCCAAAGTGACAGCTGAAGCTCGCCCCTGCCTCCCCAGGCTTTTTTGAGAACTGGTCGTTGTCTGGTTATAGGAATGAAGCTGCTGTTACTGATATCATGCAGGACAACCGTTCTATTAAAAGCGGTATCAGAAGAAGATATGTTAGGACCACCTTTATTTTACCAAGTTTCAGTTAAGTTTGGTTTCAGTTTTTTTTTTTTTTTTTTACTTGGCCCTCCTTGAATGTCACTGATAGCATTCAATTCAACGCAAAATTGTTACGTGAACCGCTGTAGCAATGGTAACTCAATCCAGTGTAGCATCATATCTTACCAAGTAGCTAAGATGAAATACAGCTGTCTGTTTCACACAAAATGGGACGCCTACATCTCAAGCCTTTGTATGTGACAAAAGAGGTACTGGGTGAACATCGATTGTGTATGTGTGTAGGTTGCCTTTTATTTCTTCTGTGTGTGTGTCTGTGTGTCTGTCTGTGTGTGTGTGAGTGAGAGAGAGACAGAGACAAAGACGGGGAGAGAGAGAGAGAGAGAGGTTTAGAGTGGTGTTGTATTACTCACACCAGAGCCAGTCTGTGGTATTGTGCAGTAGCGATGCCCTTAGGCCAGTCTCTTTGCTCCTTTGTTTCAATGGTTCAGGTAGACACCTGTCTGTCATTCAGTCAGATCATCTCAAACACTCCTCACAAACTCTACATCACCGCCATTGAGCCTGGCCTTTTATGACATTTTTTCATTAATATCATGTATATTGATGTGTGCCCAGTGATCATTGTCCACATGTCAGTGTTTTCCTGTATTTGACAGCCTAATATTTAAGGTCCCATTAAGTTACCAGTGTGATTTTTAGAAGGTCGACATCTTGGAGGTGTTACTGAAACAATTCCATTAAGCGAGTAGCTAGTGCACTGGATAGCCTCTCAGAGAGATTACTGAACAGCTGCCTCCCAGGCAACGGATGGCTATGGTCATGAGTAGAGTCGGGGGCTAGAAGGCAGAGGTGCATGCATGCAAATGCGCGCGCACACACACACACACACACACACACACACACACACACACACACACACACACACACACACACACACACACACACACACACACACACACACACACACCCTTCCTAGGAAACACAATACTCTCACATGTCGCAGTGCCCTTTTCATTTCCAAAGTTATCACCACTTCCCTATTCTACTCTTGATACTGTGTCCCTTTAAATCATTTTTAACCTCCTCAAATGAATGATCAGCTTCATCACAAATCAGACATTAAGTCAAAACAGTAAAGACACAGAGTTGATCCTAGATCCACTTGAGAATTTTGCAACACTCCTTGACATGTGATCAACTCTAGCTCTGTCTAGATCACCTAAGGACACCTGTCTTTCAACGGCTCACCCTGAAAACCTCTATTCAAGCAGCAGGTGCACTGCCAGCACTTGTGACCAAAGGGTATGGCATCCCACACACAGGTTAGCCAGACTGCTGAATGGAAACCCTTTATCTGTGAGGCCATCCTATCCTCTGGGGTGCTGGATGACAGGATAATTGTGTAATTGGTTTCTTGCACATGCATCATGTCGTTCAAATTGGGTTACATTCTCCTGTCTCCTGGTGGAAATGTCGGAATCATCTGACAGGGCTAGACGGGAAGCAACACCTTCAGCCCTTTAGCATGTGCGTGGGCGTGTGGCTACAAAAGAGCATAGAGTATTGAGGTACCCTGGCAATTACAGGATATAATGGCATTACTGAGAGATGTAGATCTGCAGGGCACACAATGGACACATACCACCTATTACAATGAAGAACCTCTACTTACAGCTGCTTGCCAGGGATTATCCTTTGTGTTATTTCTATGGTCATTTTGAAATGCATTGCTAGAGTTACTTTTGCTTGCGTCCTGTGAGAAACTTTGCAACCAGAAGACTTTTTAGATTAACATTTTGTGTCACTCTGTAGGACTTTTAACTCCATCTCAGGAAGTGGAGGTCCTGCACATTTGTCTTCTGAAGGATGAGGAGTGTCACATGATACGTTATATTCTCACTTTTGCCCTTCTCCCTCCCATTATCTGCTTCGCTATATTTGTATGTCGTATTTGTAATGACTAATAATAGCTTTCCTGCCAACGAGACTCCTTTTTGATGTATGGATTTTGTCTACTTCAGGAGCATCTTTCCCTGAAGAAATACGTTGTGGATATTGTGACGGACAGCTCTGTGTCTTCGGAGAGCGTGAAGGATGGAGAGGAGCGGCAGAAGGCGCGGAAAAAGGCAAAGAAGCTCCGTGCAAGGATGAACTCCAGGTCATTCATACACCCCTCCTCTCCCCCTGTCTCTCCCCCTCTCTCCCTGCCTCTCTCTCTCTCTCTCTCTCTCTCTCTCTCTCTCTCCACCCTCTCAGAGGCATAGAGGACAAGACTGTGCCAGGACTCTTTTATGAGTGACAAGGAGATGGAAAGCAGTTGTTATGTGCATCCTGGCTGTCCACGGAGTAACACTGATGAGCTTAATTTATGACCACTTTCTGTGATTAGGGAGCAAAACTGGGAATCGATCTGAGGCTTTTACCTGTTAAGAGCTTTCCCCCAAATTGCTGCCATGGCACTGCCAAAACTGAAGCCTCCCTCGGTGTACAGTATGTATGTTAAAGTATGTATAAACCATGCCTATTTTTCTTTCTCTGAGCTATTGATTTTTAAATGAAGTATCATAGAAAATCAATAGTAATCAACAAATAGGAGGCAACGCTCCTCTGTGTCAGAAACTGGACCTGGGCTCAATCAATTTAGTGGCCTGTCACATCAGGGGTGGAGGGGATTGGAGAGGGACACTGTGATGTTGACAATACCTATAAGGTGTGGGATGAGCTGTTTGTCATTGGTGCTGGTTAGAGGGAGGCGTGGTGCCACAAGAGACTCGGTGCTAAACTTGCAGTCTATAGTAAGTGCCAGGAAGCTATACTATAAATAATTAAAGGGACATTAAGTAATCTATGACTTTTATCGAGCTCTATCGGCGACCAAGGAATTGTAATCGACAGGTCTCTGGCACAGCTTAATAATGAAGTCACATTTTCACAATAGAGATGAGCTAGCTAATTAGACAGAAATAGAAATATCCAGTGAACAGGTCACATTGCAAAATACCATAATAACTATATAATACTATATAATAACTTTTTTCTTTTTTTTGGGAAAATGAAATGTGTTTACCGGTCAGTTGCTCGTAGCACCGTCCTCCATCAATGAGCAATTGACAGTGCAAATTCTGATGGGGGGGTTGGTTTATTCCAAAACGTAGTAAGGGGCCGGAGTAGGTAAATGTTACGTTATTGGTATTGATCAACAACCTTATTAAGCCCATGTAGATATAATATAGTAATTTGTGCTATGGGAAAGTAAAAATTGTACTTATTGTACTTATTGCACCTTTACGGGTGGGAGGTTTCTTATGTGAGTCTTGGGCTGTGCACACAGTTAGTGAGATAACGGCATTTTCAGAGTATTACTATTCCCCAAACTCTTCAAGAGAAGGTATTTATTCAAAAGAAGAATAAGAGGCACCTACAATGTGAAATGCCCAGCCCATCCATTCTACTATAGTGCTTTATTATCAGTGCTGCTGCTTATGGCTTTCTGAGGCTCAGCGGTGCTGAGAAAGTGACAACATGATCTGCCTCTGTTCACTGTCACTCCTGCCCCGGCCCTGCTGAGACTAGCACTCAAAGGGAAAAGGCTTTCAGAGGTCATAAATAACACAGAGCCCCAGTAAGCATAAAGGTGAGCCACTCCACCGCTGGGTGGAAATGAGGCATTTTATTGGAACACCGTATGGTGTCCGTAAAATGCAAGAGAGGTTTTCACTAGACTGCTAGGCCAACTTGCAGCCCTGTTCTGTCATAAACTAGTGCACACACATTTTAACCCACATGCTTTTTTTGCGGCTTGGCTAACCTACTCTAGTAATAAGTCTTTTGGATAGGAAAATATGCCATTAAAATGGCATGTAAGTAGCATGTCAGTTAGTGTCAGGATGGGATCTGAACTTGGAAACCCAAGTCTCCACTTATCCTCTTGTACGACCTGTTTGACTGTAGCTGGTCGCTTGTGGTTCACTCAGCAGGGAACAGAGTGGCCAGTGTGTGTGGACCTCAGAGGAAGGTGTGTATACAAAGACACTCCTGTATGGAACATAAAGTGGTGAGCACACCCTAACTCATTTCACCCAGTCTGCTACCCAAGATGGGGAAACTGGGGGATCTAGAGGGGTCCTGTCAGTAAATGAACACACACACTTTAGATTCTAGCTAAATTTTTCATTGCTATAGGTTTTCTTCCTTATTGCCTCTGAAATAGTGCTTGGCATTGAAATTGGTTGCTGTTTTAGTTCTGTATTGCAATGTTATATACATTGCAATCACTGTTTGAAACTGTTTTTGCTGCATACACAGTAATGAGACAAATGTGTAATAGTTGCCTCCCTGTAAAATAAGTTGAGGTATAAGGAATTTAAGTCTAGTTTGTTATGAATTGCTCATTAGTTTTGCATTGTAGATTTGTGCTTTTTCCCTTATTGCTGATTACTGATATTTATAACCCCTAGCCCATTTAGCCAGGCCTGCTGCTGACAGTGATGAATTACTCAGCAATTGCTCCCTGTTTAACCTGGGTGGGTATAAACCTGTCAGAGATTAATATTGTAATATTAAGAATGACAAACGGGCCGGGTATCGTTCAGGCCCTTGTGAAAGCGAGTCTGCATTGCCCATTCAGCCTACTCGGAGGACATAGAAAATAATGTTATCAAGTGATGGACCCCACTCACCCCAACAGTGGTTTCACTGGTTGGCTTTACTTGAAGAGTGCCTGGAGCACTTACTGGAGCATTTTGACCTTGCATTCACATCTAGGTTCCAGGGTTCCTCAATGTGTTTTGGTAATAGAACAGACAAAAAAAGAATGAAGAACAGGCCAGATGTTGTCGTCACAAATTGAATGTAGTAATAGTGTATTGTTTTGTTCTTCACACAGTGAATTTGCACTTGTACTTGCCTTTGTGTATCATAATAAGGCTATTCTCTTAAGCTAGTTGTTTTGACCCCATATTCACAAAATTATAAACACTTGCAATATTTGATAATGAAAGGCTATATTTATGTTTTTGTTTAAGTAATTTTGCTGTTATTATGTAATTAGCAAGTTAACAATAGAAACCATAGAACAATAGAAATGATCAATAACAACAGAAATGAGGACAAACGGACAAAAGGACACATGTTTTTGGCATACCAGTGTCCTCAGGGCTAGCTGTGAGGTAAGTTATCTATTGCTGTTGGATGACTGTCTATGATTCTGAACACTGGATTGGGCCTTGGTTGGTCCTGGTCTGGTCCTCGGGGACAAGTCCACCTGTCTTCTTCCAAGAAGTGTTTGATTTTTATCAGTTTATGGATGGATGACCGTAAGGCCCTCTGTCTGACTCTGATCAATAGTTCTTATCTTGTCAGGGAATGCCTGATTGACAGACACAGACACACAGACACAGACACAGACACACACACACACACACACACACACACAGTTTGTGTTTTTCAGTGTCTGACTCTGTTAGGCTAATGCCACAGAGATACCAGTCCCATTATGACCATGACCGTCTAGGAGGTCACACATTCAAAACACTGGTGGCGCAGCAAGAGACCCCCATTAACTGTTTATTTGACAATGAGTGAAATAAAGAATTTGAGCCGCTTGTTAAGTTATGACTTGAGGGAAGGAGGATTTAAACCTAGAATTAAGTCTGGGTGATATGAGTAGATGGCTGTGAGACACCAGGTCCCTACAGATCCAATGTCTGATTATTTTAAGCCAAGTTACTTGGCGAATGGCTGACAGGCCAAATAAACACCGAGACTCAACTTGAACTTTTTCTCTCTCTTCGCACTTTTCATCCTTCGTGTTCTTTACTTACAGGCCAAACACTTTTTTCCTGGGATTCAAAGACTTTTTTTCCCCTCCTCCTCCCTCTACAGGGCAAAGGAATATGAGACGTCAATGGAGGCAAAGACACAGGTCCCTGACTCCCCATACAAGGCCAAGTATGTTTTTCTTTTTTTTAAATATTTATCCATAGTTTCTGTTTGCTTTTACCTCTCCTACTTATAAAGCAGTGGTGGATAGAAGTCGGTTGGGGTAGCATGGAAGCATGGCGTAATGATTTGTGTTTTTTAACAATGCTTGTGGATTTCTAATGACCGTATTGGCCCCTGTGTGTTCAGGCTCCAGCGCCTGGTGAAGGACCTGTTGAAGCAGCTGCAGGGCCAAGACAGCGGCCAATGGGCTAACAACAAAGTGTCTGGTCTGGACAGGACCTTAGGAGAGATCTCCCGCATCCTGGAGAAACAGGTAAACGACTGCATCATACAGACTCTTTATTTCACTTTTAGTTGTTTAATATTTATATTTGTTTAGTAAGGATTTTCCAAATTTCTGGCAAATTCATGATCAAAGCGTTTTTACGCAGCCAAACCGCCACTTTCCTTTTACAAAGATGCCTGTTACTGATGCAGTATTACCACACTAATCCTCCCCTCACATCCTCTTAGCTGCAGTAATATGGTGGTCTTCTCAGAGTGTTCTGCTACAGTGCAACTTGTCATTTTTGGCCGCGTTGCTGTCGGCTGAACAGTCTGCAACAGTGTACAGTACTGCAGAGGGACAGGCCAGCCCTTTGGCATCTCCCTCAAATAAAGAGTTGTGTTTGGCTGCGGCTCCTTCTGTCTCACCCTCCCAGTGTAGAGTATCACTTGCTCCAAAACTACTTGCCCTCGGTTATTGGCTAATGCAGACCAGATTAGCTGTGTTTTCATTGTGCACATGGTACCAATAGAGGAGCTTCCTATCACGAGAGCAAGCATTGTCTTCTGTCTGGGTAGCTCGCACGACTCAGATGTCATTGGTTTAGACAATAGTAAATTGGATTTCCAGATGAAATGGCATTAATGCAAACGACTTTATGGAACAAAGTCAGGAGAATTTTACTTTTTAGTTTTTTTTTAAATATTTGTATGAATCCATATAGCTGGCAAACATAATTGAAGACATTTATGACAGTAGTGGATTTGTAACATCTGTTAAACACTAGTTATTTTTGTTTTGTTGCATGCCATTTTTTGACAGTGAAAGTCACATCAATTTGAGAATGAGAGGAGGAATTGAAACACCTGCCACAATGTTTATGAAGAAGAGAATAGACAACCGCCTTCCTGTAATGAGGCATACATTTCCTGCCAAGTTTTAGTTCAAGCCATCATCATCATCATCATCCCACTGTGCATACCGGCGGGTGTGAGGATAGAGATTATGCTGTCTCGTTATTGACGAGGGGGAAGGCAAAGAGAGGCTATTACCAAATTTCCCCAGAGAGGCAAAGAAAGAGGTGGCTGAGGTGGGTGGCACAGCACCCTGTAAGGGGAGAGGAGGAGACCAGTGTGATCTGAGTAGCACACAAGCTGTCACTAATACATAAGGGCTCCTCCCATGAGCTCCGCACACTCCCAGTGGGAGGTCAGAGGTCAGATGGCCAGGAGCTGTGCTCCATTCAACACTGGTGTGACTAGCATAGAGGCAGATCAAGGCTCAGTCTGTGTGTTTTGGCTTTCTTCTACCTCAGTTTTAAAGCGTTTTTAAACTGTATTGTCAATTTTTACTTAAACAGCCGCTCAAACATTCAGACGAATTTCATGCCAAAGCCGCTTGTAGCCATTGAACGGTGTGATTGGCCAGTGGGGCAGCCTGGGGAGCACTTCCTTCTCTAATCCGTGGACAAAGTCAAATAAATAGAGTCTCTGTTAGCGTGGCTGTCTGGCCCCTGAGTCACTTCAAGTCAGGACCGTTTAGATTATTTGACCTAACAAGCATCTCTCGTGTCATTGACTCACCTAGAGATTTGTTTTTCTCCGCCATATCTGATTCAGTCTCCACTTTCTCTGCTAATTCCTTAGACAACACCCGACACTCCCCCTCTGCACTGCTGTTTGAGCCCCCCTTCCCCTGCTCTCTGGGCTAGACCTAGTCTCTGACCACAGTGTGATTCTCCCTCTGTGGCCACTAACGGTTTATTTTGTGTCAAACCAGATTCTGTTTTACTATTGGTTGATTGAGAGGAGCAATTTCCCCTATACGCTATTCTTTTTACTTTCTACACTCTTGCCTGCTTATTAAGCACTATACTGCCCAAGGTATTTACCACTGCTTTCAAATAAAGCCTTTCCAGAAAAGTGCAGCGTTTATGACCTGAAGGAATGAAGGAACTGTCAGGAACATGCTGCTCTGGGAACCAAAGACGGAGCACTGTATTTACATTTTCATTTGCCAGCTGTGAGGGACTGGCTGGGCCAACCAGAGGCCTTGGAAGGAGTTGTATCGGGGAACATGGGGGTAGGTGCATGGCAGAGTTGCAGGATAACAGTGTTTCTGGCATGGGCCTCCAGCAGACTGACAGATACAGCCCAGATCAGCAGTGTCAGAACTTTGTCAAAGACAACAAAGGTGACTGCAGCAAGTGTGTCAGTTGTGTTTAGAAATTCTCCATCTTAATGAGTGAAATCATTCTTCGGACGCACCTGGATTAAATTGGGAGTGTTGGAGTGTCACAGATCACTTTTCCCATGTTGTTTGTTTTAAGAAACTCCTTTACAAAGTACAAAAATGAGGTGATGGACAAGTGTATTAGTATGCTTGTTTTTCCTTGTCTGCTGTGTGGCCAGTGGTTGATTGACAGTGACACTGACCATTAATGGAGCTATTTCTCCAATTCATCACTACTACCATTGTTTTATATATTTACAATATTGGTATCATGTCTATGTTTAGTTGCCTTTCATTATACAGATTATTTTGAAGACCTTAGTCTGTGGATAAATGGATGAATCATTTTAGTTTTAATAATTTGTTATTATCTTGATATCTTTAAAATTAAGCCCATAACTTGGGAGATTGGCAGCTGTCATTTGTTCCCAAAGATATTTTGGTTTCCTCACCACAAGACCAATAGGGAGTGAAATGGTTGTAAGCCTCTCTGTGTATTAGTTACAACTAGGGGCTGTCTGCGGTTTCTGTGGCTGGTTTGATTTTGCACCACACTGGCCTTTGATTAATCTCAGTTCATTTTATGGAATAAACACAGTTTGTAGTATTACCCATTTCCATGTTCTCTCAACAGTTGCGCAGTGTACTGAATAATATGCCATTATGTCTTGTAAACACACAAGTTTGTACTTGAAATGTTTATTCCAGCAGTCTTGTTGTGGTTTACAGTATGTTTGGCCCACAAAACTTTGTTTACCCCTCGCAGGCTCTATAAGACTGTATAATGATGAAATTCATGTAAAGAGAGTGATCCATCTTACTCGTCTCACTCATTGTTAGATTGTACTGGTCAAGTAGAGATGCATATCAAGGTTGAGGCCCATCCTTAATGAACTCTCGGCCAGTTGTTGCCCATCTGTTGCTGGGGCGGGACAACTGAGGCTCTCCCCTCCTCTCTGCTGTAATGTTGGCTAATTAGAGCGCCTAGTGGGAGGGGACTACAAAGCACAGTCTGGCTGGTCCTCCCAACACCTCTGCCACAGTCGCAGGAATTACCAGCTGCTTGGCCTTCTGATTAGGCAGGGTAATAATGGTCATCCTGGATAATAATTGGATAAGATTCCCCCTGTTGTATAATTCAGTAGCCATAGCCTCTCACCTCCTTTTTAATGCTCGGCCTTTGGTGGGATCTCTCTCATCCTTTCTTTTCTGCTCATCCTATTACTGTCTTAGTGGAGCTTCTGGCTGGGTGTGACCGGACGCAGACAGATCACACATTGCCCCTTATAAACATCGGCTGGATCTCTACTGTAACTGTGTCTCAGAAATGTAATTTGTAAATCCATGCTGTTCTCAGAGACAGAGACTTTGTTTTGATCCTGTTAGAAGTGTGTAAACAAATTCAACTTGGTGTGTATAGTCACTGTCACAGTAATTACATACAAACATTATGTCTGTTGCCCTTCTGTGGTGAGGTTTGTAGAAACGATATATCATCACCAGATGTTGTGTCCCATTTGCTTAGAAAGACAACTGCTTTGTACAGCCCGAAGATCAACATTTGCCGACTGCAGAGCTGTTATGAGGCAAACAAGCCTTTCTATAGTCATTTGTTTTTGGTGAAATGTATGTCTTCACAGTAATACTTTGGTGCAGTTTTGTTTTCTATGGACCATTCCAAGTGTAGACCACCTAAAGATAGTATGTCAGTTAGTTTTGCGCTTAATCCTCTTCACCCTTATTGTTCCATCATCACAACAGATAAATCTGTCAGCACAGCAGAAAAGGCACTGACTAGCCAAGCAGCTCTTGTCTGGCTTTCACAAGAGACAGCCAGGACTGGGCAGGTCCCAGTTACCTCCTTTAATACCATTTGATAAGCTACCATGAAAGAGCTGCCTTTTTTCATTTAGCCTAGAAGCTTTTAGGTAGGTGTGTTGATGGGAGGGTTAAGAGAGGGGTTAAGCCGACCTCAGTGGCTGAGACCCAATTGATTAGGCATGGAAACTGCTGGCAACCTACAGAAAGGAAGTCTTCAGTCTTTCAGTGCTCCGGCTGATGAGACCATCGATGAGACCTTGATAATCCTCACTATACTCGAGAGTCTCCGGTGTTGTTGTTTTCAGTGCGTTCGGTGTGTTGGTTTGTTTTCGTGTGCGTGTACGTGTGCGTGTCATTCACCGGATCTTGAGGAGCATTTACCTCGGCAGTGGGAATGAATGACAGATGAAGAGCTTATCTGTAATTTGGCAAAGCGCTTCTCTCTCAATGTGTTCAGGCTTGTTGGCAACTTCCCATCTGTGGAACAAAAGCATTGTGAAGTGGCTGGATTTGAGTGCTGTCACACTAGTGAGGAGTCTGTAACCTCATTAGGTGGAGGAGTGACCTGCGGTGTAACACAGTCCATGCCCTTTGCAGTTTGCAGTTCAATCAGTAGCCCCTCCTCCCCCTGTTGACCCAGGCACAAACATGTCTGATAACGGCGCTCGTTCCTGGCTTTGTAGTTGTTGATTTATAGGACACTGTAGCAACAGCATCTGACCCACTGCCAATTACTATAACTCCTCTCACCTATCATCACGAGAGGGCAGGACCCAACTATTCAGATTTATGGTCATGAATCTTATGCTACAGATCTTTTTTTGCCTTAACAAAGTTAATTTGTTTGTATGTGCTTATGTAGTGTAAGTGGAGTGGAAAAATTTCGCTTTTTTTTTTCATTTCACACTTAATTATACCATATACTCTCAGTATCCACCGTAACATGTACAATACCATATACCTACCAGGTAAGAAACACTTTGGCCTCCCGAACAGCCTAAATTCTTTGAGGCATGGATTCAACAAGGTGCTGGAAACATTCCACAGGGATCTACTTTGAGGGTCCAAGATCATCTTACTCAATAATATTTTGAGTAAGATTTTAGAAACCCAAGGATTCGTAACGTGCCTGCTCCGTAACGTGCCCTCTGTAGCTTCTTAGCTGACAGGGGTGGGACTTAGCATGGTAATCTGCTGCTGTAGCCCATCCTCGTCAAGGTTCAAGGAGTCTGGTTCTGATGCCTTTCTACACATCACTGTTTACTGAGCTGTTCGTTGCATACCTGTGGCCTGCCTGTTACCTTGAACGAGTCTGCTCTGACCTCTCTCATCCAGGACATTTTCAACCACAGGGCTGCTGCATAGTGGATGTTTAATGTTTATCACGCCATTCTCCATTCACCAGTCCTTTGTCTCCTTCCTGCAAGAGACTTGATGACACGATTATCCACTTACTTGTTGAAATGTTTATCAACATATTGGCTGTCGGTCATCCAGTATATGTAAAGAGCCACTCTGAGAGGGCAACATTTACCCAAACACGTTGAGATCAGGTTGTAAAAAACTACTATCTATCTTCTATCAGATCTACAGTAACTAGAGATGTGAGAGGAGCTTCTCTACAAGCATGTGTGGCTGGATAGCATTAAAGGCTGAAGAAAAATCTATGAACAGGAGCTGCATGGGTCTTTGATTCCTCTAAATGCTGATACTACAGATGAAGTAATACATAATACATGCTCTTCCCCCTTAGCTACATGCAAACTGGAATTGATCTAATACATTATCAGCTTGGTTCAGAATACAATAACAATATGATTATCTTTTGTTTCCTGTCTCATTAGACTGATGCACTTCATTTTAAAGTTCTCTGATCCCCCCTTTTTCCCCACTGACCTTTTCTAGATGTTGCTAGTCCATGTTCGTCAGCACCAGAGACCACCCTGGTGCTGAGTGGGGCCTGCAGAGCATTTGTCCTCCACTGAAACTTGACTGTTGTGAGGGCGGAGTCGGGTTGTGCACTTTTGAGATTTAACAGGAATACTTTAGGGATCACTTTGTTTCAGATTTCAATCCCTCACTCCTTTAGGAAAAAGAGGGGTTCCCTCCCTGGTGAGAGCAATGTAATCCCCTGTCCAGCATGTGGCTTGTTCTCCCCTGACTGTGCTTCTCTCTCTCTCCCTCTCCCCCTCCCTCCATGTCTCCCTCCCCCTCCCCTTGATCCCAACAGAACAATGCAGATCAAGTGGCCTTCCAAGTGGGAGGTGGTCTCTCCGCTCTGGAACAAATTCTGCAGGTTGTCACTGCTGCCTCCACACCCTCTGCAGTCCCACGTATTCCTGTAAAGTGAGTACGATCACCTAACGGAAATATTTTCATATTATCATACAGTATCTTTAAGTGGAATATGTGCTGAGGTATCCAAATCTTTCTGTAATTTAACACACAGCTCAACACAACAAATCAATTACTATGCCCTAAATTGATTATGATGATTTAGTTAAGTTTCTGTTTTCAGCCAGCAGGGTCAGCTGTCTCTTTTTAGCTTTTGATTGGTACAATTTTGATTTCTGAACTGCTGAGCAGGACGTTTCCAACCAAAAGGGTCAGCCGTCCCTATTAGCCAATTGTTGTTGAGACCAGTGGTGAGGTTATAAATTAGTGAGTGTGATGTTGTGGACTAGGTGTAAGCCTAAATTTAGGTTCAGTGTCACTGGTAGTGTAGATGAATATAGTTCGGATCAGTACTGTGAGCGGGTGGGGTTGTTCTGGGATGACAGAACTTATTGTTCAGTGAAATTCAGTGAAACATTTATGATTAGCAGTGCCCCTTGATGACCCCAATGACATACCTGCTCTCACCCACCCCCTTTTTCTTTAACATCCAAGCAGGTTTCTACATACTACTACTAACATAGCACAAGGGGTAGTTACATCAGATCATCTGAAGTGATAAATGTCTATGCATAGTGAAAATAACAATGTTCCTTCGATGATCTGATTGAATATGTCAATCACACCAAATAAATCATGAAAACTCATATGGACAGACTAACTTGGTATATGGTGTTAACATGTCTATGTGAAGTACTTTACTTGTTTTAATCGCTACATGAGTAATGTGAGTTTGACTCTTGGAAGCAACAGAATTGGATTAAGGCGTTTACGTGACTCATGTCTAATCAAAGTGTGCTCCTAATTACATTAACATTGGAGCACTGGTGCAAATGTAAACAGTCATTCATGGTCCCTGTAGTCTCAGTTTGTCTCACATCAAAATTCCTTTTCGGCTGTAGGGTACAAATGCACTGGAGTTTTTTTGTTTTTTTTCATAAATGCAAGTTGATCAGCTGAGAAAGTTTGTTTTTTGCATTTCTGGTTGGAGGGTAAAAACGCCTTCGGTTGATCCCTACCTTTTGTTGTGTACTTTACGGTCACACGGCCTTGGGCCTAGCAGCTGTTAGATTTTGTCTTCTCGGTGACTTGGCTTTGACTGTATCCTCTCACTGACCTCACTGACAGCACTGCTTTATTTACTATTTGCGATGTTTTTGCAATTTCATAAAGTGAGTGAGCTAATCTCAACTAACCTACTTTGTCTCTGTTTATAGTGGCTTCATCTCAATAAATACTCTGAAAATGTATTAATGAATAACAACACTGCCCTTCAAGAAATGGAAGGCATTTCCATTTCGGTAATCAATTTGTGTTCATTCTTTTCTCTTGAAACACAAAAAGCACATTTGTCCCATCTATCATTTAGAGTGCAGAGTATTTTTGAGTTGTGGGTCTGCCGTTTGTGTGGCTTGCCAGTAGATAACCTCGGAGAGGCCGCCATACTCACTAGTGGGACACTCTAATGGACTGAAATGGCCTTGCTCCCCCATTCATTAGCATTTACTGGTCTCTGAATCTCCACTAATGGACAAATGCTACTTATATTTATAAAGCTTTTACAGGGCATCACATGTATATTGATTTTTTTTTTACCCACTCTTCTTCAATCACTCTAATCTGAGGGAATTTCAAGCAAACTAGACAAGAATTGTAAGAAATGTTATTAAGTTAAATGGAGAGACTTTGTTCTTTAGAGTTTGTTTGCATAGAGTATGTTTTCACATGTGCATGATGGTGTGGTAGCTTAAGTACACACAATAGCTCCCCAGCTTTTAACATATCCTCTTGACATGCTTTGGTACAGGAAGAGGAGGTGAAGATTTGAGGCATGTCTTTCATCCTCTATGTACCAATCCAATCAAACTCTGGAGTGGGTTATGAGTAATGATAAAGGAATGGTCTTGAAGTACCACCTCTTTCATTTGAACATTTCCTTTACATAGGCCTGCCTGGCCCCATAAATGCAATCTGCTCTACAGTGCAGATTAAACCAGTTTGTTCTTTTGTAGCTTGTAGAATGTACCAATTTTATTGATAGGAATATTAGGGTAACAACCTACAAGAGTCTGTAGTTTTGTATCCAAACAAAACACCATTTTTTTAAATTCTGGTGTCCACAGGAATATTTTGAATCTTCATCACCATATTCAAACAACTCACACCTGACTCCTTTTTGTGTTTTTAAATACAGGTAATAGAGAAAATTACAGAAAATAGGTAAAACTTTAACCTTGTGACGGAGCCAAGTCAGGTCAATGTAGTCGGGAGCTGGTGACGAGATGCAACACAAGGACGCAGCCTGGCTGTCTACTTATCACAATCTGTCATCTGGATGGCTGTGTAGCGTAATGGGCTGCTAGACAGACACGAGCCCCAGAGTACGCTACATTATCTGTTTACAGTAATGCTGCCGTATTGATCACCTCCTCCTCCCAGATAAGCAGAGTGATTTACAAAAAAGAAGGCAGCTGCGGAGATGCTCCTGCCATATCTCTCCCCAGGGAGGCTGATTCCATCTTGTTACCATTACATTAATGAGCTAATTCCTCTGCAAGGCTTCACTAATGTCCTGGTGTAACCCCGTGGCCGTTGGAATGTCTAGACCCGGCCTTATGCAGCAACTCCCTTTAATTTCAACCAAAGAGATGATATCTCACAGGATGCATAGTAGTACCCCAGATGTTAACCTGTAAAATGTTCCATGAAACAAATCTGATTTTGTTCATTATTTTTGACATGAAATCATAACAATTGCCTTCATTTTGCTTTAATCAGTTAAGATTGTTGTTAAAAACGTTCAAATCTTCATCTTAACATCATGAAATTGCGATCTATATGTAGTATTGTACCAGTGGAGCACCAGTCTTATTCTCACTGTGTGCAATAAGTCAGTGGACAGTATATCTAAGCTATAAATGGTTGCAGAATCTTACCAACCATGTGTATCTGTCTGTACCAAGAGCATATAAAGTCACTCTTATTTAGTTTGAAGTTGTTTTCTCCTCAGTCAGTGAACGCATCCTTTTTTTCCCCCTTATCATTATGATAACTGCTAAAGTTCAGTTTAAATCAACCCAAACCCAGAGTCAGGTTGTCCTTCTGTCTTCCAATAGGGGTCACTGGAGAGAAGACAGGAAGAGAGGCTTGGCTTCTGTACTCCCTGTGAAATGGGCTCAACACCAAACTTCACGCTTTGAAAAACCAAACGTGGGGAAGAACGGGGGGTTCAAAGGAGGCTATGACTTATGAAACTCGCAGGCAAAAGTTTATATTTCACAGTGCTGGTCACATGATGACCATTTCACTTGACTAAAAAGAAAAAACTAAAAAAACTTGAACAGGTAATTTCTAGGGAAGACTTTAGAACTGCTTGGACGTGTGTTAACCCAATTTGTATTGCCACCTCTGTCTCACATGACCTGTTGTATCCTGTGAAATCAGACCTGCTACCCCTGTGGTTTTATTTCAGGATGTTTTGTGTGTGTGTGTGTGTGTGTGTGTGTGTGTGTGTGTGTGTGTGTGTGTGTGTGTGTGTGTGTGTGTGTGTGTGTGTGTGTGTGTGTGTGTGTGTGTGTGTGTGTGTGTGTGTGTGTGTGTGTGTGTGTGTGTGTGTGTGTGTGTGTGTGTGTGTGTGTGTGTGTGTGTGTGTGACGGCTCATCAGATTTCCCTCCCTTCATACCCAGCCAGTGTGGCACGACAGGCAGAATAGATGTCTTGGAAGCACTCAGGGTATCGGAGAGATCAACAGCAGAATCAAATTAAATGTCATTTAGATAGCACTGAATGAAGGGATTGTTTGACAGCACAAGGAAATGGATTTGCTCCTCACCTTTTATTTTGGCTTAGGATTCTTTTTCTTCCCCTGAACACAAATTTTCCCTGTTTAAGAAGCGGAGACTCAACCTGATCTGGAAGTTGGTCAGATTTCTGCAGCATTGCTCCAGTCAGGCTTGACTGGGCACATAGGAAACGCACAGAGAGGGCGGGAAATGTGAGACTCAGGTGGAGGAGCACAGATCTCTGGTTGATAACTCAAGGCAGTGACAAAAAGCATAAAGAGCCTTTTACATGCTTGTTGTGCTGTTGTCAACCGAGAGCCATGCAAGAGGAAGCTGGTTTCACAATAACAAATAGCTAGTTGTTTCTTCTCATTGCACTTTGGGTTTGAGCAGTATCTACCTGGCAGGGAAACAGTGTTAGTTTATTGTTATTGCTGCCCATTTGTATTGGAGACTTACCCGGGACTGGAGCCCAAAGTCTCTCCGAGGTCGTGTATCGGAGGAATCCTGACCTTCGCTCTAATTTCTTCTTCCTAGCCATCTGTCTATCAGCCCTTGGAATACTCCATGGATTTGGTGATGGTTTAAACTTAAGAGTTTTAATTCAGAGGTCAGTGACACTCCCAATTCCCCCATCCCCCACCCAATCATGTTGGGGCCTGTTGGCCACCCACGCAGAGCCCCAGAGGGCTGCAGGGGGGCTAGGACAGGATCAGGTGTGCTCCATCCCTCTACCTCTTGGCCTCATTTCTCTATGGATCTGAATAGCCTCACAAGGAAAATGTTATTCCCTGGCTGCTTGAGGTTAAGCTCTTTAGTGTAGGTGAGCAGATTACATAGCTCATTATTTACATCTCACTTTCTCTCTGAATCTCCTCTGTTTGTATGTCCTTTACACCAGACCTCTCCGTTTGGTTCAGCAGTTCAACTTTGTGACATTACTTCAGTACTCATGTCTCCAAATTAAGCATTTTTCCAGGAGTAATAATGTACCAGGTGGGTGGTGATAGATTGGCCATGCACTTTTTGGTCAGTCCATCGATCTGTGCAATGTAATGAGAACCCCATCGTGGGCTAGGTGGAGGAATGTTGCCTGCCTAGATGCTGGCACACATTGGTCTCCACATAGTTATGTGCAACATGAGACAGGGTGGTGTGGCACTTTACCAAATTGTTCCTCAAAATCTTTGACGTGAGCTGTCATTGAAGGGCATTGAGATAGTGAGATTCCCAGAGAGGGCGGGCTATCAGGTGTCATGCTCATCAAGCTCAATTAGGTGGGAGGAAACCAAAGACAGATCACTGTGATGGTTCATTGTACAAACTGGTGTAAGGGCATAACTCAAACATGCCTTTGACAGGCTCCCCATTTGTTCAGAGGCGACCAAAGACAAGGCTGATTAGCTGGGTTACAAAGCAATTGCATGCTTATTACATGAGCAGTTAACTGAGTCGATTGTCAAGCCAGAAGGAGGTACACTACTTCAGATCTGTGTTGCTAACTGATTTACTCAGAATCTACTGGCTAGATCGCGGAAAGAGAAAACCAGCCATGCTTTGAACTGAAAATGTAATTAAATTGAGTTGACTGTCTTATATCGCTACTACTTATTGACCCCTAATGTTTTCTTTAAAGGCAACATAAATTTGATTCCACCCTGTTCATGCTTTGAACCAAATGAAAACTACTGTGTATTATCAACTAATGATTTATCTACTGTATACATCTAATTGTTATACTTGCAAAATAATCAAAATTTGAATTCCACGTGGACAAAATAAAATAAAAAGCACATCAACTGTGCAGTAACTCAGTCACAATTACAAAGGCAGCTACATACACAAGTCATATTTAGTTGAATGCCAACTAGCAGTTTGTGTCCGCTTTAAAAGACATACGCCACTTTCATATGTGAATTTTCAAAGTAATGTGAGGCAACTAACTGAGGCCAAAGAGTTGGTGCCTGAATTGCAGGTCACAAAAACTGCAACACTATTTAATGTGGCAAGGGGAACAGTCTCAAAAGTCATGACAGCATATGCCAAACACCGAGAAACTGCATTGGCAAAGAGGAACAGGATAGCAGGAAGGTTACCAAACACCACAATATTATATTGAATCAACACCTCCGTGGCACAATCTCAACAAAACAGTACATTGTACGCTTCACAAAGCAGGCCCAAGGTCAACACACAAAGATGCATAACCAACGTCAACACGCATAGATGCATAACTTGGTGTAAGGAACACAAAACCTGGACCTCTAAGCAATGGAAAAAAGTAATATGGTGTGATGAGTCGTCTTTCACTCTTGCATAACAGCAAGTCGCAATTCCATAAGTTGTTTAAACTATATTATTACACAATAATAAAGTTAGTGCAATACTAATGATCATGTAAAGGATAAAGCTTGTTTTGTTTTATTCAGTTGAGCTTTCTTTCTGGTATCTCTGTTCTGTTACTCGGACGTGCAGTTTTGTCTCATGTTCATTCGAGAGTCCCGATGCTGGTCGACTGCTATATCATTGCCCTCGACCGTTATGGCTGACGTTTCTCCCTTCTTCACTCTTTCAAACTGAATGAACTTATTGTCAACATAACAATGACACAAAGGTCAATAACAATTTACAAGATGTCACATATTATGATAAATGTTTTCCGTGCTCTGTTATTGTTTTGAGGAGGACCTGAGTGAGCTTTGATGTTAGATTTGGAGACTATCCCATCACTCAAAATATAGTGCTTCTCACATTAACACCACATTCCATGTCTGACAGCTTTACACTGCAATGTCAATAATGATACAGCGATATGACTGATCTGCCCACTAGCAAATGAAAAGTACGGAATAGAGGAAGTTATTGACAGACTTGGGTCTGCCTCAGTCTGCTTTATTTTCCTCTTCCATGCCAGCTTGATTTGACTGAAAACGCACAGCAGATGTGAAGGTTTCGGTAGATATCAAAATGTTTACCAGTTGAAATAAACATGGCCTACTTTAGGCACCGAAGAGCTAGATTCCATTCTTCCAGCGAGCAGATAGGACACGCTACTCAGCCAATGGCTAAAATATACAGTTGTCAGAAAATATTAACTGATGAAAGGGGGGTGAGGGGGAGCTGCAGTCACAGCAGAACGATTGGTCAGTTATCTGAAGCATTAATCTTCTCTGGGGCTTATTTTAAAGCAGACATAATACAGAGGCACGCTGACTGGCTCAGCACTGGCCTCTGCCTGGGGCTGCCTGGCGGCTGTGAGGAGCTGCTGAGAGGAATGGCTTTATCTCTCCAGAGGAAATGCTGCACCATCTCAGCCAAGATGGGGCTGAGATTGCACTCAGCTCCTCTGAAGGTGGCTCTAGCGAGAGGAGTCTCCACATAAGTAGCTGATAGGAGTGTTTTATTCCTCAAATCGGATTCCCTACTCACGCTGTCAGTGAGATATGCTTTTGACTTGCTAAGATAAACTGCACCCTTAAGGAACCACAAATACCGCAGAGTGTGTTTGGTTTCCTGATGTCTGCAGATAGTCTTGTCAGTGCCCAGCTAGACACCTACGTCCTAATAGTAGTCTTTTTGAATGAATTGTGTGGGGTGAAGCGGCCTGCCTTGAGCTGTGTCTTTACTTGTGATTAATCACGGTCTGTTAATCATGTTTCGTGTCAGGTCCCTGTGTGCTGCTGTAAACACCTACTACCTGGCATGTTCCCGCTGCCCCCTCAACTGCTCCTATGTGCTATTCAGCAACAAGATAGCCCTCCTCATGGACCTGCTGCTGCATCAGCTAACAGTAAGTCAGTGCACCCCAGCACCTCACCCAGACCTTACTTACTATCATAAACAGAATCACTCATAAATCCTTGTAAACATTTGTGTTAAATGTGTGCTACTACATTATTCCAATATGTAGAAAGTGCAATAAATGTGCAAGAGATCCTGAACTTGTACCGAAGGCATCAAAGGCACAATGAGATTAACTTGTCTATGTCTATCCTACCCACACATAGGACAAGCCTATTTTGTTAACCCTTCCTTGTGTTGCTATCCATTCCTCTGTTATTACACAGTACTTTGAGCCCTGAGAAAGACCTGCCTTTTCGCTGGTGTCTTTTCCTGGCACAGTGTTAATAAAAGGCAGAGTGAAACACACGCTAGCAAGTAACAAATCCTCGCCCAGTCCCACTACAGATGCTTCTGGACTGAGGGAATATGAGAGCGCAGTCAGGCAGGCAGGCAGCATGGCGGCGAACATGTCAGCCCATATCCTTCAGCACTCTGTAAGAGGGACTGTAAACATCAGCCCACTCCAAACATCTAACGGTGGCGGCTGGCCGGGGCCGCCTGCACTCACAACACAGACAGGACAAGGCACAGACATGAGACTGTGGTACATGCATGAACTCTACTGGGGCTTCCTTCTCCAGTCCCGAGTTCCAATCCAAAGCAGTCATATTTCCTGAGGGCACACAGGGAGAGGTTAGTCTGTATGCTTCAGTTTATATAAAACATATCCCAGCAGCTGCTCTGATGACTGACATATCCAACAGCACTGCAGGAGACAAACTAACTTTGCCCCATGAGCTAGATGCTGATAAAGAATGGGGCCCAAAAAATATTCACGCACCTACTCACCCTTTCATGACTTGTTCAAAGATTTAAGGTTTTCACACAGCTCTGCATCTGTTATCATGTTTTGCTTGACCGTGTGCATGTGTGTTTGTCTATGTGCTGGCATGCGGGTGAGAGAGTGGGGGAATGGGGGGGGGGGGTGCTGCCGTCTGACCATGTCCCCCTTTTAATTAGATTTGCGGAGAATGTTGGTGGATTTACCTATGCTGTCAGCATGCACCCTAACCATTAAATGAGATGGTTTTACCTGACCTGTTTTCCACATTGAACATTGGTACTTCTTGGCATAAAAAACCTGGACGTCTGGTTGTTTTCATGTAATTTATGTGGAAAAGCAAATCTAGCCAAGTAATCCTGAAGTAGAGTTTATGCTGTTTAATTCCTCAGTGGCTTCAGAATGGGCTTCTGAATTTGGCCACTCTCTCAGTCCTGCAGGAGGTTTATAGTATGTTAAACACAGAACAACTTTCTTGTTTGCAACAGTGTTTCTTTTTTTCTTGAACAGTCTCAGTATCTGCTTGTCATCTGTGTGGTTGAGGGAATACCTCAGAGAGCTCTCATATGCCACCATGCTGGCGTATCACCAGTTGCAGTGTCACAGTGATTATTAACCACCAATGTATAGGCTGGAGCTGATGAGTAATAAACCAACAAACCTGGGGTTATTTATGCCTCACTGTATCATGTACGAACTAGAGGGAAAGAGCTTGCACTGATAAACAAAAGCAGACCATATTTTGTTTGCTGCCTCTGGGCTGATAGGATGGATGGCATTTTCAATGCATGCTGAGGTTTAAATGGTCTTGTCGTTTCTTTGTCTCCCTACTCTTGGCGGATACTGTGTCAAATTACTGTGTCAGATTTCTACTGTAGTCCGTCAGCATCAAGGTTGTAGAGGTGATTAACTTGGTGATGCCACGGGTTAAATAGTTAGTTGGTATAAGCTACCTTGTTTAAAAATCACACCGTAATCTGGTGCCGAGTTTCTTAACAATTCACTCAAGAGTCGTTGCTTCTGATCGTTCCTCAGCTGTACGTGCCAGATGAGGACAAGTCCATCTTTGGGCGCAGTGTGAACAAACAGGTGTTTGAGGGCTTGACCACAGGCCTGCTGCAGACCAGCGCCACGATCCTGGGGTTTCTCTGGCCCCATGTCTCTGATGATGGACAAGGCGAAAGTACACGGATCTGCTCCCCAGATGCCAAGGCCAAGAGCGCTGCCACAGACTCCTTCAACAGTCGTACACAGGACCTAATCAGGTACTCTCCTCCCCACACTCTCTCTCCTACTATCACACTTCTCTCCTCCTCCTTCATAGCACCACTTTGTCCCCTTCCCCCCCTCTCATGACCTTTTTACCTCCTTTATATCCCTCCTCCACTCCTCTTCACTGGATTGAGAGTTGTTCAACCTCTGATTTCCTCAGCAGCATGCCTTGTGTAAAGAATAGACTGACTTTTAATCTCTTGGAAATGGTCCAACTAGTTTTTTGGTAGGATGGGAGAGTGAGGGTGTATTCTGGCATCCTTCCAACTTTTTTCACACATTCAGCACTCCATTTTAAGTCAAATCTGTCTCAACAGGGGACACAAGGCAGCATAAACAAAGAACACTCCTAAAGCTTTGGAAGGTCCCCTTGAACCTGGCCTTTGAGCTGGCTGTGTGGGTCTGGACTGGAGGAGTCAGGGCTGTGTTAGGGAAATGTGGGCTGTGAGGAAAGGCAGGCCCAGCCGCCGAAGCCTTGAGGAAGAGTGGAGTCTTCCCACCAACCCTCCCAAGCCATGATTCATCTGGTCAGAGCAGCTGCACAGGCCCACCACTCTCATCCACTGACCCAGTCGTAACCCTGGAGACAGGGGAGGGCCTGAGAAAAATGGTGTCGTCAGACTGGTAATCCCTAGAAGGAGCAGAAGATTTACCTCTACTGCCTTGTGTAATGTATATGTTAGTGAAGAAGGACAAAAGATCAAAACATTTTTAGCTTTTGCAACACTCTCCCATTATGCCAAACTATAGATCACAGAGAAAGGAAATGGTGGTCTCCTTTCTCTGTTATCAGTTGCTCAATTCATTTTTCGCTCTCATCTGCTACCGTCATAAATGTTCCGAAGTATGTAGCTCATATGATGAGACACGTAGGGGCGAAACTCAATACCAAGCAGCTTTTCAAACACAGAGCCGTATCAGGCAGTTAGCACAGCAGTCAGTGCGAGGAAAGTTCCTTTCAACCCAGGTAAAGCTGTGGAAGAGGATGAAGTCAAAACAATGGGCTGCGGTTCAAGTGTCAGATGACCTGCTGTGAAGGTTGAAAATGGGCATAATCACCTGCTTTGAGAGGACCTCACTCTGAGTGACAGTTCTCACCGAAAAGGTATGCGAATGAAGCAGAGCCAAGATGGTGACAAGCTACGGCGGAACAGTGGCTGGCTACTTCATGACAACCAAACCTTGATTGACAGCTGTCTGAGCTGAGCGGGGGGGCGGGGGCGGCTTACCTGAGCTGTGAGAAGATGGCCCCAGGTCAGCGGATTATAAAGAGCCCAAAGCTGGGCTGGCACAGAGGGCCACAACAGCCCCCTTATGACACTATTAGCAGTGATTTGTGGCTGAAAGGGTGCAGGGAACCTGATCATGAGACCTGTCATTGGCAAAGACAAGTTGAGGATATCACAGTAGTAAGGGTGGAGGGCTTAGGGAAGATATCAGATTTCAACTGCAGTGCTGTGGAGGTATGCACAGTAAAGGCCTTTGTTAGTCCATGTGAAACCATTTTTATACAGAGAATGATACATACCATTTTCTGTATGAAATTATTATTTTTAACATTGGGAAAATATTAAATGATAAAAATAATTGTTTGCTTTTTCTCTCTTGTGTTTTTTTTTCCAGCTACGTGGTGAACATGGGTTTGATTGACAAGTTGTATGGGTGCTTGCTGTCGGTCCAAGGCCCTGTAGACGAGTGTCCCAAGATGTCTGCCTTCCTCCAGCAGGCCTCGGCTGTGCTGCACGGCATGTGTAAGCTGTGCTTCATCGTGACTGGACGGTGAGCATGTCCCTTACTATATTACCCACCTTAGACATCCCTGTGATCTCTTGCTCTATCTCTTACACACACACACACACACACACACACAAACGAATATACACACTCAAACCGCTGCGTGTCTAATGACAGAGAGTGAGTCACTGTCAGTTCTTTAATGTCAGAAGGTTCCATAAAGACGGGGCTCATGGTTAGTCAAACAAAGACTGGTCGCTCTGCAATCAGCCAGCAGGTCGTTTCCTCCAGTCAGCAAGCTGGCTAAGCTGTCGTTACTGCAGATGGAGATAGGCATCTACTTGACCCCAGCGCTCTGTCACTCACCATAAACCTTAGCCTGCAGCGTGGGGGGAGCCCACCCACGTGTGCTATGGTGACCTCCACTCAGAGAGGTTCAGTGGCATCACTGACAGAGGCTAAGCACACAGTCACACTGAGGGACATCGGCACCACAATCCCTCACTTAAAAGGAAAAGAAATGCTGACCACGGTAGCATGACCAAATGGGGACTGTTATCTTAGCTTTAATTTGATTCTGTAATTGTGATATCAGTATAACAGGTAGACATTTTTGCCATTGTAGTTCCAATGCCCAAGATCTAGGACTGTTTCGTAACAACCTTACCTCTTCGCTGTTGGCGGTGCATTGCTCCAAGATCCTGCGACTACGTTTTCAGTGTCCACTCTGTCACCCAGCATGCTAACTGTACTCTTCCAGTTGCTGGGTGCTGCCGTAACAATGGCCAGCTGCCTCACACCGGCAGCGGCAGCGAGGCCTATGTGTGTCATTGAATATCTGTGAGAAAACACAGTGTCAGACCTTGCAGGTTTAATGAGCACACTGTTTTGTGTTAATATCAACACGCAGATAATCCGGCCAACGAGCTCTGTTCTGCCAGGATTCTCACTCTGTCATATGTGAGAATGCTCAGTGGGGTTGTGGAATATTTTGGCCATGCCAGTTGCTGTGTCAAGGGATTATAATGGCATTAGGAGACTGTGTTCCTGCCGAGCAGCACATTTCCACGCAGAGCCTGTTGGCCAACATCAAGTATCAGCATGCACAGTAGGTTCCATCCAGAGGTCACCGCCTCCGTACTAGATGGCTGGAAATCATAACTCATGCTGCTGCAGTGGTCTTAAATGGCCTGTCTGTGCTAGATTGTGGGCTTTTATTAGGTTGTCTTCTGCTTTGCGACTAAAAAACACACTTTTGGAAGTGATCACTTATTTACAATTATTTGAAATTAGCCTTAACTACCCTTGTTGTTACTATGCTGTGCGTCATCAAATTTTATAATGGCATTTTTTTTCAGCTTGTACTCCCCAAACTCCAAAAGTCAGTCTATTTGGGGTCCCTTAGCATGAAAAACTCTCTTTAGGAATCTGTAAACATGAACATGCTTGGAATCCCTTGCACTAATGGCAACCAGGTTGATTAGGTTTAGCTCTTTAAATTGATCCTTTGCCCCATATTGTTAAGCTTATATTCAAGTAAGTTAGACCCCCTCATTATCCCCGGCTGTGTTCTCAACAGGATGATGTTACCGGTCCCTTTAACCAATAGGGTGGCATCCTGTCCGAGCCAAAAAAAAAATCACCTTCAGTCTCATCAGGTGGGCCTTAATTAAATGTGCCCGAGTACTCAGCACCTTGTCAGCCATCTTAAAACAGCCGTCTGCCAGCATGGAGTCATTCCCACGAGCTTCACATCATTGCATTACTATGTTTATTGTACCCAGAGTGGGAATGGAAGAGCAGAGCTTAGACTTTCTTACAGGCCCCCACTCTTCAGCCACAACCAAACTCTCACTTAGTCAATCTCACTAGTTAAGTCACTTAATCCAAAAGGTATGCAGTGCTAACGGGACAGTACCTCTATCTAAAGGTAAAGTCTTGTCTAGTGAGTAAATCTAGAAGCCACAGAGGTCTACACTGCTATTTGCTCCCTCAGTCTTGGGTCATCGTGGTGAAGGGAACAGCCATCACCCTCTCAGGTTCAGGGACTTTCTGCTGCATGGCAACAGAGCTCTTCAGTACACAAGTTGCAGGTGACCTGAAAGCTATGCAGTGCCTCTATCCATAGACTGATTTAACCTGGTTAAAGGCCAAGTGACTTGATTGTCTGAATCACTCTGTATATTTGTGAATAATCTCTTCCAGTTGTTCAGTCTGTGTTTTGGTTTTTTAGTGAAATCTGGTTTAAATGATCATACATTCCCTCTCTCTCTCTCTCTCCCTCCCAGTGCTCCCAGTATATTTGACAATAAGCGCCAGGACCCAACTGGATTGACAGCCCTGCTGCAGTCCTACAGACCTGGTGGGAGTGGTGCACACCCTGTATTGTATCCTGTTGCACAGTTCCTTGCCAGACTCTGCGGCCCAGAGTCCTCAGGAACCCTACGCCCCTGGGGTCATCCAGGTGGCTCTGCAAGGCATCCGCTTCCTCAACAGTTTTGCCCTGCTTGACCTCTCTGCCTTCCAGGTATCCATACACATTCTCTTTTCACTCAGACGCAAATAGCAAATTACTTATTTGTCCCTGCAGCTTGCTTTTCAGAACTGTATCGCGCACTGCTCACATTCCACAAAATGACGTTTTTGTTATACTGTTAATGTTTTTGTGGACCCCAGGAGGAATAGCTGTTACCTTGGCCATAGCTAATGGATCTGAATAAACAGTAGAACGAGCAATTAAAAGGTCTTGCAACCAATGTCCCCATCCACTGTTTGATTGATTACCAAACTTAACAAATATCTCTGCAAACTATCATAAAGATGCCCACAAATATTTCAGTTGTCCTTCCTGGATGCAATCCTATGTGAAAGTGATCAAATGGATGCTAGTTCCTTTGTTAGGATCTATTAGAAGAGGAGTTGTTATCCTGAGGATGAGGCTGACCTGTGGGCATAAACATGGGTGCCCTTTGACCCCAGGTCAGTTGCTAGGGTTGAATGGAGCCCAGTGGGTCAGCAGTTTGTATGGACGGGGAGTGATTAGCACTGTAACCAGGGCCGTACATTACCCACCCCACTGAGGAGAGGGCGACAGCTTCACTGTGCTAAGTCACCACCTAGACGGAAAGGCATGAGAGGAAGTGAGCATGTTATTAATTATTTTAATGTCTTGTGGTAATTACTCTGAAGCAGCTTCCTCTCACTGACCCGCCACGCCAGGCTATTCAAAACAGCTGGAGGTCAAAGCGTTTCAGTGCCAGAGTTTTATGAACATTTTAAATAATGTTTCTTTTTTGCTGGGAGTTGTAATCACCTTGTGTTTCACATTAGCGCACAGTACTGGCTAATAAGTATTGCAGTGGATTGTGAGGTGGTCAGAATTCAGCCTGGTAGTCCACTGTGCTGCAGCATCGGCTACCAATAAGGGTTTTTTAACAGAATTTCAAATGGGCAAATGCAATATAAATGGTAGGGTTCTACAATGCTATCATTTCGGTAGGATGCTCCAATAAATTTGTACTACCCAAAAATGTGAAAAGGAGCACAAATGACAATTGCCAGATTTTTCAGTTCAGAAGCCGACCCTAGAGCCCTGGATAGGTTTCCTTTGTGCTTTTCTGTTTGTGTTTTTAAACTATTTGTTGTTTTTTTTATATCCAATACCCTGTTCAATAGTGAAGTCAGTCATAATATTCATTCACGGACACAGAGCAGTATTTGTCTCTGCTCTGTTGCCATTGATTTTGTTCACCTCAGCTTGACAGTTGTTGCATGGCGCAGTGAGTTTGATGGATATGTCGCCAGCATGCGCAGGTTGTGAGGCCTCTATATAGCAGTGAACTTCTCAGGTGTTTATGGAAGTGTTGACTTCCAATGCTCCGGCACCCAAACCTCCAGTGGGATTGTGATGACCTTATGGTGCTCTGTCACACTGACATGTTTAATAAATACTGTGTGTGCACCGCTGCTAGTATCTCATCTGTGAGGAGGATTGGGGTTTTCGTTGGCGGGACCCCCCACCCCCGCTTGGGTTCCTCATTGTAACACCATATCACTGTCCACCAGCAAAACATGTAAATCCCATCCATTTATTTTAGTACTGGAAATCCAACCATTCATTATTTTGTCCTCGTATTGTACGCAATTATGATTAAGCGTGTCTGAAGCCAAATGCCTGAGGTACCGTTGTTCACGCTGATGTGCTTTGTGTTGTTTCAGTCTGTGCTGGGAGCTGAGGGCCTGTCTCTAGCTTTCCGCCACATTGTCAGCTCCCTCCTGTGGTACTGTACACAGCATTCCTCTGAGGAGCTGCTGCACGAAGTCATCATCTGCGTGGGCTACTTCACCGTCAACCACCCTGACAACCAGGTAAACCGGCTTGAAGCTTTTTTTCGTTCAACAGAACAAAACGCGCATTACTTTTTCAGTCACATTTGACCTTTTCATTTGCAAGCAGGTGTGCGAACCCCTGAAATATCATCTTACTATTGTTCTGCTCATGTATTATTAGTCAGAAAATGGTGTAGTTTTTGTAGTTGCTATAATTGTAACAAAAGGCACCTGTTTAAAGATTCATGCCTTGGCACCTTTGGTTTGTGTGTCGTCTATTGTGGTGAAGCTGGGCCGTGTGCAGGCCCTGGCGTTACAACTACTTAGGGGGCTGTGTGGAAGTGAGCAGGATGTGATGGAGCAGACTTGGCTGCTGTGTAATTGGCTGTCATGCATGGCCCATCTACTGGGCCCCTGATTAGCCGTGCTACAGTTGGCTGGGCTTTGATTATGTCAAGCCTGACCCACACAGGCAGCAGCCAGAGCTTCAGTCTCAAACCTCTGCTACGTCATTCATGTCCTCACAGCTGCGGTCGACCCCCATCACAACAATTTATAGGCTGATTACCGATTCTAATTTGCCAGATTTTTTTGTTCTAATTAAAGGATCCACTTCCACGTTATGGCAGTTCAGCTGTCCTCCACTGCTCCTGTCCAATTTAATTATTCTGATGTACAGAATTAGCATTTGTTGGTCATTGTGGATCTGATTTGCATATTATATTGGATAATTGAATGAGGACTGATGATTGAATTACGGGGGTGACAGATGATTCGGCTTTGTACACTCGCAGAGCAGCCACGCTCGACTATATCTGGATTTTTTTTAAACCAAGTGCCATTTGCTAATTTGAAATGTCCCAATGCAAAGGTTTGTCATTCATTCACAACCTGGGCACCGCCTGTGGGAAAGTTTTGAGCAACAATGAAAAAAGTCCTCCTACCGTACATTCAGGTTTAAGAATTTAGTAAAAAAAAATTATATTATAGAGTATGGATTAGTGGGGAAACAAGATCCCACGCAACCTCCAAACACACAGTTGATCCTTGCCAGTGGTCCAGCTCCTGGAATGTGTCCATGCAGTTCCGCACCAAGATGGATGGCGCTAAGGGGAATATTTAGAGCAGCTTGAGCTTTTCTCAGGCTAATGTAAGCATTGGCAGAACACAAAAGCGGCCCGACCCAAGGCCCGTGCGGTTGCAGAGACTGCTGATTCACTGTCAGCACACCAGCTTTTGTTTATATATGTGCTCTAGAAATAAGGCTGCTCATAAAAAGCAGAACTTTGAAGCTGCACTATACGTGGTGATGTATTCCCTCTGTTCTGGGTGCATGAATAATTCACCTTGTCATACAAAAAGCCATTGGGAGAGTGACATATGTAGCCTTGTGTGTTTTTCAAGTGGCTCTGCTCGTGAGGGCCATTGAGCCATGTAGCCATATGTTTCATTGTCTGTTGGGTGGGTCCATAGAGACCGCTCCACAAAAAAGCAGGGCAAATGAAACCTACCCCTCAACTGACATGTTACTGTACTTCCTTTTCCCCTGAAGAGATATGTACCGGTAATCTCCCTTGTCCTTTCTACTCTTACATACAGTGATTCATTTGTGAATCATCCACGGTGATGATCTGTTGATTCTTTGAGCTGACGGAACTGTAATTGTAAACTGTTGACATGTTAACCCGCCTGATTCCTGCTTGCTGTCTGAAAATGCACTAGCAGTTTGATTTGAGTGTAGAGGTCTTAAGAAAACTTTGCGT
The DNA here is from genome assembly GCA_034670385.1 of Hoplostethus mediterraneus. Classification (NCBI taxonomy): domain Eukaryota; kingdom Metazoa; phylum Chordata; class Actinopteri; order Trachichthyiformes; family Trachichthyidae; genus Hoplostethus; species Hoplostethus mediterraneus. The sequence goes on along the minus strand of JAXDDW010000003.1, from coordinate 8,585,754 downwards.
TCTCGATAAATGGAAAATGGCCACACACGCGCAAGCACCCTCCCACCCCCCACGCAAAGGTATTCAAACAGATCTTATTTCAGGTAGAATATGGAAAAAAAATGTATGTAATGGGATAATTAAATTTTCCCTAGATTGACTCGACTGATTAACTGCTGAATTCCTCCATGCTTCGCTATATTTCAGTATTTTTTTTTTTTTTTTTTATACTAGCAAGCTTCTCATGAGCTATGGATCTTCTCTACGCTGAACATCCTACACACACATAGACACAGACATCTCCCGAGCTCAGCCTTATCTGTGGGGTCATTCCTCTCCTTCCCATTCTCTACAAGGGCGTTTCCTCTGCCCTGCAGGCCTAAGCCAAGCTCTGGGCCCGTAATTCCTGTTAACCTGATGTTGAAACGCTCCCTTCAACAGTCCATTACTGCCAAGACAACCAAGCCCTCACTGCCTCCAGGGTAAGTGTGCCTCATGCAGACCATAGGGAGCCAGTGCTGGGGAATGCACACTGTGTATCACCTAGCAGAGTAAACAGAGGGAGAGAGACACAGACAGACACACTCCACTGACTGGTAGGAGAGAGCTTGATTGTTAGCTCGGTAGATGATTTACACTCTCCTTCAAGGGTGAATGCAGGTCCAACTGACTTAAGTGAAGTTGAGGACATTTTTATCCTCATAAACCTTTCAGTGAGGAGTTTCAATTTGTCTATAATACCGTAGTCAGGATAGTTTCAGAGCCCAACTATCAGCAGTAGGATCTAGCATGGAATGACAGCGTCAGCTCATAGAGATAAATTAAGTGTTATTAGGCTTTATTGTGTAAACACCAGCTCTTTATGGGTTTTAAGGCAACAAGTGCCTTAAAAGTCAAGTTGGGGTGTCTATGTCAATGTCTGCTTCACCAGCATCCAATTGTCGTAAGGCAATCCACATAGCGTTCGGTGCACGTCTCAGAAAGCCATTGTAAATGTAAGGTAGCACTAAAGAGGTATTTGACTAACTTTGCTGTTTGTGGACCGTGGTGTTTTCTGGTGTGCTGTTATCAGTTAGGCAGTTCCACTGTGATGGATCTGGTTTATATTGTTGATTTGAGTGTCACATATATGGCCCTATTCTGAGGCTGGTTCCTCCTGAGGTGTTTGGGCTGTCTAGACGTTAGCATGAGTAGAGATTCCCACGTCACAAGTTCTAAATCTGTATCGCTCAGAAGAGATTAATAAGATCGGCTGTAGTGAATCTGCAGTCATACTCACAGTGTATAGGCTTTTTATTCAATTTGAGCTTTATTTCCCCTGTCTGAATAAGGTCTAGTCGTTTTTTTCCCCCCTCTGTTCCTAAATCTGGTTCAACTTTGTGTCCGCCGTAACATTGGGTTTTCCCAGGAATTTGTTTGTGTTTCAGAACATTAACTTTACACACTCTTTGTTGTCACTGTGGACGGTGAGGAAGTTATGTAATGGAAGTGTCATAAAAGCACAGCCCTGTTTGAAAAAGCCAGGTCTCTGAAAGAACAGAGCGGCCAGACACTTGAGTTTTTACGGGGTCTGCATTCTACTTGGGCCTGACGCATCGGTTCAGATGCTTGCTGTTCTTGTTATAACATCAGGGTTTGACGTTTGATAGATGCTTCGCTTCAGCTGGGAGAAATACGGCTATGGCGTAATCCTTTGTGGGAAACGGCATTTGGAGAGTTGGTGCTGCTCTTCACCTGGAAGAAGCATGGAAGTTGGCAGTGGTTTTGTCCCTCGCTGCCACCAGGCTTTGTTTTATGTGTTTCTGCATCAGGCACTCGAGGTTGGATGTATTTTTTTAGGCAGCTGAAGATGGAACTCTGCATACTGGAGAATTAAGAGATTGTTGGGTGATTTGTGGGTTGGATCTCCTCAGCTCAAACACTTACTTAGGTGTTAAATTATGATACCTAAACCTATAAATGCTCTGGATTATAACGTTGAGCAGCACAAGGACCACAAGAACAAAATTTGTTTTCGATTTATGCTGAACCATGGTTTTGCCTATCTTATGAATTCAATGGCTTAAATTTATGACCGCCCGTTGCCAGTTTGTCTTTGGGTGTTGCAATGGAGAAGATAAATACGATGATCTAGGATTTAGTGAAAAGTAGTATGAAAATGCTGAAACTCCATGCACTGAAAATATGCAGCTCTACTTTTGAAAACAACCAGAGCCTTCCTTTTTTTTCCATCCTTCAGTGGATGAATTTGTCCAGTTAGTCCAACATTCCTTTGTGAAAAACATTTTTGGATCAGTGAAACTGCGGCGGTGATTTTGCTCTCCCCTTGTTATGCAGGCATAGTATGGACTCATCTTCGTAATGTAGTCAAGACTATTCCTTAGTTCAGTGCTGTAAATGCGCTCTTAATACAGACCAGAAAAAAAAATCTTGACCATGATGTCAAATATTCCAACCAGCTGAGCTGCTTGATTTATCTTACAGCTCAAAACTGAACACATTATTTAACACAAATTCAATGCTGCTCATATTTTTAAGTATAATGCATTCAATTATTTTGCCTAGACCTGTTTCAGGAGGCTGTTTGACCTGGCTAATGCAGATTCTTTACACAAATGATAATAGGAAATGACAGGGTTTTGTGGCCCTTTGAACACTGTTGTAGAAGGCAGCTTTGAGGAGCTTCACCTTGAACTGATAAAAGCGGTGAATTATCACTTTGTTTATCTTGCTGTTAAACCTTGGAGTGCATTATCAAAGGGAAATGCAATGAAGGAGTATTACAAAGTGTATTTTTAAAATCTTGTAAATCCTGTAAATTTATGTCACTGTGTCCGGGGGACCTCACCTTGCCCTTCTGGTTTCCATTGGGGTTGAGCCCCAGCCCCGTAGTCTGTACCTGTAAAGCAGTGGGGTGTTTTTTTCAGCCAGGATTTACTGTGCTGACCCCCTGGCTCTCAAAGGACTGCTTATGGTCTTCCCAGGCTCAGGGGAGATGCCCAGAGCATTAGGCCAGGACCCCTTCCTTTGGACCAGTTCCCCTTCTAATCAAATGAGGCTGGGAGTGATTTGGTTTTAATATTGGTGGCCCGGATGTGATGGTGTGTGATTGACGGGCTGTGGTGAAGGAGAGCAGGATGTCGGCAGGGTGAGAATTCCATTAATGGTATTGCTCATTTCTTAAAGTGGGGGTGGCATGCTATGGTGGAGAATTGCTCACCCCACCTTCCCCCCAAGACCCCACCCCCTTGCACCCCTCATGCACTGTGAATGCCCTCTCAACCTGATCTGCACTCCTGCACGACAGAAATAGGCTTTGCACTGAATCTGATTCAGTGTCTCAATGGCACTTGTACATAAAGCTCATGACGAAACTTGATGGTGAAGTTCTAACTATGATAATGACATCTCATTCATATTTCTCATTTCCCACTATTTCACTAGCTCTGCAATTGCTGCTGGTACAAAGGAAGAACAGAACATCCCATCATTGTGTTTTATAGCCTGTAATTGTGTGGTGGGAGGCTGTGCCCTCCAGTTCTCCTCCTAATGGCTGTTTGTGTGTTGTTTTAGTGGCAGATTTACATGTGGGAGGGGCGCAGGGCAGTGATTTACAACCAGCCGTGCCACTGACTGGCTGCCTGGCTGGCTGAGTGACTGACTGGCCCTGCTCTGTGTGTGTTCCAGGTGATAGTGCAGTCTGGCCGCCAGCCCAGCGTGCTGCAGAAACTGTGTCAGCTGCCCTTCCAATACTTCAGCCACCCGCGCCTCATCAGAGTACTCTTCCCCTCCCTCATCACGGCCTGCTATAATAACCCTCAGAACAAGGTCATCCTGCAGCAGGAGATGAGCTGTGTGCTGCTAGCTACATTCATTCAGGTAAACCTGGGAAAATGTTTACACATTCTCACACACACACACAGAGAGAGAGAGAGACATACCATAACTGAACAATTCAGTGTTTTGTAAATGTGTAAATACAATAAGTATTATGAATTTCAGCACATCTTTCACATCATAGGCTAGAAACCCCTCAGCCCTCTGCAATGGCTGATATCCGCTTGTTCATCTCATCCCTAGCAGTACAAAGCCTGTACAAAGATAGATGGCTTCCTCCACAGCGGATTTACCTGCCACTGGTTCAGCTTCCAGTAAACAGCTTGTCTCCTTTATCTTCCTCTGACAACATACCCCTCTCTTCTCTGCAACCACCACTGTTTAGACACAGATTAACTTTCATTCAAAGGGAGACAAGCTATTGTCATTTCTGTCAAACAAAGCAATAATGCATGGCGTCCTGCCCTGATGCCCTCATTGTTGAGTTAACCTCAAGAGCATTCCTTAGAGTAAAACAATTTGATCTAGGATTATTCTCTGTTTACCCTCATGCTTACAAAATGTAGTTTATTTTACCGTGAGAAGAATTTATTTGTATTTATTCGTATTAATCGCTTTAAAGTTGTACAATTCTGCTAAAATATATTATTGGTTCTTTGCTGTAAGGCTGCATTATTTCATTACTTTTTAATGGAGCAAATAAGATTACGCAAAACACCGATACACACAATACTACTATTAGATATACTATGTTGTAGAAGGCACTAACGCATCTTTCTCATAACACCCCTAGGACTGTGCCTCAAGTGAGAAAGATCCAGACAATAAAGCAAAGCAAGGAGGTAAGCTATTCTGATAGATTTATCAAAAGGTTAAGCATAACAAAAAATCGGATGTATTGTAAATTTCCCATCAGTTTTGTTTTTTTTAACTACATAAATTGCATTGGTTTGAGAAAGTGTGCCTCACCTAAAAATAGACATTTTTGTTTTGACAGGCAGCTCTTCCGATCTATTTTCACTATTAATGTAATGTAGCCTTTAAGTGATGGACTTGAGGATTATGTGACAATGTATTGTATTGTATTGATTATGTATTGAATAAGGTCACATTTTGTGAAATTCTGAATTCGGACAGTTTTAAGACCATTAAGAATTTCTGTTGTACACACAGTATAATTGTTGTCCTTTTTTGTCTCCAATACAAAGTTCCCCAGCTGCTGGATTACTGTGATTTGTCTAACCGCTTTCCAAGAGATCAGTGGGACTCGGCACTGCAGTTTTTCCTAATGAAACAGGAGGAGTAATCTGGTCACACACTGTCCTCTCAGTGGATATGCACAGTGTAAACACTACAAGAGTGACTGAAACATAGGGAATCCATTCTGCTTTTTTTTTTTCCCTTTTTGATTTTGACTTGAGGTCTGCACATCGATTAATAATATAGTCTTCAAGCTTTGCCAAAACATGTAAACATGTTAGAATTGTCAAGCCTTATCGTATATTGATATATTTATGATTTCTTGTAAATCATCCATTGATGTTCGGAATTTGCACAAAATGGTTGTTTGTATCTTCATCTACAGTTCCGACACACGCACAAGTATTCCATTTAGTGCCCAAACTAGTAATGTTTTCTGTCTTTGTTTCTGTTGTGGTTAGAAATGGATGGTGTTCAAAGCAGTGATAATCAAAAAAATAAAACATTTACTTTACATTTACTGTAATAATTACTTTACTAAGCATTTCCATCAGTACTGTTTGTGTTAATTGTTTTTTTTTTATTATCAGTTACAATGTGAATGACTTGACCAGAATGTTATCCCTATAGTTTACATAGTGCAAGTTTTGTACACGTTACATGGCCTGCCCTGATTGCTGATATGTGTAAGAGTTATATATGTTTTTTTAAGGTCACATATTTTCCTTGTTGTTATTTTCTCTGTTGGGAAGCACTTACAAATTAATATAATTTATTCAGTAATTTGCCTGTCCATCACATTCAATAAATTACTCATGGTGATGCATCATTGTTTCCAAGTCATTTTTATATAAATGTTTTATAACAAAGTTTTAACTGATTTCTTCAGTGCGGCTCTGCAACACTTAACAGATAACAGATTTACTTCCTGAACAATGACTGTATGGCCTGTGACAAGTCTTACGTTTATCAATTAGGCCTTGATGAACTCAGTTAAAATTAGCACATCTTTATATCAGCTGTCATTTATGAGATGGACAAAAGCAAGTTGTAGAAACTGAATCCATTACTAATCTCTGAGGTAAATTGTTCTGAGAACATAGGAGCAGGTGTAACTTACATTTACGCTACGATACATATACCCTCACAAATTCTATCTAGAGGTTTCATGTAAAAGGGGAAGGAAATTATTTTGAAGAACTTTTCATTCCATTTTATACACCACCTGACTTTTTGTAACTGTAGTTAAACCAGTTAATCTCCACTCCAATACCTGTGCTGTGCTATTGGATGCTAATTATTTGCCCTATAAAGAACTGTGTATTCCATATTATATACACAATATAGTCACTTTTTCATAATTTATTTTAGAGGTTCATCACTGCAGGAACAATAGGTTCTGCACGTTTGCCAGTCAGTTGATGACAGAGTACAAATTGTTAAAAAAAAAAATACAAAAAAACTAGGCATGCATCTGAAAAGAACAAAATATGGATCTCCAAAACGGTGACTTTCTGCAGGGTAATGACCTAAGCTCCCATAGCTCCTCCAGTTCAGCCTACAGGAAGTGTTTGTTATGTTAACATTTTGAAACTATGTAAAAAATTAAATTTAAATTAAACACATTGTGTACGTAATTCCTCTAACAAGAAATCACTAACATTCCTTTAATATTAGTATTGGGACTTGTGTCTGCAGTATTCAAAAGTGAGTTCATTGTATTTTACCTCTTGTGGTATCACTATAATATTCCTATAGGAAAGCCCTATTTTTTATTATTCTTGTAACATTTACTTATAGGCTACTATTCTTCTGAAATGTATTACAGAATTACTACAGATATGTTTGTCATAAGCAGCATTTGCAAAATCTGGTAACATTTTTATTCACTGACACGATTTTGAGTTTGAATGAGGCTCAATTTCCCTCACTGATAAAAGCTGATCCTCGTCAACAAATTGCTGAGGTGTAGTGTGTCAGTCCTGGCTTGACCTATATGCTCCCATGTCCAGCGGCTATTTGACATTCGGGATTCCTACTGGAATGAAAATAAACTCAAGACACGCCAGGATGCGTCCGCAGGCTGGGAGTCCCATCAGCGCTCACTGCGGAGAAAGAGAGCTGGCTTTTGTTGTGGGTCCATTCAATGTATCGTTTGCAGGTGATGCCAAATGTAGATAAGCGGCCGCCGCTCTTCGTCCTCTGTCTAGACTTGTAACCATGGGCGTCAAGTGGGTATGGCAAGGTATAACACTTGCCTTACCTAAATGAGTTCACTCTTGTGTTTTTATCATTATAATGGAGAGAAAATATCATGCAAAAATCGCTAGGAATATATTTGGAAGACATATCTTTAAAAAAAAATCAGGGTGTCATTCAGGGCCGTTATATCCTCTATCATGTGCGTCTGTGCAAAGTGTGGCGACCTATGTCTAACAGTTTATCACTTTTACCCAAATAGGCTAATAATGTCTTGTTAGTCATCAGTAATTGCTCCACTTGGCCCCAGAAATGTAGTAAATATAATCCGGTTTCGATGTTTTGGTGGCAAATGATAGGCTATTAGTTGCAGGGGCTGGATTGGATTTGCAGGGATTTGTCATACCTAAGGGTTTAGAGAATTGACTCCCCCGCTCGCAACAGAGCGTCCAAAATCTGGTCAGCTGACCAATATTTGGAATTATTGAAATTGTTTTTTTATTGCGATATGTCTGGATTTAACAATGTTGACATTTTTGGGCGCAAACATCATTTATTTTAAAATACCCTGAACAAAACAAGGAGTCTTATAACCTGGAATCTATTCTCTTATTTGTAGTGAAGCTCTTCCAGCAGTAGGTGCGTTTACATTTAGGCTGCCTCAAAGTGATGTATTTTGACGACTAATTAAAATTCTTCAGAAGTATTACACGACAAATAGTTTTTACATGCAATAATCAATTAGACCTATATGGTTTTATTGATACGATCAGCTATGCCCGTCTTCATAATAAATAACAATAACTTAGTTTCTTAAAAAAACTCAAACAATCCGCATCTCATCCGTTTCATTAATTTACATCAGTCGATATTGACTCTGCTTTACATATCATGCACATCTACACAGAATGGTTTCTGGGCTCATACGACCTGCTAAACGTAACGTTCAGACGTCCAGTAGGCTCTCAGGGTGTGTTTGAATCCCACAGCACATTCCTCACGTTATACCTATATGTCCAATCAGGTCCAATCAGACGTCAGGGTGGCTTAGTGGTTAGAGAGACAGTCTCATAACTAGAAGGCCCCCCTAAAGCCACCGCCAATATGTGTCCATCATCAGCTGTATGTCCTGCCGAAGTGTCCTTGAGCAACACAATCAACCCCTACCTGTTGGATAAGAGTGTCAGTTAAATGCCTAAAATGTAAATATAATAGTCTTCAATAGTCTCCCAATCCTCGAGTTTGGGTTTGAGATGCACACTTCAGAAATGGGACGTATCCTCAAGCATAATCCAACTTGGTCCAATTTGTTATTCTTCACTGAATGTCTGATACTCAAAGAGTGCTGTGCGCGTCCATGCGAAGGGCGCGGGTGCGCGCCTGGGCTCCAAATAACTGCACGGCCTCACGTGTCAACGGGACTCGGCACCATACTGTTCGGCGTGTCCGGTAACTGCGACGACAATGAGGTCACATCACTGCCCGAAGAGTTCCCCATTGAGCCCGATTCAGAGAAAGACACCTGTCAAGGTAAACGAAGTCGTATCAGTTCACTGTTCATGGCTCATTCATTTTACCCGCTTCAGTAAAACTATTCCATGCACACAAACTAGGCACTGTCATTGGGGAAGTTATATGTAAAATGTAATATTTTCATATTTTATAGTTTGGCCGGAAGAAGCTTGTTTCTACGTTGGGTTTTATCGAAATGCATGAAAAAAGAAAGGGGCATATCTATTGAACTGGGGGTTTAATGATAACCCATCAGCTTAATCTGTATCCATCTCAGTAAAGGAAATTCAACATGTACTCTCTCTCTCTCGCGTGTGTGTGTGTGTGTGTGTGTGAGAGAGAGAGAGAGAGAGAGAGAGAGAGAGAGAGAGAATCTAGTCATATCATTCACTTTGATTTTTTTTCCTTACCAGCTGCTGGAAGGCGGGCTGGTCCAGGTCACTCTGCAAGGCAAAGTCGCTCAAGGTTTTCCAGGGTGGCTGGTAGGTTTGCACCTCCACGGGATTCCCTTGGACGGCGTTATCATGACGTATAGGACTGCCTGCCACCAAAGGCGTACCTGTCAGGCCCTGCAGATTCTGGAGGAGAGACGAAAATCACTCAATCGCTTTACCTCTTGGCCAGTAATGTGGCTGGTGGTAAAGTCACTGCAGCATAAGGGATTTTCCTGTTGAGTAGCCACATTCTTCTATAAGAGCAGTGGTATAGATAAACAAAAAATTGTCTCAACTATGACCTCCAGTCGCTGATCAATAGTGTGAAGCAAACAACCACCAATATACACATAAAATAAATTACATATTTCAGAAAACAAATCATTAATTTGTGCTCCCCCCTTCAAAGATCATATCCCATATAACCTAAAGCAGTTTGGTACTAAGGCTACTATTATGAATGTAAGATTTATTTCAGCCTATAAACGTGGGTCAACTTTATTCCGCAAATAAAAGGTTGGGTAAACTGAGTTTAGGTGGGTTTACCCTCCACTTGATCCCCTGCTCCTGGCCTATAATGTACACAAACATCTCTCTGATTCTCGATGGACAGTCTCGATTCACATTAACAGTCAGTCGGGGAGCGCGTAAAACTGAATTGGAATAAACAGCAAGGCGGGAATAATGTGTTACAGTAATGTTATTATTTTCGTGGTAACGAGAAGTGTAACGACTTACTATTTTAATTTCAATATTTTTCCCCTCACCTTTTAAACATCAAATTGAATTTGAAACCCAAAACTAGATATCGCACTCTCAATTTTGTTCAGAAAAAGTCGTCGTTCTCTCATAGTTTAGATGAGAAATTACAATAAAGCTTACTCTCTCTGGGTGGAAGTATTGGGACGACTTTATTTATTTTATCGAGCAAAAGCATGCCAGTAACATTGGGCATTAACCTTATTTGGTTTCCCTTGATCACTCACAGGAGAGGTAGTTTAGTTATCTAATTTTTACAGGTAAAAGAAGAAGTAACCATTCATTTAGGGGGATGTAACGGAAAAGTAACGAGTAGTGTAACGAATCAGTGAGTAATAAGGAGGTCTAGACCAAAGCAATAGCATGTATTCCTTTTTGAGTAAAGACACAAAGCTGTACTCTGAATGAACTTACGGTTTTGTCACTGTGTTGCTGTTGCTGCAGTTGCTTCATGAAGATGGATCTCTTCTTGTCTTTGCACCGTTTGTTCTGGAACCAGACGCGGATGACCCTGGGGCTCAGGCCGGTCATCTCCACCAGTTGTTCCTTCATCAAAGCATCTGGTCTGGGGTTGGCGTTGTAGCAGGTCCGCAGGGTGTGGAGCTGCTTCTCGTTCAACACCGTCCGGATCCGGGTGGTCTTCTCGGACTGCTTGTGGACGTGATTTCTATGATGAGGAGGATGTCGGACCGAAACCGGGTCTGGGGTGAAAACAAAATTAGGAACTGTAATCAATGTTTATAAAATTCAATTATATTATTTATTATTATTATATAGGAATATTAAATGGGTTATTATATTTATGTCATCGGAGTTTAAAACAAAAATCACAAAGTAATATAAGGTCACTATAAATTCACTATTGGGTATCACACAGAAGCACACACTAGACGTCCCATTATGAATATTATAGGAATATTATAAGGATATATAACTATAAATGTACTACTGACTACCACAAACTCACCATGAGTCCCTTATATATTATATCCCCTTATATTATAGAAATAGTGATTTGGTTAGGGCTGAAAAAGTCTTAATACCAACGCCTAAATCATTTTAAGTAAGAACACAAACGTCTTATTTTTTATTTAGTCAATCTTGTTTTAATTTCCAATTGATTTCTGTTCGGCCTCAAAAATCATATAACAACAAGAAACAATAAGAGATATGTTAGCCTGTTGAATTGTTGTTGAAGATGATAATAATAATAATAATAATAATAATAATAATAATAATAATAATAATATAAGATAAAGATAATACACTGATGTAGGCCTATCCACACATATACTCATTTTCAAAATTCGGTTGTTAAAGATGATTGATTAGCCTGTATAATTATCCATAGGTTTAGAATAATGGTACAAATAGCTTCTACCGACCTGAAATATGAAGTGGTCTGGAGTGAATATTCCCCGGGCTGAGGGGGCTTCCTGCAGAGGCACGCTCCACCAGCAAGCCGTGATCAGCCCGACACAGCAGCTCGTCGTCCCGTAGAGAGAACTCGTCCCCCGGCAGGAGATGTCTGCTGCAAATTGAGCACCGAAAACACTCCATGTGGTACACGTTGTCCCGGGCTCTCATCACCAGGTCGCTGCTGCAGAAGCCCATGTTACACTTTGCACATTTAATCCCAAATAATCTGAAAAGAACATGGGGAAACACTGTTCTCAACATAACGTTTTGAATGAAATAACTTTGATGATGCTCTCAGTTCAAGTTTAATTCCAAAGAAGGGCAACAGGCCGTGATTGGAAATAGTCCCAAAATTCACGACAAGATTAACAGTTAATGATGCACGTTTGCACACTTTCGTTTGCACACCCTGCAGAAATGCACTGAATTGAAGGACAGTATACCTGCGAGAATCGGACAACTGCAAAACATCTTGATCCTCTTTATTTATTGTAGAACCTTTATTTATAGTCTTGCCATCTCATCTCATCTCAGTTATCTCAGATATCCTCTTCATACCCTCCACTTCCTCTATATTGCCCCACGAAAAAGGCCTCTCAAATATTTGGGGAAAGTTCAACTCCTACCTTACATAATCTCTTTTACAGTATGTCTTGCCGTCTCGGACGAAGCAAGTGCACGTCTCATCCAGGTACTGGCTGCACTCTGCACACTTCAAGCAGGCTGCATGCCACTCCAGGTCCGGGGAGACTCTCAGGATGTATTGATCGTGTATTTGACTTCCACATCCCACACACATTGCGATTCCCGACTTCTCTGTTGAGGAAATGCACACATTAATGCTATACTGCATTTTTTTAATCACCAGAACATCCTCGTTAAATCCTCTCCACCCACCCTAACGAGGAAAGAGCTATGGTAATCCTTTTATAAAGTTTAGAAAGATGTTGTCCAAATATCACAACAAACCTGTAAGTCCTTATAGGAATATTATGAGAGTATTGTCATGATAAAAATACGATACGAAGTACGATAAAGGTCCCAACTATAAACACAATAGGCACCTATACAAATATTATAGTGATGTTTCTAATACATTTCCGTAAGTACACTTCGGTTTATAATTGCTGATATTCGGCTTTCCACATTATTCTACATACCTCGAACTCAACTGAGCGATTCATCATGAAATTCGAAGCATTGTAGACTACGCCGTAACATCGACTAGTTAAGAACAGGAAACAAAATGAGTTGTTTTTCTTTTTTTAAATGAAAGTAGGAGTGGAAAGAAATGTAGCTTACTTTTGGAATGATCCCCCATATCATCCAAGAAAGAAGATTTTAACAGGATATCCACCATACAGGAGAAATAGCCCAGTGCAAGCCGATAGATGGAGGAAAGGACTGGGAGAGGAGACCGTCCCGTCCCTGGCTGGATGATAAACTTGTATTCCTCGACTGAGCGGTGGAGAGAAAACAAAAGTCACTCGACCAGTGACGTCTGCAAACCTGGACCTCTGTGCGTGTCGGGAGAGGGTGCGATGCAAATCTCCTCATGGACCCCTAGTGATTTTTTTTTGCTTGTGAGGGCTGGAGTCACTGTGAGTGTATTCTTTTTTTTAATCCTACCTTTTTGTCCTAAAAAAGAGCAGTGTCTGAACATTTTGAGATCATTGCCTAAACGACAGCAATATCCCTAACGAAAAATCACTATAATATATTTATTGTGTTTCTAGTGAGTTTAAAGTGACTTTAATGAACTCGAACGGCATTTGTTGTTGTTCGTGCAATATTCCTAGAGACTCATAATGTGGTTATAGTTTATGGTTTATGATATTTTATTTGTTTAATCTCCTATGGTATAACTGGATTGTGGGATACATAGTTTACAGATTTGCTGTGCTATTTGTATACATCCTTCTTCAATTTATTATAGGGTTTCTATAGGCTAGTTCTTTTTTAAGGCTTTCTCTAAACTACAGTCCTTAATGAAAGAAAAATGTAAAGAAAGTCTGAATACAATTCATATATTTCTCGAGAATAAACATTTTTCTTGTTATTCTTCTTCTGATGATGACACTACTATTGTTATTGTTATTATTAGTATTAGTATAAGTATAAGTATACGTATAAGTATAAGTATTATCATCATTACTATTACTATTACTATTACTATTATTATTATTATTATTATTATTATTATTATTATTATTATTATTATTACCTAATATTCGACTAATATTCTCACACATTCTACTGTAAGAGAGCCCTCTACTGGATGAGGATCGTAGCGATAGTAACAATCCTGATCTTAAATTTAGGCTAAAGGACTTAATTAATACATATTTTTCTTTTTCAAGTTATGGATTATCCAGATTCGTGGACACATAAGTAGACATGTGATTCAAGATGTAGCCTACTACAATATTTCCACTTCATATATTTGATGTTTGATAATTGATAATTGTGGAACGAGGATAAATTCTGATTTTTCTGAATGTATTCAGAAAATGAATACGATTATTAGTTTATTCATAACGTGCTAACTATATTCTACTCGTAAATAAAACTTTAATCAGCCGACTATCATCTGAATAGCCGTGAGAGAGAGAGAGACAGAGACAGAGAGAGAGGACGAGAAAGAGAGAGAGACGCAACAAAACAAACCATTGCGCAACAAAAATTATACAAGAATATTTTTTTTGCCCTTTGGTTTTGTGAACATGTAAGCATAAGAGATGTCCTCAGTCCAATACAAGTTTATTTTATCTTCTGCATAATAAGGATGTGTATCAGTTCAAGATAAATGTAAGTAGGCCTAATCTGTTCACTGAATCAGAAAACATTAATGCTTTACACATCTAAGAGTTAATATAATCGGAGATTGAGTTTCCGAAGTCAAGAAACCTTATGTAACCGCCTGTAGTTCCCAGTACTTCATTCTAAATCTGTGTCTTAATTTATGAAGAGCAAAGTGAATCATAAGGCAGGTTTCCCCCAAACTTGACCCGCCAACACACACACACAAGCAAGCACGCACGCACCCGCGCACACACACACAGACACACAGACACACAGACACACACACACACACACACACACACACACACACACACACACACACACACACACACACACACACACACACACACACACACACATTTCAGATTTCAGATAACATTGAGTCTCCTCACCCTGATCGCCAGCTTTGTCTCAGCTCTCAGCTTTATAGTGACAGTCCAGTCCTTTGCCTTATTTGAATTGTTCTGCAGATACCGAGGGGACATTTTGCTCATCTTGCCTAATAGACTAACATATGCTTAAAAAAGTCCTGAAAAGTTGTTGAATTAAGTTTCTTTTTACGAATATACAATTAACTCAAAAAACTCTTCGCACCTGTCAACAGTGTCAAGCAACACTATCGTTCAAACTGATATTAAACAAAACATTCTAAGTAGTCAAATCGCAATAGTTTACATTGGGATTAATTATTTTGTCTTTAGCCTAATGGCTGCACCAGGCTACAGAAGTACATTTTTTCTATACTTTACAAACTTCTAACAAGGGACATTTTATTTTCAGATATTGTATTTTTCATAAATATTTATATTTATGAAAGGCACAAATATGTATTTATTTTTTTGGTTGGTAACTGGGTTAACAATATTGAGTACATGTTTCCTTTTGAAGTACAGCTTTAAAACCAAGACATTATGAGACAATACAGATGGGCAAAACTACATTTAACTGAAGGCTAAAAGGCTAAAATAACTGGTGGTTAAAAACAGCTTTTAAAAGAGGCAAAATTATGTATAATGACGCTTGCCTTACCAATTCAGACATTTTAAAAGGCTTGTGTGTTTTATTTTGTCTCTTAGAAAGCCCAAACTAATGGCGGACCGGGCAAAATGGAATGATAAATAATTTTCAATACAGAAGAGGAAAGACATAGACTACTAATCACAAAAAACAAATCTACTTATTTTGGTTATCATGCATTCTCGTTTTAAACATTTATGCACGTTTGACTATTCACTTAACCACCTTATACCTATATTTTGTGATAATTTGACAGTTCTTAGTTTCGTTTCTTTTAAAAAAGATCTTTTTCATTATAGTCTTGTGTCTTGTTTGGGACAACACAGATTTGTGTAACTTTTCCATGCAACAAATCTTAATAGCAACAGATAGTCTATTGACACAACATGTGTTTTGTTGAACACAGTGAGATGAAAACTAATTATTATTTCGTCTCAAACTAGACACGGATAAGTTGAAAAGGAGACATCGATGGGTACTGAGGGTTTTAAACGTTGCCCTCTCGTTCTCAACTCATGCCCTCTCTTGTCATAGCTGTTTCAGAGCCAGATGGCCCACTTTTATCAGAAGATTTTGGTAACCAGACCCATCTTACTCCTCGCCTTTACCCACTTTACACTTTGCCTTTCCTATTATCCACTTATGAGAACATGTGATCACTCCATTACCGCGGTCGTTTAGGCTTTTCCCTCTGTACCTAGTTTGTACATTATTGAAACATGAGAGGAAAGGGTTAAAAAGGAACTGACCGGAAGTAACTGTGTTTGTTCCGTTTTGTCTCGCGAGAACTCGATGCAGATGCCAGCTAACCTTTAGCACAGATTGCCTTTAGTAGCGTTGAAGAGCAAGCAAGCAAGAGACAAGATGCACAGGGCTTTCAACAAAACAAATTTGAGACAGCTGGTAAGAGTATGACAGTTAGCTGCACATAAGTTGTATTGATCTTTCACAGCATTAATAAAGTAAGTAAATGAAATATGTCTGTTAGCTTGCTACCCACGTCTCAACAACATGCTTCTGCAGCTTATTTGCTTGCTATCACACTAGCAGCAGTTAGCTGGCTAGCTAGCTATATGTCAGTAGTGCTACTTTTGAAGCTTTTTAAATCTGCACACTTGACAGTGTTCAGAGCTTTAGTCTAGTTATTTCTGCCATCAGGCTGACATAGCCACTACTCAAAGACCCAACTAGAATATAACGAAACTTTGATTCTGAGCTAACGTCAACGTTAGCTGGTGAAGTTAGCATAGGCAAGAGCTTATGAAACATCGTAAACAACAGTTAAAAAACAGCAAAATGTCATTGATATCATTGGTGTCACGAAAAGCATTTCTGGTGAAGAGTGTATCAGTAGATTATCTGTTGAATTTATACTAATTCATATTTTAAGTTTTCAGTGATTTGCTAAACAGCTGTGAATGACCTTTAAAGACTGAGTCGTACCCAGATAAGGCTGGTATTATCCTGTTTTAACTTGACTCGTGCTACTGCTAAAAAGGTTGCATCAACTGGGTATAGGCAGTGAATTAGTATTTTTAGTCATATGCTATGACTGTCAACAGAAGGGCAACATTCAAGGTTGCACTGATGCAACACTGTCAGTGTGGAATCTTCTAGACCCAATGTATACTACCCTGTATATGATTCTTAATCATAGTAAAATCTGATCAAATATTACATCATTAAAGTAAGCAAGATATACACCATTAGCTGATAACTTTAGTAAAAACGTTATTACACACATAACACACTGTTTAACAACAACATTGCCAAACATCTTTGGTTGTATTATTAAGGATCATAAGGATTTTATGCTGAGATATTGACATTTTCCCCAACAGACTGGTCTCCTTCAAAGGTTTCAAAGTACCTTGGTGGTAGTAGAGCACAGCAATGACAAGCTGACACCTATTACACTCAGTGCCATCACTGCAGCCAGTAAACTGGGAGGAGAGGTGTCTTGTCTGGTTGCTGGAACAGACTGCTCAAAGGTAGGTAATACTTTTAGGCTGACTTAAGGCTTCACCAACTTATCACAGAGAGATCATGAGTGCAATTTTTTGCTTTTATATCATCAAATTCAGATGTTGAAACAAACACCATGTAACCTTAAAGGTCTTTTTTTTCCTTCTCAGGTTGTGGAGCAAATCAGTAAGGTACAGGGTATGCAGAAAGTCCTGGTAGCCCAACATGATTGTTACAAAGGTGCTCTGCCAGGTATGTAGCAGTAAAGAAACCCTTACCCTGCTGTTTGGTTTATCTATAAAATGTTTTAATTAACCTTTTATCTTAAGATTTACTGAGCACGCAATACCCTGGTTCATATTCACACAGTCACACACTTTGAAGCTGCCCAGTACAACCCCAGTCCTCTACTGCCAGCCACTGAGCAGCTTTTAGAGAATTAGGGGTCAAGTGTCTTGCTCAAGGGCACCTAGGCAGCCTTCTCCTTTAATTTCCCCACTAATATGTTTTGAGCTGGTTCTGGAGTTTGAACCGGTAACACTCTGGTCATGTGCTCACCTTTTTAATCTATAGACTACCTCTTGCTCTCACTCATCGTTTACTGAGTCAACAAACAAAACTGCTTGCCTCTTTTCTGCAGAGGAGTTGACTCCACTGATCTTGGCAACCCAAAAGCAGTTCAACTTCACCCACATCTGTGCAGGTGCATCTGCCTTTGGAAAGGTAAGATGTGTACAAGAGCATCGCCTGTATGGGTTTTATTCACTTTTTTAAAAATTGGTATGATATTGTGTCTAAGATCTTTAATTAAATATTTATTTTGTAATATATCAATGACCTTTCCTCATGACTTTCTGTAGTTCCAGATAGAACATTTGTACATGACACTATGTAACCTAATTTCTCTTAATGTAAATATTCTACTACTGGTTGAGCAGAAGCATGATATATATTTCCCTGTTTATTCACCATTTTGTCTTGTAGAACCTGCTCCCCAGAGTCGCTGCCAAGTTGGATGTTGCCCCAATTTCAGATATTATTGAGATCAAGTCTCCAGACACTTTTGTTAGAACCATCTATGCTGGTAACCACTGTTATTTGGTATTGATAAATTATATACTTCTGTAGAAACCTTAAAGAGATCATTGTAACTGCATTTGGGATAGCTTCAATGATGATTTTGGTTACATAGATAATATCCTAATACTTAGCTTAGCTTATGTTAATAATGTTTGTATTATACAGGGAATGCTCTCTGCACTGTGAAATGTAATGAGACTGTTAAGGTCTTCACTGTCAGAGGGACATCCTTTGAGCCAGCTCAACTAGAAGGAGGAAGTGCCACATCGGAAGAAGGTACAATAAACAACAACAGATTCATTATCAGATTTCAGATAAGAATAATGTTTTTGGCTTGTTAATTACATAATTTACAATATCATTTTAGCATTCTTGGTGAAAGTGATATTATGATTAGATCAACCAATTTGGACATTGGTTGTCTTTGGTATTTCTCCACATTACTAAAAGATGTTATGATCTGTTTAATGATCTGTTGACTGCAGTGGCTACGTCCTCACCCGTTGGGCTATCTGAGTGGGTGGAACAGTGCCTGACCAAGAGTGACCGACCAGAGCTGACCGGTGCTAAGGTTGTGGTGTCTGGAGGTACGAATCCACTAACCACCTTTTGCCTTCACTGTGTCTAAATTCACTTGATCAGCCAACTCCATATCCTGGATAATCAGCTTGGGGTTTTAAAATAATTCAGTAGCATTTGTGATTGTTCAAATGAATTGGTTGTTTTATTTCAACAGTATAAAAATGGTTTTCTTTTACAGGAAGGGGCTTGAAGAGTGGAGAGAACTTCAAGTTGCTTTATGACCTTGCTGACAAATTGAATGCTGCAGGTTAGATGGTGATTATACGGGAACAATATTTGTATGATTCATTATCTGTCTGTTTACTGTTTCTTAGGTAGACTTGAAATTATGATATTTCACTTTCAGTTGGTGCATCCAGAGCTGCAGTGGATGCTGGATATGTCCCCAATGATATGCAGGTTGGACAGACGGGCAAAATTGTAGCACCAGTAAGTTTTTCAGTGGTCAAATTACATGCACAGCAAATGAAGTAAATGAAGAATTCACATTTTCCAGCTCATATCATGTGGCAAACAAGAAAATAGTTGCACTGTAAAACATGGTAAAAGGCATGCATGCATGACCTCAATTTACTTTTTGTACATGGAGCAGAACCTAGATCAGAGCATCAATTTGTAGCAATAGTGTGCAAATTGTTACTTTGACAAATGGCTGTTATGTCTCCTTTTATACAGCATTCCCGAAATTCAATATAATCAGTATGGCTGCCTTGCCCTCTAAAAAGGTTAATGTACCATTATCCGATTCAGCTAGGATACCCCAGCTGTGATTATCCACACATTAAGCCCTGTGAAATGTAGTTGATGGCACATTTAAGGCCCTAAATGATTTAGCCGATCCATTAAAGCAGAATGCAGTGGATGTCTGGTCAGAGCCTTGGACCAGGCCTGTCTGTCCAAATTGGATTTTCCAAATGTTTTGACAAGGTTGTTGCATTTGGCTCAAAGAGTTAAATATAATTTGAATTGTGTTTTTTTTTTTCTCCCCATAAAATCTGAAAAAGTGTAGTTTACTATTCATTGCAATGAAAGATTCACATACAACATAAGTATGTTTCTCTCCTCTATTACTGATTAAAGTGACATTTATTGTGCTACCAATGGAACAAGTGTTCAATAATGCTTGACTGATGTTTACATATGGTTAGTCTCTGCATGGTTCAGTGTAATCAAAGCTGTCAGACGTTATACCTGAGCAGTCTTTCAGAGGAGTATCACTTTTAGGGAACAGCATGGCAGCATAGAAGTGTGGTTGTAAAATGATGGTCTGTTGTTATCGTCGTTGAACAATGACATCCTTCTCCCCACACTTGAATGGTTTTCCAGAGATGCAATTAGGTTGCAGGTGACAAAGTATGTACTCACACCTGAGGGACACTGGGTGAACTACAGAAATATATTGGGGTATTTTAGTAAAAATGAATGAATGACTGCCAGCATCTTGCAAGGACCATCTTGTATGTATTTATGTAGACAGTTTGCACAGTTGTGCTTTCTGTAGTGATATTTGGGGATAGATAACTACAGATTCTGTGGTCTTTGTCTGGCCAGTGGAATATAGTGCTTGGTGCACTTAGTTTTTAGACTCTAGTAGATTTGTGTTTACAAATTGATGCTCTGCTCTTCTGAGACTCCAGCAGCAACATTAATAAGCCCTGAAATATTCATATGGCAGTGCATTAAGCCGAGAGCCAGTGATGGGGTCTCCCAGTGGGATTGGGGAGATGCAAGGAGGGCACTGCCCTCTGCCACACGTGTCCCAGCACCCCTGCTACTTTCCCTCTAATAGATTGCACCCTTAGTCATCATTGGCCAGTTCTGCTGTGCTGCAGTTCTTAGGTGTACCTCTCTAAGGGCCAAAGACTACATGTCATGTCTACAAGCAACTAACACTTATATTGTTGTTCTACTCACAGGAGTTGTACATTGCTGTTGGTATCTCTGGGGCTATTCAACATCTGGCTGGAATGAAAGACAGCAAGGTACAGTCCATGGGGCCACATGATTCACTTTTATTTTTTTTGTGTTTTCCATTTTCCCATGTATTCTTTCTCTGAATTCAGATTTTGACTCGTTTTACCTGTTTTTACCATCGACTCTGAAATGAAACACAAGAAGAATTGACTCTTGTAATGTGGGATTTGGACTGAATTGGTCATTGCGGACAGGTCTAGCCCTCTCAGTGGTAGTCACTGAGGCACTAATGCTTTAGTACAGAGAAATAAATACCACAGGAAGTTCAATATTCAACAGATAGGAATATTAGACTTTTTTTTTACTGTGAAATTGGCTGTTCTGATTTGTACATTCAGTTTTGAGATTCTTAACTTTTCAGATTTCTTTTCCCAGCTGGTATTTGGACATTTTAGTTTTTTCTCACAACAAACTTACCTGGAATTTTTAATGAATTCTTATGATGGACACGTCCACACGGGCCTGCATGCACACACCTACCTCACACACAATATGCACACAGCATCCCACAAACACAACTCTGGTCACCATACCAGTTGCCATGGGGTTTAAATATGTTTCTCTCCATCCTTTAATGGTATTATGTACACTTAAGAAACAAACGTTATACTATTTCTGCAGCAATATCCATAAAACAGTACAATTCTGTGGCATTCTGCATTTAAGTCTAAATTCCATTTTTAGTCATTCTTGTTTTGTGCAGGTTATTCTAAACATGTCCTTTTTTATTCAGACTATTGTTGCGATCAACAAGGACCCAGAGGCTCCCATTTTCCAGGTGGCTGACTATGGTTTGGTAGCTGATCTTTTCAAGGTGAGGAGTCTAAAGTAATGCCAATATAACCGTACATTAGGAAACAAGCAATGAGGCCAAAACACTACACTATGCCACTCATTGCTTCACTCACCAACTACATGGGCAGACAGTGGATGTTTTGATAAGCAAGAGTCCAGAGTGACAATCAGAATATAACATTCCCCATCTTGCTGATAAATTTTGCACGATGCATTATTCTACCTAATGGAAATGTGCAACTGTTGAATTATTGAGTCCCTGAATTAATCAGAGGTGAGTTGTGGCTGGAGCTCGCCATTAAAAGAGCGGCACACAGGCCTCCTACAAGCAATACAACGTAATCAATAGTTACCTAAAGTTGGCTGGGTGGAACTTTTCAGGTTTATATTCTTGCCAGCCCTCTTACACGCTCAGTTGCTTTCTTGTGTCTAGCTGGTACTTGGGGATAGTGAGCCAACACTTGAGTCCAGTGCTACTTGTGAAAGGCTAGTAGCTTATATTTTCATGTGTATCCTGTTGGTCATGTTTTATTTACCCCCTCTGTAGTGTATGAACAGCCCAGGTGTCCTGCTAAACTCTGTAGAAGTGATTAGTAATAATAGCTAGCGGCGGTAGAGTTGTGACCTACTGTGTGAGATCACCTTACATGTGATCACTCCTCAGATAACTGATTAAAATGGATGGGCTTTCTCCTTTTTCTCCAATGGGAAGATGATACCAGGGACTAACTCGGGTGGTGACTGACGATATATAGTTCTTAAGTCGCTTGACTCAGAAGGAAAGCCATTCAAATTATTTTGTACTCAAATTTGCCACATAAAAGGTGTTGGAATTTGTCTCCTGCAAAACCAAACAACTGACATAATTACTGTGTTTATTTATGGACCAAATGCATCCCTAGTAAAATCTTGCTCTGCATCTATCAACCTTGCAGACACTGATAAATGTCTGTTGTCTTGATAAATCTCAGATGAGTCAGTGTGTGCTCACTTACACTGTGTGTATGTATAATAACCCCATTAATCTTCATGTGTGGAATATACTGGGGATGGTTAAAATGACTAATAATGAGTCCTGGTGAACAGTTCCTGCAAGCATTTGAAGTGGATGCAGCAATGATTGATCCAAAATTGCAATAAGCTGTAGTCTACTTAGATGCCTAGATGATTTCCACAGTGCATTAGGTCCATTAGTACAGTGTAGCAATTACAAAAATATGTAGTTGCATTTTCAGCACTTGAGAAAATGCAGGTTATTGACAAATGTACATACATCTCAGATAAATGCTACAATGCCTGTGTAAGTCTGCTCGATAAGCAAAGCCCAATATCTCTCAACAGTTGCAACTTTTCTAGGTTGTCAACGTCAAAGGAAATACGCCGGGTAATATGAAATCTCTCTCCTGTCTCCTCTGCAGGCTGTTCCTGAGATGACTAAAGCACTGAGCAAATAAGGAGGAACAATATCCCACTAAGCTCCCAGCTCACAACTCAAAACGAGACCATAACAACGGGGACCTGTCCTGCAGCCTCTGCCTTAATGGATTTCTGAAGCTATGTATTTTGGGTACATAACTTATTTTACAAATGTCAGTTTTTATTTACCTGTGTCCATGAATAAGCTTTTACTTACCTTTTGTTAGGTAAGTTGTTTTGTTCCTCCAGTAGTGCAAATTTTGTAATTTGTATTTAACTTCTGGCACAGTAAAGGTCGTCTTTGGGAACGCTTAACTTGTCTCTGTGATTAACTTAACTTCGGGTCCATGATGTAACTGACTGTATGTATGTTGTTCATGCAGACATAGAGGCTGCCTACGTTATCTGAGATGCTCTAGGAAAACTCATGGCATGTATTAAATGGACAGCTGACAAGCGTTCTCATTTTGCCATGTTTTCCTTTTATTTACTTCCTTCTGCAGTTATTTCTTTGCATGATCATGATACAAAATGCCTGTTGACAATAAAATGAACAGGATTAGTTTGCAATATTTAAGAGGCAAATCTCAAAGGTTCATGCTATAATACTTTTCCTTCTGATTTCATACTAGCTCCACTTTAAATCCTTTGCTGTAGTTGGCTGTGATGTGATGATCAAACCCATCCTGAAATATTTACACAGCTTTCAAACGATCAAATGAAAATTTAAAGTTTTAGACCTGAATGATATGATGTATCATGTGCAGGTAGATGCCAGTTTGTGTATTAATTATGTGTGTACGGGGCCATGCTGTAGTTTGCAAAGACTCTGTAAACACTGGCTCAGCTGGGTTTGGTCAGGCTCCATCCTCCGCCTGGACAAAAACTTTCTTAACCACTTGAATCTACCATCTGTCAAAAGCGTTTGCTGAACTTTTTCCACCCATAGAATTTAAATACAAATGTTAGCATTGCTAATATAGAAAGACAAATATAAGAAAGAAGTTGAGATCATAACTCAACATCTGAACACATCAAATTTACCCTGCAGTAGTCCCATCAAAGAGGACTGTTCTTTGT
The DNA here is from genome assembly GCA_034670385.1 of Hoplostethus mediterraneus. Classification (NCBI taxonomy): domain Eukaryota; kingdom Metazoa; phylum Chordata; class Actinopteri; order Trachichthyiformes; family Trachichthyidae; genus Hoplostethus; species Hoplostethus mediterraneus. The sequence continues at coordinate 8,561,704 of JAXDDW010000003.1, read as the reverse complement.
GAGTTTGGAGACACTAGACTGACTACCAAAATATATAAACAGTTGTCATACCCATCCATGCCTCATAGGTTGGGGAACTGGTTTACAGTTTGTGGATATCCAATAAATGATCTTATCAGTCTAACATCTCCAGTTCCTACAAAGTGTATCGGAGGAACAAAGCCCCCAGCACCACCCCCCCCTCCCCAGCTTCTCTTCCTCAAGTAATATCACAACTTAACACATCAAAGCAAGATGTTCTGCACAGACCAGTTATCTGAAAATGTTGGGCTAGAGCCCCATTGCTGGTTTCTTTTGGTAAAGTTTTCATAAAACTCAAAAGTATTTTTAATAAGAGTCAATTCCTGATAGATACTTGGTGCCTGATAACAAGTCGGCCTTTTTCTATCCTCCGTGCCCTCCGTTTGTGCTGTGCCGGCAAGGACACCAGTCTCAGTTCCAATGTATTCACACTAACAGTATGAAGAGGAGGACAGACATACAGTATGTGTGCCAATGACCCCCAGTGATGAGAGGCTTTGTCAAATGTTACTTTTTGTCAATCTGAAGAGTAAATCCTGCGACATCCCCACCTAAGGCCCTGTCCTAAGTCTCCGAGAGTCGGCTGACTGGGGTTTCCACTGGCTCCATCATTCTGTACTTCTCCTCTAGTAGAGGCTCACTGCTCTGCAGATGTATAAGGGGCTTGGTGTGGAGCCCAACTCTGCTCTCCTGGTTCCTCTTGTTGTAGATGTTGACCCTGTGCTCCAGCTCGGGGCTGGTCTTGGTAGAGCCTGCGGGGCTGGGCAGTTTGAGGTTGACTGGGTCCAGGCCCTTCTGGGTGAGACAGGAGTCCTCAGTTAGGGAGGAGAGCAGCTCCTGCACCACAGCACTGGGATTTCCTCTAGGCTGTGTGCCCAAGGCCAGGGGGCTGCTGTAAGGTGGAGGGTAGCAGCGCTGGCCACTGTAGTCTGTGGAGGTGGAGGCCTCGCGCACCGTGGAGCTGCAGTCTGTTGTGGAGCCCAGTGTGTGGCTGCTGATGCTGTGCTGGCGGCCACTGAAGCTGGAGCGGGACACCGTGGTAGTGGAGGCCTCGCTCACTGAGCTGCCGGTCCGCTGCAGACGGCTGGACGGTACTGCATCGGCACTCACCAAAGACGAGGGAAGCTGGCTGGGGTTGTTAGGCAGGTGCACGTCTATGGCTGTGGTGGTGATGATACGTGCAGCGGGGTCTGGGATCCCAATATCTACAAGGGAAACATTACACGCTGTAAACGGCCTGCATGATGGTGCTGCATGCAGTGTGAGAAAAGAGTCAGAATATAGTTGATTCTTACCACTGCTTGGCTCACTGTAATACTGGCTGATGTAGTTGTTCATGTCATCTTGAACAAAATGTTCTGAAAGAAATAAAAATGGCAACTCAATGCACTTTGCCTCAGTCACAATAAAAGGGAATGCATTGTGTGTTGTGCAAAGCTCGGCCGAAAGTGGCCGTCCCAACAAGACGATGATCCTCCAACATTCAGGAAGAAGTTTAGTGTTTTGGATCGGCCAAGTCAAAGTCCTGACCTAGATCCAACTGAAATGCTGTGCACCTGAATATCATGTGAGATAGCCTCAAACCTCACTGAGTTCTGATCGATGTTTACTCTCAATCACTGCTGCTAAAGAAGGTGCCACATTATTTATTGATTGAAGGAGTTCACATATTTTTGCACACAGGGATATCTGAGTTTTGCAGTTTAGATTTTATAAGGTTATTCCTCTATAATATATGAAATAATTACCATCCCCTGTAGGATTCACAAACTTTCAAGCAACTTTCAATAACCGGAGAGACCACAGCTTTATGGACCTATTTTGCACAGTAGCTTGTTGAATGATTTACAATCCATACCCCTTGGTTTATGGTTGGATAACTGAAAGCTCACAGCACCTGAATAACTAAAGCAGAGCAACACTGGTGGTGGATGCATTTCGCTGATCCTAAATCAGTCCAAGTGTATCTCTAAGTGCTAGCCCAAGTCCCACAGGGCCATTAGATGGCTTATTTTCATTTATGTTTCTGCTTCAAATATTCCTTTTTACGAACGTCCCAAGAGGGGGCCGCACATCGCTCGGTCTAAAATGCGACAGAGACAATCTGTGAATGATTAATAACATATGAGCATATGAGGAGCAGGCCCAGTTAAAAGGCTGTCTGACCAGACACACCATACCCCAGATGTATAGCCAAGTCACATGGTGATTTATAGCTTTGATAAACGAATAGCCTCAGTGTTTTGAGCCCTGACATCACCTTCTTTAAGTCATCTACGTTATGACCTGTCACTGTTTGAAAGGTTTACAGTCTATCTTTTCATGTAGGTGTGGCGGAGGGATTTTTGATTTGGATTCTAAGATGAATGTTTTGAGAAGAGCACAGCAACACCGTGCCCTCCAACCTATAACTTAAAACAATGCAGGAATCATAGAGGTGATGTGTTGTATACTATTTTCAGATGTATATGGTGTGCTGTGACATTTTCTTTTATACTAATTATGGTTGTTTTTGTTTGCAGTGACCTTTAGAGTACAGTAGATACTACTGACCTTTACTAAGGATCTGTCTGGAGGAACCATGAAAGGTCTTTCTGAAAGACTACATATCTCACATCGCTTTGAGTCCTCATTGTGTTGGTTGTCTGTTGTGGTTGCAACACGTATTTCTGACAGATTACAAACCACAGTCTGTCAAAAACGTTTTTCAACATTAAGTTATCCAGAGAAGATTGACTGAATACACATCCACTTTTCCAGCAACAACCTGTTTCTCATTCACATAGTTACATACATTCATCTCCTGCCCAATACAACCCATCTTCTACTGCTGGTCAATAAGCACCTTGACCTGAGCTGTTGAGGGAAGGGAGAGTATTTTTCATTCACTTTCTCCACACAAATTTTCCCAGCCAGCCCCAGTGATGCAAATTCGTGAATTTCCAGTCACAAACCAACTTCTCTAGCCTCTAGGATACAACTTCCTTAACATGGCTCAAGGCACTGAGCACATTTGTGCATTCAACCAGCCTCTTAGCATGGACCTGGTTTAGCACAGCCTTAATTTCCCCTGGTGCTTAGAGACCTTTAGTGTACTCATAGCCTGTAATACAAAGGAGCCGGGTGTTTCAGACTATTACCTGCGGGCCCCCCAGGCTCTCTAGCTTTAGCCGGCCCACGATGTTCGGAGGGCCCGGGGGCCAGTCCATCCACCTCTAGGAAGCCGCTGCTCTGTTTACCCCACATATGGTGGATCTGCATGGCCGCCTCGCGCTCTGCTACCAGATCCAGGTCCTGCTGGGCCAGGTGGGCCCTCAGCTGCCTGATTTCAAACTGAAAGAAGACAGCGGGAGGCAGGGAGAGAAGAAGAGTATATAAGAGAGAGAGAAGATGAGAATATGAACTGGAGAGAATTGTCATTTTTCTCACGTTATCCACAGTAAATGCACAGGTCACTCATAGCGCTTTAGGAGTGTTTAAAAAAAAGGACATACTGATTTATTCTCCTAGCTGTTATTCCATCCACATTTGTTCAAGGGCAACCATTACTTCTTATTCGCTTACCACGTCCTTGCTTAACTCTGCTGACTGTATTGGTTGCATCACAGCTGACCTTTCAACATATATACCATACCGAACATTTCAAGTCTCTGAAGTGGTTGCAACATAACTCTCGGACATACTATGAACACTATTCCTCCTCTCCTGGGCTGACACCGGAGAAAGAACGAGCACTCAGTGAATGCACTTCCTCAGTTAGACTTATAAGGTTTATCTGGGGTAATAAGGCTTTAAGAAAGCAATAATACACCTCCATTAATATTAAATCATGCAGTTATCGATAAATTGCTTTAAAATAATGCTCATTGCTGGCAATCTGATATCCACATGCCAAATGTAATTCATCTATAGCGATAGAATCATATCAGTTCATTTTTTATGGATTAAAGTGCGGATGTAATCTTCCTGCATAGCATTTTGCTGCCCTCTCCTGGTTACATGCTGCTATAACGAGACAATAAGTAGAGGACGTACCGCCTGTTCCTGGCAGATCTGGGTGAGACGGTCAAGCTGCTCCTCTCTCACCGCTTTGGCCTTCTCATACTGCTGGATCTCCAGCTCCATTTCCACCTTCACCTGCAGCACGTAGGCTGGAACAAGAGGGCACATAATGTTGGTGACATGTGACACACAGAGCCCCGACATTCTGCAGGTTTTCATTCCCACCAAACACCAGCAGAGTTAGGTCCCCCCCTTATCTGCTTGCAGTTTTGCTAGTCAGTGAAATCAACTGCTGTAGTGAAATGAAAACCTGCATACTCTTCACACATGATTGGAGACTGCTGCCCTACACATACCAGCTCTAAATCACTAAACTAACACCTTGAAGGTTATCTCTCTGCTAGAGCAAGAGGTGGCAACACAGTTCAAACCGCATTTACTGCACAGGATGTAAGTAGGTGGATGGGTAAAAGGCAAGAGGGCGACAGAAAACCTATCAATTAGTTATTCAGCATTGGTCATGGCTTACCCTTGTAATGATTGACATGATCAATTTTTTTTATTCCCACAGCCACTTGAGGTGAGGTGGTGTGATTTTTCTGTGGTATGCAATAAAATTCATCTAGCTCAATTTGCTCACTCCCCAACTTCTAACTAACTCTTTGAGCATGTGCATCCAAACACCACAAGGGGGAGCAACACAGTTGAAAGACACATTCAAACACTTTCCAACACGAAACAAAATGCCTTTTATGCATCTGTATGTCAAATAATTTGCAAATAACAGAGCGAGTACATGTAGTACAAAAGTTCAATAGAAGAGATGCTTTCCATGGAGGCGACAGGCATTCCCTGTGGAAAATGAAATGGTGAAAACATAATGAACCAAACAACCTCAAGCTGATACTGCAGAGACCAATACCGCAGTATCTATCTCTGACCTGACAGTAAAGGACAGCACGCAGGGGACATTAGCCCCCAGCCCTCCCTGCCCCACCCCAATCTCACCATCGATGATCCTCTTGACCCTCCAGATGCGCAGTGTGATGATGAGGCCGATGGCATCCCAGGGGCTACTGGGGCCGTTGGCCACTGTGGAGGCCACCATGGGGGCCAGAGAGAGGACAATGACAGCTCCATCAAACACCTGAGAAAACACACACACACACACACACACACACACACACACACACACACACACACACACACACACACACACACACACACACACACACGCTGTGTATAGTTTCCGAGTAATCACACTGAGGGAATGACACTGCAGTGAAAGGGGCCCGACTCTGGACTAATGGGACCCCTGGGAGCTTACCTCTACTTTGTTCTCTATGTAATCCCATATGCCCAACACCACGATCCTGAACACCGTCTGAGACAGACAGGGGGGCAGAGATTGGAGAGAGAGGAGGTTAGATGCAGGGTGAGAAGGACGCAGGCATGGAAAGAAAAATGAGAGTGAGGGAGAGAGATCTGGAAGTGGTAGCAGAATACACCCTTTCTTCAGTTGTAATTCCCAATGCCAATAAAAACCTGAAACTCTCAGCAAAAGCGAACGGTGGTGGTGATTCAAATCGCTTTCACTTCTCCGCCAGCAATTCATCAATGACATCATATTCACACACATCACAAGCGGTACGGTACAAACGGGAGGATTTCATCGAAACAATTTAAGGCTCCACATCCAGCTCCTTCTGCTGACGCCGCAGGGGCTGCAGAGGGCAAACACTCTCCCTTTCTCTTTGCTCCTCTTCGGCCACCCCCCACGAACCCCATCCTCATTTCAGATATTCAAGGTTGCAGTGGAGTCGAAACCCCCCCCCCCCCCCGCCCCCTGCTGTTTCCACTGCTTAAATGAATCACCAAGGGTCGCTCTTATTGATAAGTTAAATTCCACCTACATGAATCGTAGCAGTAGAGCGGTCAGGTATAAGGAACTAAGACAAATGTGGCTGGCTCTAATGAAAATGGTAATCAATACAGCACACCTGAGGCACTGATGTTATTTAAAGGTAGTGGCACAGAAAAGCCCCATCTGCATTTTAAAGCGATTGTGTTTCGGATCAATAGAATACTTCAAAAAGTGTTTCAGCTTCAACAACAGCAAATACATGAGGGTTTTCAGTAGACCGGGCTAGATATTCGGTGCTTCCAGTCCAGTTACTTCACTCCTACTAACCCGGCTGTCATCGCCACGGGGCGGAGGGCAGGGGGGGCGTTTCATGGTGTTGTTAGTATTTTAATGAGAATCCATCAGTGTACCTCACTGGCCCCACATACTGCATAACCTTGCATGAATCAATAGACTGCTGCATCAGCTGTAAGTGAGCCTGCCTTTGTGGTTGGTAGGAGAGAGAGGGGGGAAGAGAGAGACACAGAAAGAGAGAGAGAGAGAGAGACTCACCTCAGTGAAGAACACCGACAGAATGGCCAGGCTGATCCAGTGGATGATGCTGGCAAACTGGAATGCATTGTTAACTGTGGGTGGGGGTGGGTGGGGGGGTAGAACAGAGCAACGGCAGCAAGTTTACTCAGGTGTGACGTAATGCACAAACACAGCAGCATCACGAACATAAAGACACCACATACTGTACATGCAACTGTGTATGTATCTTCCTGTCTATTCATCAGGCTAATTGTGGACAGCTTCAAACAGCACTGGGCTGTCAGCGGAGGCATTTCTCTTCGTGCGCCACCTGCCCTCCCATCTGTCTTTGTTTGCTGTGTTCAGTGATCTGCCTATCAGTCCATTCATCTTCCTCCATTCCTCCCCACACTCATCCACCGGCCAGCTCTTTGTTGCCCCGATTTCTTTGTCCGCTAATCTCCCTTCACGCATTCGTCTTCTTTGTCCGTCGCGTCTCGACGGTGTGTCCCAGGGGGAATAGTGAAAGACCAGAACGGACTCGGATGCTGCTGGAGTGACATCCCCCCCCCGCAGGCGAGCGTTCATCAGCCTTTCCGATATCACGCAGGTCACGACCCCTGACCTTTTACTTATGATAGATGAGGATGTCTCCGTGATGCCAGATGATGTAGATGAGGGCGATGGCGGCGTGACACAGGTCACGCTGGCATTTCGACCACCTGCCCATCTATGTTATCTATGGAATACTAATGGGAGCGTGATATTCCCAAGACTGTGGTAGATCAGAGCCTCAGGTCCCCGGATAGATCACTAGACCCATCATTGTACAGAAGGTGTATGAAAACAGGCTAACTGCTAGCATTTATACCTACTCTCACACACATTGTACATTCCTTTTTGGGCAAGGGTGAATTATACAGCTGGTAAAATTTGTTGACACTCATCCACAAACCATACGTAACAATAGTATAGTATAGTATAGTATAGTATAGTATAGTATAGTATAGTATAGTATGGTTGGCATCAATGCATTGACAAAATGCCTTTGTATAACAATTCGTCAACAGCTGTGCTATGCAGTCCACTTCTCATCCCCTCCAAGAGTGCCACCTAGCCAGTATCATGCTCTCAAAACCACGTCCACATTGATATTGATCAATCTCAACCAACATGACATTGCCTTACGCTATAGACACTCACACTGCAGCAGCTTGGTGTCTATCAGCAGCTCCAGCGTCAGCAGCAGCACCACTAGAATGACACAGGCGACCAGGAAACAGTTGAAGCCCGCCGACAGCAGACACACCTGCCACAGCGCCGCCCTTCGCCCACAGCACGGCTTCAGCCAGTTCGACCTGACCGGGGGAGAGAAGGGGGGAGAGAGAGAGAGAGAGAGAGAGAGGAGCGGAGGTGAGGATGTGACGAGAAATGGGGGGGGACTCACTGTGGTATCATTTAAAATGGAATAGTAGCACACTGTGCAAATATGACACAAGGTCAAATGAATAAAACACACAAAATGTCAAGACACACACATCATGGGGGGTGTTTCACCTTGAGTTTGCTCCGTTTCATATCAATCAATGCTCTTCCAAATCTTTTTCAGCAGAGGGCACTGTTCTGAACACAAATCATACAAATGTGGACCATGCATGACCCAGATTAATGTACACACTCTCACACTCAATGTGTTGCATAAATCCATGTCCTGCTGGTATTGCGTTGATCTATGGGTATTAATATGTCCCTGATTCCCTGCCTCCCATGAAACACTGTGGCTGATCTCTAAAAACCTTTCATCCTTTTTTTATTTTTTTACTACCTTTCTCTTCCATGTTTGTGAGCTCTCTTTTTGTGTTTACCAGTGTAATCTACTAGAACAGCCATTAGTTACTTATGTGTCTATTTTTGGGACAGGTCACATGAGATCTGTTGTAATCTACATTTGAATGTTACAACACACTTTTTGTCTCATCACATCATGCTTGTATACACAACATACACAACATCCATAAAAATAATTTAAACGTTAAAGTTTTATTTTGCTGACTGGGTGACTGTGTAGCTGCATTACTGTCTGTCTGTCTGGCTGATTGGCTAAATGCCTGTCTCAATGACTAGTGGGGCTAACAATCTGGCTGGTAGTTAGCTCACCGACTCCTCTTGATCCAGCCCTGTGAGATGACTGACTAACTAGCTGGCTGGCTGGCAGCACGGTGTGGCTCTCCCAGCACGACAGTGGGGCTGCATCTACACCATCTGGAGGTCAGAGACACTCCGTCACACGCAGCAGCCAAAGAGATCGATGCTGATGATTGCTTAACAGAATGACGATGCCTTCGTCTGATTTCCCTGAGAATGTTTACAGTCTCATTGCTTTGTCCCTGGCCGGCTGTTGAGAGAATGAGCGAGGGGGATGAGGAAGAAAACAGACCTGGATCAGTAATAAGACCTTTATATTCCCTGACCCCGGTGTCAGTGAGTTGTACACGCTGTCATTCCCCCTGGTGATTTAACAGCCAGCCCTCTATACATCCTTCTCCACATTGTCATGTATTTTCCATTAGTTTGGAGTGTGGCGGCATCCCTGGTGTGCTGGCTTCTTGTCTAGGTACACCGTGCCTGAAGACGTGAGTGTCAGGCCTGCCTTAAATCCATCTCTACTCTCCCCTCCAAGTCTGTCCAATCAAGGACTGTGACGGACTGAGGCTCCTGGGGATTTATGGTCAATAAATAATGACAAATCTCTAGGAGGAACACGGGGCTTTCCCTTCCTGTCACTACTCTGCATTACACACAAAGGCAACTGAGATGTACTCTTAGAAAGAGACGCAGAAAGGAAAGTGTGTGTGGCGGTGCTGTCCTTTGTTGGAGGAACACCGGGAAAGACTGTATGTTCCTTCAAAAATAGCAGCTATCCGTTGTCACCTGTCCCCCATAGGAGGAAAGCTATGGGCAATGTCTGTCGGAGGACAAGAGAGGATACAATTTATTCTACTCTCCTCTTGCTTCAGCTCAGATTGGAGGAGGCCAACACTGATAGAGGAATGGGGGTGCAGCCAGTTCAAAGGCATTGGGACTTAGCCAAAAGAGAACTGGAGAGAGAGCCAGAATGGAAGGGGGGGTTGGTGGGAAGAGATGTACGAGAGAAAGCCAGAGAGTAGCATAGAGAAACAGGGAAAAAATACAGACCGACAAGAGACATGCAGAGAGCGGAGGTGCTGGTGTGTGGAGTCAGTTTCCACCTATAGCTGAACCTCCGGTGGCGGACAGCTAAATAGCCAGTCTTAGCCAAGGTCAGCAGAGGGGCTGGAGCAAGGCCACGCTGTGTCAATGAGCTCTCCCAGGAGCTATCCGGCACACTCAGCCCTCTGCAGCAACACCAGTCACTCTGTACCAGGCCATGTCAACAGATTAGGAGCTCAACACCTGAGGTGAGGAAGAGGCGGTGGAGGGTAATGGTATCATTAGCAGATACCATGGAGATTTTCCCCAGCACAGATTTGTTCCCAAGGAACAATGTCAAACTGCATCTGCTGGTGGACGAGAGCCCAGAAAAAGAAACATTTACCTAATGATATGCCTAACACATAGTCACTGCCCATTTGTGGGCCATTAGTTAAAAGATGAGCAGCACACAGAGCACTCTGAGAGACACCTCACTTACCTTCAGGATTGAACAGCATGATTTAACTCATACTGTGAGGAATCATAATTCATTCAGACCGCTCCCCAAAGCCAGGCAGAAAAGGTATTAATTTAATAAACCTGTAAAGAAAACCCCTGTCTGGAAGCAGAGTAAATGGCAGTGATGGATTACTCCAAGCTCAGAAACTTAATTTTGGGGAAATCACTTTAAACCTCGAGCGCTGAGGACCTGAAGTATTTATGAGGAAGTGAAGCTGCTTCAGTGGTGGAGCGTTTCAAGCAAGGCAAGAAAATCACCCCCCTCCCTCCCAGGGTCACGGCTGGTTCGGATCGAACAGGCAATACTTCAAGGAGCGGTCATGCACATGTATACACACACACACACACACACACACACACACACACACACACACACACACACACACACACACACACACACACACACACACACACACACACAGTTTAAGGAAATGGGGTGAGGAGGAAATGAGAGATGCAGGGTGGCGTGTACTGTGGACATGTTTATAAAGACATCAAGAGGCCAGCGGCTGCAGCGGTAACACAGCGAGGGGAGATCGAAGCGTGGTTGACAGCGGTGCAGAGGAAGGGGATTAGACCATGAGACTGATCAATAGTGGCCTGAGAGATGGAGGTGATGGCATGCTGTACATGATACTGGCTGCAGTAGCCCTTGCAGCAGAATGGCCAGCCAGGACAGAGTGTACAAAGACATCAGGCAGAGTGACTGGCACAGAGCAAGGTGTCTGGCCACTCTGTTGGGGCCCATTCACACAGACTGGACAGAGCCTTGGCTCCAGCCCCAGCTGGTCTTATTGAGGAGGGGAGCCTATCTCGTGGAGCATCTCTTTCATTATACTGTCTCCTGTAATTGAGACAGGATGAAGCACAATGTAAAGTCATTAAGTACAATTTAAACAGGAATTAAATCAGAGAGGTGGTGCTCTGCGTGTGTTTGTGTTGGAGAGAGGGAAGGGAGGGGCTGCAAGGGAGGAAATTCATTCAGAAGTAATGAGTCTGCACGACTCCGTCAACTTGTCTCAGGTATTGATTCCCCCCGACTCACGCACGCACGCACGCACGCACGCACGCACGCACGCACGCACGCACGCACGCACGCACGCACGCACGCACGCACGCACGCACGCACGCACGCACGCACGCACGCACGCACGCACACACACAGAAAAACTGCAAACACTAACCTCTCCCTCAAAATGTTTAGAAAGTAAGGCCTAAAATAGTAGGGCTCTGAACGACTTGCACTGCTGTGACAATCTGCTAAATAATTGACTGAAACTCTTGATTGATGTCTTGATTGCACATTTACAACAGAGCAAGTCTGCTCAATGAAAAACTCTGACACATTAGGATGCAGACCTATGACAGCTGTCACACCATTATGTTGGTTTCCAAAGAGATTAATGGTGCCACAAGTCTAAAAAATGAAGTCAGCCATTCAGCTCAGAGGATTGCTACATGGCCTAGACTCACACTAGATCACGTTGCCTGGTGGGCTGTTCATTTACTGTCAAGCACACCTACAATTGAGAGGTTTCGTTCTAAAACGTTAAACATCCTTTTTTAGAAAATAATGTGACTTGAAATTCATCACTTTATAATACAAAAAGGTTTTAATGAGTTTATTTTGTAAGAATAATGTTTTTTTTCAAATGGCAATTTTGTCATTTTTGAATGAAACTGATCACGGTTAAGTAGGAACTTCTCTAGCTTGTGAATTGAATGTACATTTTCTTTGAAGGTATATAAGGTTATGTCAGATACCACTCCAGCAGCATTTACAAAATGATCCTGAACCCGTCTCCTCCCAATTTCCTCCTCTCTCTCTGTACTGATAACTATACAACCCTGTGGTTCCTCCAGTATAAAACTCCAATCAATTCACACCAATCTGCTGAACTCAGCAGGCATGGGCAGAGGAAAATGGACCACAACTGTGAGGCTGCAGGCTGCTGAACACCAGAGGTTGGAGGGCTTCATCCCATTCAGGCTGTTCAAGCTCTCTGTGTTACACTTGTCCCTTAACTTACTTTACTGGTATTTCATGTAATTCCCGATATATGCATTTTTGCTGCGTTCTGAAAAAGCACAGGTGGGGCATTGCCCTAGATTGCTTTAAAATCAAGAGAAATGCCAACATAACAACTGGCTAAGTCTCCTTCTTCTGTTACCACTGCTGAGTCATCTGTGTTTATCACAGCCAATAGAAACAAAGAAGCTCTGGGAGAGAAAAAAACAACTAAGCACTAAATATGCTGAATAAAGCTCCAACTGATGTTATCATAGGTAATCAATTTTACAGTTGAGAGTGTCCATATCTCCTCAGCATTAATCACTCACAGTCTCATGCCTGGGGAATTAGCAAAAACTTTTACAGTGAATTAGTAAATGACATGAAAAGTGCAAATCAATTTCAGGTGGCACTAAAGAAAGTTTAGGCTTCTATCTTGAACATAACCTGGCACTTACATCCCCTTTGGTTTGGAAGTAAACTATATTATTTTGATCCTCTGATGCAAAAAGCATGAAGTTTTCCAGTACAACCACGACTTTCCTCTCCTTTTCATGTGAGATGCATCCTCTCGTCTCTTTGCATCCTTGCACTATGGTACGGTACGTCTACCTAGCAGAGGGGCCTTTGCCAGAGAAATGGGCCACAGATACTAAGCAAATGGAGATGGATGGGGCTCCATGTGCAGAGCAGCAGACAAGCTGTTCCTGATAAATGGGTTTTCACCAGGACACTTGATCTCTTTCGCTCTCAGCCCAAAAAGCAATCTCGCACTTTGCATGTCTGTGAATATTAACAAACCCTCAAACCCTGCACTCAAATGTCATCTATTGTGTCGCACATGGTGCCAGGCGAGAGAGCCAATTTGATGGAGAGGACTGTTCCTCTGTGTGTTTGAAATAGAGTCAGAGGGGGAAAAAAAGAAATCCCTCTCTCTTTTCAGACATCCATCAACACAGAGCAGGTATAGTATGGCTCTGGATTCAAAGGCCCATGAAATATTGCTGCTGCCAAGATTCATACTAGACGTTGTCAAGCTCCATTCAGCGCTATCTTCTACAGTCTAGATTTTTCTAATTATCACATCTGACTTCAACCTTAATTCCTGGGTGTGATGGTGGTGCTGTTTGGCATAATACTATGATGTACTGCAGTGAGCGGAGGTAATGTCTGGACAGTGGCAGGATAAGTGGGTAGAGGACTTTATTTCAGAGGGGAACTTGGAGCCCTGTTGAGTAATGTCATCAATCTGGGCTTGCCTGGCCACATGTAAGCTTATCGCTTACCGTAACACTGCATTAGTTAGCCCCTGTGCCTGTCACTGCACTGCACTACACAGGGTTAATCCCACACTTCTGTCCAACATGGAAACACAACATACATCAAATGAAGCCATTTCGCTCTAATCTGCAGCCGGCAGCTTTGTGAATGAACGTGTGGAGGAGGGTCCACATTGCGCCATTCCTCCCTTCAATCCTTCTCTTCATCCCTTGAGCCTCCTCTCTCTCCTCCAGCCAGAGTGGCAGGTTGACCCATATGAACCATCTGTCATTGCTGCAGTGCTTCACACCTCTCATTCTGGAGATCAGTGGCATATGCCGCTGTGGCCACTGCTGCGGGAAGCAGGCTCATCTAGGGATGATAGCCCAGGCCAAGTATAAACAGAGTCAGGGGCCCTGAGACTGGGGCCAGGCAGGGAGCCATTCTCCAGGAGCCTGGGCTCCACTGAGTCTGGAGGTCATGCTTTCCCAGGTCAGAATTAAGGGAGAAGACAATCTCAACACACTGGCTTCCTGCTACATCTTTGTTGAGATCAGTATAATTGAATTTCCTCTCCACATGCAGTATCTACTCAAGAAGAGCCGGTACAGTCAGTCTCCTCATCCAGGAAGTCCTGTGTGTTGTGATCTACAGCATATTCTGGAGATGTGGAAAGAGATATCCTCTATGCATAAACCCTTATGTCAAAACATTACAAGCACAGCACATTCAGAGGGGACAGGAGGGGGGGGAGGTAATAAAGTGACCAAAGGTTGATCTGGAATCATACCACCCTTGTATGGACTCTCCAGCAAGTTCTGGAGAAGATGGTGCAGCCAAAGTCTATTAATAATTCCATCCAGCTCACCACTGCACAGAAGCTGCTAGTACTGCATGTGCCCCTGGTAGTCCGCAAGAACATCCACCTCCTACATGACCGCCCACGTCTGCTGATAAAGAGCCATGTGAAGCTGCCATGCAAGACTAAATGCACGTCTCTGGTGTGTATTATTCAACTATTTTTACATGTGGAGCAAAACAAAACCAAGGCCTCATCAAAGCCTGGTGCTCACTTCACTGGTAATGAGCCTCATCTCATCCCCCCTCACCCATTTAACCATTACAGCTGTAGCTTTGACCTTATTGCTTGTTCTTTCACTATGTCCAGACACATAACCAGAGCTCTGTGTGGATGTTCCTAACCACGTAATAATGGATTTGATGATCAAAATAAAAAATAGAATAGGGTTGTACCTGCTCACGGGACCCATTACCTGGCTCTTTTTGCATTTGGGAAAGGAAACGACTCAGCTGAAAAACACATCTCAGGAATGTAAGTCACATTGGCTTGAGAAAACTATCGAAGCACAAAAGCTTTGTAACACCAAGAGAGAGATAATTAAAAGGGTTCCCATCCTTCAATCATCTAGAAAATGTTGATGGTGATGTTGGCCTCCATGTTTAGATGACCCTCATGGAGTTGGAATAACAATACAAACCAATCAGTACATTGGCCTCGTCACCAGGACCTGTGGCGTTTTTTTAAAATTCATTTAAAAACTGAGAGTGTACAACACCTTTGTGTCATTCCTCTGATGCTACGCACATGAGTCACAAAGGAACCCTGCGACGAGTTTGTTTAGTTGCTTTTTCCAAGAACGCTTCCAAAGAACGGATGTGTGTATGAAACTGCAGTGTGAAACTGTGATGACAGGTACGCCTTGGAATGTCCTGCGGTTTGAAAATCAGGAATTCCAATCTAAACGGCTCATTGAACACGCCATAACTTCAGCTTTGGCTTTGGAGGCACCACTGATTATTTTCACTATTATTTAACTATTTACAATTTTCTGGACTTTGAAGAGGGTATTATACGGATCAGGATAAACGCCCTTTTACTTTTCAAAATATATGGGGTATCTCTCTTCATAAATTCCTCAGAGACCCATCGTGCCACTGTATGACCTTTCCGCTCCACTATGTCACCTCCCAGGGGACCAGGGTGTCATATGGCCCCGTCGTCATGAGAGTGCCCACAGTGATGATGAGTGTGCAGGGCTGCCAGCTCCTGCCCTCTGCTGTAGCACTGGTATGTGTGTGTGTGTGTGTGTCTTTGTGTGTTTTGTGAGAAAGAGGGAGTGAGAGAGAGAGCTTGTGAGGAAGGGTGAGAGAGTGAGTGCTTGGGACATGACCCATCTGTCCCTGCCCTCTGTCTCACAGAGTCACAGGCCTGGACCGGGCCAGACCAGGCAAGGCCCAGCCGGGCGTGGTCTTCTGACGCACCAGGGCTTGGACGGCGAAATACCGGATGCTCTAATTGAGCTTATGCTGTTTGTCGTCTTTCTCTGCATGGACGCCAGCATCCCAGCATGCCAAAGGGTTATGAGTCACGCTTCCTGAGTCGAGAGCCATGGACACTTGCTACAGGGGTGCTCTAGGAGGGGTGTGTCCTGAGTGTACTGACCCTGCAGCATGGCGAAATAGCGATAAGACGACAACACAAACGCAGGACAAGCAGCTCCCATAGACAGAAACAACACTGCTACAGGGCTCTGACATTTCAGGGAAAATGTGGCGCTAACAACACGGAAATCAACATTAGAAACAGAAGCCTGTCTTTGGCAGAGAGAAAATGCTGTGCCATTGAGCTGAAATGAACATGTCAGTGGAGGCATTGTCCATTTAACAGGGTGACACTAATAAATTCATTGCCAAACATCCTCAGACTCTCAGCTCTCATATATAATGAGAGGCAATTCAATATGCCAGGTGTAATTATCATGTGCAATAACTAGCAATAGAGAGAATGAAGGCAGACCTTCTCTCTGCCAGGGTAGATTATAGATTGGAGTAATTGCAATTCTGTCTCAATTATGGATGCAGCACTTCAATACAACAAGCAGAGATGTTTCAGCATGTCTCTCTAATATCTTGTTGAATCTGATGTCAAGAATCAAGAACATCAATAATTGTGTAATCAATTATTTTAGTATACGTATTTGTTATATATATTCGTATCAATTCATTTTACGTTCAGCTTTCTCAAATGGTATGATGTTTGATCTACCTCAAACAATGAAACTTGAAGTGTTTAGTTTCACTTCAGTAAGATACTGAATCATGTGCTTCACATTCCTTGACTGCAAAGCACCCGCTTTGCTTAGACTCGTGTCTTGGGATAGTCATGCCAGTCACAATTGTTTATTATCGTCAATATCCTGTAAGAAAAAAAATATTTCTAGAGAATTTTTGACAATGACCTTAACTGATTTGGGCCCCATCAAGCAACAATGGAGGATGAAGGGATGCAACTGCATCGGACATACCCCTTCTCTGTTCTCCTCTTCATCTGGGTTGGAGATGAGCTGGGATCCAGCCAGGGAGATGTCCAAAGCAGCCAGAGGCAAGTCTCTGTAGGCGAAGCTCACCAGCTGGACAGGGGCCACACACTGGTTGTCCTCCTCCACCTGCTGGGAGATCACCTCCAGCTCTGAGGCTCCGGCCTGGGGAGGGGCCCTGTGGCACACACACCACAACAGCAGGAGCATGAGAATCAGAACAGAATGTGTGTAGGCTAGGGGTTTCAGCTTAACAACACACAATTTTTCAAATGGCATAAAGTTTTTTTTATGACACTAGAAGGCACAAAAGGTTGTTTCAATAAGTTCATATGGAAGGACCAGACAAAATGTCATTTTAACTTCCAATGAGGTTGTAAAGCCTGGATGTATAGTGAGGGCTGTGATTGTACAAGCTCAGCCACTGGCGGATAAGGACTCAACCTGGAACAGCAGTCTCAGATGGCTTGGCACCCGTCCCAATGCAGTCAGTGTGGAGACATTAATAACTCCAGTGCTTAACAGTGAAGGAAGGCATTGATTACAAGACAGAGGGAACAAAAGCCATTGGGTTGGTGAAATCTAGGGCCTCCATCTTGGAGGAGAAACTGAGTAGGAGGAAACAGTTAGTAGAAGATCACTGAGCTGACCCACCTTCCTGTTAAATGTTAATGAAGTCAGGCCCGGAGAGGAAAACAGCTCTTTCTTTTCCCTGAATTACTTTTTGACTAATCACTATTTAACGTACTCGCTTCAAAGGTTAATGTTCTTATTCTCATAGGTAACCTAGAATCCAAATACACTGGCTAACATTGCACAATAGCGCTGTGCAAATCAGTCCTATGGGCGGTCGCTGCAGAGAATGCATGGCACATCGTCCTTTTGAACATCTGATCCCTTCATTACACGAGTCCTGCTAGATGTGTTGTTTAGCTTGAGGGACAAATGCCCCTATATTAACATGCTCCACAAAGCATGCCTGTATGTTCCAATGTTATCTGTACACTTGGCACCTCTGACCAACCGCAACAAGGACGCTAATCAGTCATGACAGACACAAACTGTTCAGTGCATCAAAATCACATTTGCAGACAATCACAGAGCAAGCCAGGAGCCATTATGTGCAGAGCCCAGTTGAGTGGCTGGTTGCCATCCTGGGGAGGGCGTGGAGGCTTCACATCTGAACACTCCGCTCCCTTCGCTGATGCAGGCGAGGCCAGCCAGAAGCACGCCAAAGGCTGGGATCTTTTCAGCGGCATGCAATATTAGCAAACGCCACGAGGAAGCAAAAAGGTTAACATAGAGCATGCATGGCTCGGGGGAAATCTAGCACCCATACAGATGGTGCACTAAGAGCTACAGCTTACCATGAAGCCCAGAGACAGCAAAACTCTGTTTCTACATCACATACTGTTTCTAGATGCTGGTCTAACTCTCTTTACATTGTATTGTTCTTACACCTGTCTCTTAAGGCTGTGGTTACAGGAACGTGCTCCATTACACTATATAGCAAAGCACAATGCAACCTTTCCTGATTTTTCATGATTAGATGTAAACAGCTCGACTCAAAACTAACAAATACATATCTGTACCACAATTCAACAATACAATGTAAGGCAATAATTACATTGTGATACTTTTTCTTCTTTGCAGTATGCATGTGAATATAAATACTTGTGCTTTAGTGCGTTTTAAAAGTGATTTGTGTTTTTAAGGCGGTCTATTTCCTCCTGGTGTGTAATCACTGCCAGGGATTGGCTCCACTAGAGTAACGGCCATCCATGGCTCTTCCACCGGTGTTTTTACATCGCATTGCTATAAATCACCATGCAGCGATCAATAGAGATATAAAAATAAAAGAGCCTGCTGAGACTTCTTCCTTCCAGCTCCAACTCATTGGCTGGGTTAATTTAATGCTGTTTGTCACAAAAAGACAGGCATAATTATTTTTCCTCCTAAATACAAAGCTAAGAAAATGTGGAGACCAGGGTTACATGATTTCATTGGTGATAGTTTGTGATTCGTCTCATACATCTTCAGGTTTTAAAGCTATTTTGAGGTACAGCTGAATATTTCCCTCCCTACAGAAATACACCGCAGTAACACATTTCTTGAACATGCACAAAAAAGCCCTTTTCACTCGGGCATCTTCTACATCCTCCTGGCAATAGTCAGTGGGTCCATAGATCTATAGAGTTTAAATGAATGGCATTTGCAATCTATAGAGTTTTCTGTGGCCTGCTGTGGGAGAGGTACTCAAATACCACTGGTGTCCAATACTGCTGAACTCAACAGAATGTAATACTAAATTATATCTTTTTACTCTGACCACTAAGTCCCATGCACATGAAGTAGCTTGTCATGCTGAGATAAGTTACCTGAGGAAGGAATGCATTAACTGGCACCAATTCAGGCTTTTATTAAAGGCCACCGTAATCAAGTCTGACTCAAGAACAAGACCACATCTAATAAAAGTCAAAACCAAGACTAAAGGGGGTTTGAGACCAAGACCAAGGTCAGAGTGAGCTTGGGTTCATTTAAATTATACATTATTGCATTCCAATCATATTGTTTTGGATGACAGGATGGAGAAAAAAAAAAAAAAAAAAAGATTTATATATATATTTAAACTGAAATTACACATTGACAGAAGCTTATAAGCATGACACTGCCATAGGATAAAAACAATGATCATATAGAATACAATGTGGCTATTACCATTAGCAAAATGATAAAAGTCTCAGAGATAACAATGGTATCTATGACTGTCACCTTATATTTTCATGTGCACCTATCCGGAGGAAAAAAAAAAAGATCTATTTGTGTCACTTCATAGGATTTCAAAGTGCTGCCTCAGCATGAACTGGTGTTCTGTAGAGGGCATCAGTATCATTGTTATTCTGAGTGCTCACTGCCACAGCATTTCTGGCCAGCTGTCCACAATCCTGCCACATTGTCTCACCCAATAAGCCTGTATACGGACACTTGGCTACCCCTCAATGCACAGCAATTCACCGCCCTGATATCATCAGGAAAGCAAGACTGATGTGCCAAATCACATATACGGACGCCAGCCAGATTTCTCGACAGCATCCCCGACTCAGGCCCTTGACACAATTTTTCATTTGTAAGATCAGATCTTTTAGGTAACGTCCGCTCTTTCAAGGTCCAAGGGGGAAATTACAGCAGTTGACAGTTCCATTGCATCAATGAAGAGTGAAGCTGTTTGTGTTTGTCTCAGGAGTCTCTTACTGTTAACAGATGAAATGCTTCAGATTTGAATCCACCCTTTCACATCCAAATCATGGATGCCTCAATTAGCAGGTGGAGAAAGCGATGCCTGGAACACAGAGATTTGCTCAGCAGAAAACCCTGGCGGCAGCTGCTTGATCTCCAGAACCAGCTGCCATGCACAAGCATTCAAGCAACAAGACATCACAATGCTAGCAATGGGCAAACACCACCACTGTAAACAATGTTATTAGTGTTTTAATGTATTATCTTAAAGAGGGATAGCCTATGGTTGGAAAAAGGTGTTTTTAGGGACCACCGTCATCCACTGACACAGTATATCCTAACTGTATAACTCAGTAAGTAGACTGAATACAACCATATTATTCTGAGTACACCAGAGACAAAAAGGGCTTACCTATAGATTCCTCCAATACATCTACCACAAACAAAAGTGCATAAAACCATGAAACCTAGCAACTGAAATTTCACTTTAGAGGGTTTAAACATGAGATTTGTCATATAAACATGGACCATAGTCACTGGAGCAGCAACCATGCTAACCTTCAGATCTTATTCTGATAATTGGAGAAAGGCTTCATTATGCCAAGAAAGTAACAGCGGCGTGGCACTGGCTCACGTGACACAGAGGTTAGTTACAATAAATGTTAGCTGACCTGTTTCAAAGCCACTGGGTTCCTCAGGGTGTGTGGTGTACTCTCTTCCTGTGCTGAATGGAACAAAATGTACAAACAGCTCCATACAAGGCCTAAAGAAAGAGCACTGCCTCGCTCCATATAAAGGCATACACCAACCGCTATTTTGTCCAGTATAAAATTTCAGTATACTGGTACGTCTGCCTACAAGCAGGCTTATTCAATATCATTTTGTGTGGAAAATGATGTGAAGAAGTTGTGTCTCTTTGTCCGTTCTGTCAATTTCCTCTGTGGTTTGCATACGCTCCTGTTTGAAATGGAGAAAGATATTAAATCTTCACATTCTATTCTTTGGAGAAATATAGTAGAAAAATCCCATTGAGGTGTGTTGTCAATATATTTTTCCTGTCCTGCCTCCCACTGATTCCAGAGCAGAGATAGAGAGAAAGAGAGAGAGAGAGAGAGAGAGAGAGAGAGAGAGAGAGAGAGAGAGGATTTACAGTAGCATCCAGTCTAAGAGACCAGGGGTGAAAATAGCTCCAAAGACCTCTCTCTGCATGAGAGTTTCCCATCTGTCACTTCACCGGGGAGTCACCGGCGTTCAGCAGCATTAATTCATGCCTTTGTGCCACTGTAACCAGACAACACATTCGGTATGTTGTCTGGTTCCAGACGTTTTGCCTCAACATTTTCCTTCAAACGGACTCGTGATCGACCATCAGATGTATCAATCTAGCCCTCTGGTCTGAGGCCCAGATAGAGATCTCTGTTGGAAGCAGCATGCTGTGCCTTTAACCAGAAGATGCAGCGGATTGAACCCATTTTGCATTCACCCCCCACTTCTCTCCACTCCACTCCACTCCACTACAAATCCACCCTACTCCACTCCGTCCCCCTGCTCCCTCCCTTTCCCTTCTCTTAGCCCCAACCCTGGCTGTCATCAGGATGCAGGGCCTGTCTGGGGGACCACACAGAGAGTAATTATTAATAAGAGAAGATGACAAGTGAACATCCCTCCTGAATGCTAAGAGATGCCAGCAGAGACTGGAGATGGTCGGTCGCTTTCTCGAAGAGGCTGGATGAGGCCAACCCAGCTTCCCTGCTGATCTCTGTTCAAAGTCATTCATTGGAGGGTCATGGGACTATGCAGGTGTCATTCACATAATCACACTCTACCACGCTGAGTCGCCCATTGCAAAAGATTGTGTATCATAAATGGTGATTCAAGATTTCACACTCTCTCAGACATGGTATCAAACAAAATTCTAGCTGGTGCTTTACTTACTGGGGGTTGCTCATGTTGCTGTCTTGTTGCTGCAAATAGACGTCCACACTAAATGACTCCAATTGAGAATCGTAATTTCACCACTGCAGAGACCTGGCTCCTACCACACCTATAGAGATTTAAAAAAAAAAAAAAAAAAAAGAACAGTGTAACTACAAGAGAAAAAGCAGCAAACAATAAAGTAGCCATGTGTATTTAAGTAGTATAACAACTTGCAATCTTTAATATGGTATCAGTGTGAATGCTTCGCCTAATAATGCCCTGTCTTAACTTCACTTATAACTCTGCTATGTTCAACTATTTTCCCAGTAAACACTAAAATATAATGGATTTAAAAATCTGCTCCAATATATGCTTCGCTCCGTGAATCAGGGGCTGGGAAACATCACACCTCTTGCATAGCAAGTACAGCAGGATGCTAGCTCTTTGTGCCACAGGATAGAGAGCCATTGATGTCCAAGCCCGTTCAGTGAAAGCCCACTCCAGCTGCTTTGCAGGGAACAGACATGACATGACCAGACAGGAAAATCACAAACACACATAGCCTCTGCTTTTAAGGGATATGTATATATGTCTAAGTCCCACTCTCAATATTGCAAACTAAACGGGTACATGTGCAAGCAGCACTTAGAAATCAGACAAAGTTCTCAACAGGAGTCTAATTTTGTTTGGAACCATTTTACATCTACACCAAGCATTCTTTACATACACCAACCTTCAATCATGGCCAGGTTCATTTACACCGTATTGCATGGGTTCAGGGTAGTGTATGACAAACAAAGGCACAGGGAAAACCTTCAGACATGAGGAGGTGAGGAGTCAGCATTCACAGCCACAGCAGACCATAGCAGAGTAATGTAGTATAGCACAGCAGATTAAATGCTACTCAAGATAAATCAATCCAGGTCATTCAAGGGCTGAAAGTGACATTGTGTCACTGCAGCACCCCAAAAAGATAGGCTTTAGCTGAATAGCCATAAAGAAATAATGAATTAGTCAGCATAGGTCAATTAGTTGTGTGTGATGTAAAGAAATGCCATTTGATGTGTAGAGAGACAATGGGGTTAGCACAAATATTTATCAAAGCATCTACTGTACTTAGTGTAAGCAATGACTGTAAAGGTGACCAGAAAGGCAAGCTGGAGCATGGGTGCAATTATTTGGTTAGATACTACAGGCCAAATTGTTTCTGGACTTGAGTAAATCACAGTATCAGAAAGGTCCGATTTCAAAATCAGCATCTAGGGTTGCCACTTATTACCAAAGTCCTACAGTAATTGTTTCTTCAATAGAAGCGGTTATCCACACAGGCAGCAATACTACTATACCTATTTAATTTCACAACGCAAGCATTGCATGATATATAGGTCCAATCTTTTGCATTTAAACTAATCAAAATGCATAAGCTATCCCTTTTCACCAAGTCATAAACAGTTACGGTACTGTTAACATTTTCCCAGTGAACGTAAAGGCCACACAGCACTGTTAGTCTCTCAATCTGGTTCCTGTTCAAACCATAAACTGTACGTTTAAATCGATACAAATACAACATACTACCCAGTGGACTTTAGGCACCGATATGAAAAAAATGTTGAGAATCAGTTGTATTGGCAAGAATTAATGGCATATCTCAGATACGAAGTCAAAGCTAAAAACACAGAGACGGAATGTGTGAAATTGAGCATCTTAAGCTCCGGGAAGCACACTTACTTTTTTTTTTTTTTTTTTTTTTTTTTAGCTCTACATTGTGCAAAGTATGGTCGTGACTCCTTTGCCCTCGCAGTGATGATGGTAATATCTCCCTCGCCGATGATGATCAGTGTCAGGGAAGCTCGGATCTTGCAGTGTGTAGGCTGCGATTCTCCTTAAATTTGTGTTGGCCAAGCACCCGTATTGCTTCTTAGAATACCGTGCACAACGAAAACACCTACTCCGGACCGAAAGCACCATCCTTCAACGAGATGATATGTCAGTGAATCAGGAAGATAACGACATCTTTGAAAGGATGCATTAATGCTCGCAGGGCTTCCCCCACAATTACACCAGGGACTCCATGTGCCCAATAATACGAGGTTCACGACCAAGAGCTGTCCAGGTGCTGAAAACGGGATCCCGTCACCTTACAGACGTATGGCGTGCAGAGCTTCCAACGAGGACATCGCTGGACTATATTGATAAAAGCCTAGATATGGTCTGTATTTCTACCGAGAGCCCGCAGACGTCCGCTTTCTATGCCACCCTGGAAGCGTCGACGTAGAAAAACACTCTCGCTTCACTTCACCTCTTGAGCTTCAGAGTTCCTCGCGATAACAACGCAACCGAATGAAAAATCCCTATATTTCTATAGTGACTTGTATTGTGTCT
Organism: Hoplostethus mediterraneus; assembly: GCA_034670385.1. Classification (NCBI taxonomy): domain Eukaryota; kingdom Metazoa; phylum Chordata; class Actinopteri; order Trachichthyiformes; family Trachichthyidae; genus Hoplostethus; species Hoplostethus mediterraneus. Next base: position 8,537,469 of record JAXDDW010000003.1, on the reverse strand, counting down.
ATGGTACTGAGTGGTGAGTTTACAGTGAGTTATCGTATTAAATGGGATTTGTTTATCATCTGTGGTATCACTACTAATAGTATTCCTAATTCCTAATAGTATTCCTATAATATTCGTCTAGGTATTTAGGCTATAGTTTTGTCCTGATATTTGCGTAGTATCCTTTTTAAATGTATCATAGGATAACCATAGTTCTCTTTCGTAAGCTTTGGCGTAGATTCACTTGGTAGTCAGCAATAGTCTATAGCAAACGGATGTCACTCATTTGCCAAAAGTCGAAAACAGGAACAGTTAAACTCCCAAAATAAAGTAACATACACCTATTACATCTCCACAACTAAAGTGTAGCCTAATCACACAATATAACCTGCAAGTAGTTTACATGGCTTACAACAACACAATTTAGTACTAAGAGAATAAAAAAGGCCCATTGATGAGCAGGAGTGTAAAAAGTACCCAGAAGTATGGGTACTGGTTCGAAACCCTCAATTACAAGTCGAAGTATCTAGCTAAAAATATTCTTGAGTGAAAGTCAAAAAGTTTCAACTTTTAAATGTACTCAAGTATTAAAAAGTAAAACGTGTTTTTTAATTCTAGAATTGTCTATCCATTGCAATAATAAAAAAGCTTAGGATTACTTCACTTAGTTCACTAAAGCCAATCGTAACAGTGCGAAAGCCTGTTGTGACATCACAAAGACCAATCGTGACACTACAAAAGCCAATCGTGACACCACAAAAGCCAATCGTGACATCATGAAAGCCAATTGTGACATCACAAAGGTCAATTGTGACATGACTAAAGCCAATCGTGACGTCACAAAGGTCAATTGTGACATGACTAAAGCCAATAGTGACATCACAAAAGCCAATTGTGACATGACTAAAGCCAATCATGACATCACAAAAGCCAATTCAATATCACACGACCTAAGGTTCTTGTCAAAGAGTTGAAAAGGATTTTTAAATTGGCACTATGGTTACTGTCCACTGGAAGCTTGTTAGCATTTTGTATCAATGCTAGTGGAAACAAATGGGTTCAGCTAGCCAGTATTTACCAAACCAGATACTGGCTAGCTGACCCCATTCAGATGCCGAATGGGGCCATGGGCGCCAATCGTTTTGTTCTCATCACTCGTAACTTTAGTGGCCATCTTCTGTAGAAATATCTAGCTAAAAATATTCTTGAGTGAAAGTCAAAAAGTTTCAACTTTTAAATGTACTCAAGTATTAAAAAGTAAAACGTGTTCTTTAATTCTAGAATTGTCTATCCATTGCAATAATAAAAAAGCTTAGGAGACAGTTTTTTGCATTAAAATTACTTCACTTAGTTCACTCAAGCCAATCGTAACAGTGCGAAAGCCTGTTGTGACATCACAAAGACCAATCGTGACACTACAAAAGCCAATCGTGACACCACAAAAGCCAATCGTGATATCATGAAAGCCAATTGTGACATCACAAAGGTCAATTGTGACATGACTAAAGCCAATCGTGACATCACAAAAGCCAATTCAATATCACACGACCTAAGGTTCTTGTCAAAGAGTTGAAAAGGATTTTTAAATTGGCACTATGGTTACTGTCCACTGGAAGCTTGTTAGCATTTTGTATCAATGCTAGTGGAAACAAATGGGTTCAGCTAGCCAGTATTTACCAAACCAGATACTGGCTAGCTGACCCCATTCAGATGCCGAATGGGGCCATTGGCGCCAATCGTTTTGTTCTCATCACTCGTAACTTTAGTGGCCATCTTCTGTAGATTCTCTGACTGTCATATTCTGACAGCAGGTGTCATCAAAGATGCCCACTATCTGGTCTTGCACAAGGACCAATAAGCATGGGTATGGGCGGGTTAATTTTCCATGGATAGGGATCTTATTGGTTTTAAATAAAGTACAGCCATGGGGTTATTAGTTCAGCCAATAAAAAAAATAATACTAATTTAAAGTTTCTAAAGTTTGTTGGACCTGCGAGACTTACCTGTACTTGGAAGGTCTGAACTTTAAATGAAAGTAGTAAGTAGTACTTAAGTATAGTAACGAAGTACAATTACAATTACTTACTTAGTACTTTACACTCCTGTTGATCAGTTAACTAACGGTTTTGAACAGAAACAGTAGTAATTACATGTCTGAAGGAAGACGTCTGATCGACTGCAAGAAAGGTTCCCACGATTCCATTCATGCCTGTGCTTTTAATTCCAAAGCCTTCTTTGCATGCCACTCATTCCATTGTTTCTTACCAAACCCAGACATGCTGAAGTCACACAAAGAACAGGTGATTTCCTCGCCTCTCCCCTCTTCCTCTCTAGCATTATCTAATGATGCAAGCAAGTTAACATATGCAATACAAAACATTTATTTAAGTCAAAAAAAGTCTTCTTCCGCTATTCTATCACAGAGGTCAACACTGTCACGTTGTACACCATTAGTAGAGATGATATGGGAGGCTTCTAAGCCTTTGATAGCTATGTAATATTGCTCACTCATGCTCATTCTATCAAAATAAGAATCACTAGGTAGAATCCTGACATTTAGCACGCCATTTACAATGTGGACAAACTGCAATCACAACATTTTTTAGCTCAAGGAACCCGCCCACATGGCAGTGCCTTCAGAGGTCTAACAAAAAGCAGTTCCGAGTTATTTTGAGCCTTCACTGTGACTCACCTTGGGAACCTGCACTAACCTACTGGGAGCTGGGATTTCATGAGCTGGTAAGGAGAGATTGAAAACATTTATGGTTTATTTTGTGCAAGGTGATGAGATCTTCCTCTGTGTAACAACTCAGATTGGTTTACATGTGTTCAGGTATTATCAAGTGGCGGCAACAAAGAGAGACATCCCAAATGATGGCAGGTAATAAAACAAAGCCAAAACATTAAGAGTCTTAACAAGTCTCAACAAGTCAAGTCAACATTAACAAGTCTTTGTAATAGCTGTGTTAAACTGCATTACTGCATGTAATTCTATGTGTAGTAGGAATTCTCTACACTAACCAAATATTCTTGGTGACACCTCAGGCAAGAGGAAACATCCTGTAAAGCAAGTTTATATTTTACCTGATGAGGTGTTCATATCCACAGCTGCGTTTCCTGAAATGTTGCCATTATTTCTACGTAGAACATGGTGACCCTTGTGGTGAGCCGGAGGCCACCTACTGCATGAATGGAGGGACATGCTATAAAATAAATGTTATGGACACACTCTCCTGTGTGTAAGTTACACTAAATCTTCATTTTCATTTCAAGAATCTGTCTGTGCGTATACCTTCAACTTCCATGTGGAGGATATGGATTTTCATAACATACTGTTGACTAAAGTTTCCTCCGTGCTGACAGTTTGACTACATTGTTGTACTTTATATCTTACTTTAGGTGCAGTAGCAATTACAAAGGCAGCAGATGTGAACAGTTCCAGCTCTTCATCCATTCGTCCATCGATGCAGGGCAGGGAGGGCTAATTGCAGCTGTGGTCATTATTGCCCTCCTCATCTTAGTAATTCTAGCAGTTGTTATCTACTATATATGCAAGTAAGTACCTGATGCACTCAGGATCACTCATATTCTCAAGGCATCTACAAATAGTATTGGGATGTGGATGTATTGACTGTCTAAGATATAGTTGTATTATAAAGTCTTGGTATTATTGTACTCTAGCCAAAATGTCTTCTGCCCAAGTAAATAGATTATTTGTCTCCATGTAGGGTGCGGAGATCCAAGCTACAGAGCCAAGAGAGCAATCAGCAACAGTATTGGAGAGTAAAACCAAGAGTATGATCCTTCTCCCATTTTACATTTATTTTCTGTTTTGATTATGCACTGGATGGGGTGCTGAAATTGATATCAGACATGAATGTGACTTGCTCTATTGGACTTGACGCTGCTTGGTATATGGCTATGAAGGACCAATGAGAAAGAGGATCCAATGAGGATCTACCTGGATTATAATTGCAGCCCCATCATACATGTATAGCTGACAGTCTCATACGATTTCTGGATTTGATGCAATTTGTTACAGCAAGGTGTTTTTACATGAACACACACACACAGAGACAGGGTATGAAAAAAGGGTGTGAGTGGGAAACTAATGGCACCTAACACAAGAGCTTTGTTAACGTGGCTATGAAGTTAGCACTGTTAAAACTCATAAAGAAAGTCACATTTCAATCTAAGTGCTTTGTAGCCTGCCATACATTAACAAAGCATAATTGGGCTGTGTAAAAAAAGGTTATTTGTTTAGATGTTATTTTTAATTCATACTGCTCAATATTGAGTTAGATATGATATGAGGAAATGGTATGAGGAAACATTTGTATTATTGACTGTAAACTACAAATCCCTACAAGTTGTAAATACTTTTAATTGTGCAGGTTAAATATATGCAATGATCCCTACTGAATGATGTGACTCTGATTACAGGTGAAAAAACACACACCCACACACACCAAACCATGATAAGATTAAGATTATCATTAAGATACACTGTGTGTGTGTATCTGTCTAATTAGTTTATCCCAAGTCATTCACCAGTAGCCTAAAATCTAAAAACAGGGGCACATGAAATCCCAGCCAACAGATGGTTCTCAAGCTCTGATGGAGTTTTACAATCAGAGGGGTGGCATCAAATCAGCTTCAATTTAGTCATCTTCCATTGATCATTACATAGACTTCTTGCACTCTCTAGTATTGTTCACAACCAGCCATAGGAAAAGCTAAACTTGGATTGCTGATCATTTAGTTATCTTACTCAGGAATCAAAATCAAGGATTTTTCTTGTTTGGTTAAATTGGTTTACTTGAAAAACAGTTTTTATGGCTGCAGACTACTTTGATAAACATTGGGCTGTATATAAGTCTTGGTGAGTAAAAGGTGAAAACCCTAACATTTTTTGATTTGTACAGTAGTAATCTATGGAACCTACAATACATAGTCACGCTTTAAAGTTTGCGAATACCTTGTACAATTATGGACATTTTGAGTTCTTACCATGCAATCCTTATTCAGTCAAAATGTTCCTTTTCTTAACTGAAATACATTTACCAATTCAATGTTTTTAGAGGACATTGTGAATGTAGTAAAATTAAAATAATTCATAAACATTAAAACATTCATAATTGGGTATGAAATTAACCAGTCAAAGGCCAAATCTTTGGGGAGCAGTATGTGTGGCACTCCCATAAATACAGGTGAGAAACCTGGTCAGTTTGGTGTTACCCATGCAGGTGAAAGAGGAGACCTCAGAGGACCTCAGGGAGTGAGTAGTTTCATCGCTACTAAAGGAGGGGTTTTCTTCATAAAGATTTGAGGTTTAGTTAAGGACGGTATGAGGTTTTTTCTTTAAGATATATGAAATAATGATCACCCCCGGTAGGGTTCACAAACTTTTAAACAGGATTCATATGTAATGCAAAAGTTAGGACAACACACAACAGGGTTCATTCCAGAATGTGACATGGATGCTGTGAGGAGAGGTCAGATAGGGTGGACCTCTGTGGCACAAATCTGAAATATATTATCATTTCAGTGTGTGCACTGAAAAAAAAGATTTTATTTTTCTGAAATTCAGTGATATATTCATCTATGTTGTTGTGTTACCTTTCAATGGAGAGTCGCATGAACATCTGTATTTAGGATACATACTGATCTCATAGGTCAGTGGGCTTGTTTTAGAAATGTAGTACATTGCTACCATCTAGTGGTAGTACAGCGTTCAAGACTGTTGAGCCAAGTGTTAATAATATTAATAGAATGTTAAAAGATTTATTGCATTTCCCAACACATTAAAAATCTGTATCAAAACACGAGATAAAGTGGCTGATTTGAAATTTACTTACATTGCAACCTAATCTTACATATTTCTGTAAACAACTTACTCTCATAGGCTTCTGGCTTTGTCAAACTCATGGGCGATTTTCAACGCTGTGCGGTTGAGTCCCACAGACTGCATGTTAGTGATGATGGTGACCACTACCCCTTTTGGGAGGACTGGGGTCTGTCCTAGTCGCTGAACTGTCTCCTCACAGGGTAACACCAGAAGGACACTGCTTGCCCCCACAGCCCCTCCTGTGTGTGAGACGTAGTGCCTACGACTCCTGCACTGGCCATACTTCTGCAGTTTCTCCACTACCAGCCAGGCTTGGGCATACAGTCCATCCTTATCCCAGCTGGCCTCTGTCCTGTCCACTGGGGCCCACAGATCCAGGGCAGTTTTGGGCTTGAGGAAGCCAGGTAGCAAGTCTTTAGTGTCCTTCAGGTGGGCTACCTGATAGCTGTAGAGTAGGGCATTACCAAACAGCAGCAGGTCTCCTGCAGTGGAAAGAAAGCCACCTCCTGCCCACTTGTAGGAGTTGTCTACATATGGGCAGTTCACAACACGTCCTCTCTTGTTGAGATGATAAAATCTGTGGGGGAGCACAATGAATATGGACTCACTCCATCACATTTTCATCATATGCACTGAAAACAATTATGGTCAGCATGAGCAATCAAAACACACTCAAAGCAATAACAACAGGTTTCTCCAGTCCCATCCTGAAACTGCTGTTTATGATGTAGCTGATACATCCCCCGCCCTCCCCGTGCAATTTGGACTTGACACACTGCTTTGGGCCTGACTGGACCTTGGCTGCAGATTACCTTGAGCGGTGGTAAACAATAGGATCATTCTCATCTGGCACAGTGTTGAGCATTCCCAGTTCATGGAACATGTTCATCATGTGATCCAGGAAGCGCTGGCCGGCAGCCCGTTCCATAACTGCACTGAGCAGAGTGAAGGCGTGGGTGGAGTACAGGAAGGTGGTGCCTGCATATGGAAAAAAATGAACCTCATTTAGTAAAACACCATCAGAAAACTTAATTATTAATACAATTAATCATACCGATTTAGCAAGCAAAGGCGAGCTTCACCTGGTTTGAAAATGAGTGGGTCATCCTTGAATAGGTCCAAGGCCTGGATGACACTATCAAAGTTGTCTTTCAGGTAATATTCCTCATGCTCAAATTCTTTTTTCTTCTGAGCCTGATTGGCCTCTTTGTCTTTGGTATTTTCTTCTGTTGTAAGTTTATCTTTATTTACGTTTAAGGTCTTTTCCTCTTTCACTGGTGGCTTCAAAAGCCGCTTGGCTTTCTCTCTGTCCTCTCTCACTTTCTTTGCATCTCTCTCATAATGCCGTATACCACTTAGGTGAGAAAGAATCATACGTGGAGTTATTGTGACCTGAAAGACAGGACCAGAGTAAATAATGTACATGTGAAAAGGAAGAGGAAGGTAAGATTGCTGGAAATGAGGGAACTATGGCTGTTTGTGTTTATGCTGATTCCAAGTGACTCACATCTTCCCCTTCAAACTGTTTTTGGGGAAACTCAGGGACATATTTCTGGACAGGGACATCAAGGTCTAGTTTCCCCTCCTCACACAGGCGTGCAGCAGCTGCAGCTGTGAGGGGCTTACTGATGCTGGCGATTCGCATCACTGTGTCTGGGCTGCATGGTACCCGATTCTCCAAATCGGCATAACCAAGCCCTGAAAAAGAAAATGAAAAAAATGAAATGCTTCAGAATCTAAATATGATTTTAGAAGAATGTATTAAAGGTGGTACATGTAGCACAAATTGATAAATCTTTACCACATTCATTCTGAGACATTAGTAAACAGACAAGACCAATGTGGAGAAGATGGGTATCATCTACTGAAATCCCCCACTAGGTCAGATTTCTTGGGAAATCTGCTGAACTACTTTATGGCACAAAAGAGGAAGAGGTTCCTTCTAGTGCAATTGGAGATTGAGCTAAAGCTTAATAGCTATTAATGTTTATTTTTTATTATTGCCTTCTCTTATCCTTCTTCTTACTCTTTAAAACAAACACACGCCAGGGAGGGGCCAAGTAGCAACATCCTTTTTGCGACAGGAAGCAATAGGGTTTATGGGAAATGTGGTCTTCCTTTTGAAATACTAGCACTAACGAGTGAGATGGAGGCTACCAATCGACCACGGTCTACTTTTTTTTACTGTCTAATTATACCAAGGTATCTCAATTAATGCTACACGTAGCAACTTAAAAGCGGACCTAGTAGGCACCAACCTTCACACCAGACCATATTGCCATCCACAGACACCCCAATCACCAAGCCTGGGGCCCCGACCTCATCCTGACAACAGGGAAACAAACTGTGAAAACCGAGTTGCAGCTGTGCAGCAACAAGTTAGGCAGGCTGTATCCGGCGAAACAGAACAAAACCGATGTATACCTCTATGCCTACCTTTATCCGCTCCACAAGGTCTCTGCTAACTTGAATTGCAGCATTGTATCGCCCAGTCCTCTTTTCATCCGCTATTTTATCATCGCACGAAGTGGTCGCTGTGTCAGTGTGGTATTTCAACCCTAAAGCTAAAGCTATTCCCGCACCAATCCCATAAATCCAAAACCTGGACTTTGACCGACATTTGAAAGTTGCATTTGACCCTCCGACAAACTGCCTTTGTTGCTGAAACAAAACACTCTGCTTATCTGACGGTTGGTGCTTGCCTCGCGCTACTGCTCGCAGTGTCAACAAAGGAAAATCACGCGCTGTTAGCGGAGGACAATATTTGCATTTGGCACAAAAACGATTTGGCAATAACAACCGCGACATTGTGAGAGATACTACACTTTTGTTGACGACAAGTGCTCGGGTATCGGCGGCTGAATAAATAACATTACTTACTTCCTGTTTGCGTCCGTGTATCAGACAAAACTAATCGATTTTACTGTCTGACAACATCGAGCGAAGAAGGATATACCCTTGGCCTTTGTCAACCCAGGGTTAAAGATAGGAGCATTTCAGGTCTTGTAAATAACTGACGATGTGAGATTAAGACACATTTCCGTTTTACCACATTTATACTTGGCACAGGCACTCGACATTACTCTTGTACACACGCCCCCCCCCCCCACACACACAGCAAAACTGCCCTCTTCACATTATCACCTCGCTGGTGTGACAAAGGACTTTCAGTGAGGTCACGTGCCAGCTACTTAGCTCCTGTCAGCACATTAGAGAACATATAGATGGATGGGCATTGGAAGTATATGTCCAAAGCACAAACTATTTCAAGTCTATGTCTACATGTGTGTTTAATTACATGCATGACACTGTCTAATACTTGGTTTGATTAGTCAAACACACTGAACCTATATAATGGAAATCAGCTCAGTGAGCTCCAGTGAAGAAACACTTGTGACCCTTTCCTCCCACTGCTAGTAAAGCTGAAGGCCAAGCCAAAATGAGCAAAGAGTAAATGTAATAAACCTTGAACAGATCTCCATTTGTTCAGAAAACAAACACACACTTGAAGCAGGATCTAGATCTGCAACAGGGGATACAGTGTTAAAGAAAATATAGCTGCCATCCCCTTCGCATTTCACCAGTTTTATTTAATCACCACCAACTCTGCCAAGAGCTCACTTTTATCATGAAAAACGAGTTCAATTAACCCGTATAATGGAAAACAGTTAGGTTTGCAACACAATCCAAGTTAGAAAATCTCAAAACATGTGCTTTTATTTAGATTCATTATTTGTACATTTCAGATATGACAGACACTTGAAACATCTACATTAATAAAACAATGATAAAACAAACAATGCATAACCAGATGATTGAAATCATATTTTTTTTAGACAAGATGAAAAAATTTTGAACTGCAGGATAAAGAAAACAGAGTACTGAAATGTATTAGTAACATAATGTTGCTATACATTGTAATGACTTTTACGCTCAACAGAAAAATAAATATAAATTTGAGAGTGAAGAAAAATCCCTTTCTAGCCACAGTTACATGTTGGCACAAAATAAAAGTAAACAAAATGGAATTTTGGCCTTCACAAAGGCAGTCAAATCAATCTGAGTTTTCTCTAACTGATTAATAATACAGTAGCACCAGTATACATATAGACAGCCATATCCAATGTATACTCACACTTGTGAGGAAGCTGGAAAACAGGTGATACTAAAAAAAAAACCTACATACTCTGTCCTACAATATGAATAATGTGCATTATGTTGAGGATTAATTAAGTGCAAAATTTCTCCACTTTGTCCTTTGATGGTTCTACATGGCATGTGCATAATCAAGGTGGAATGGGATGTACCAGGTTAGCTTCAATGCAGATGGATACAGCAACCTTTGTAACCAATGGCACATGTCATTTTACCAGATGACTTGTCAGAAAAAAAAAAAAAAAACGGAATAAAATTAGCTTAGCTTGCAAAAAACAACTGTGTTTCTCAGTTTGGGCTTCATCAAGGGAATGGTAGGCATTACCTTCCCTTAGCTGTGCTCCTTGGTTGAGTTCCACTGAGGGCAGGACGGTGCAATAGGCATAGCATCTGGCGGTTTGCTCTCCACCATGGGCAAGGAACAAGAGGGGTTTACGGCAAGCAAGGTGCAAGTACAAAAAGCCAAAACCACAGTGTGTGAGTGGGGTCGGACCGTGCTTTCACATATTATTCAGTTCCATTAGAGTCTGGTCCAGCATCTGGTGCATATCGAGGTTCTCTTCTTTAGCATGTGACAGTTTGTCTGTTAGAACACCAAATGAAGAAGATTTAATTTCACACAAGCGAGCATCATTGAGTCAGTTGGTTAACTTGCATTAATAGTCAATCTGGCTACATCATTCAGGTCAGTCATTAAACTTGAGTACTGCTTAACTAGACCTATAGTACATTTAGACAAAACAAGAGAAACACATTGTTTTAGAGCAAACAAGACAGTATTGTGATATGCAAGCAACCATGCAGACAGTTTATAGTCTACAACTATGCATTTACGCACTCACATTTATATGATGCTTTATATAAAACATTAATCCATAAAAACAGGCTACTGTACGTTAAAGACTTTACATTAAATGGATGTATCCGAGAGAATCCCTGATTTTGAGTGCATTTTAAATATCGTTTTCACCAACAGCAAAACATCTCAAACAGTGCAATCGTTATATACATGTTTTAAGTAAATGGTTAAAAGAGATTAAACATTCACACAATTTAGTCCTCATTCAAGGCCACTCGTAGTTCATTAGTGAGAAGGCGGTTTTTCTCAAGGTGCTGGTAGAGGCCATCTTTGCAGTCAGACAGCAAGTAGGAAAACAGAAAGGAGAAGAAATCAGAGTAAAATAGGAAAAGAGCAGAGCGAGTGCAAAACCTGTTGATACCTACCTTATCAAGGTCAATGGAGATTTTTTTCCATCATTATTTGCAACATATACTGAAAATATCTTAATGGCCTTTATATAACATGGTAAATCAAATGAGTCTTCTGGTTTTGAGAGAGGGTGTGGGCAATCCACCCTCATATATCATTTTATTTTTTCCCCTGCAACAGTTAAAGAGAGGACAGTGTGGAGCGAGACAGCACAGGAAGAGCAGACTCAAACCCAGGTAGTTAAAAGAAAGATGGCGGCAAACTGATCCACCAGAATATCCTGAATGATTCTATATAAAAGAAAACCATTTTCTGGCACAATAGGCTCTATCCAGTGTATCTCACCAAATACTAAAATATAGTTAATCAATACCAAAACTTGATAAATTCTCCTTGAGAATCAACATCTGATTATAGTCCATAGCCATTCCCAGTATATCCGTGGCCATAGGATGCCAAAAGGGTGTTTGGCTCAACTTTTCTGCAGTGTCGTAGCTTTGGTTTGAATTGCGAACTTTAAAAGCACACAGCACCAAATAATTACACACTACTAGTCATGTTTCTGTGTCTGAACTTTTGCTTTTAATAAAAAAGACCCACAACTGTGAATCTGTATTCATTTAAATAAATGACAGGATACTGTAGATCATACAAAGACCATGTGTCATTCATTGTCAGTGGTACCTCAATAGAGTCCAACAATCCTTCTGAATCCTTTTCATCCAAGTTTGTCCACCACCCGTCGAAACAAAGCCTACATACTCCACTCTACTCTACCCCGTTACACTCTTACCACAATCTTCCAAGTTACAACCAACCACTCATTCCTTCCTTCTCTCAAAACATCACAAAGTCTGCTACTCCTGTCATAGTGCTAAGTGTTGAAAAGTGCTTGCATGCAGCAGTTTCAAATGCTATGAAAGCAGACAACTCAGCTCAACTTTCTTTCAAGTACCTGCAATTGTTTAAGGTACTGTGGTTTCAACACTGCTGCTCTAATGTCTTCATAGAACAATATTTGAAGAAGAAAAAACAAAAACAAAAAAAGACAAATGAAAGCTACAAAAGTGAATAACTATACTGGGGAAAGTAATGCTAGATGATCTAATGGTGTCTTGAGATGCTCAAACAAAAGCAATGAAATGCATAACGTAAAATCCAGGCTCCCTGGTTTTATTAGAGCCACTTGAAAATAAATAGAAATGAAAAACAGAAAAGGACAGAGTAAAGAGATACAGCTTACATAGAAGGAAGGACGTTTATTTTTATACAACGCAGAAAGATTCTAGGATTCTGTACAAGAGATGGGACGCAACTAACTTTGACATGAGGATGGAAACATGAGGAAAGGAAAGCAAAGAAAGAGAGGGGTAGGGAAATGGAGAGAAGGCTGGAGAGAGCAGACACATGCCGCTCAGCTGGCAGGAGGCGTCTTTGATGAGGTGTAAACAATTTATCTGTGTGGAAGAGAAGAAGTTACAGTGAACCAGGGGGGTCGGTGGGGGAGGTCTGGGAATTTTAAATGCGCACCCCAATACTCTAGAGCCACAGCACGGCACAATGAAACCACAACACACCACTGAAAAGCCAAGTTCTCCCGACTTGGCTTTTCCACCATGGTGATGGTAGACTAACAGTTCACCTTCAACCGGTATAACAACAGAACAAAAAAGGGACCTCCCACAAGCACACGGGGGGCCTTTCTTCTGGACAGAAGTAGACCATGTTAGTAGAAGATGATGAAGAGGAAGACACACATCACCTTGAATTACAGAGAGTGAATCAGATTCACTGAAATGCGTCCTTGATACAGTCTACCGCATTTCAACAGAAGGTTTACATGACACGCTTGAGGTGTCAAAATGAACATTGATTACTTTTTACATAAAAAGTAATACAATTGATTTAACTCATGAACAGAGAACCATGCTGTGTTCTGTTCATACAAACTATGACCCTCTACTTTCCTCTACTGACAGTAGATGTTGCCGTTACAAAGAGCACATCATCATAACCACACTCAAGAGGAAGTGTGAGAGGAAACCACTTTCTGAGAAAGCTGTAATTATTGTAAGAGGGCTTCATTCCTTAATTTGATGTTTCAACAGACACAGAACACTGCACTGTCCATTTTAAAAAGGACGATTTTAGCATTATACATGAAAATTATACATAAACAGCTATTTAAAACTGTAGGAACAGAAACAGATGGATGTAGTAGTCATGAGAGGTACATGAAAATATAGAGGAGTTAGAGGGGTATGATACAGAGGGGACAGGTGCAGGGGAAGGGGGGTGACTGAGGCACAAGCAGGCACAGCAAGTTGAGAATTACATGGAAGTCATGTCGTTGAGGGCGTGGTCCAGCTCCTCGCTGATTGCCTTGTACTTCAGTTTCTGGGCATACAACTCATCTATTGGTGGGGCAGGGGCACAGGGGAGGTGCAGTGAAAGGGATTGGTGGAGGAGTACATGAAAAGAAGGTGAAGAAGAGGAGCATCCAGACCATTGGCGATACAGACCAGAGAGAGGAGATACACAGGCCAGGAAGAAAGAGAAGGTGATAGACAAGTTGGAAACAGAAAAAAAGGGGGAAAACGTTATACCAGAAAATGACAGAATAGCAACAAAGAATAAAGCAAATTCCTTAGCACCATCTAGAAATGGACCACTCATGTCGTCTCCTGCCCTTACTATGCCCTCTGGTTGCAAGTCAACATCTGGGCCTTATATCGCCGATGAACAGGCGGACCTAACCTAACACAAACACGGCTAAACACTGATGCCAGTATTATGTGCCATCATCAAAACCATTCCCACCTATGGGATCCAAAAATGAATAGACTACACTTAACAGCGGTTAAGGAACATCCCAAAGAATTCATGAGTGGGTTTGAAAAAGGCAATGATGAAAAGGGAAGCAGAAAAAGTTTTGAAGCAAAATAAAGAATGAGATTAAAAAAGGAAATTGAGATTTTTAAAAAGCGTTGAGCACTTACCCAAATACCATAAGTGAGATTGACTGACATTATAATAAACACTTGCAAAATGCTGACCAAAGTAGGGGAGGAAAAACAAAAAATCATACCTTCCAAGTCATCAATGGTCTTCTCAAGCTTGGCTACTGATCTCTCAGCAAACTCAGCACGAGTCTCAGCCTATGGTAGAAAGACAGATTTATGAGTCAGGCTAACCCTCAAACTGTAATACTGCACCTACGGCATCTACAAATTGGCCTGGCCAACATCCCCAGATAAGGCCTGGTGAAACTTGCCTCCTTCAGCTTGTCGGTGAGGACCTTGATCTCCTCCTCGTACTTATCCTCCTTCTGTGAGTACTGTGGGACAAAAACAGTGACAGTCAAACATATGGGCATGCACAGGTAGCAAACTCATGGATCTCTAGTAGATCTATATACTAGTATACTGGAACAGATAGCGCAGAGTTTATTTTCATACATTTACAGAGACAAGAATTGTGAAATAAGACTGAAGTGGAGACATATGCCTCTCCAGGCTCTTCTGCTCCCTATCCACCAAGGCAATGGAGGAGCTGAGGGGTTTTGACAGCATGCATTGGGCTGGAGCTACACTTACCTTCTCAGCCTGGGCCTCCAGTGACTTCAGGTTGTTGGTCACAGTTTTCAACTCTTCCTCAAGCTCATTGCATTTGCTGGTATTTTAGACAAGGGGGTAAAGTGCAAAGGACAAGAAGAGGGGGGTGGCAGAAAAGGAGAGAGAGACCAGAGGTGGACACAAAATAGGCAGAGGGAAAGTAAGACAAGGGGGAGAGGAAACAAAATAAATAAGAACTACAGGGATTACATGAGAAGGGAACCCAAAGTATCGCAAAGTGCCACAACAGAGCAGGAATGTGAGAATAGCAATGCGAGGAATGTGACTCTTTGTCTTTACACAAAAAGAGTAAGTAACACTTTGGTAGATGTCATTTGAGCATCTAGATTTCATACGAATGAAATACTTTTGACGGAGTTCGCATTCTTGCACAGCTCCTGCCAAGTTAGGTGTGAAAGAGTCATATATACTCAGAATAAAAAGAAAGAAAAGGAGGAAATGAAAACCAAGCACAGCAAGCAAGACAGCAAAAAGGCAAGACAGAGGCTTCATTCAGAAAAGTGAATGAAAGTCACATGGGAAGAGCCACTTATCAAAGACACAACTATGTATTATGTTTGTCTATAGTACCTGTGCAAGTGAGCAGTTATGTGATTTTATGCTTTGCTCCAAGACTCTTAGCTCGTCGTCCGCTCTCCGAGCCCGTCTGTTAGTGGGTGTGGCGTATGCAAGCCAAAACCATTCAAGGAACACATGCAAATTATCAGCACATGCAATAAGAACATAGGGCACATTGTTCAAATAGATACATTTCTTGTGCTTTGTATATTATTGTGTAAAAGCTGAGATGTTTAAATAATGTATCAGCGTGCATGCAGGCTTAAGTGCAGATTTCTGGAGAAGTGAAACATCTTACCCTTCTGAGAGCTCAGCGCGCTCCTCTGTGCGCTCCAGGTCACTCTCAATGATGACCAGCTTACGAGCGACCTTTAGTTGCAGCACAACACAAGTGTTACAGTACGACAAATACATGATGACCGAGGCATATGGAACACCGTGAGGCATTTAGGAGGAGGCTAAAGGGCTAATGCTAACACTGAACGAATCCCTCACGGTGTACCACTCACATATTAATGACTTTTCTAGAAAGATTATATGTTCAAGAGTTCCTGTACTTGCACAGGAACTATGTTTAGGGATGCATCAATCATTTGCAATTAATGCTAATCTTTTACAACATTTCTTATGTTTTAAATGTCTTTAAGACTGTAGATATTATTCAGCAAATAATTACATATTAGAAATCCACTAGTGTTTATAAAATGGAACAGATGTAATGGAATGTGAATCGGGTTATATGTAGATTAAGTGTCTCCATGTTTGACTTTGTACAGTTATGGGGTGGCTCCTCAACAAAGTCAGCTGGAAGGCTGCCAGTGGCTAAGAAACTCGCCTCCTCATATTTGCGGTCAGCCTCCTCAGCGATGTGCTTGGCCTCCTTCAGTTGGATCTCCTGCAGCTCCATCTTCTCCTCGTCCTTCATGGCCCTGTTCTCAATGACCTTCATGCCTCTGTGTGAGGAACAAACAGGCAAGAAATGTTAGGAATGACTTCCTCTCAGGATCTGCTGTAACGCAACGCAGATCAAAAGACAGGCAGAAAGAACCCAGGTGAGGACTGCCAGACAGCAGACATCGTCTCCCTTAGGAAACACATGCCTGGTGCACATTGACACAGGCTGGTGAATCTTTAATATATCCTTTCAAAGTGAAAGGCTGATGTTTTCTGGCTGAGGGGGGAATATACAGCATAGCTTTTAGATTTGGGATGACAGGAAAGGACTGCACTGTCTGGCACAGCTACTGTGATGCCTGGCATCAAACTCTGCAGCACAGAGGAGGTGCTTATACCCAAAATAAAAGGGATGCAAACACATGGTCTATTTATCCCCAGCCACCTGGTCTCTGCAGAAACAGGGTGAGTAAGACATGACAGAGATCAGAGGTTTAAATCTCTGCAGCTCAGAAGAACCCACCTCTCGCTCTCATCAGCAGCCTTCTCTGCCTCCTCCAGCTTGGTCAGGGCAGTGGCCAGACGCTCCTGAGCACGATCCAACTCCTCCTCAACCAGCTGGATACGTCTGTTAAGTGAAGCGACATCTGCCTCAGCCTAGTGGGAGAAGAAGAGCGCGTGAGAAGAGCTTGGAGGTCTCCATCTTTGATAGACAAACAGGACCAGAATTCACACATGCACCCACATGTGCTTATGCACCAAACATCAGCACAAAGAATGCAGGCGATCATGAATTTTCAGTTTGTTTAGTGGTGCGCTCTAATGGGATTTTATGCCCAGTGGTGAGTGTAATTGTTTAAATGCGTTTCTGTCTGTGTGCCACCTGTTGGGAAAAGCAGAGGGCCCTCCCAGGGCGATTTCCTGTGCCCCTCATTGACTATGTATAATGATAATGATGCCCCAGGCTGAATAAAGGTTGAATATCCTGCCTCATTACTAGGCCCTGGAGAAAACATTAACAAGGCTCAAGTCAAAGGGCCTGGGACAATTCCACTGTAAATGGCTGCACACATGATGTGCATACAAACCCAGAGGACTCCCTAGAAAAATCACAACTGTAAGAGTTATTTTAGTGTAATTTAACTGGTCACATGGTCTAAAGGGGACTATTTGCAACATACTGCTGCGTGTTAAATGAACCTCCACTACCTCTATGTAGTGGAAAATGTAATTGCTATACAAGTTTGAAGGAATGTCAAAGCAAAGATGATACAGCTGGTTTCGATGAATAAATACAATGTATGAGACATTGGAAACACATAGCTGCTGCTGCTGCTGCTTCTTCTTCTTTTCTGTTCTGCAGTTTTGAGGCTTGTGACACGGTCTAATCTTAAAAATGGCAAGTGAAACCAGGCTAGAAAACTGCTCATACTTTGAGTAGTCCAGATCGCAACCTCAAAATGTTTTTTTTCAACTTGTTTCCCTGGTAACCCACGTTGACTTTAAGGTGTGCTTGTGCTGGGGCAAAGTGCATTTCAAGTTGTGAAGCGTGACAAGGAAATAATGGAGTGATTGAGACAGAGATAAATGTAGGCTTTCCAGTTTCAACTCCACCCAAAACATCTAATGTTTGCTTAAAATAAACTACAGATAAACTTCTACGTCAAGTTTGAGATGACTGCAAATGGGGACTAGAAAAGCCCCTGCAGAAAGATGCATTTCCCGTTTGTCTAACTGCTGCTATGTTCACACAGGGGAAATCACTCTGCTCTTTGAATGTGAAAACCACTTGTCCTTATATGGACAAGTCATTGAACATAAGCTGACTGAGCAGGCTGGCACCTTACAGTTATCAATGTCGCAGTTTAACAACTTCCTGACTATATAAAGTAATACATTCAACGGTTTAACCTAATTTAATCTACTGCAGCTGTGCATGTAGATATAACATACTGTAAAGCCGGTTAAAAAATGTCGGTTACAACAAAGTGCAGCAAAGACGATGCAACTGAAAAAAAAGAGGGCAACTGAGATGATGCAACACAATGATACAATGTGGCGTGATTGCTCAACTGCTCTTGTGCATCAACATCCTACTAGTTATATCCGTTATATGGATTAATATTAAACAACACAGCCTCAGCTAACCAGGCTATCTAACCGTGGGCAGCAGACGTGGTGGTGGCTAAGTGAAGCTCAGTTTACAGCAATGCGGTGTATCAAGAGAAATCCCGCTAGGTCACTGCTGCCTGAATCAATTCAAATCACCACCTGTCGCCTAAATGAACGAAACACACAGATATTGGACAGGCTACGTTTGAAGATGCTACTTTTACGCATTTGATAAGGAGCTGCTAGCAATGTGTGTTAACCATGCTTACTTCTTCTCGGGTTTTCCTCTGCAACACCAACTCTCTCTGTAATCTCTCGGCTTTTTCTTCAGCACCGTCTGCCTGCTCTTGCAAGGATTTTATTTTTCGTTTGACTGCCTCCAACGATGCAGCTCCAGCCATTGTTAGCTCTTTTAATAAAAACACTGAGGCTATTTTATACTACGGCAGAAATTCCAAAAAAATTGACATGAAGCGAAGTGACGCCCTTGAGTGTATCACAGACTACGCGAAGACAGGCTAGACAGTGCGCGAGCTTTTTAAAGACGCACTCGACAATGGCTGTAATTTGTTCAGGAAGTAACAGTGTTTATAAAATAAACCTAAAAGTATTATACACTATTATTAGTAGTATATTACGTATTATTCTGTAGAAATGTATTGCCTCAACGCATAAAATAACAATAGATGATTTTTGATTGATAGTATGTAACAATGCTACTTTAACGATAAGGACACGCCCAGTTAATATCATCAGCATCCTTTGGTTGTAGTGGGTTGACAGAGACACAGCGCCCTCTGCGGGTCAACTCTGAGCAGTACAAATGGTAGTGGAACATTTTGAGACTACGGGCTATTCAATAGGTCTACGAGAAATTATTCTACTAACCCTGTAATGTATTTTAGAAGGATACTATGAAAATACTACAGAAAGTCCCTATTAGAATATTATAGGGATACCATAAAGATAAGGTAAGTAGTAAGTACAAGTTACTAGAAACTCACTGCCTAGTGCCACAGACACGCTATAGGTCCCTATATGAATATTATAAGAATATTGCAGTGGTACCACAGGTAATAAAAATAAATACCATTAAGCACGATAAGGTCACTATAGCATATGGGCATATGGGCCACACTACAAGCTGACAAACTGATTCTTGTGATTGATTCTTGTGTTTGTAAAGTATTTATATAATTTAGTTCGTATATAATCGTATGCTGTTTAAAGAAATTACTTTAAAAATCTCGGTTTATGAGCACCTTACGTGGAGGTTTTCTCTCAAACATGTCACAGCGCTTACATGTGCATCCAAATAGTTGACATACTTTTACTTTCATGTAGTATTTGTCCAAAAATATTAAATAACCCTATCACTTCGAGTTGCCGACTGATTATGAGCACCAAAATGTTTAAGAAGCGAAGCATGACTGAATTCTCCATTTAAAGTTGTACTTATTGAATTGCTTTTAAATGAGTGCTCTGGCATTTTGATGGGAAACTGTATTTTTCCCTGTGGTAAGCAACGGGCCCAGCCCAGAGATGTGAGCTCTATCTTGACCATATAAAGCAGTGGGCTATATTTATCCAGACGCTTGCTCTCTGCGCTCTCGGGAAGAGCGCGCGTTAGCAGTCAGAAAGCGACCTTAGGTTGTCTTCTTCAATCTAAGACCTATAGAAATCAACAAAACCATTATAGTACATTAATGAATTATATGGTGAGATTATTAATTGGATTTTTATGTTTCACTTGCAGTCCGACCATACATTCTTTGTGCTGATTCATGGGTGCTTGTACATTGTGACCACTGACAAAATATAAAACGACAGTTCAACAATAATAGGACATAGTTTAGGTTTAATGGTCTGTTTCCAATGATGGGTAGGTGTGCAAATCATCCTAATACCCACCCAGGTCAATCATTTCAGGGATTTAAGATGACAGATACATTTTGAATGCCCACAAAGTGACAAGACAAGTCCTATGGTGTTGTACTGTCATATCATATATTCACAGTTACATGACAATAGATGTGAAGGAAGCATGGTGCAGGAATAGTGCAGTTGTGTACCCTTCCTTACTTACGTCGGCGGCTTTCTTCTCAGCCAGCTCAAGTTTCTCCTGGGCATCTTTAAGAGCCTCGGAGTACTTGTCCAACTCATCCTCAGTTCCCTTCAACTTCTTCTGCAGAGCTACCAAATCATCCTCAAGCTGAGGTGCGTTTTAGTGTGGACAGTTTCAGAGGTGATCAGCGGGGAAACGGAGTGCGTGAGCGCGCACACGGCGCAAGAGCGTGGACAGAGAGACAGACAGGTGGACAGGACAAGGGAAAGAGAAAGGAGAAAAGTTTAGGATGACCCATGCAAGTCAAAGTACAATAGCCTACCTTGGTGGCGACCTCGTCAGCGCTCAGCAGCTTTTCCTCAGCAGTTTGGAACTCCTCAAACACTTTGTCTCTTTCGTCTTCAGTAATACGCAATTTCTTTTCCAACTCTCTCATTTCATCCTCTAACTATACATGCATATAAAAGACATATTATGAAGTTTAATGGAACATGAAAAAACATGCATTTACAAGTTATCATCAGACAAAATGTTTTTCTTTCTCTCATATAGCTACACAAAACTACAGTTAATTTATTGACATTATCAACATCATTTATAGTTACATTACAACTGGCCAAACAGTTGAGACGAGGTTTTAAAATATCCAAAATCAAGTATATCAAGTATTTCGAATTATCCAGGAAAGTAATTAATCCGTATTGAGGAGGTGATCCATTTAACCGGCGTTAAGGGTCAGCGGTTTACAGCCACTGATATTCCTGCCTTTTTCTATTAATCTTTTGGGATTTCCAACCCCCCAAAAAATGCCGACCTGTTTGCTTCTGTCCTCTGCTGCTTTCTTGTCTCCCTCAGCCTGCTCAGCTCTGTCCAAGGCATTCTCCTTGTCGAGCTTGAGCATCTGCATCTTCTTCTTGATGGCATCCATGGCTGCTTATTGTTGTTTGGCCACAAACAAATGTCCAAAAGAAACCAAGGGGAGAGAGAGGCTAGAGCGTCTGTGCCTAACTGAACACTAAGCTGGAGTGCAAGCTCTTCCTGGCTGTGCCCTGTGAAATATACTTTCAAGGGGGGGCGACTGGATTCTTTTGGACATCCAATACTTTTTTAGAGCAGGCGTGTCAGGGTGCCTTCAGCTTCCCCCGGCGTTGTTTAAGGATCTGCTCAGCGATTCGTTGCTCCCAGACATTTGACCATTGACATGCCTATATATGGGGTCTGATGGGCAAGCCAATGGCCGCCAACTGAAAGGCTTCCTTTTGCTAATGTAATAAAAGCCATTGAAAGCAATGAGAAGATGGAGATGAAGATCACTCACTGAGGGCTACTGGATGGTTGCATCATTCATTCTCTGCATTGCACGTGTGAAAGCATTGGTGTCAGTGTAGTTTGATTAATATGATGACTCATTTAAAACAGCACGTGGTAGTTGTGTCTTTATTCAGTGCCTTTTGTGTTTATTCAGTTTCCAGCGCTGAATAACAGTGCACACAGTGTGTTCCTCAACTGTTTCTCCTTTTGCCCTGTGACAGTCTGGGATCTGGACTATGGGCAGCAGGGCAAGTGCTCTCTTTAACAGTTTGCACAGGGTTTTATCAGCTTACAGCTATGGGTGTGTGTGTGTGTGTGTGTCTGTGGGCATAGAGTGAGTTCCTCAGGGATGAGTTGTATTAGCTCAGGACAAGTGTGCTGTCTGGGAAGAGTTACCATCAGTGAGAGCCCTAAGCCAAGCGGGCCCTAGAGGCATTGTTCACAATCTGAGAAGTGAAAGATAGTCAAGTGTGTATCTGATAATGTATCAAATATCCTCCCAGTAAACTGTTGATGTGTCAGTTGGCTGTTCTGGGCAACCTTCATGGCATAGTCAGGCGGGATGGCTTTTATACCTCAATTAGAGCAGCTGGTTGATTTGGGATTAGAGAAATGCCAACGGCTTTCTAAATTGCTCAAGTAGTGTATCTCACTTTATATATCATTTAAAAATTTGAAATTGCTGAAATAGGGGAGAAGTGTTACATTCACAACCTAGTTTCATCAATGCAATTTAGTTAACTAATTGATCCACCAATCAACTGATTAAATCAACATTTGAATAGAACAGACTTTTCTAAGAATCATTTCTAAGAAATATTTTATATCTTAACATACTGAGCTAGTGAGCTGTAACATACATGGGTTGGGGACATCTTGAGTCTCCTCTAGTCTTCATAAAGATTCTCAAGGAGATATTTTTAGGATCGCCTTCTCCTCCACACACCTGCCTTGGTCTGTAAAATAGATTCAAGACACTGCCAAGTTGCCAAGGACGGCCGCTATTAGATACGGCCCTAAAATAATTTGTCTTGCTCAGGCTTTGGTCTGTTTTTTAGATTATTGTTGATACGACAGGCAGACATAACTACCAGTAAAAGAAACTTGCATTGCTCATGTAATATTTTTGGAGAATCAAATCAACTAATGTTGTTTCAGGCTGCTTACCTCAGTCAATCTGTAGTAAGATATGATCAAGGCAATAGCAGGACATGATACATATCACACATTTTGTGTTGGAGTTATTGCACTGGTAATTCAGACATAAGCCTAGTCTTCATACAGTGGAATTGTGACTTTGATTGACAGGTACAGTCATATAAAACATTTTAATAATCTTTCATGAATGACAGGTCCATATTGTAATAGACAGGCATTTATAATTAAATATAATTGTCATTGACAGTGAAAAATACTGGCCATAGATCTGTCCTTATTTCTGCTTTTCTCTCCTCTGGGCCATCTTAGTCAATATAGATGGTCTGGGGATCAGGGATCTTTTACCTATTTCTATAATGAGGATATTCAATAATGTATCCTCCTTAAATAAGTACAGCTCTTAGATAGCTGCTGTATAAATCAAAGGTCCTCAGCTTTCAAGCTTTCAAGAAATGTTTTACTAAATGAAGTCAATAATAATGAATAATGTATATCGTATGTGGGTGTGTGTATATACATTATATATAAAACACGTTCTCTGCAACATGTTTACATATTTCATAAAATATATCTATTTTTTATTTAATTTATATATTTTAATATATAATATATCTCATATGTATTCTATATACATATATATATATATATATATATATATATACACACATATATACATTTCAGTTTCAGAGACTTATTCTCATTACAATTCTTGTTATTAACAGTAAAGTGTTTTGGGCTACATCACCTCTAGATTTAAACTGATCCATCTGAACCTAATTGTTTTAGCAGTGTTGTCACTCTGGGAACTCAGGGGAGGTTTGTGGTGGCATGGTGGATTTGCTGTGGCATTTTGGGAATGGAAAATAAACATTAGTAGTAAAAATAGGTCCAATATGCTTGCTTCATATACGTAGTCTCAAACCTCTTTCACAGTCTAGACATTATGAAAAGGCTACTGAATTCTGACTTAGATCCCATTGGAAAAGCAACGGTAATGAAATCTTTAGTGCAGTCACACATCCAGGTTCAGTTGTGTACAGATACATTTAGGAAACAGTGAGAGAAATGAAAAAGCGTGCTCAGCTTTTCTTTAATTTTACCACATTATAGGCATTATGAAAAAAGCATTGCCAGACAAACTCTCTCAGTGTTTTAGTGTCAGCAGTGCGTTGGCTGTGGTAGCTTTCTGGAGCAACAATATGTTTCTGTTTTCTTTCCATTGAAGTTAAAAATTCTCCAAAGCTATAATTTTGTGCTCTTTGGAAAAAACTCTGCTTCTTAAGGCTTTATCCTTTTCTCAGAGTATCTGATGAAAGCCTCCAAAAAGCATCAATTATGTTTGTAGATTGCACTGTAAAATCCAAACTACCCTTTAGTTTATATCTGAAATAGTATTTTGTATAAAATACTATTTCAGATATAAACAGAAAGACTCATTGAATTTGAAAACAAGACTTTACCTAATATGTGTACAGTCAACCTATTGCTTAGTGTGTTTTTTTTTACTCTAGCTGTATCTACCATCTGCTTTTGCAACAGTCACATTATCCACTGTTAAGTGAATGTTGCATTGTCTTTCTGCACGTGGAGCTCACACACAGACAGTTGAGATGATTCACCTTCACCTTCACCTTCACCTTCACCTTCACCTTCACCTTCACCTTCACCTTCACCTTCACCTTCACCTTCTGATTGCAGCCATGGTTTATGATACAAGATGAACAATTACAATTCGCAGAACTGCATCAAAACATAAGATAACATTCAGGACACGTGAAGAAAAACATACCAATAAAACAGTGCAGTGCGAATGGAGAAAATGTGCAAAAGGGGCAGACAAGGTGACAAGTATGCAAAGGCCATTTCATGTACTTTCAGCAAATCGAGCTAAAAGCAACAACTGAGACAAAGGAGACCCTGGATCTCTTAGACCATGGAGTTGCAACTCTGAAATGGTGGCCCGGCGGTAGGAGCTCACACTGAGCAGTATTTCCATTTGTTTTGATACCAACGCTAATGTCACTGTATCAGTAAATCTGGTACAGTCACTGCCCCCATGTGTATGTGGAATTTCTGTTTCCCCTCTGTGGCTACTCAGGGAGGAGCTAGGCTTTTGGCTGCTGTGCCTCATAGAATAGTGGGGTGGTTAGGGTTGCGGGGGTGAGGGGGGTGCTTCATTGGGAAATATCACTGCTCTTTGCTTGCGCTTGGTCAAAGCTCTTCCTTTAGCCTATATGATTTTATAATAACCCTATACTGCTGATGGTGTTGATGATAGCTCTCCCTCTGTCGTGAGTACACAGCCAGTGAAACTCTGAGAAGACACAGTGTTGGCGGGCTCCTTGTCAAATACCATCTGAGGGTTTCTGCAGACATGGTCCAGATATATATAGTATCCCTTGGCTCCCTGTGACACAACCCTCGGGATTAGATAACTCCATGCAGGGGCATATTCATTTAGCACAGCAAATAGGGAGAGGGGGTACTGGAAGGGTGCAACCCAAGCCGTAACCCAAGTGCAGCCACTGCCCTAATGTCATTAGGTTTCCTCATAGTTATGCTCCATTGGCTTAGTCCTTACACTTCAACGGGTGTCTGTTCAACACAGATGGACATCTGGTTACAACCAATGCACACATGCAGCTACAGTATTAGACAATTGATTGATAGATACTTTTGGAAGCTAGACGCCCAGGCTATGACATTTCTCCATTTTGACAAGTTTGTCCTTCAAGCATAAATCAGTCAGTAATTCCCCTCAGTCAGTTGTAAGGCTATTTGAATTTCCTGAGTGTCTAATGGAAACTGATAATATGCTGTTCAAAATCCTACCCTGAATTTGAGGAGTCAAATTCCTGGGGTAGGAAGGTCAAATATTTCAGCTGCAGGTGCCCCATTGAAGATGGGTAGAATTGCATTTGTGCCGGGCTTGTGCTATAGTACAAGTAGCTTCTGATGACAGAAAGGCTCTCTCACCCCTCACACTGTTGACACCTGTACTGAGGCTCTTACAGGCCAGGAATGGGACCTCAACTGTCTTTTGTGGTTTCATACAAATCCCCAGGCGAGGTATATTTTTAGGGGCACTTTAGATCTGCTAAAGCTGACCTAAAAAGAAATTGTAGTATTATGTACAGCACATCCCATGATTGACAATTTTCAACTTGAAGGCTTGTACAGATGTTAAATTCACAATGGAATGGTATTTTGAGAGCATCCATAATTTGATGTATTTCTGGTAGAAAACAGGATGTTGGGGCAGGACGTAATGTGGGGAGGAGTCATTCAAAAATGGCCAACAGTTAACCAATAGGATATCTGTTAGGGAGAGAAAGGCATTTTCATTTGATAGGAGTGATGGAGGGGCAGGATTGTTCAAAAATGATGATGAAAGTGATGATATTATTGGTTAGTATTTTCTATGTACGCCTGATATGCAAATCAGGGGCAAATTTATTGTTAAGTAGACGTTTGTTATGACATGGAAAATTAGCTAAAAAGGTGGAAAACTCAATGTGACTTTGAAGTTCATATCCTATTCTTGCACAGACTGAGAATACACTAGGTTACAGTTAAAACAAAGATGTAATTTCCCCAGTTTAAACATTTGTATTTAAGAGACTATGAAGGTGTATTACAGCGTCAAGAATACTATGCGGGCAGCTAGAGTTCATTCAAAGAAAACAAGCTGCACTATGGGTTAAAATAGCAAAGCTGAAGGTTTTCCTGCGCTGCAAAGACAACTGTGGGTGGCAGTCATCACGGAATATTTGTGGCCAACTCAGAGCTCCTCCCAAACTGTTTGTTTGTTTTCTCCTTCTACAGATGGGGACGCACAGAGGCAAGAATGTCGGTCATATCTGATGCTGTTCTGTCAGCTTAGGAAATGCATTCAGGGGGAACTGTCACGATTCATGCAGGATGCATGAGAGAATCCCTGTGCAACATTCGATTCTCAGAAATGCCAAAGATGTCCTAGCATGGAAAGTCACTTGGGCAGTCCAAAAAGTCACTCTACTCACATTGTGCTCAATAACTTTACATATGAATCTCTCTTCAAATTAGGAAAACAACTTGAACTTGAACAACACTTGAAAGCCACTATTTCTTACACGTTTTGTGTGCGCAGTGTGTGTATTTGTGCACAGCAAAGGGCCAAGCCAACGGGGAAGTGGTGTGTAAATGATTGTTTACAGGCAGCTTGAACTTCTCCCAGTTCCAGATAAGAGATTCCTTCCACAGCATCAGCACCGTGACCTGCTCAGGAATTCTTCCTTCAGGGATCAGAGGCTGTTGAAAGCTTGCTATCGATATGGTGGAGATCATTTTAAGTCGTTGACCTAAACACTCTCTGTCCTCTAAGTGGTGCTTTGTAGACAACATCCTGTGCTTGTTGATATCTTTACCCTATTTAATTGTTGTCTTTTTATCCCTTACTGGCTTTGTGTCTACTCAATACCTTTCCCAGCATCTTGTTGATAAGACTCTTTAAATATTTGCTTAAATGTTTTGGCCCTCATGTCACAAGGGTAGAACTTTCCGTGTTTGCACACAGAGGGAGAATCTTTCATATATGTGTCCATATATGGGCCTTCTGGTGTAGTTGCCTTGTGTAAGCGAAGTGGAGAAGACAGAGGAGAGGGGCTAGGTTACCGAGGCTTTTTGTGAGGTCCAAAGACGTACTTGATATTTCTTTCCATTCCAGAGGGCTATAAAACTTCTTGGTATGCACTTACAAGCTGAGCCACTGTTCTCCCTGTTACACTGCTGCCTGTCAGAAGTGAAACAATGACAAGTTGAGGAGGATGCTATAATTGTAAGGTAGTTCTGTACATCTTTCTTTATATAAGAGATTTTTTTGTCGCTACAATCTTCACGAACACATCCACTCAGAAAAACTGAATCAATCTGAGCTCCTCTTGAGGTAGAATAACCTTTACAATTTCCATTTTCGGTAAAAATGTTCAGTTTTCTAAATTTGAATTGGAAAGTGAGGGTAGAAATCTAGTTTACGAGCATGAGGTCCGAACCCCAAAATGATCATAGCTTGGCTGAAGCAAAGCTGTAATTTGGAGCCTTGTGTGAGAATCTATGGTGATGAGACATTCCAGTGTGGTTTTGAGTGACTGTTTGAAAGCTTGCAGACTGTGTTCACTGTGACTGGGCCATAGTGGTCTCCCTACAGTGAGGAATGCCACAGGAACCCACAGCTCTGCGGTACCTGCATTTTTGTACCAGAGGCTGTCTGTGCCCCTACGGTTTGTTCAGATGCTGTGACTGTTTTCCCCGTCAGGCTCAGACTCACTGCACAGTTAGGTAGCTCGCTACAAACAGTTGTGCAAAGCCATAAAACAACTGCCCAAATGTAAAGACAAGAGAATAAATAGACATCCATCTGGTGTGGTCTGGCCTTAGCTGTCTGAGATAACAACACGTGATAAGAGTGCAGTTATCCTCCGAGGCTGCTGAAAGAATACATCGTTCACATTAAAAGAATGGGAAAGGCTCAAAGAGAGACTATGAAGGAAGTTTGGGGTCGCTCCCTGGATCCATCAAATTTAATCAGCTCAGTCTCTGGGTCAGTCTGGGTAAATACAGCAGAGGAAGAGCAGACAGGCAAACTCCCTGTGAGCTAGAGACAGTAGTGTAGAGTCACATTGATTAATCACTCTGGCCGTCCTCAGTCTAAATCCCCTCAAGAAAAATGGCGTCAGTGTAGAGAAAAATCTGCTGAGCATTGAATGGAGTTGTTTATTCAGCTTTAATACGGGGTGGGGAGGCTGTGGAACTGAGAGAAAAGGGAGCCAAGGACTTTCTCTGTGCAGACATAAAGCCTGCCATCTAACTAGTGTTCAGCAAAGTTTCCTTATTAAGACAGAGGGGATTGGATGGACAAGTGTTACATTTCACTCTAGGCAGCTTATATCCCAGGAGACACTCAAGATCAGTTCCAGTCTGCAGCACAGTCTGAGACAGACGGTTCTCCTGTCCCACAGCTCACTCCCACCACTGTTTCAGACATGAACTGAAACAAGAAAAATCATTACAAATCGTGGGAAGGCCCGTCTTTCAAAGGCCGGGTGTTGGAGTCAGACCAAATCATTTAATAGATATTCCTTATGTTGCTCGTAGAGATGTTCAAAATTAGCCTCCGAGGCTTGAGTCTCAGCTCTGGCCCGATATAACCCTGCTGTCACTGCTGACTAAGAAATACCATGCCTTCCTTACACGATGTCTAAAGGAGCTGCTGTGCCGTCCGGGGGAAAGTGGACGGCCATTACTGTCACGCAGCAGAGGATGGACCCTCCAAAGGCGACTACCATAAACCCAGATACACTACATCAAAGCACAACCCACCTATTAACGGATATATCTCACGGAAACGGGTGAATTCTGTCTCCGGCAGCCTTACATAAGGGCTAGAATGTAGGACACATCCTGCCATCTGACACTCAAATATCACTTTAATGATATGAGGCTGAGCAGCTGTGGCGTGAACTTACACTGCTTCCCAAACTCCAACAACAGCAAATTGTTCAACATCTCTCATATGTGAAATTAGAAATAGCTAAATCAACCAATACATCTTTACTGCGACCTTTCCACCTCTCTATTAAGTTTGTGAGATCTCAAGCAGACAATAACCAGTTCCTGTTTATGAAACCACAGAGACTGTTTACTATTCTCGTTAGATAGCAGGCTGCACAGTGGCTGAGTTATGGAGCCGGTGTGTTGGGAGAGCCCCCACCGATGGCCTAAAATAGTCATGTGTTCCAGACCTGAGTAAAAGGCTCTCTCAGATCCATCAGCTGCTGTCTCACAGGTTTATGTTAGCGAGCAATACTAGAACAGAACAGAATCCTATTTGTCCATGCAAGAGGACAGTGTGTGAGGAAGAGTAACAGGCAGGGACCTTTTAGTACAATGATCTCACCATAAGCCACTACAATATTCCAGAGTGTTTCTTTTAAATTTTGTTTTAGGAATTTGAAAGCGTGTTCAAATCAAATCACCGAACCACATGAAATTTGTTCACATATCCCTCCATACCCATTGTACCCATACAGTACACATATAGTACCCATACAGTACAAGTACGTCACCAGCAGCGCTCCTGGAGCAGGTACAGCTTCAGTTTCTTGCTCAAGGACACTTGGACAAAGATGGATACATTAGCAGCGGGAGAGATTCAAACTTTCAGTTACAGGACAGTCTGACCAAGAGGGCACCATGACATGATATGGTGTTGAATTTAGCCAAGGATCATAAAGCAGAGGTAGAAAACAGAAAAATGGCAAACCAGCTGTCAAAATACCTTAGATGAGGACCAACATTTCTGGGAGGTTTGGATATTTCTTTTTCACAACTTGTTAGGTGCTTTCACCATAACATGACGACCTGCAACTGGACTTCGGGGTTCAATTCAAATAAACTACCATACCACCACTGGGCCTGGACTATGTGAAACATCCTCACATGGACTGAAGCTAAACATGTACTGGCAATTACCCTAAGAATAATACATGTTTCCACTATTTTGTCAGTTTGGGCAAGTTGGAATTTACCTCTTCTTGAAAATTGACTTTTAACTTCTCATTCCCAAAGCCTGTTCCTCAGTCCACAGTATATATGCAGTATCACAGTCCCAATACAGTCTGTTCAAAATGCACAACCCCAAACCATAAAACCTTTCCTGACATACATTTTTTCCAAACCCCGCTTCCCCTTTCTCCTCTTTCTGCTGGAGGAGGAGAAACAGATCCATTTGGCTCAGGCCAGTGACTGCTTCCCTCTGCCTACACTGTAAATGAGAGAAAGCATGACGGTCTCTGAACCTGTTCCAATTTCAGCATTGATTGGACTGGTTTTCTAGACAGAAAACATCATCGAACTTGACAGAGCTCATTCATTTACAATTTTCTTCTATCCCAACTCACTTCTGTTGAGTCTAGCAATACAACTGTATAGTTTATTCCCAAAAGACCAATACAGCAACTGATTTATATCAATATTTTAAAGAGCACTATTAACAATGTGAGGATACTCCCATGTTGTGGGCTCTGACATCTCTAATTCCACTGATGCTGTCCTCAAAACTAAACCATCACTCCATGCCTTTGTATCGTTCTCACTTAT
Source organism: Hoplostethus mediterraneus (assembly GCA_034670385.1). Taxonomy (NCBI): domain Eukaryota; kingdom Metazoa; phylum Chordata; class Actinopteri; order Trachichthyiformes; family Trachichthyidae; genus Hoplostethus; species Hoplostethus mediterraneus. The sequence continues at coordinate 8,506,408 of JAXDDW010000003.1, read as the reverse complement.
GGAACATTAAGAAGCACATTCAAATGTTCATGCTGTTGCACGTGGATGAATTTGATCTATGTGCCAAAAAAAGGTGAAAGTGTTTAAGAGTTGACCCGATGTCAGTTAGTTTAGCCACGGGTTGACCTGGCTTCATTTTTGCGAAACTGAGATGGGAACAAAGCCTGAACTAAATGGCTGCTATAGGCTGTGGGGGGGTTAGGCACAGCACAAGCAACACTGACTGTAAAACAAACCTTCCACACAGCTAATGTGACACATTTGGGAGGTCATCACTGGTGGTTATTGATGGCATGCGGTGTACGATATCAGACATCAAACCTATAGTGCCGGCAAGGTGCATCTGGCCTCCATACATGAATGTGAAGGACATGGGTGACAGGGTGACTCTCTTTAATGCCAACTGCCACGCCTCCATTCTTAGATAGAGAAACATGATCTCCTCTGACTACAGGTGAAAGAGAGATAGAGAAACAGAAGAGAGAGAGAACATAAGAGATATGGGGTGAAAAAGTGAGACAGAGGGGTGGCTGAGTGCACGAGAGAATGAAAGCATAAATAATAGAATAATTACTATTTGGTACAGAAATCATGCTGGGGTCATGGAAGTATTCACGCTTCTCTGCCAAATAGAAATTTTGCAGAACAGGACTATAAATGCACGGTCTTGGTGGAAACTTGATTACACTATAATATAGCGGTTTACTAATTAGTCTGCAATCACTGAGTTCATGACAATAAGAGGACAGACTCGGCAAGACCATGGGCTCTGCTGAACATTACTCATCTACTGAGGGTTTTGATAGCTCAATACAAATGCCAGAGTTAACCAGACAAACATCATTCTGTGTGTGTGTGTGTGTGTGTGAGAGAGAGAGAGGGAGAGAGAAAAAGAAAGAAAGAAAGAAAGAGTTGTAGAACGGCACTCCCTGTTAAACACATGGCTTCAGTTTCCCCTCTTCACTGTGTGGCCTGGCCTGGCCTTGCACCCAAACACTCCAACAACCAAATATGGTGCTCATTAGGAAGGCCCAGTGTATTGTGCTAGGCACCTCAGCCGCTGACAGGGAATCAGCTCAGCTATCACCTGAGGAGAGCAGGTCAAGTTCAAACCCAATTTTGACTTGTAGCAGGCCAACGTGATGTCAACATGAGGGTGTCTATCAACAGCACTGAAGTTGGTTTTCTTCTTCTTCCCGTATGCACGTCAGACTGTGTAACCGGGAGTACAAGTCTCATCACTGCAACAAAACATCTAAATGGGAATCTCTGCATAGTTCAAGGTCTGGTCTGTGAACCGAGGGGAAAAAAGTGCATACGCTATGTCCATATTTGGTCTGGCTAACTTTGCCAGGCCTTCCACTACAGCATATTTCTCCAAACACTCAGTGACCCCTCAAACTGAACTATGAAGTATAATACTGACATCTACTGGAAAGAATGTAGGATGACTTTTTTTCTCTGTAGACATTCTTCCAATGTAAAGCTCCTTAATTCTGACTATAAACATAAACATCAAAAAACAAAAAAATAATCTGAACTGAACTGGTTGTTTCAAACTCTTTTTTTTATTTTTGGTGAATACAAAAAATACTTTGTGACCAGATAAATATTATACATACAGCATGAAATCATAAAACTAATGCAGTCTGTTAAAGAAAGCACAACACTTATTCATAACAGAGCTAGTAACCTTTTACTATTTTAGATAATACTCAGACAAATCGGTTAGACAATATATCTCAGGATAGTTATTACATTTATTGATAAAAACTTCATTTTATAGTGTTTAAACAATGAAACAAGGAAATTATTCAGTCCAACATTTAAGAGGGACTTGGTATCATCAATGAGTTTCAAAGCGGAACAATTTCTTTTAATAACAAATTGTCACATGCTCATGGAATGCCGTGTAGTGTTAGTCTTCCATTATAGTCTCTAAATCCTAAGGTATCCAGGGAGGCCCTTTTATATCAGCATATAAGATGGTAGGCAGATAGGCCACCAGCCAAGGCATTGTATTGTATGGCATAGGACTAGGTGACAGTTTAAGACCCTGACAGGGATTAGACTGGCATAATGTTCTGATCCAGAGAGCACAAGGCTAAGGCTCCCATCCAGCCTGCTCTTCAGCTGCTCGCAGGGCAGACTCAAGTAAGGCACTAGTACACAATGCAGACCAGACACTGACAAGAATGAACCGAGGTGATGTACTGGGTACCATTACCAAGATATTACAGGTTAATATACTATGCAAACAGAGTTATCATTGGATTAGTTTGCCCAATCAGAGCTTGAAGCTATTTTCTTCTAGTTTGTCAGGAGGGTGTCCTACATTGAAGTTAATGGAAGCCGTTAATTGCCTTCCGCAGTGCATAAGGGTATAAGCAGTCTCAGTGCATTCTGCAGCCTTCTTCTTGTTCATGAGCCCAAAGCCAAATATGATTGCACACACAATCTTCCAACCAAATCTGATTGATTTGCTAGAACATTCAATGTAATGTATTGCTAGAGACAGAGTCTAAAGTGAAAATGCCTCTGCCATGACAGAGCAGTGGCTGGTGGAGAATAATAGTAATGGTTGTGTACAGTGGAGCTCCCGAACAAAATCTGGCCACTGTCAATAGGATTGGAATTAAAACACGAAAGACAGAAAGCACAAACATGACAAATAATGTAAACATATCTTCCTGGCACAGCTCAGTGCGTATGACGTAAGTAGGGTTGGTGGGGGGGGGGGGGCGATGATGCGTGGTGTGGCGACCTTCCCAAGGAGCGTGACGGATTTGGTCACAGATAGATAGACCACCGCTTATTTCACTTCACGCTTCGAAAATTAAAAATGAGTTATTAGGTCAAGAATGAATATCTATTCATAACTATTACTCTTTTTACTTCATCATCCACTTTGATCAAAACCTCCCACTGTTTGATGTTAAGCTGAACAATCGTCAGAAACAATTTCTTCAGAAGGTTTACTAGTTCAACAGCAAACCTCAAGTTCACATTTTTATTAGTAAAATACAAGTGCCTTTCCACTCTACACTACTCTATTGGTTAGTAGCTTCATTGATATGTATAGACATTATGGTGCATGCAAGCCAGTGGTGAAATGAGGCATCAAGTTCCTGGCATGTGATTGACTCTGTGAAGGTTGTTACATATGGAGTAGAAGCTCTGGCTCCCTAGTTTCAGAAGTATGATCAGCCCATTTGTGTTTGCTCTAAACCTGCTTCTGTCACATTCAACGAAGATAGAAGATCTGCATTCATAACATTTTGACCCATGATTGTAACGTTCAGTGACGCTCACGAAACAGCGATGCCTGCTATCATATAGCCTACCATAACCATTAAGATATACTGTCTTAACTTGTTTTCTAGTGACAACTGTAACAACCTTATCCTTATTGAAATCTGAATGTCAATTCCATTCTCTGACAAATACATACACACGTCACACACACATACACACACACGTACAAATACACTATAGAGCACAGGCACTTGTTTCTCTCGTCAAACAGGCCTGTTTCAAGTGCTGTATATTCCTCAATTATAAGAGAGTGAAGCAGCCAATCATACATCGGCAAGTCTCTCCATGACAAGACGGTCCAAACAGAGGCTCATATCCTGCCTGCTCAGCCCATCAGCCCTCGTCCTCCCTCAGCTCACTGGGCAGGAACTTGTACTGCTGCTGTCTGATCTGAGCCAGCTTCTTCCTGGCCTCCTCCAGCTCTCGCTCCTTCCTCAGCATCTCCTCCTGTGCAGCGATAATCTGAGGAGGACAGGAACAGTTGACAGAATGTGTGATATATTGCAGAATATACACAGAACAGGACGTCACGGTGAGAAAGTGTCAACCAATGATCATTAAAATATGAATTGATCACCACCCAGTTCAAACACATCTGGATATGAGACATATGAGATCAAGTCAAGTATCTTTCTTTATCTTTTTAGAACATTGGGAATATAGGTTGTACTCGATTCTACTTGTTTCTCTTAACTGTTAATTGTTTATTATTACAGATTTGGTAACTCTGATTGTCCATGCCCATCTAGCTATATTTGAAATCATAGTGACCATATACACTGTTCAGTAAATGGGTCACAGTTGAAAAGTGGTTGAGGAAACCTACTTGTCGAAAGTGCCTTGGTGCTAGGGTGCACCACTGATTCAGATATGGAATCACCCATTCCAGATAAAAACTAAAGCTTCCTGTGGCACCCTAGGGTTTACGAACCAGTAGACTCTATAATTGCTTTCAATCTGGCCAAGGATGAAAAGGAAGTGAGTTGTTTGCTGTGACAGAAGAATGTGAAAGCTCTCCAAGAGTCTTAGATGTTCATACAACCGTGAATGCCTGTTAAACAGCTTTGAAATGCAGCTGATGTGTTGTTTATCCACAACGGCGGTAAGGAAGAAATGACTGAGACGTAATGTCAGAGCTCTGCATGAGAACAGCAAGACACACACTAGTTCCATGGAAAAGGCCAACCAGAAAAAAAAGAAATGCACTTTTAGTTTCCAGGCTTTACAGAAATAGTTTTCACCGTCTCACCTGAGCTATGCCTCCAACAAATTTGGTCTTCACCACCACACTATCATCATCAGCCTTGTCAAATGCCGCTTTCTGAGCCGCCTTCACCAGGTTGTCTGAGGCACGCTTCACTGCATTGCCAGCAGCCTTTTGGAGAGATCAGTCTCAAAGTTAGCATGCGCACAATCCATGTGTGCACAGTAAGTTTCACAGTGTTAAAGAAAAGTAGTCTTGCTGGTTACCTGCAGTCTCCTCATGGCTTCAGAGTCCTGGTCTGCCTTCACCTTACAGGCCACTAGGAGCTGAGCCGTGGAGGCCGCCACCTGTTTGGCTGAGGAGATGAGCTTCTCCTCACTGGCATGGCCCTGCACTGAGGCGTTAGCTGCCTCACACAGGTTACTGGTGGCTGCTGCTACCATACGCGCCTACAGCAAGCACCACATTCACATTCAGTTTGATTTGAAGATTTTTTTAAATCTTAAATTCAGGAGGATAATACTCAGCAGAACTCACGGCTGATATGAGACCCTGTGACCACTGGCCGTCATCCACTGCATTGGCTAGATTGGATCCCACCTGGAGGGTAGAGAGTGATGACGAAAAGGTGCTGATATAGCGTGAAGTTACTAGCACAGTAGTAGATCTTGTTTAGAGTATGTGAGTGTCTGAGTGGGTTTTTGACTGACCTTGCCTTGTGCCACCAGTTCTCTCTGAGCCGCTGATGCAGACTTAACCAGAGCGCTGGTGGCTGCAGCGATGGACTTTGCTGCCTCAAGGATCTGCTCCTCAAAATCCAGCGTCTCATCTGCCTGCTGAAAGTAGAACCACACATCAACTTTGAATTTAAACTACAATATGCTGTACAGTATAACAGTATGAAATCAACAGAGGGTGACATATTGTGGTAGTAACCACCGACCCCTCCAAAACTGAACTGAAGATCCTTATGAAGATCAACACATTATTTGGGGGTCAAATTACACATGGCCATCTCTGCCTCAGCAGTCAACAACAGGTTATTGACCACAGATCTCCATAAACACATAAGGCACACGTGGCTGGAGACAGAGCGGGACACTGTAGGAATATGTTTGATATATAGTTGGACTGAATAACAACCTAATATATCAAACATATCAGACAGAGCCCTGCAGAGAAGGCTTCCAGGTCTACAACGGCTCAGAGAATGAGGAGGGGGGGGGGGGGGGGGGGGGGGGGGGGGGGTGGGGGCGGGAGCATGCTGGGGCAAGAAAGCCCCCCCTTACTGGGTGGGAAGGACATAAAAGCAGGAAGGAGAGGGAGCACAGAGGAGGAAACATGGAAGAAGACGGGGGAATAAAAGGTGTTTTAGTCACTCACAGATAAATCTTTGATGGAAGCATCTAGAGATCTGCCGTTCTTATTTTAAGCTCGGTTTGATGCTTCTGAGCATTCGTCATGCTACTTTATTATCTCTGCCTCTGCGTGAAGTAAACATAAGTGATCATTCGCTGTCTATTCCAGTGGTAGGAGAATAGGACTATTTTAAAAAGGGGATTACCGAACAATCTAAGAAATCATATAAACTATCCCTCTGGTATAGGTCAGTCTCTGCCAATGCCAACGCCTACACCCCCACAGCCTGAAGCCAAGACTTTAATCTGAGGTGTCAACCGTGCATACAGCCTGAGACCTGCTCCATTAACACATGTGAGACTGACTTTGTGCACTGGAAAATTTCACTGAGCTTCAGCACTCAAACGACCTTCATTTTATAGAAGTGATAACTGCTCTTAGTCAGAAATGATGTTCCCATATCCCCTTTTTTTTATAGTCACATCACACATTATGGTAAAATATTCTCTTTCATTTCTGTGTATAAGGGATAGTAATGATTTGCGCAAATACAAAATTAACTGTCCTAACATGAGAAAAAAACATCTGTGCAGATAAATGCCTCTTGGTAGGATTGGATGCAACATCGTGTTTTATCACTAGAGGGAGACACTGACATCAAAAATAGGAAAAGCCTTCAGCCCATTAATCCACTGCACACTAGGCTCCACATGAGTGCAGTACATCGGTATGGAATCATATTACCAGACGAGTCTTTAATAAAATCTGGGGTCACCTAGATATGCTTTCCATTATATCACACAGACAGAGGGACTGGGTGAACTGACAAGCACTATGCATTTACTAGAAGAGGGAGAGAAAAGGGGATAAAGCACTACAGGCACAGAGGGAAGAGCATTGGGGTTTAGCTATCCAGTCTCCAGTGACAGATAAACGAACAAACAACCATGCAGTAGCACACCACAAACGCAACCCCGCATTGCATACAGTTCAGCAAAAAAAAGTAACTTCACTCTCGTAAAGCACAATCGCTATCGTCTCCTGTCATGTATAATATTTTCATTGGCTATTTTATGCTAACATTGTTTTGTTTTTTATGCAATACCACAGCATGGGGTGGATGAATAACACAGGCTGAAAAAGCCTCCCTCAGTTTAGTTTAGAAAGGAGGAATGCTGTAATAAAACAAAAGGAAATAGGTTCAATAAGACAGACGGCCTCTCCTTCAGAAAGAGACGCAAACAGTTCATCATACACTTGAACTCATTCCAACATAAGCTTCAGGACCAGGCCATGTAATTGCGTCTCCTGGTAACACAACTCGAAATAATCTCCAAAGGTGCCCTTGATGAAACTTTCCAACAATCATACGTTAGCTGAACAAATCATTTGTCTGAGTCAACAAACTGTAAAACCCCTTTTTGTTTTAATGACATCGAGATAGCAGCTTAGTCACTGAAAAGGATGACTACACTTCAAAGTCAGTGTCACCTTTTCCTACCTTTGGCCCACATATTCTCCCTGCTGATTAATGGCAAAAAGCTGTGCATGGTTGTGTGGGAGGAGAGGGGTTGAGTCGGGGGGGGGGGCAGTACCTTGGGCTTGGCCCTGGGTTTCAGCTGCTCTAGTTTCTTGGCTGCAGCTTCGATGGACGCTGCAGCCCCTAGGAGCTCAGTCTCAGCAATGACAGTGGGGTCCTCTGGGTCCACCCATTCTGAACCTGAAAATGATCATTACACACCCAGACAGTGGTTATCACATACTTTCTATGCTCAGACGCGCCATTACCTCTGGCGCTGACATTTAATTTACTTCATATCTCTGAAGTATATTAAATATAGCATATCTCTGATGCAAAACAAGTCAAAATGATGTGTCTGCGCGTTCATTCATATAATCCAGACATGGATAAAAATGCTCTCAACCTCTTTGAACCGCAGCAGAATTCATTCATTCGATCCGATCCAAAGAAGGGTTCGCAGCGTGAGCGTAATGCCTCAAAGTTAAATAACATTAACTAAGAGTTAGAAGAAATGCACGTTTGATGGATCATTGTCTTTTTATAGGTTTTAAAGTGGCCATAAAACGAAGCTGTTTGGGAACAGCTTGGGGAAGCAGATGGAGGGATGTTTTCGTAGATTATGTCGAGCCCTGGGGAAATCTGTTCTGCACCCCCACCCCCAACTCCTCTACTACTCTACCCCCTTCTGAGTCTATGAAAGGTGATCTGGAGGAACAAAAACACACCACATCCCACTTACCTCCATCTGAGGCAGCAAAGAAAGAGAAAGAGAGAGAGAGAGAGAGAGAGAGAGAGAGAGAGAGAGAGAGAGAGCACAAGGGACATTAGGGAGGTGAAGTGGATAGCCCCGCTGGGTCTCAGGCTATTCGCTGGAATCTAATTCTCATCCAAACACAATCTATTACTGCTGTCAGAAATATGCCAGCACGGCTTCGAGAGGCAACACTCTGGTAAGTTGGTGTCATAACCACCGTACAGCGCTCAATTTGGAGCAATTTCCACTGCAATTACTCTCTCTGCAATTTCAATATACTAAAGTGATTTTCACAACCTGTCTTTATTAGAGACGCAGACAGGTTCGGTGGCCCGACTCCATAATACTGTGAATACCATCCATGCAGAAGAGGATTAGGGCTCCTTTGTGTAATCTCCAACATCTCCACAATCCTGTCATGTTTTTTCTATTTCATCAAAATGAGTTACTAATGGGAATGCTCTGACCACATTATAAACTGGTTCAGGCTTTCACAATTTTAGGGTCATGTATATTAATGTCTGATAGTCAGTCTACTGCCAACAATTTTTTGGAGAGCACAGAAGCTTCTGTTCAAGCCAAAAAACAGCCTCACTAGCCTGAATGCAGGAAAGGAAAAGTGAATTGTTTCATTCGCTGTTTCACACCACGAACACCGACGATGGGAAAGATACATAACTTTCATGTGTCTTCAACGTCGGGGGTTCCAAAACCTTTTGACCTCGATATGATATGATTTGAGTGCGAGTATGTTTGTACAGCGTCACAGCGTGCAGCAGCATTGTGTGTGGCCTCACCCTTCATGGCCTCAGCTGTCTGGATGAGCTCTGTCACACACGCCGCCACATGCTTAGAGTGTACGGCCAGCTGCTGCTTCTGCTCTGGTGTGGGCTTCTGGAGCACCTGAAAACATAAAAGACACACACACACACACACACACACACATGAACTGAAAATGCAAAGATGCACACAGCCAATTCTGATATACCTGTTAGTTACAAAGTGCTTAATCCACATCCCAATTTGTCTATTTCGCCAATAATGCAAACACTAATAATTACTGCCAGTAATATCTGACACTGAACAGCATCTTGCTATCTGTATGTGTTCTGCATCTTATGACCGTGGCCTAGACCAACAGCCTGGAAGCCAATAGCTGGCACCTGTAATTCAGCTGTGAGTTGTTACTATGCAGCCTGGTGAAGGTGTGGTTGAAAGCACAACCCACCTCTAAAATCAACATCTTCAGCATTATCAGTGACAGGATTTGGGGTATTAGCAGCAGACGTATAGTGAGAGTCAAGAGTCAAGACTTGTGAATGAGACATGTTGACCGCCTCATTCTAACCTGCAGCACTTGCTCCAGAAGGTTGACGTATCCGGCGGTGCACTCAGAGCCATATTGCAGAGCCTTGCTCCTCAATTCCTCGCTCACCTCAGGGTAGCATGCTGCTTGCTGGAGGGGAGAGAAAAACAACATCATGTGGTAACTATAGAGAAGAGATAACTACTTAATAGATAAATACCCTCCCACAGAGAGGCCCAAGAGTCAAGACAGGTTTAAATGCCAGTGAAAATGTGCTACGTGAGGACATCCTTCACATCATGCAACTTATCAGGTTGCTACTATCTCAACTCAACAAGTACATGAAGCCAAATTCTTCCAATGAAGCTAATTCTGATTCTACGAATGCCTTGATTTTCAACATGAAAACAAGAAAATATAAAACTCTTTCCTCTTCGCCTTGAGTGCTCTACTGTAGCTGAAGGACATCCTGACTGATGTCCCACTGCATGACTTTGAAAAAGTGAGTGAGTCACTACCACGAGGAGTAACAGCAGGAGCAGCCATCTAAAGTAAACTAGACTTTGCTGTCATATCTGCACTCAGCAGGCTGTCCTCACATGTTCCCTGGCATCCTGGCGCTGTCTGTGCAAGGCTTGTACTGGCAGGGTAATGTGGATTAGCACCTTGCAGGTGGTCAGCATATCAGAGACAGCTTTGCGACTCAGGTTGGCAGTGGCGATCACGTCCTCCTGCTGAGCAGAGTTGCCGGCAGCCACCGCCTTGGCCGTTGCTATAGTGATGCCCTTTGTCATGCGGATGAACTCCTCGGGCGTGGTGGATTTGTCAGGGACATCCTTGGACTGGAACACCTGGCCACAAGACGAGTTACTCACCCCACTGATACAGGTACTTGGATATAGGTTTGACACACTGTAGACGGAGCATTCTTAGAGAAGAAGTGAGGAGGCTCAGATGAACTGTGCTCAGGTATTTTAAGGGTAAACAAGTGAGGAGGACAGCTCTTTCTGATATTGATGGCAGTATAATTGGGAGTTAAGTGGACTGTGTTTTATTTGGCTTTGGCTGCAGCCCTGGGTAAAGCATGCTCTGGGGCTGGGGGTCCTCTGATAAGGATTTGCAATAAATCACAACAAAACAAGCTCCTGAAATCGTCTGCCTTTCTCACCCCACTGCGCCTGCTACCCAATCCCAGATAAGAACTGTAAGAAACCTGCAGGGGCTGAGGGGTAAGGCAGGAGGGAACGAGCTGAATAGATATAAGAGGAAAGGGAACAAAAATCTCCCCTGTTTTGTTTAGCATTAGAGACATAAATACACCTGAGCTGCTTTGTGCCAGTTTGGCAGAGAGGCTGTGTCTCATCAGTAACCTCCTAATAGGGCAGAGAGAAGGGGGTTTGGCTTGGCAGGCACTCTTACTGTCAGCTCCTGCTTGATGCACTCAATGGTGGCCTCCAGTGCCCTCGTCCCGCGAGTGGCTTCATCCTCCACTGCCTTCACTGTTTTTAGGAGAGACGTCACATTGGTGACCATGACCTGTCAAATGAAGGAAATAATGATGCTCACACTCAAGCCAGAAGGTGGAGCTCTTTCTCTTCAGCTAGCATGTTTTCATGCCCCTTTCCTAATTCTATCACAATGAATAATGATTCCATTTGTTGAAGGTGGTAAAGAGGAATGAAGGATGTGTTTAAACATTACAAGAGGCTGGCTAGCACATTCACTCAATCCCAGGATGGAAAGAGAAACATTTCAACTGATATTCATGGTAACACATACAGCTTTTTTTTTTTTTTTTTTCAAAGGGTACATTATATCATGGAAAGTTAAGAATTTGAGCAACATGAGCGCCAGGAGTTTGAGAGGGTCCCATTTGGAGGTCACCATATGTTGGAGGAATAGAAACAATCTGTCAGCATGATGGTCCATGGGTGGCCAAAATTCCATTTAGATGAAAAAGTCCTATGCAACAGATAGGGTTACATGCTGTGGTTGGATGGACGGATGAAAGAAAAAAGAAAAGTAATTAAAGAGGTTTAGAGGCAACACTCTGATTATGAGTTATCTGATGCTCGTCGTACACAATGCTTTGATCTCGATTTGTCCACTGTATTGACCACAGTTCTGCCAAGGTTAGGACAGCATGAGAGTCAAAAGATTAGTCTAATCTTCAGTTTTTGTCCCCGCGCAGCTGGCATCTGTGACAGTGGTCACGGGAATGAGAGAGCGAGTACAATTACACAAAAGGCAGGTTTGACTGAACTTTACTTTATGTCCCGAGTCGAGGAGATAAGAAATCCTTCCAGCCTGATGATCACCACCGTCACAAATAACTCTTTCTACACGCACAGACAGATCTGAGTCAAGCATACACGCAAACGCACCCAAACAGAGGGGCTGCAAAACACCCTGATAAGGACTGTCCTATCCTTGCTTGGTGCAACTAGGTAAGTCAAACTATATCCACTATCGGGATGAAATTGACGTGAAATAACATTCAGAATGATGTTTTCCCTTTTGCATTGTTTGAACACTAGAGAGCGCAAGACTAGCGGCTAGCAATTTTTAGTTTGGGTCATCACATCCGGTGAGAGCAACTGAAGTCACTATTGTTAAGCTGTAGTAGGCGGCAAGATGTACTCATGGGAAACTGAAACTGAGGATGCTCCGTCAAGTTGTAAGCCTGCCGTGTGGCAGCATTTTGTGCTTCCGATTAATGAAGAAAACAGCAACAAGACGACTGACAAGACGAAGACCATTTGCAAGTACTGTAAAAGAGCCCTGCCTTCAAAAGGTAACACATCACAATGAAAAACAACAGTCACCAGTATATGGTTAAATGTTGAGTTGGAGTCAGAGGTCTTAAAAATTTAGTTTCTCTCTGCACTACTTTTCTAGTGAGGAATTTCCCTGGTTGCGCAGATGTATAGTGAACGTTTTTTCGGCTTATTTGGGGATGAAATTGGTCTTGAATTTCAGATTTTTGCTTTTTTTATTCTGATTTTGCTCAAAATATTGCGAGAATATCGAACTGTGTATTGTGTATCGAACCAAAGCGGGACGCCATGGGTTGATTGCATTGTTACAACCCTAATCCACATATCCTCACATTGTATATTTCAATGAGACAGCAGCAACTCTTGCTGCTGGAATCAATATCACAGTCCTTTGTTTGAGCAGTCTATCCCTTTACCTTGGCGGCGCTCTTCAGCTGATACATGGACGGGTCGTCGGCGGGCTTGCCCGCGGCACACTTGGTGGCACCGATGAGCTCGGCCAGAGCCTTGGCCACATCCCGCACCGCGTTTATCAGAACCACCTGAGGAGATAGAGCTGGAATCAATACAATACAATAGCCAAGGTATAGGTTTATCAGTAGCACCCTGGGGAGAGGATTTAACACTGCAGCACTTATCACTCCTACCTAGAGTCATGATACCTCAGACTTAGTGGAGGGCAGAGATAGCGGCTTACATGCAGGGGAAAGAGGAGAGTGCGTATCATATGAGACTGCAATTACAAAGCAAATCTAACCCGGGGTGTACAGAACGATAGAAGACACCCATTGTAATACTAGACAATAAGATAATAACAATAGATAATAATAGCAGGCTAAAATGTCACTGTCTAACATGCATGAGGTTGAATACAAAATAATAACTGAGCAAACGTCAAACATATAAATCTCTCAGAAAGCAGATATGTGGCCAAAACGTCTGCGCTTTGAGAGAACTTTATTGAAATGTGTTTTTGATTGCCGTCAGTGTGTCACCTGTGTCTCAGGGTCCTCGGAGCCCATACTGGTCGCTCCCAGTTTGACCACCTCAGTGAGTTGGGTGATGGTCTTGGCTGAGGACTGGGCAGCCTGGGCCAGCCTCTCCTGGCTGGACGCGGCTCCAGCAACCAGCAGCTTGGTGTCCTCTACCAGCGCCTTGGCCGTCTTCAAGATGCTCTCCCTGAGGGATGTGGGACACATTGGGTCACAATCTGCTCTAGAGTCACACTCAGGTACTAGCGATATGAAAGGAAGCTGTCCTTTTTCTAGCCAGAAGCCTTCTTTAATAAGACCAATTTTCAATTTTCAAGAAAACCTTAAAACGCCAATTTTAGTGTTTTTTCATTTTTTTTAGTTGAACTAAAAGTTGATGTTTTATGGCCCTAGCACCGTTGAACCCTATTACAGATCTTTTGGGTATTTTCAACATAATTTCTTCCTTCCTGAAGAGTTTATATTTTTGGGGATAAGACATTATCATTTAACAGCGGCAGCGGTATCTTGGTCTCATGTCATCGCACCTGTGGTCAGCAAAGGACTCTTCATTCTCAGGGCTCAGTGTTCCAGCTGAGGCGAACATGATGGTGGTGTCCAGGTCAGCGATGATGCCAGAAACAGCACTGGCTGCTGTGATGCAGGCCTGGGTGCCTTTGTTTCCTGCCTGCAGCGCTGACAGCACCAAGGACACCTGGGAGATATGTAAAGCATAGCACTGAATACGCCGCCCTTCCAAATGACAACCACGATCTCTATAGGTACCGCACGAGTTTCATGATCAAACAGTTTCTCCTCTTAATAGCATGTTGGTGAGGTAAAGCTTTTCATTCATACGTCAGCTGAGCCAGGTGTAGCAAATCTTTGCAGTGACAGACCATGAGCAATCTGGTCAAGTTGGATTAATGGGGAAAGCTGGCAGCAGGAGAACAGAGCAGGGTTAACCATGCATTAGACCAGAATCTGCTGCACAGTCACATTAAGCCAATGAGTCTGACTCGGCAAATCACACAGCTCCCTCTAAGACTGCCGTCTGCCCATCCCTCACAAACAAATGGAAAGCCTTGAGAGGCATATTTCAATGAGGCACGAGCTTCAGATATCCATACGCATGAGACCACAAATTATTCCAGTCTGATATGAGCCCTGAATCCAATCATGGGCTGGGTGAGGGGAGATATTCTAATGTGTGAGCAGCAGGGTTAGCTACTGGGTGACAGCAGGGACATATTATTAGTCTAACTAGGGTGATCAGGAGAGCAAGGTCTTATAACCTGAATGAAATTAAATATATTCATGAATATGAATGAAATACATTTTCATACAAATTATGATGTTGACTTGATGCTACTACTTAACCTCAAACAGCAGAGACGACAAATTATATCTGGCAGCAAAAACAGACTGTTGTTAGAGAGTACGATCTTATGATGAATAAGAAAAGCTTCCTTCTGCAAGTGCTATCGAATGCTGTACCAGTTTCTGTCCAAGTAACTCCGTGTGGCTTACCTTCTCTGTGACTGCGCGGGCACACTCGATGAGCTCCCTCTTGGAGAAGCTGTCGGTGGGGCTGAGCTGCAGGGCTCCAGCCTTCTGGACCAAGTAGATACAGCCATGCCCCAGCTCTTGCACCCGTGTCTTTATCTGGAAGCCCACCTGAAAGCACAGCCAGGCAGCGGCTACTACTGCGTCCATCTTCTCGTCTATCCGTCATTGTGCTAGACAATGGCAATCATGTCCTGGACTGGCATGCCTCTTATCCAGTAGATGAATGAAAACTGATTTCCAGCACCCTCAGAGAGGGAATGGTGGCACTACACCTTTAATTTCCTGACTGAGATTCATGGGTGGGTGGTACTTCATTATAAGCATCACTATAGGCTTTCAGGCTTGTAGAGGTACAATGTCGCTATGGTAACCAGCAGGGTTTCCAGCAGCCTGTTATATACAAGATATTGATAAGAGCTGTGTGCTTATTAGGCCAATGTTTTCACACATTGCTGTCCTCTGGACGACGCAGAGCACCTTTAAGAAAAGACTATGGGGGTGGCGAGAGCGATTGATGCTGGAGGGGCGACAATATATTTCTGTTTGATCTCACACTGTCGGGAGCAGCCTTGAGGAGGGGCCGTCATGTCAAAGAACAGACAACATCTGCTCTGATTTGTGTGTGAGTAAATACATCTGGATTTATTAGGTAAAATGGAGACCTCAGCTGGTATTTCAGACTGACGTTTCAGGGACACAATAGCATGTGTGATATATAGTGTGATATGATAAATCTTTCATAAGAGTACATAATTTTTTCACACTTCCTCCTTCTCACCTCCTCTGGTTCTGCAGTAGCAGCTGCCAGGCGCCCTTGGTGTGCTAGCTGTCCATAGTCCACCGTCACCTGGGAGGCAAGGCCCCCAAGCTCTTCCGGACAGGTCACTGACTTAGTCATCTGGGGACAGAGAGAACATACATCACTATTACAGGCAGATGAACCTTGTACCAGCCATAATCACATATTCATGACATTAATGAGATCGGAAATGCTATGAAAAGCACATTGGAGTGGACCTGGATATTTAAGTGTAGCCGTATGCTCACCATCTCCTGTGCGGTGATGGCGATGGCCTTGGAGAATTTCACCATGGTGGTCTGGTAGTCCACAAAGGAGCCCTCAGGTTCCGGAGGAGTTCCTTCATCCACCTGTGGACGTCAACCCAATAGCATTTATCTACACAGAGATCTACAGAGTTTGCATTAACTAAACTGACTTCATGTCATGTAAAGCCTCTGTCACATTTTTGTATGCTTCATATACAGTATATACAAATGTTATGCTCACAGTGGCTGATATGCTATGTTGAAGGTGAAAGTAAAATGAAATAAAAGTAAGGGTCAGATCTAGAAGATATGTGGATATTTGACTATGTGAAAATAATCTTCAATTCAAGAAGTACTGTCACCACAGTGACATATGCCCCAGCAGGATGAGTGACCATCACCAGTGGGCTATGGACTTAACACTTGTCATCTATTTGACCAGTGAGAGTCACTGAGAAGGGTATCCTCTCCAGTACACCCACTGAGGAGTTTTGCTCACTTTGCCTTTAGACCATTAAGATAGGGAACTGTCAAAGTGAAATCCCTTTAAACCACCAGAATAGTATTCTCATCACACACACCACTCACCAGCAACACACACACACACACACACACACACACACACACTCACCCTGCCCATGGCCTCAGCGATGGACTCCACCATGCCCCCAACCATGCCTCCCTCACTGGCTGCCTCGTTCAAAGTCACCATGATGTCATCTACAGCCTCCTTCATCAGCTGGGCAGCTTCAGAGATGGCTTCGTGGGTGTGTGCAGCCTACGGATACAGTCAACAGCCACAACCACAGATATCAATTTTTTGGTGATACTCTATTAGTCCCCAGAAAAATAAATTGATCTTTGTGCTTGCTCCTTTCCACAAGGGAGCTGATTGCAGGGTCAGCTCCAGAACAGGTCTTAAGATTCAGTGTCTTGCTCAAGGACACGTCAGCAGGTGAATGCTTGCTGTCATGAGGGCTTGAACCCAGGCCTTCCAATACTATACTTCCTCAATATTCACACTCCAAGTTCAAAATGTAATACATTAAGTGTAACTGTAAGTGTACTATGCAACATTTTGGGAGATAATTGTCATGGTCATCAAGCATGCTGTTAGCAGTTTGATTGAACCTTAGGGTTTCCTCCTCCTTCCTTGGCAGCGTAGAGCATCTGCAGGGCGGACTCAGACAGAGTCTTGGTCTGGTCCAGGATAGTCATCTGCTGCTGGTGGTCCAGGAGCTTAGAGGCCAGGCCTACTGATGCCACGATGAGGGGCTCAAAGTAGCTGGCTAGCTGGGTCACCTGGGAGAATCGGTTTAAGAACATAGTATTAGAGACAGAGGAAGGACTGGATCACAAAATATACGCGACAGAACAGGGTTTTTCTTTGTAAAGCCTGTGAAAGACACAGGGGATGAAGGGATATGTGGTCAGATCAGCACCTTGTGCCCCAGTTGGGCAGCTTCCCCTCTGGCTGCTGTGGAGATGGGATCAATCAGGTGGCCAATCTCCTGCACAGAGGATGTCAGCTGCTCCTGGAGAGCCTGGTGAGACAGAGCGCAAGGCATTACAGAACGAGTCACAACTACAGACTCCATTGAGACAGAGTTATTTCTCTGGGACATGACGGAGCCGGTGGGTTAGTTGAACTCACTTCCATAGAGATGTCATCCCTACAGGGCAGGGTCTGCCCGATGGCAGCTAGTGAAGCATGCTCAATGTCCCGGATGCATTTATTGATGTTGTCAATGGAGTAATCACACTCCCTCTGTCCTGGTGCCTTGTCCCTATCAACAGAGATAACAAATAATTCCTTTATGCAAAATGCAATATAACACTGGGGAGTATACATGTAATCAAAATCCATATTAGAGTTGGAGGTGACTGTTCTACAGAGGGAAATCAAATGCAGACTTTTGCAGGGCTTTGCTGCGTGCATGTAATTGGAAGGTGATAATGAAGAGGGGAGACACTTCTGTTCCAAACAGTGTGAAGGTTTCTACCTCAGTAAAACGACTGATTTAAGCAGATGTGTAGCAGATTCACGATAGCAAAACAGGGACTCATCTTTATTACCGCTCTAAAGTATTCACTATTGTATTACAAGGCAGGGGGATCTCGGGAGCCCTAAATTACTACGGCAATTCATTGCTTAGTTTGCTTAACTCAAATCTGCACAGAATGAGCGTCCAGTTCAGAATCTATGTTTCCCTGCAAACCTTCATACATTTTGATCCTAGATAATCCTTCAGAGACGGATGCGGTCGTGGGTGGGATTAACACTGACCTGATGGAGGTGATGAGGCTCTTGATGGAGTCAGACACCGTCCGGGAGTGGCCGGCCAGTATGGACCAAGTGGGCGGATCTTTGGGGTTGAGGACGAGCGAGCGGGCTGTTTCCAGAAGGTAGGTGGAGCTGTCCAGCATGGAGCGGGCAGAGCGTACAATAGGCTCCTGGGCTGCTGAGCCCTGGGGTGAAGGAAAAGATTAGTGCAGGTACAACAACAGTCCAGGTAACGGCTCAATAGTGACTATGTGATATGCTAACCACACAGGTATGGCCGAGTTGTTAATATTCCTTTACTACCTTGGGGAGATCAAAGGTGCAATCAAAAGGGAGGGGGGATGAGATTAGAAAGGCAGCTTTACAGAGACGCTGGAAGAAACACCTTCAGTCTTTATGATCCGAGCCAAAGCCTCCCTCGACAATTAGATTAACAAGCTGAAGATTAGAGCAGCTGTGCTGAGAGAGAGTGCCGTTAAACACTGCCCTCCAACAGATTACAGCCATAAAGCTTTTAGAGGTGTGCAAGGACTGTTCCGCTCAGATTGTAAAATAAAAATCCATCCGCTTTCTCCTTGAGCCTTTTCTTGACATTAAAAGAAAAGGGAAAATTGCATATCAATCCAATTCCCCCCCAAGCTTCCCTGTGCAAACCTTTCTGTGTTGGCTCAATATAAGAGACCCTGTTTCAAGGGGATTGAGTGCAGAAGTCACAAACATATTCATGAAATCTCTTTGAAGAGTGACTTTGGGTTCTGCTGTATGAAGAAAAGAAGGAACTGTACAAATATGATGTTTCTGAGAACAAAAAAGTATTACATTTGTACATTTTTTAAATGTCAAAAGTTAATTTAGTCATTATGAACCTTACAAAAAGGAAAAATAAAATTATAAAGCCCTCTCCAGACAACATTAGTATTAGTAGTAATTTCATCCGGACAGTAAAATATTTTCCTGGGACCTGCCCATGCCACACAACATCACCCACAGTACAGCAAGACTGACAAAACTCTTCTAGTGGCTCCATGTCATTTTGAGAAAAGCTCCTGCACTCTTTTCCATCTTTTGCATCTTTTCCTTTTATGGCTTATTTTATATTCTATTTGTGTACTTTTGGTGCTGCAACAACCTAATTTCCCCAATTTGGACATCACGTTTCATCTAATCTAAACTAAAGAGTGGTTCTGCTCTCTTTTTTTACAGGGGTAGCCAGAGAAAATCACTGACATGTTCTTTCTGGATGGATAAAATTTGCAGTAAAAATGACCAATCACCAGAATTCCCTTGGTAATACTCATGCCATCAGGAGAGGGCTGAAATCAGGCATCAAAACAAAAATCTACAGATGCTCTCATACACATACCTCGTTGCTGATTTGAGCAGGGATGCTAGCGAACTCAGGGTTGTTGGCAAATGTGGATAGGTTCTCTACAGCCTCAAGAAGTGGGGTTGTAGCTACACGGCACCTGTTTCTGTTGTCCTCAGAAAAATCCCCATCTAAGGCCTGAAACCGGATAATGACACTGAATATTTCATATATTTTCATTTGGTCGTATTTAACCCATTAAGGCGTTATTACAATGTAGTGAGAACTATATAATATAATAATATCAATAATAGAAAACCAGAAGTTCTCACTGAACGTCTCACTGATATCTTCTAGAAGTTTAAGACATTGGAAACAAATCTGTACTTATATACATTGTTTTGATTGGTTAGGGAGCCGACCTTGATGGTTTTGACGAGGTTGGCTGTGGTGTTGGCCACCTCTTTGGCTGACTGGACAAACTGTCTCCTCGCCACAGGGTTGGAGGTTTTAGAAGAAGCCAGGCGGCAGGCATTACAGAGGGCTGAGGTATGCTTGGCTACAATCGTTGCTGCGGACAAGACCTAACAAACAAAAACACAAACACATAAACAAACAGCAAGCAAAGTTGTATAAAATGAGGCAATCTGGTGAGATGAACAGAAGTTAATATATTTAAGGTTGGTTTTAAGGTTTTCAAACTTAATGAGCCATTTGTGATCTACATTACAGTCCCTATTGCAGTTTCCATATGCCACTTAATGGTCCTGCAATATTTGCAGTCCCAGATGGACCTTCTTACCTGTGAGGGACTGCTGGCTGGGTCCACTAGGTTCTGACAGGCCATGTGTATAGCCTGGTTGGCCCGTGCAAACTGGATGGGATCCACCAGCCCCTCATGGCCTGACTGGCTATTTGGATCAGACACACCTACTAGATATGAGGCCTACAGGACAGAAAACAAAGCATGGTTACTTCTAGGGTTAAACCGATATAGTGGTTTACCAACTGCCGATATGAGGTGAGGATGATTTTATTCAACAGGTTCAGCGGTGGTAGTCTGCAAAACCTGCAATGAAACCTGTCTCCACCAGCCTTAAGGCACCGCTAACCTAAAACAATTTCATTAGTATGGGTTTTAATGGAGAGTTTAAGTGTCCCGTGATGGTCTTAATGCTGTTTCAGAGGCTTTTACAACCTGACAAGAATACAATTCTGGTGGAAATGCTGGATTCTTGTAATTGGTTGAAATTCTTTGGCATGAAAATCATATATACAGAATATTGGAACAAAAAATCAGCTATTAGCAGCTTCAATCAAAAAGTATCAGTGACAGCCTTGGTCAAAGCCTAGTTACCTTCAGTTTTTCTCTGCCTTAGAGGGCAGAACTCAGTTAATAGAATGCTTATAAATGTAGTTTCTTCATTAGAAATATAAATTCTGTGATTAAATCTGAGCACAGATGTAGTCTGAGTGAAGAGCAGAGGAGAGGAAAGGAAAGGAGAGAAGAGGAGATGAAAAGAAGTCATATTGAGTCGGCACCAGGCCGTGATCTCACCTGTCCTGCAGCCTCCGTCAGCCCACACAGGGCCTTGGAGGCTACGCCCACACTCTCCCCGAAGGCAGGCACATCGGCTGTCTTACAGTGTTGAGAAATCCCTGCCATGGACTCTCCAAGGACCTGAAGCATGTGGAAATGGAGAAAACATGAAGGAGTTAGATCTGCAGGTGCCTATAAATATTTCTGACAGCTAAAGAATGGCACATGAGATTGTTTTGAAAGCCCGTACCTTTGAGTTCTCCATGACGCTCTCGATGCAGTCAAAGTAGGAGAGTTCGCTGACAGGCTCATTGGGATTATCTAGGAGCCCTCTGACAGCCTGGGCACAGAGGGAGATGGTAAAAAGTTCAACACCACCAGACACACCACTGAATACAACTTTTTCCTCAATAAATTCAGATTGGAAACAGTAAACAAACAGTAAACTTATACAAACCAATAAGTCCCCTACTAAGTCAGGGTGATACAATGCAGCAGTTATGCAACATAAAAGGTTTTAAAATGCAACCGTTATTGTACATTTGAATTACTTGGACATAAATGAGAGTACCCTTCGCAAAAAATGCTTTTGTTATACAAGTGTCATTTTTACAGGCAGTTCTGAATGTGATGTTCAGCAAAATTAGAACTAGAACAGTGAATGGGTTCATGAATGTTGGTACATGGTGGGAGGAAGAGGGGCATAAACTGGAGGGACTTGAGGCTCAGTGGAAGTAAATGACTGGCTAATTATTTCCCATGGAGACAGAGCGCTGCAGCACATACAGCAATATTGTTTGCACACTAAACCAAATTACATTCATTTAGCAGACGGTTTTTTTATCCAAAAGGGCTTACAAAGGTGAGAGTTGACACTATGTGGGGATCGAACCCACGACCCTGAGAATGAGAGTCTTATGCTCTACCAACTGAGCTGTCCGGGCCAAATGCCAAATAGATGGATAGCAATGGTGAAAAAAATCTACTTAGTTTCCCCGAGCAGCAGGGCGTACAGGGCTGTATAGGCAACAGAACATAGAAAAAGTACATTTGGTACAGTGTATGTCTGAGAGGGCGGCTACCTCCAACTCCCTCAAGGCGTTGTCACACTCCTTTTGTCCTGCTGCTTGCTGGGTACAGAGCGTGATCAGCTGGTTAATACTCTCCGTCACCGCCCTGAAACACAAGGGCAGTCACGCAGATTATTATTTTTTTTTTTTACCTCTAGCATCTCTCTCTGCATACGCACACAACCTGCCTTCTCTCTCTTCACACACCAGCTATCACACACATTCACACACACTCCGAGCTCCTCCCCGCAAGCACGGCATTGCTAGCCTCTCGCTGTAATAGGCTAACACAGTGCACAGGAGTGTCGGGGACTGCATTCAGTTTGTGTTCAGCCTTGCTGAGCACAGAGAGTCTCTAGCCAAGGCTTCCATCTTCCTAATTAGACAGAGGGAAGTCAGTCAGGCCCAAGCCCCGTGGGACTGGCTGCTTGGCTTCTCTCCACTAGGGGGGAGGATGCTCCCTCTAGCACTGCTGAGCAGACATGGCATAGGAGTGGCATACAGATGCAGCAGAGAGATGTTTTGTGACATTTAAGTATAAAATGTGAAATTTTCATAACTTGCTAGAGGCTTGCTAGGATTCATATTCAAGAAAAAAAGACTTCGATTTTACTAGCACAGTGACTATGACATACCCAAGAAACAGCTTCTTCTTCGTCAAAGAGAATATCTAACACATATCTGGTGCTATCTGCATCTTATCGCACCTTGCTGCCACAGCTAGAAGATTCTTGGCATTAGCTGCTCCTGGATCCACAGAGAGAGACTTGGCAGCCAGCAGCAGCTTACTAGATGCCATGGAGATGTTCTTCAGATTACCAATGACTTGGATCTGGTCCTCCGTGCTCTGGAATAGATGCAGAGCTGTATTAAATATAGCCACAATGGACAGTATGTCTTTCTAACACACATTTTGCAGTATTCATCAGCAACATCCTGTCTAGGGATGGCGTGGGTATTGCATGGAGTATGGAGTCTGTATGTCATGTGTGTTCCCCCACCTATCCCCTCTTTCCTCACTAAGTAGGCCTCTTCAAGCCTGATTAAGGCCTGGGTGTCATGCTACATCAACTCCACTCCCAGACGATCTATCCAAATTAATGAGCAAAATAACCAGAACAAGAACATCATCAAAGATCTCATTACATCTGACTGTGTTAGTGCTCTCGGGGACAATCATGTGCCTAAGTGAATTAGATGAAAAGGTCTAATTAACAAATGAGTTAAATAGCTTAGGTGCTAAAGTGTCATAAAAACATGAAACCAACCACTCAACATTTGACTATGCAAGAGGCATTCTGACTCAGCCCATCAAAGCTTCGAGTGTTCGTCCCTACTTGTAGCACAATCGGGCAATCTGAATCATGAATGATCTGATTAAGTGCGGCAGGGTAGAATCATCACTCGATTCATTCATTTCTATGGAGCTGCACGGCAGATCAGGAAACCTACTTGGGTGTGGCCTGCCATCTCGATGCCTGCATCCAGGAACTCATCAAAGTCTTGGCTGAACTTCCCCGAGGCCACAGCCAGCTGGCTGCTGGTGCCACGAGAGGAGTGGACCACCTCTCCTGCAGAGTGGTTGAGCTCAGCTGCTGTGTGGTTCAGATCAGTCTGGGCCTCCTGGAATGTCTTACTGCAGGGAGGAAGCTTCAAAGACAAGACACACATCAGTTAGACCGTACTGTAGTGCTCAGAACATTGTTACCAGTCAAATGGAGATAAGAAGTTCGGTTCTTTGTGAATAGTGGAATGCACTTGTACAATAACAACACTCAATTTGTGTGGATGCACCATTCTTGTGAAGATGTGTTTCATTTTGCAATACAAAAATGAAAAGTGTCAAGAAACTCCCGGAGTAAAAAGCTGGCAGCAAGACTCACGATGTCCACCAGCAGCTTCTTGCTGGCCTCTCCGATGCTCCTCAGGGCCATGTCCACATCCTTCTGGCCTGGCAGGCAATTGACACAGTTATTCAGGGAGTGGGACACTGCTTTGGCCACCTGAAACACAGCACAACACGCTGTCAATGAGCTGCCATTAGTCATTCTAACAATGCGCTACACAACACACAGTCCCAGAGCACAGCTATAAGGAGAAAACATCTCAAATGCAAATTGTGCTCACAGTGGTGCACAGCAATCCCTGTCACTAATTTATGCTGCTGTCACAGACATATGCCAAACAATATGTTTATCCCCTGGAGGGCTGCCTGCGAATGAGCAGTTTTACTCTGGCACTCCAGAGAGAGGACTGCTATGCAAGAGACAGACGAGAAAAAATAGCAACACTAAGAGGGGATAATTGTCATGGAAAGGAGAAATGTTTACAAAACAGTAGAGGGGATAGAGGCCCTGAGAGGAGCAATGTGATCTCAACATGAATACCCCTGCCTCTGGGGTATATATTACTGTGAACCATGCTTACCTGTGCCAGCCTCTGCTGACTCTCAGCATCTCCCGGGTGAACTAGGGCCTGGTGGGCCTCGTGGATCAGCATGGCAGAGCCCTCCATGACACACTGGGCTGAGTCCAGCATTGCGGCCGCAGCCTGGGGCTCCTTGGTGCTGGCCGCCACACCTCTGGCTGCCTGGGCCAATGTCCTCAAAGCCTGCGCCGTTTCTCTTGCAGCCACACCTAAGAACAAGCAGGCACACAGGTATAATGGGTAATTTCAACTATACAGATACTCTACGGATTAGGATGAACGAGGAACACGGTGTTCACATTCTCCCGTGTTTTACATTGTTATTTATTGAGACCAAGTAACCATATTTCTATAGCTTACTACCCAAATTCATTTCAGTCTCATTATCTTCTCTTTGCAGGAGTCCTGTGTTTAAGTAATGCAAACAGTGAGATATGCATGATTACTGTCTAGAATTGTGTTGGTAATGTGCAAATAAGCCAGCAGAAGCTAGCAGTACCACACTAAGAGCAATCTGAATCGCCCTCGATGTTTAAATAAATTGTTAATATAGTAAAATGTGGCCCCATGTGGGAGGTGCCCTTAACTTATTATACATAACGCTGAGAAGAAAAGCAGCAAATTGCATCAAATTGCATTATCCAGCCAAGTGGAGCCATTTGCTGATGGAATGTTAAATCTAGTGAAAATAAGATTAATGACTAGCTAGCAGCACCCTGAGCCGCAGCATGAAGTGCTGCCTGGGAGCATTCATTTGTTAGAATACACTATTCACTATCTGTCTTCATCTCCCCTCCCCTGAGAGCATCAATTGAGCTCGAATTGAGGGCAAAACCGCCAGGCCATGCTGGATCCACAGGGTTCAGTTTCAGGCAATAATGATAACACCGCTAAATAAAGGAGACATCATTTCCTCAGTCTCCTTTATCCTCTCACTCCCACATGGCAGCTAACAGGAGCTACTTTTTTCCACCTTTTTTTCCAATACTCAGCAATATATATAATATAATATATATATAATATATAACAGCTATATACATGATCATTTTATCTAATCTACAAGAGCAATATAACTCATTTAGACAGAAGTAAGTCATTGAAGTGAACGTCTCCTTTAGGCCTCTCTGTGTTGACTAAGCTTCTCTTACCTGTATAATGTTCATTGCCCTGTGCAGCACAGGTCAGCAATTGCGCCATGGAGGAGCCCACAGCCTTAGATGTACTCCCCAGGTCCTGGGCACACTTCTCCAGCTGTGTGTGCAACAGAATACACAAACAAGCCACTAGATTTGCATCCCTAACCTCCTCAGCATGTCGTTTCAACAGACTGATGTCTGTATAACGTATGTATCAACTCAACGTTTCAAATAAACTTTAAACTGTAGACATTGTTGTGTACTGACCGATTCCCCAGGAAGAGGTTTGAGTTGGCCCTCGATGACAGACATCGTGGCGTCTTGAAGCTCACTCCTGAGTGTCTGCACTGTTTTGAGGGCTGAGTCAATCTCCAGGGGACCACAGGCATCATGGGCCTTCAACCAGCACACCGACACACACATTACTCACATACACCCCCTCTATTATGCAGAATACACAGGATGCAATCCAATGTCTGTCTCTTTATGGGATCAGACGTCTGGGTGTCTCTATGAGCAACCTTACAACAAAAATATTTTAAAAGAGACTATAATTAAATATAAATTCCTGTGTCAGTGAGATGCATCCTGCTATCTCCAGCTGTGTTGTGAATAGATACCTTCTGGGTGGCAGTCCTAAGTTCTGCCAGACAGGTAGCCAGGTTCTTGGCACACTGGCCCAGTTGCATAGCCGCAGCCTGGTCAGCCACTGTGGGAACTGCTGACTTTGCGGACGACACCATCTTACTTCCAGGCTGGGGGGTGGCATCAGAAAGACGATGACAGCAACACATACACTTGCTCACTGACAAGCATGTAAAAGGTTTGTTAAGAATTATACAATTGTGCAAGCACTAAAATAACACATTTTTTATAACAGGTCCTACCTGTAGGAAGCTCTGGCTGGCCATGATAAGGGCAAGCTGGGCACTCAGCTCCTCAGGCTGGGCTTGACTGTTCCTCATGCCCTGGACCAACTGGGGAATGCTATCTGCTACTGCCTGCATGTGCACACAGATACAATCCAATATACTATATATTAAATTGTTTCCAGGACTGTGTTTTCCAATAATTAAAGTGATTTTCATGCAGCAATTACAATGAGGATTCATTTCCATGCATTAGTCTGAAGAGTGCATGTCCATACCTTGCAGCTGTGCACTAGCTGTTGGTGCGAGGCAGTATTTTTGTTGGAGGCAGCAGCGTTCTGAGCAGCTGCGATGGTCTGAGTTGCAGCAGCCGCTGCCTGCTTAGCAGCTATCTGTTCAGAAGATACCCATGGAAATCATTAAGGCTAAATTATGATAGTACACAGGGCTAAGGGTAAATTTGATCATTGCTGTGTACAGTATTATGCTGCTGTGTTCTGTATTCAGACAGATCTGTTATAACTAAGAAAGGTCACAAACCCAAAAGTTTTGTAAGAAGAGGATTACTCCAAGTCCATGAACCTCTCATTCTCTATTTCATTAGGTTGTTCAACATTGCTTTCACCTTGCAATGTTTACAACACCAAAGAACAAAAAATATACTCCTTAGTTGACATTAATCCACAGGCTAGCTTTGAAGTGCCGGCAAGATAGAAAATGGAGAGAAAAGACATTCCTTGTTTAGTGGGTGGAGGAAGCCAGGATTAAAAAAAAAAGAAACCTGAAAAACAATGATATCTTTGTCCTGAGGAAAACAAACAAGACTGCAGTACACTTGGAAGAGAGACGACTGGCAGAAACAGCTTTCCTATCTCTGGTGGAACTACTTATTCTATATACTCCAAAATAAAAAAAAGCATTGCAGCTGCACAGGAACTGTATAAATGATAGTGTGAAGGAACCTAGGTGACACCTGAGCAGATATTTAATTAAGGGGGGCTTACATACATGTGTGATAATTGTTACACATGCAATTCTCTGTGCCACTTGCAGATTCATGACACTCTAAATGGCCTTCAGTGTCTCACATGTCTCCTCGATGGAGGCGACCATTAGCACCATTACTGTGACCATCTGATGCAACGGAGGCAGACTGAGATATGTCTGATAGCAGGCTGATCTCAGCCTTGGGTAATGTACAGTTTACGTGCTTGGGAAATTGAACATTGGGAACTCAGGCTAGCAGAGACAGGCTAGTCATTAGGGGCAAACTGATACCAGGGGCTAAACACAGATCTTTACCCTTAGATTAGCTCATTCATAGTACTAATGGGATTTACAGCCCTCCACTTCAAGAAAGAGAAATAAAACTGACAAATATGCTAAATGTGTCTCATTTGTACAAATTAATGCTGAATTATTAGTTTTGACATGCACTTTCTTGTGCCTGAAGACTAAACTATATATCTATGCCTGTAGATATGTACTGATGGATCTGATCTGATACACATTGCACGTTTCTCTACAGATATGTCACAATATTGGGGAGACATTTTTGCATGACACTTTTGCAGGTATGGAGAAGAAGGAGGGCAGTTGCGTTCAATCAAGGTCGAGTCACCTCCAGCCTGTTGACCAATTTCTTTTTTATGGCATTCTGTGCTGCAGCATTAGTGGCCACACGCAGCCCCTCAGCTGCCTCTCTTAGCCTCTGCTGCTGGTCCTCATTCTCTGGGTAGGCAGCCGCCCCCTGAGGGCACATACACACACACAAGTACATAAACACACACACACACACACACACACACACACACACACACACACACACACACACACACACACACACACACACACACACACACACACACACACACACACACACACACACACACATAATGACAACACTGCACTTAATAATCTGATCTCAGCAGTGAAAGGGGACATCAAATCCCCTCTTACAGTTCAGGTTATACACATTGTACAATAGATGCAAAGAGGCATTTAGCTCTGTCTGCTTTCTGACAGTTGCCATGGCAACCGTCAATGCCGGATTCCCATTTCCTCTCGATAATGGCAGTGATGTGGTGATTAATGTGTCACAGATCAAAAACATCTAACGAGCCATAAGCAGCATTTCACTTGCCTGGGTATTTCACATTGATAATATCCTGCTCATTTATACTTGTCGACAGCGCCAGGGGCTTATTAAGAACCACTGATGCCGTGCCCTTTCATTTCAGATGTGAAATGATGCTGGTGGCTACTGCATACAGTAATACCAAAATCTGTTTTGCATCAAGCGACAGCAATACAATTATATTTTCTAGCATTGCATTTCACATTTATCATCACATTTTACATACTGCATACAAGAACAGTATAACAGCGATATTGCTAATAGAAAGTAAGAAAAATGAAATAGGGATAGCGGTAACAAGAATTTGTTTAGAAAAGGGATAGGTAGGTAATAAGCATTTGTTTAAAAGCTAACATCATTTTATACAGCTTGAAATAACAGTTAATAGTTAATAGTGGTTATACATCTTGGTCCCTATCCAAACGAAAGCCTTTAAATTGGAATAAAGTGCTCATTTAACTACATATCCAACAGACCTTTAAAGCAAAGTAATGAAGTACTGGTAGTCACTGAAAGTATTCTGATTATGTTCTTTAGTTGGAGTAACACAGTGGATTACTTTACCAGTTACAGTGTTCAAGCAGATAATCAGTAATCTTTATTGGATTACATTTTGCCAGTAACCCTGCCACTATCTTACCTTAGCAGCTTCCACCATCCTAGCCGTCGCATCAGCCAGTAGTTTGGCTGCAGCCAGCAACTTCTTAGAGTTGTCAACATCCACCTCTGCCTCAGCATCTGATCTCATAGCATTGACCAAGTCAGAAGTGGCCTGGGCTAGCACCCTGGCCTGACGCACCATTTCCCCTATTCACATACAGATGCGCACACACACACACAGTATGGAGGCATGCACACATGCATGCACACAATGCGCACAAACATGCACAGAACAGAGAGAAAACATAGACCCATTAATGTCATCTACTAGGCTAACAGCAAGGCTTATACGTGTAATTAAGTTTTTTCTGCCTGAGACGTTCCAACATTTGAACAGCTGACAGCACCTCATTGGTGTTGACACCTGTGCACCACTGGGATATGTGCCCTCATATCTGACGGTTTCTAGTGACTCATCCTCTCTCACATAAATTACGGCTTAAGAAATGTATGTAACATGTAACAAATCTCACTCGCTATAAAAAGCTGCATTTCCCAAACACCCACCACCAGCTGGAAATAACTCTGAGAACACTATGAAAGATAAGACATCTAGGTGCTTTACAACCCACATCCTATAGCCTTGGGAAACAAACAATACTCTATCTCTTGAATGAACTTTGTTCACTGAACATTGATCTATGACAACAGAATTTTGTTCTTGATGATTTATAAAAGAAAAAGAGTTTGCCAAAAATGCCCAAGTCATGTGTTTCCTTTTAAGTTTCAAAGCCTCCCTGACGTTGATTGAGACCAGACTGGGAGCTCTGTAGTGGTTTTGGATGACATGTTTTCTACAACCCTTTGAGGATTGGCTGGGATTGGAAATTCTTCAGCCTCATGGCTCGAACCATAACAAATACCCTGAGCTTTTGAAAATGTTTCAGCAGGAGAGTTTTTATGATCACTTAATATGAACCATAACCTGACAACATCTTAAGTCCCTCCCAGTCAAACTGCATCAGAACAGGTCCACTGAAAGTAAGGATTCAGAAAGGATCACCTGATGGCTTTTTCATTTTTCTATACTTCTGAAGTCCTTGGATAATAGTTTGCAAACTGGTTGTGACAAAGTGTTGGGGCACTGATGAGAAATCATGAGACTTTAATTGAAAGCAATCCGTAAAAAGAAGTGCTCACTCAACAACCTTTTCTAGCCTGCCACCCTCTTCCTGCTTCTCCCTTGAACTCACCGGCATCACCCATTGAAGTGAAGATGTTTTCTGTGACGTTCATGATTGTGTCGGTGGCCTGGTCATAACGTCCAATGGGCTCTCCACAGCTGGCGTAATGGCGGACATGCTGCAAGAGGTCGCTAAGGGCCTGGCTCACCACAGCGGCTGCTGCCCCAACTTGCTTCAGCAGCTCACCATCGTCGGTGGCCGAGCAGCAGGCCTTGACGCAGGTCTCCACAGAGCGGTCCACCAGCTTCCCTGCCTCAACAAGCTGCTCCTGACACACTGGGGAGCTGATGGTAGGGCTCACCACCTGGTCATGGGCACAGGACACAAGCCAATCACAAATTCTTGAAGACTGTTTTGAAAATTGACTATTAAACAGACTATTTCATCTAACCAAGCACAATTCACTTTCAGTTCAGCTATTTCAAAATGTAAAATGAAACAGCTATTCATTAGTTAATGATCAAACATTCACTCTCAATTATTCAATTGAAGACATGATACACAAACCTTCAGTTTTGGGATTTTAAAGAAAATCAGTATCCTGAATTTCTTGAATTTAGTGAATGAAGTGAATTGACCATAAACCTGCTGTCATCATAGCTCATTTTTATAGTATGACAAAAGACCATTCACTGCCTTGTACCATATCCTTTATCTACTGACTGTTGAGGTGAATAGGCTTTTTGATCAGTACCTTGGTGCAGGCCACCAGCTGTGAGGTAGACAGGGCACACTGAGTGGCAGCTGCGATCACCCGGTTCTGCAACATGGTGTCCTCGGCCACCTGGGCCACATTCTTGGCCTTCAGGACTAACATAGCAGCTGCATTGGCCACTGCTTTGGCCAGGTTCATCAGGATGTCCTGAAACACATTCATCAATGTCCTCCACTGAAACACAGCACAGTGCAGCTGAGCACATGTGCCTGAAGGGACTATAAACTATGTTTTCAACTCATTATTTTGATTTATATAGTGTGTATATTGGATATAGACTAGAAAAGATTGAGCGATAGTGATAATGAAGTTTAGATTGTAAAATATAAGTTATACTACATGAATAAGTATACCATTAAGTTATGATTAAAAGCTGCATTGACAGAACAGTGTCAGCCCAAGGTCAGTGAGACCAAGATTGTGTATGATACATGTACCATGCCTTCTTGAAAGGATAAATACTAAAAAGAAGAGTAGTAGAGAAGAAAACATCTAGTAACTAGCAGACACATGTGGCAGTTAAATGAATATGACTGTATGAAAGGATAAATGAGGCTGTGATGAATGTCTGAGTCAAGGGGTGGTTTGTGATATTAGCTGTGTAGCACATGGGTTGTCATTTTAATACTCAAAGCACTCCTCAAATGATGCTATAAACTGCACTGCACTTAATGGTCTAATAATAAAGCCTGAAGTGATAACATAAATGTGCGTTGAGATTTTAAAAGTGGGTGTGAGAACGTGTGTGTCTTCCTGTTTGGCAGCAGTGTCATAGAAACAGTGTGTGGGCGGTGTCCAACCTGGAACCTCTCATCGGTCTCGCCCTCCCCCATGTGACGGAGTAGTTCCCCGCTGGCCTGACCGATGCTTCCTGCTGCAGTCAGCACCGTCTGTCTGGGCTGTATGGGGATGACATCACCACATTCATTACTCTGGCCTGGCCTGCTCTCACACAGGCTTCCCTGCCTTATCTAAAACAGACCTCTGGATCTAAACTCATACCAGTAAACACTGTTATGATTCATGTTCACAAAAATAAGAGCACGCAGTCCAATGTTATGTGTATCTTTGGGTTTAGTGGGCTATAGAAGAGAATAGTATAATATTCTATGCCAGTGGGTCTCACCTCTGCAGCTGCAGGCTCAACAGATCTGAGCAGATCTGACACAGCCCCTGCCAGAGTCCTGGCAGCACCCATCAGCTTGTGCCCGCTGCCCACCTCATCGTCCATTAGTGCAGCTAGCAGCTTGACGCCCTTGGACATTTCCGTGAGGTTGGATGAGATGGTGGTGATGGCACAGCCCACTGCTGTGTAGTCGGTTTCTGTGGGTTCACCTGCAGAGGATGCATCACCATCATTAGATACAGTACCTCTGCTGTGCATCTTAATTTGTTCTACTGCTGCCGCATTGATTTATCTAATCCACGGGGCAGCCTGCGTGTCATATAACACACACATCAGTGTCAGTGTCATAATTAGAGCCCATTTGACATGCTTCCATGGAGATAAGCACGTATATGGAACAAGTGACTGTGGAGAAGAAAAACTTTCTATTGGATGGTTTGGGGAGTCTAAGTGCCAACCAACAGATGGCTAGGTAAGATTAAAACTCAGCAAAAAGCTGGCAGGAATTTGACTGGCACTATGCCAAGGGGGAGCAAGGGAGACACTGCTACTAAGTTGAGCTTCAGGACAACATTCAAGATGATGTCCTTGTCATTTATCAATGGAAATATTTATATGGGAAAATGGGAAATGATCCATTATTAAATGGGAACTCAGGGCCCATCCTCAGTGAGTGCTAGAAAATGTGTTTATTGATTTACACCCTGGGGCTGCAAAAACGTAAACTTAGATAATCAATACTTTTTAAATAATATTATAAAGACATGAAAACTGAAAATGATAGCATATTCCATGATGGCATTTTAGTATTCTATTGGACACTCACCTGCAGTGAGATTCACCACAGATGCCGTTCCAGCGGTGATGGCATCAACTTGAGAGTGGATTTCATGTTTGGATTCATCCACTTTGTTCTGAACCCAAACCCTGGATGCCTTTCAGTGGAAGAGGAAGAGGGGGGCTATTGGCTTTCATCACAGTGGGTGATTTTCACCACATATAAACTTTTTCGTCGAGGATTAAAGGACTAGGGCTTCA
Source organism: Hoplostethus mediterraneus (assembly GCA_034670385.1). Taxonomy (NCBI): domain Eukaryota; kingdom Metazoa; phylum Chordata; class Actinopteri; order Trachichthyiformes; family Trachichthyidae; genus Hoplostethus; species Hoplostethus mediterraneus. The sequence continues at coordinate 8,473,092 of JAXDDW010000003.1, read as the reverse complement.
CAACTGCCACAGCTTTCAAAATACTCATCTCAAGAATTAAAATACATCCTCCATATTTACAGTCCATTTCACCACCTAATTATATGAAATTTGAGAAATAAGATGGGCTTTGGTGTGATATGAATGCTTGACTGTTTCTAAAGTCTCTTTGCTTAGCTAAGCACATCGTGTCAGTGAGACAGAAAGCAAGGCTAAGACTGCTTATTCACTGGGAGTAGGAATTCAATAAAGTGCAACAAAATAGCTCTAATTTCATCTTCACTTCACAGAAAATATTAACGGGGCAAGCTACTATATAGAAAGCATATTCAGAGGCTACTGAATTAGAAAGGAGGCAAACGTGGAATTAAAGGAGTTATGTCATTGTGCATAGGTGGATATACTGTACTTGGGGTCAACTCACCAAGTCGTGGCCCAGTGGAGGCAGGTTATCTACATATCTCAGGTCAGCCTGGGCCTGCTGCACTGCGTGCATACTGCTGTTAATGGTCCCCATCAGGGCCTGCTGGGCCAAACTCTGACAAGACAACATGATTACACATGAAGGCTCTGTAATGTAATGTAGAGAAAATCTTAACCTTACAATTGCAGTAGACAGTAATTTGTTCATCTGCTCAATATTTTCCAAACGACACTGATTGACCTAAGGTGGTTTGCTACAATTACAGGTAAAAACAACGTGACCTATTTGGTACTGAAAGGTCAAGAGGGGGACTACATCATCTGTCAGGGGCAACATGTCTGCTGTTGCTTTGTTTGCAGCTGACATTTTGTATACTCACCAGTGGGGGCATGTGTCCCCTGTGCATCTGTCCTGTGGTGATCTGCTGCTGGGCAGAGGGCATAGTTCCCATATTGAAGGTGTCAGGGCCACCGATGGACCCCGAGCGGATGATACCTGGCAGTGCTACTGAGCCATGCTCTACACGACCCACCCGGTTGAACTGTTGCTGCAGGATTGTAGACCTAAAATAGGAGAGAAAGACACAGAGAACGAGATAGGAAATACATGAGAAGACAAGTGAGGGACATTGTCATCATTGCCATCTTGGATCAAGAAGGACATTCACTATGGGATTAAAGTGATCTCTCAGAGCTGATCGTTCAGTAGTTACTTTTGCTTTGCTTGTGAGTAGATCCACACTCCATCGAGATGATATAGTAATATTTACTTATTTTCATGATGGGAATAACAAATTATCACGATAATTACTGTTTCCTCTACGAGTTTGCATTGTCAGAAAAAAATATTGCATAAAAAAAACTGTTTTCCTGCCCTGCTCAACAGATGCTGCTGACTCTATTGGTTAATTATGGCTTGTTTTGAGAGGCAGCAATTATGTTTTTGTGCTGAGAACCACAACATGAGTCAATTGGTCCATACGCAGCAGGAATATGATGCCCATTCTGTCACAGAGGGGGTTCACTAGGAGCCATGTGGATTTCCAATGACAACAAATCTCCATGCTCTGTGTGACAGAGCATTGGTCCATCTGCATTACCTTCCCTTCAGCCGCTAAGCTATGAGGCAAAATCAGGAGAGATGGCATCCAACTGGGAGACAAAAACTACTTGAAAAAACAGCTTCCAACAAGATGATCTCTTCACTCATATCTTCTAATCCTTTGTGAATTAGGATGATAATGTAGTAGTCTTACCCTCAGGCAGTTTTAGGTTTGAAACAATTTGCAATTTTACAAATTGCACAGGAAAGCACTGGAACACATTTTATTCTGGAACACAGAGACTGGATAGTGTTATTTTAAAATTCAAATTGCTGTTTGTGTGTTTAACTCTAACGTGACTCCTCTTGGGGGAACTATGCTGGGCATGCAGAAATGTAATTATATGCACAATTAAAGTGTGAGGTTAAAATTCACGTGAGGAATAACTAGGCTGTGCCGCTTGAATTTGACTGGTCAGCATACTCCTGCGCTTAGCAGTGCAAAGACCCTGCAGTAGTTAATACATGAACCCTCCTCACTTCTTAGGGGAGACTGATTCCTCCAACATGGTAGATTCCTCATCTCCCTCAAGGCCAAAACGATCCTTACTCTGCTTCTGCAGAGAAGAAGAGAAACAGACATCACAGTGAACAATGTATGCTAGGATCATATAATGCACTATATTAATTCACCAAGTTGTTATGTTTGAGTTGTAATTACTTACCTTTTTAAGTATGATGTCGATGTATCCAGCAATAAGCTGCGAGATCTGTTCTCCCTCTGTAGTCTGAACAGAGTAGTAACTCTCCTGGTACTCTCCAAAATCCTTTGGAGTGCATTGACAGAAGCACATTGAGGGCCGAGCAGAGATTCAGGGCAAACCAAGTGTCGGTATTCTAACATTCTCCCAACAACTCCTCTTCTAACATTTTCTGTCCTAACAAGAGCCTTACAGTCATTTCATAGATGAAACAATTGGCTTACTGAGTGTGAAGCTTTGAATAAACTGTCCTGGCAACACCTTCATCATTCCTACTCTTAATGAAAAGAAAAATTGAGTGGCTTCTACAGCGGATCCAACTCCTTCAAAGAGATGATAAAAAATGAGATGTACTCGTTTTCAGAATCTCAAAACTACTCACTTCAAAGCATCAAAGAGAGACAGGGGTTTCAATTCAAATCAATGTCGGCAAAAATGTGTATTTTTTTAATTTCCATACTAGTATTAATGTTTAAATGGACTATTCCTTTCCAGTAGTAGTGGAGCTGAGTAGAGCAGACTAGTCTGCCTCCATAAGACAATGTGGGGAGAAAATAGACTGTGCTGTTGACAGCTGATATACAATATTGAAAAAGCCCTCAGATGAATAAAACATCCAAATTCTCCATATTCTTCCCCTGCCATCTATTGTAAACTGGGATGAAATAGCAGACTGGCATGCTGAGAACATTCAATATCATAGTTTGACGTCAACCGTTGTGTTGGAAATTAGAAATTGGGGGAAGATTATGTCCACCAGAAATTTTATTTGAACTACATTTATTTGAATTTGTCATGCTCAAATTGAGTGAATGAAAAAACTGAATTTGAATTGCATTATTTGAATTTGTATTACACAATTTAATATGGCTTGAAATTGAATTTGATCCTCATTGCATTCAACTGTAAACTTATATTTCAGTCTAGTTTGGAGTAAAAATGCTCAATATGTTTTCAAATTAAATTTCTGGTAGCACTAATCTCAGCCCATATATAAACCCGACATTGTACAGAGTGAATAAGATCTTTGTAGTGGAACTGTAGACTTGTTGGAAAGGGTCACACAGTACCAGGGTGAAGCTCTTGGGGGAGGCAGCCCATCTCTTGACTGTGGTCAGGGGCCACTCCTGCACCACATCCTTCGTCTTCTCATCCACTCGCATCACCGACTCTTTGGTTATCCCCAGCAGCCGTGGAACCAGCTTATTTTTGCTCTTCATCTTTTCCTACCGGATGGGAAAACATCAGACAAAATGTATGTAGGTGTTAAACACCTACACAGATGATTCAGTTGAGGCATTAACACAGAATTGTGCCATTCTGCTAGTACTGTCAATACACATGCTCGGTCTGTGGCTTGAAGCCCCACTAGGAGGAGGAAAGGGGCAGATGGGACATGACCCTGCAGAGTTCAGCCTTGTTTAACTGCTGCTCTATTGAGCAGGGTCTCCCCAGGGTTTAGTCACTGTCAGTGCACCAGCATGGTGCTTCTACCAGCTCTCTGCCTGCCTGGCTCCAGTGCCCTCTACTCTCTGCCCTCTGAAAATCTATTACAGCTCACTTCAGAGCTTGAGCCTACACTTGGCTTCCCTCCAGGGGTGCAGAGGACGACACAAAAATTAGCGGTTTGTGGAGATGGGGGAGTTCAAAATACCTTTCATGTCTCCGGGCTATTGTTTTCATCCCCGGGTCAAAATGTAGAGCTCTGAGAATGGAACAAAGGCTGCTAAGTAGAACAGCTTCAACCGTTCAATGCTCTTTAACACGAGGACAGATAACATTATCCCAGCGATCATAATAGCTATGTATAGAGACGTATTCAAAACTTCCATTGTCTTCAGTTATGTTACTTGACTGTCGTAGTTAGAGTTTCTAATCTGGAGTGGGTGACTATGTTTGAGATCGTATCACACATTGTTTAAGGTTTGGAGCCTTTTCCTGGCCTGAACCGAGCATCACACACACACACACACACACACACACACACACACACACACACACACACACGCTTGTTCACTTCCATATCTATGAAGTTCACAGCAGAAGAGGGCTTGTTCTAGGTGTCTGCGGTGATTAATGCCTGACAAATGACAAATGGAAGGTTACAGTAAACTCTCGGTTTGTGCTTCAACAAAGATAGGTCTGTGCTTTTGCTTCTGATAGCGATGAGAGGAGTGCAGCTGAAGTGAATTATTTAATAGTGTCTTGAAATCTCCATCACTACATCCCCTCATCACACACAGGCCGCGCTTGTACATGTGGACGCACACACACACACACACACACACACACACACACACACACACACACACACTCACACAAAGAATATCTTGACATTGCACTCTGCTTTAACTACTGGGCCAACCATTCCATTTATAGTCCATTAAGACCACAGCAGACAACAGCACTCTTTCCTCTCTTTCCTTCAGGATCGTAACCAAATGGGCCGCCGCCAAAGAGCTTTAAAATGCCTGCTGGTGCGACTCCATCGTGTTCACACACCGCACTCCCATCCCACTATTCTGTCCACCAAACCAGAACAGCATTGCCATTGTCACAAGTGTTTCGAAACTAGTGATGTGTTATTGTGACGGGTATGTTTTCATACCTGTTTGACAGCACAACGCCTATTTGCACGTCAGACTAGCTTTCTAATGAAACACCATTAGTGCTGCAGCGTTGCACCTCTGTTTGCTATAACTAGGTCACTTATTAAATTGACATTGCTCAGTAATTATTATGGCACAAATTGCTTTTGTAAGACATGTATGCATACTGTCTAGTGTGTTTATTATCCTTTCGCCATTTTCGATCATTACCTGCCCACAGCTGGAAGCACTGATTTGTGTTTTGCCATGTTCTTTCTTTGCGATTGTTTTTTTTTTAGAACGTTTTGAATCTTTTACACAATTTTTCCTTTTTACTGGGCTACCAATGGTGTAAATGAACACCAGATTATTCACATCCCACGGAGCAATTTCACGCTGATTAACCGTTTAAAAGACATCTAAATGATTTACAGCATCTAGGCTAAAATTAGGCTACATAGGGTTTAAATGTCAATGCGTATGAAAATGAAAGCATTATCTTGCACGTATGGACTTCTCTGGTGCATATTTCTGATATTTATGTTTAAATATGTAATAATGTATTTACTGCTTGGTCTAAAACTGGGAAACACACAGACAAAAAGATCCCGGGCTATATGAGAGCTAAAGCATAGACGTGATGATGAAAAGACGTCTAGTGCTCAGCAGGCTTATGTTTGATTGCTGCTAGCTCTGTGTTGCTCAACCCTTCCTAATCCCATCATCAGGACTAGTGTTGGACCTTACCTTCACCAGGAAGAAGGACACTCCGTAGGTCAGGAGGGACCTGGCAAGTTTCACGTACTTCACTTTTGCCTCGATCTCTGTCATCTCTCCGCAGGTCTTATGATCCTGGACAGAGAAGAACCGTGAGATCTCAGAATCCTTAACACTCAACATCACATTCACTAACATGCCTTAGACACTGTGATAGCGCAATTTGTCACTTCATGCCCAAACAGAGAACCAATCAGTATATTTCAAGTTAACATTCTACCAAACAGCATTGTAATGTACATACTTGGAATATTTTCTTCTCCGACCCCCTCTGCTTGATGTACTCTTTAGGTAGGAACTCCTTCAGGCTACGGAGATGAATGACATTTTTACACGGTTACACTTTTGCACTACAGGCATTTCCTTTTCTATTAGCATGTTTCCACATATGAGGTCATTCTTGCCCCGGTGCCTACACATCAGACAACAGTTGTAACAGCTGACATCACCCCTGAGCACTGCAGTTGAGGAAATCCCTTAAGGAACGGCCTGCACCAAACTACAAAGAGATAACCACGGCTCTGCGCTGAACGTGTGAAAGCACAACACATTGTGCGGAGTGTTTGACGAATGGGGTTGGTGTTGGTGTTAATGCATCTCTCTGATAAGGGAAGCTTACTCCAGGAATCCAGGCTTGTGTTTGTGTTCCACATGGGGTCCAAACTGGATCTGAGCCTGGATCCCAGCAAACTCACAGGCTTTATCAAAGGAGACGGGGTGGGAGCCATTCAGTATATCATCCCTGGCCTAGAGGAAAGATGGATAGAGGAAAGGAGAATGGGGGAGCAAGTGGGACACAGACAGACAGAATGACACATCCAGAAAAACATAGAAACACAAAGGAATGAGAATTATACAAAATTCACCATACACAGCTTCATAATGAGCACTTCACTTTGTGCATGTGAATGTAGCTTTAGAGATTTCGTGAATAAGTAACTGTATTCCCAGAGAATAAGCACAACACATAATAATAAACACATAATGTAGATTCATCCACACAGAGGAGCCAAATAAGATTTGCTTGGGCCAATAAAAGCCAATCTCCATGCTTTCAAATGTACCGGCTTCAACAATTTGTCATCACAATTTGCCGTCTGTTATTACGAAGGGAAAGAGACAATACCAGTATCTCACAGTATCCCATCTGCATTACAGAATGGTCCACAATATGTCACCAAGAAATCATTTTTTGTTAAGCACAATATGGCAATGTCTGTTGGGTGCTGCTGGGACATAACATATTGTTATATTACGCCATACTCCAGTAGGCTACATTATCTTAGCCAGAAATCTTTGCTGACATCTTTCAAATGGTTATCAGTGTATGCTGTTTTCTCCAGGGGGCAGTGAGTTCTGCCTCTCTCTCACTCTCTCTCTCTCTCTCTCTCTCTAGTTCACTGCTGCAAGATTAATGGCTCCCTAAGCTGAGAGGCTAGCTGACAGTGAGAAAGGCTCCATCAGAGCTTTAGCTTTAGCATATCTGTGGCCCGACTCCACTCATTCTTACGTCCCATCAACGGCAAACTAAACAGCAGCTCACGGCTGCGATGAGGACCAATAATCTCCTTCACTCACAATCACGGCCTTTCCCCGGTGAAACTCATAGTGGAGTGTTTCGTTTTTGCTGAACACAAGAAGACATTCACATCGAGAAACACAAACCAGTTATTAAAGTTGACATTTTGAAATAAGTGCTGCTTAGTGGATATATGGATATATGCTGAATTTACCAGTGGGCCCCAACAATTGGGAAAAGTTATTTTTCTGTTTGGCATGATGTTCCCCCCCATGCACAGAGAGAAAGTGAGACCAGCTAGTGGCAGGGGCGGTGATCTAACAGCAGGCAGACACCCATCCTGAACTTCCACATTGCTTTGCTTACCTATATTACTGAGTCTCCGGTCTATTCCTGGAGTTGCTTTCAATGATATGTGAATACAGGGTACTGTTGACACTGAATTCTACAGTGACTGGATCATTTAAACTCAATCAGTGAATTTCAACCTCTGAGTAACCCATTGTACCCATTCGGCCAACTCATGCTTTCTGTGGCCACTGTATAGTTTCACCATGTTTGTCTATAGAGAAGACAGCGAAGCTAGACCCTACATCTCTGTAGCGTTGTCATAGTGCACGTAGTGGACATGGGACACCGGCGATACAAGTGCTGATTCTAGGCCGTTCAAATGGAGCTACGCAAGTGGAAGTGAACCACAAGACATCAGAAGCTGTGACACATACAGCCTAAAGCTACAACGCTGAGGTCAACCAGTCCGCCGTGCCCCAGCAGAGCACACACAGAGCACAGAGAATAATACAGCCATAAAATAAATGCTGACATAGGGATACACTAAAACAGCTAAATGCACACTGCCATCGCTCAACATGCTCGCTAATAAATCAATGAGCACTGGATGAATGGTATATCCTCTTGACCTGTAGTTATTCTGGAAATAATAAATAAATCCCTTCTGTCTCCCATCATTCATGTCTCTCTCTCTCTCTACTGTACATTTTCCGGTTAATCAAAAAATGCCCGGAAATACTGTATGAATAGTTTCATTACAAATTATTAGCTCTTGGAAACTGTGACACCTACTCTTGCAAAACTACTGATGGCACAAAATTAAAAGACATTATGTTATTTTTTAAAGGCTAGAAGGTTGACAAAATAACCTCTACAGACTGGATCCTTCATAGCAAATGTTGAACTATATCTAAAGTGGATATAGCACACTACAGTACACTCTGATTATAAGGAAAAGTGAGCAAACACAAAAGCACATGAGCACCACACACAAAGCTATGCTCTTGCTATGGAGGTTCAGCCTGTTCACAGCATAGATACATGTCAGAAAGGGAGTGGCTGTGTAGTAGACGAGATTAGTCTGTTCCTGGCAGAGCCTACACTATGTGTGAGTGTGTCTGTGTGTGTGTGTGTGTGTGTGTGGGCGGGGTTGAAATCATGGAAGCTTCACATCATTAATAAACATTTGAGCTCATCGCTGCGATGCTCACCCAAAGAGATGCCAGCAATAATATCGTAATCTGTACAGTCAGTATTAACCTAGTAACTGAGTTTTGGAGGGTCACAGGAACGGTGACGGATGAAGGATGTTAACGAGGAGAATGGAGGCAGTGAAAAGCTTTTGTATGTGAGCGATAGAAAGAGAGAGACATACAGAAAAGAAAAGAAAAGAAAAAATTGTGAAAGGAAAGAGTGTGTCATGCCTCTGAGAGGAGACCCCCATGGAAGAAGTCAGGGGGTGAATGTGAGGCCTGGGGTATGTTCCACCCGGCCTAAGAAAGGCATCTCTCTTCTGGCTCCGTCTGCCCTTTTTAACACAGTGACAAATTAGAGCCACCGCCATGTGAAGAGGCTCTGTGATCCGCCTGCATAACAATCTGTGTGTGAAAGAAAGGGAGAGGGAGAGATGGATGGGGAAAGGCAACGGAGAAGTAGAAGGCGGAGTGGGCCGGGAGGGGGGGTTGGGGTTGTTATTGTGGAAGGAAATATGATTCTGTGTTGTGAGGAGATCGTGATATGTACTGTACTGTGATGCGTGCCAGGGTGAGAGGGGTGGGGATGGGGGAGATTATGTCAGAACGTGTGTGAGATGGAGGGGGAGTGAAGACAGGCAGACTAGAAGGGAGGGGAAAGAGAGGGCAAGAGAAGAGAGGCAGAAATAGGAACAGACAGACAGAGAGGAGGAGAGGCAGAGAGGAAGCTATGGGTATGGACATCTTCAGGAAGTCCCAAGGCAGCTGGGTAAAAAGATGAAGGGAATCAGATATGAATGACTATGTATTTCAGTAGTATCTGAGTGAGTGCTGTTTTTTTTCCTCCCTACATTAGAGTTTCTTCCTCACGCAACATGGTTTGTGTATTTGAATTTCAATAATATGTGCCTGCACATTACCGTGAATTATGTGTGTTTGTGTCTGCTTGTGAGTGCATGTGGTTGTCTACATTTGTTCTGCTCGCTCTCTTTCTGTGTCTCTGTCTCACAGTGAACATGCATATCGTCGCTGTTGGGTGGGAACTAAGAAATACAGACTCGTTTTTATCTTGACCACCATGCATTTTTGAGTTTATCCAATAGGGTTTCAAAACCCCAAGGGTTGCAGAATTTCTTTTGTGTTTGTGTGTGTGTGTGTGTATGTGTTGGGGGAGGGGGTGGGGGGTGGGACTGTATACCCTGCTCTGTGAGTCCAGGTGTCAGTGGGGAGCTCTCTTCCCCACCTCAAGGCTGGAGAGGCTAATGTGGATGCAGTGAGGTGTGCAGTGAGCAAAACCTGACTAGTGTGGTGTCGACTCAACTGACCCCCCCAGGGGAGCCCCTGGTGCCAGGAGCTCTCCCTGGGTTTAGGAAACTGGTAGAACCAGCACTGCCAAACACACAGAGAGAGAGAGAGAGAGAGAGAGAGAGAGAGAGAGAGAGAGAGAGAGAGAGAGAGAGAGAGAGAGAGAGAGAGAGAGAGAGAGAGAGAGAGAGAGAGAGACTCAGCTACACACTGGCACAGGCAGAGCAACAAACTCAGGCAGTCGGATGCAGACATCCTGCCTCAGATCATCCTTTGTAAACTGACATATTAAGAGTTTGGCCTTCTAGGAACTGGAGCCCAACCTTGGGGAACACAAGCAGCTGTATTGGTGCTGATACGTATGGAGCAGGCTGTGGGCCTGCAAGGCCAGCAGGATGGAAACCAGTGGAATACAATGGTGAAGGAAATCACAGGGGAACTAAACATCTAAACTAATCTAAAGCTTTGCCTTCACATGCCAGTCAAACCTGTCTGGCCCGCATCTAAGCCAACCATTATTCACAAAGCTGTGAATGATTAAAAAAGCCCCAAAACATCCAGTGTGTCACTGTATTTCAAACGTTAGCCTCATTGGGACATTTTTGGCTGTGGAGAGGTCTCACAGTATGAAGAGTTTGGGCCCAGCTCTTGATTTGTGTCGCATCGCCTCATTCCCAACTATGCTATCCAATAAAGCAGAATTATTATTATGCAATACACATAATGTAAAAAAAACACTCTACATTAATCCAAGCCACACCATAACAATGCTAAATCCAGTACACTCAAACATATAGTATTAATCTATTAGGGATGAGTATCAGTAAGCTTCATATTCTGAATGTGCAATATCTATATTTGAGACAATATCTATTATAAGTGTGCATGCTGAGATACGTGCACGAGTGTGTGTGCATGTGTTCAGTGTACAGGCTTACCTGAACATAGAGCAGGTTCAGCTGGACCGGGTCTCGCGAGTCCACGTTCTGGTCAGAGTAGAAGAACTTGCGTCTGAGCAGCAGAGTCTCGCTTTCCTCCACCCCTTGCTCTCTGAACGTCCTGCTGTGGTCAAGCCAGTTCACTGTCAAATCAATAGACACGTTCTGTTACCCCTTTCACGCGCTGAGATGAATTGACACTCGCTTTACACAGACTTTGCTACAGGAGGATACTGATGTCTGAAATTAATCAGGCAGTTAGAAGAGGCAGACAGGCACGGCAGAAAGACGCTCCACCAAATTAATCACAGGCGAGTGAACGTCTTGACGGGGCATGAAGGCTGTCATTTCGCGCTGAGAAGAAAGCCAGTGTTCAGCCCAGAGTTAGATGGTGATTTATACACTTGCACGTTTCAAAATGTAATTGGTGTCCCCTGGGCAAAAGATAACATTGTTAATTTCATTAAATTTTGATATGTCCAACGCTATGAATTCAGCTTGAGTGATAAAGAACGTGTTCAGATGACGGCGTCGAGTCTGATGCGTTAAAGTAAAAATAGGACGGGTGTGAAGCTATCGGGACGTCGACGACACTTTGGGAAGCCCCGATTTCAAACTCACAGTCATCGTCTGTGTGGAGTTTGGCTTTGAGCTTTTCCATCTTCCTTTCGTCTCGTAGCAGAGTCCTGTCTTTCTTCAGCGTGCCCATTCCATCCTCCTTCTTGTGATCCTCTGTCGTCTCCTGAATGAGGGAGTACTCCTCATAGTTGGTGATTCCTGAAAAGGGCACAAATAAACCAAGAGAAACTCTCAGGAGGAGGAGGAGGACCACAGTTTTCTTTATCTCTTTCTCTGCCTTGAAACACCAAGGGAGGAAAGCTGGTGCACAGCCAGTAAACTAAAATGGGAATTGAGGAGAAGAAGCCAAGCGGGAAAGAAAAAAACCCACTCTAAACAAACAGTAGCCAATAAAGAGATCTGCCAGACGCACGACCCTCTTCTCCTCACCCAATTGAGCTTGATTGCAGCCCAGAGAAATTGAAATATACGGCTTAGGGAACGCCTCTGTGACGGGTGAGGACGGAGCAGGCTGGGACTTCGGAACAAACGCTCCATCATTTAGCAGGAACAAGCTTCTTTTGAGCTTGATAAATCATGCCCAACGCGCTCGAAACAAAAAGTGATTAGCAATTTATCAAGCGTACATAAATGATCTGAAGTGCTTAACAAATGCTTTTTCTGTTCTAATATGAACTTGTAATAACAGAGCAACATAAGGGAGAGCTTTTAATCCCGAATGTAGTGAAGTGCGTACGCGTTGGACTATAAATAAGATGGAGGATGAATAATTGAAGCCTGGGTGACGGGTCGACAAGATTCATATTAGCTGTAGAATAGGGGAGAATGTCACTAACCTATTCTACTGCATATGGTTACGAGCAGCTCCCCGACCGTTTTGGAGTCGTCCACCATGATGGTTTTAACTGCACCGTCCAGCATTTTAATCTTCTGAGGCCTCTGTTTCTTCTTGTACTCCAAGACATCCTGAGAAACGAGAGAGGGGAACACGGTGACGCAGTTATCATCCTTGACAAACAGCAAACAGAGATCAAAACCTCTGTAAATGTCAGTAAATCAGAGTGATGACAAGCGCTGGCTCAGACGATATTACTCAATCTTACCCCATTTCGCAGCATGTAGTAATCCAAGGTCCTACCAGACTCGAGCCAGATTCCTTTCCTGGGATCATCATCAGACAGGAAGAGGCCATAATCTGAGGCTGAAACACAAAACAAGATAGAGCGTGCAGGTGATGACTCCTATAGGTTTTCCACCACGTAAAGTCGCATTGCCGTTCTTGAGTCGCGGTACCTTGTCCGGTCTGGGCTTCTGGGACCCTTTCTCTGATGATTCTGCAGGCATCATACACGGGCGTGGACGGTTCAAACTGCATGGTCTTCACCACATTGCACTGGCGGACGCAGATCTTTAGCGACAAGGCCACCATCTTGGCGAGTGGTAAATTGGCCTCACCAACCTACACTCCTGGAAAAGATCAGGAACGGGGACAAAAACATGATGTAAAGTTCAGCATAAATTCACAACACTGGCCAATAGCACAAATGGAACACCTACATTATGCTTGCTAACAGGCCATTATTCACATTTCCTATCGTAAAACCATCACAGTGCAATGCTTTGACAAAAGGTGAGTGGTAAATGTCCTTGGCATAATTCAACACCACAGAGTACAAAACAAATCATCACAATTATCACCTCGGGGACATTTCCACATGTGTGTGTAGGGTACCACTACCTCAGCAGCTCTCCATTCCTCCCCACTGTTCTGACATTAAAAGGTTAAGCGTATGGGAAAGTTCTGCCTGATAGCAGTGTGTTTAGCATTAGCAGCTGAACCAAGGTAAGCAATGTAACCTTTCAGCAGAAAAAGGGGGGAAAAGAGCACGTCTCTCTAATCGGCAAGAATAATAGGAGCCAAGTCACAACACTGAAAATGACATTCCACAGCTGCATCATTATGTGCTCTTTTCCCAGCTAGACGCAGACTGCACAGTGAGACGAATCAGCGGATGTTTTGTCACATACTGCAATTAGGTTGAATCTATTCAGGTACTCCCAGCTTTCTCGTATCTACCGAAAAGAACAGGAGTAAAATCTACACAGCAGCGCTCCTTGCTTTCTCCTCTCTCTTGTCCTTGGCATCGACAGAACAAGATAAATTGGTCAACAGGGCCTCTGTACCAGGAGCGCTCTCTTCCATCCAATTACAGATATTATTCACCAACAGTCTAGTTATCATTATTTTTTGACGGTGGAAATTAGTCTGATACTCTAGTCTGATTAGTCTGTCCATTTTCTGGAAAAAAGATGGGCAGTACATGACGATTTCCAAGCATACATCTTACTAAACTCTGTTGTTTATTTATATTCTCAGAAATTCAGCTTTTGCTTGTTTGTAGATAAGAGACTCAAATCTTTAAATTGACATAATCCAGAGTTATGGAGACTAGGAAACAAAATGAGCTGACCACAAGAAAGGTCTTGTGGTCAGGATTCATAGCTCATCCAAAGCCTCTCTGGGCCATAGGAGAAAAGGTTTGAAAGGTACATTTTCTATAATGACGGAGTTGTGAATGAGCTTGTCTGTGTCTGTGGCTCCGTCATGGCCATGTGCTCCTCTCCAATAGACCACCCTCTGAGCCACTGCTTGCCTCCGCTTCTTTCCATACAAAGTGGCAAAGACAGGCACAAACAAGAAGGGGTAATGGCGCCGCATGGGCTCTCCTTCATTCAGGTTGGCAGAGGAGCCCCACCGAGTCTTTGTCATCTCACTGGTGCACGGCTACTCTCTCCTAGACAAGCAGCTTGAGACCCCACAGTGACAGCAAGATGGGCCACATGTATGCATACAAAGGTGCACAATGTACATGCACAGGCACAATTACACACACACACACACTAAATACTGTGCACAGAAAGTGTATTTTTGTGTACCAGGGGGTATTTCTGACAGCTGTAGATTAGCAGTGGCATAATAGTCGAGGATAACAAAAAAGCCCAGGTAACCTGTGAGAACAGATATTTGCTGAAGAATAGGGCTAACATTATTGTAACAATCACTTTAGTATGTGCTGTGAGTCAGAAAGTAAGTACTGAACAAGGCGCACGATGAAACCCAGGAGGATAATCATAATCCCCGAGCTTAGAGTGGTGTGAGATCCCATTTTTTCACCGGGATCTTCATGCAAACACTCCAGTGCAGCCAGCTCCTCATTAGCTCAGCTTTCAAGCATCGGTGAATCCATCTCTTAGCGAGGAAAGATGAGGAACAGCTCACTTACGATTCTATCTTATCTTATTACCTCTATTATCACCGTGGAACCTAAAACAGTTCTTTTTAAACCCCATCTCCCATGACCATCACTGGTCCATCAGAAAAGCTTCCTGCATTAAATTAGTTTGTTTACTACTCCAAACATTAAGATGATGGCCACAGAGCAGCTTGGTGGGGAGTCTAACGGTGGACAATTCAATAGAGACCAGGGAAGGCAGGAGCCATCTGGAGGGGATAGAGCTCTAATGATTGACTGTAATAACACCAGCAACACACAGCCTGAGAGCAACAACTGCTGCGATTACTGGACCCCTCTATCACACAACAATCAGGGAGATTGTTGGACAGGAAACTTAAGAAATGTCATTCTGTCAGGGGTTGATCAGTTTGTTTGAGGAATTCTTTCAAACACTCTAGCAGAGTGTTTGGCTGTGCACAGCGCTCCGAGCAGAATGACCCTTAACATAACATAATCTTGGGTATCGATTCCTTCATTGCAAGCGGCGAACGAGGTATTTTTTTGGTGGTTTTCATTCTAACAATACCAGAGTAAATGCTTGTGATTGGTTGCAACATTTTCTCTGGCTATAACGCTATCAAGAGGCAGAGCATGCAGAGTACGACACAAGCTAGGATCAATTGTCCTCCTGAAAGAGGAATTCCTGGACTACAAGGGAGGATAGCCGTGGCCAGCTGGGATGGGTAAACAAGCTCTTACAGCTGCTTTAAAAGCCATCAGTGCAATAGTAGAATTACAAGTCTACCGCGTTGCACAATATTGTCCCTTGAGGTTTACATCAAAAGTCAGTATATTATGGTTTATTATATCAATCCATACAAGATGTGTTCTCCGTATGACAAAGATTTCTCTCATTTACAACAAAAAAGAAGCTTCAGAAGAAGAAGAAGAAGAATATTCAGCGGTATATGGAGAACAAACACTCTGATGAAGTGATTACTCTTCCCTTAGGATGACAAAACCTTCCTGACCTGTGTAAGAAAAACATTAAGGGAAGAGAAACACAATAAAATGTAAGATATGGACTGAAATTAGATGAGGCAGTAATAATAGAATTATACTAGGATTAGAATTCCCAGCCTTACAGCACCAAGCCCAACCCATGCACCTGCATCACTAAATTAATTTCAAGGTCAAGCCATTAAACTGAGGTTGCAGGAGAAACAGTAAAAAATTCAATGGAAAACAGGACATTTTAGAGTCGGTCTCTGAAATGTGTTATTTGTTGTTATCTGTGTAAGTTTTTGTGTATAAGGAAAAAATAGTGATATGGATTCAAACATCTCTAACACATTCAGGCAGCTCTGTCAACCAGCAGCAATGTGTAAGAACAAAAAAACAGTCATTCTAGGATCAAACGTAGATCAGTATGGCAACTCTAAAGCGAGCATAACTGTTGTAAAGGAGGAAAATCACATTTTAACAAGCAATAATACAACAGAAAACTACCCCAACGCTCCAACAAAGTGAATGTTACATAGCAGGAAAATACACAGACTGCAGCCTTCAGTAACCTAACAAATGCACTGAATTGGCATTTACTATAGCGTCGTATCTCCAGGCCTGTAGACTACCATTATGCTGTAATATGGCATCAAGTGGAGGGTTGAAAATAATTCGATCATCAGCAGTTCTCTAGATTGTGGCGAACGGCAGGATGAAAGCATTTCTGTGCTGAGGGTATTCTAATGAGCTCAATCTCTCTTCACCCTTTTCTCTCATCCTGCTCCGACACTCTGAGCACAACATTAGCCTTTTATCCCCGTCTGATTGAAAGCAGCGTCGGTTTCCTGCAAGTCCACCGCATGTCTCTGGAGGTAAACACTTAGGGTTTCCTGGAACACACACCAGCAGTGCAGTGCAAGAGTAGGTCGTATAGATAAGTAAATGCAAACATCTTCTCAACCATCTTCTCTTTCTACATTTTATCATTTTCTATGACCTTCAAGTTATCCACAGTTTCAATATTCCACATCGTAATTGTAATCTGGTAAATCAGGCGTCTTAAGAAGAGTGCGCAAGGAGGCAGGCATTAATCAGCCATCATAAATACATTCTCTGTTACGACCCATACGTGATTTACTACGAACATATATCAAATTATTATCCATCTATCTAATAGCCCGGGGGTGTCCTCTAAGTAGCGCACGGGGGCCGCAGACACATCATTCTGTCAGCTTGCTGTCACCGCGCTAACAACATCAGGAGAATATGATTATGGAACACTGGGGCAAAAAAACTGAAATGTTTGCATGCTGCCAGATGATTGATGGACGGTGCAGGTTCATTCAAAGTGACTTAACCTCTCTCTCTCTTAGAGGAGGCAAAGTGTAAAAATACAATTACTACTACTACTACATTGTCACGGGGCACAGCGGCTCTAGAGTTTCATTCCTGGTGGAGATTGCATGTTCTCCCCATGTGTGGGTTTCCTCCCACAGTCTAAAGACATGCAGGTCAGGCGGATTGGAGACTCTAAATTGCCCATTGGTGTGAATATGAGTGTTTGTCTGTCTATCTGTGTTCGCTCTGTGACGGACTGGCGACCTGTCCAATTTGTTTCCCTGCCGTCTACCCGATGCATGCTGGGATAGGCTCCAGCTCTCCGTGGCCCTGAATAGGAATAAGCAGGTGAAGGAAATCAATGAGTGTATATTGTCACATCATCATTTCAAATGAATAGATATAAAATGAATAGTGTCCAAAGGTAACATGTACCGATTGCAGATGTCCTTTTTCTTACGCCTGGCGGAAGCTATATTCTTTTATTATCAAGATGTCCTTGTTGCCTTTCATCAGACACTTACTGAATCTTAAGTCTAGCTGAATACCATTTTCATAATTAACCATCAGTCAAAGGTTTTCACTTCCACAGTTATCGTTTCCTCCAACCCCGTTCTAAATAAATGAATCACTCCTCCTGTAGAGAACAGCAATCACGAACAGCATTATGAATTTGGTTTGGCGTTTGCTATTTTTGGTTCAGCCAGGAATTTTGTCATATCACATTATGAATGGCTTTTACGGGAATATTTTAATTAATACTTGATAGAGTGCTTGTTGATTCAGATCAAAAAGGCAGTAAAGCCTCCCTCAAAATCCCAGGCCGACCACAATTACACCAGTTTTTAGCAACACTTAAAAATGGACCGTGCCTCTTTGACCCAGTCTCTTGGGCTACAGGCTTCGCTGTAATGCAATTTGAGCATACAGATACTGACAGAAATTATGAATCTTGCCCTTGTCGCAGGGAGGGAGAGAGCAGCTCTTCTTATGCTAAAAATATCTGGCAAAGTAGAACATCCTCCAGCACTGCTTCAAAAGGATCCACACCAGGATGGGTGCAATAAATAGAACCTTTTCTTCCTAAGCTTGTAAAGACAATTCAGTCAGGCATTTACTGCTACTTATAATGTAGCATTAGACCGAAATAATTTGTATTAATTCTCAAATCTTAATCGTGACGATAACACAGTTGAATAGCTTGTACAATACGTTGTACTACGCAGATCAGTTCTAGTTCTCTATGATGAGTCAGTTATGTAAGTGGCTCAGGGATTTACTCGTCCCAACTACATTACTTTTGTAAGATCTTATTGGTTTAGGTTGTCCAACTAATTATAAAGCATTTAAATGATAAAGTCACAACACACCACATTGCTAAACAGCCATGAAGTCAATATATTAGGTTCTTCTTCTTCTTCAATACACACCATCCCTCATCTCATTTACAGATGTGAAGCAGGAGCTTCATAATAGCGCGAGGCAGAAACAGCTACTAGAAGAGGGCTCCACCCAGCAGCTGTTGTCAGTCAACCAGTGAGCCAGTCAGTCACATAGTCAGAGTTAGTCATTCATTCACTCAGTCAGTCAGCCAGCGCAACCATGGTGCGTTGACCTGGCCTCTGAGTCTGTCTGGATTCTCTAGCCCAATGGTTGTGGTTGGAGGACAGGGAGACAGACAGATGTTTTCCAAACTCTTTAAGTACCTTGTACATCCTGATGAATTTGGATCTGCCGACAAAAACAAAAGACTCTGACAAACCGGTGTAACGATAAGAGCATGTTTGGAGTCAAACGTTCAGCCTGTCTGAACTTAAAAGAATGTGTATGTCCTATGAGGTGGCATTAGCAGCATACAGTGCATCTATTAATCTACACACCAGTTAGATGTGATGTGTTAGGATGTTGTGGGGTACCAGTATCCTCAGTATGAGTTAGTGTTCATGATGCAGTGGGCCTCCCAAGCACAGCCTCAACACAAAACCTCAGTGGACAATGTCAAACAGTCAAGAGCACATTGAGGACAGGTGCATTTTAGCACTTTTATCAATGGCCAAATATGAATCTGTTGTCTTTGGCAGGCAGCTGAGCAATCCAAAGTGTTTGATGCTTTGGCAGCAGCCTATTGACCATCTGTTTTCCCAGCAGCAGCACATACATTTACCGTATACAGCACACAACCTACCCAAAGCATGCAATAATTCAATTAGTAGAGAATGAGAGTATACTGTTAAATCAAATCAAATCAAGAACAATGTTCGACTAGGTTCTTCCAACCATGTCCTAGAAACCAATAAGGAGACTCAATTAAGTTGATGTTTCTCCTCTCGGTGCAGCTGTACTGAACACGATTGGTGTGTACCAGATAACGCTGAAATAATGCCCTTTTATCAGATGTAGACGGAAAGGCATAGGGAGAAAGAGAAGCAGCGTGAAGAGATTCCACAGATGTAATTGACAGTAATTAGTGCAAGTACAAGGCTACAGAAACATACTAATCTAAGTTTCCGACCTTTCTGACAATTATATGAAAATCACTGCAACGCTGGCTCATGAAATCATTGCACTACAGTTTCCCAAGGCCACAGTTGGGATGCTCCCTCCAATCCCAGTGTCTCACGCAGTGGATCCAACAGCCTACACCATGCAACAAAATCTAGTGCAGCCTTTCCCACCCTGCAGGGCACATCTGCCACACAATACTCCCGTATAATACAAGACAGGTTTACAACTGACAAAGCATGGGCACGATATATAGTGCAATCTTATATTAACTGTATGACAAATCAGGTGAGATTTACTGTCTGAGATTGTAGCAAGCAGATATAGTACAATAGGTGGGAGGTGAGGTGAATGTGGGAGTTTGAGACCAAAGCAACTTATATTTAACCAACTGTGGTGAATTGTTTTTGAAATTTTTCAATATTTCCCCCCAAGTCCACCAACGCACACAGAGATTACAAAAGGCAAACCCTGTAGGCTTCATTCACATACATATTCAAAATGAATCATCGTGCAGTGGGCTGTGAGTATCAGTATAAAATAGCATGCTTACGGCTCTGGCTCCCACATAAATTCTGCCTGGAGTGTCATGTCCTGTAAATCAGGTGACTCCAATCTCCTGTCTACGCAGCCTCCCCAGCACTGAGCCTCTCTCATACTTCAGAGGTTCCTGGCAAGAGTAGCTGACTGCCTACTACCACTAGCATGCTGATTACAGTATCAAGAGCAGTGGAACGGAACATACACTGGCTACACTCCAAAGTGTGATACTCCAAGGGACTCTCTCAGAGTGTTATATCCTCTGGCATGCAGTAAAGGAAGACCCCTGACACACAAAGGTAGACATTTATTGTGCTGCTTCTTTGGTAAAGAACAAAAAAGCAGAAATCCATCTTGCTATGAAATGCAGTTTCTATTAGTTACTTTTTATTAAGCATTTGTGTTATTAGCCTTAGTGTCTTAGTGTAATACTTACCAACATGGTGATCTATCACAGTAAAGCGGTCTTTATAACAATGAAAACCGTTGTTGAAGGTGAGCGAAACCGTGTTATTGTTGTATGAGGGAGGTTCAGGGAGAGGCCATGTTGCTGCCCCATTGTTTCCAGATCAGTGACTCTGCCCACAGTTGCCATGGCTGCTGCCGTACCCACCTTTTCCTGGACATATAAGGCTGAGCAGCAGCAGCAGCAGCAGCCACATCCACTCTGCCCTCTGGTCCATGACTGCCACCGCTTCCAGGGTCATCTCCATGAACAATACAATAGGCTGTGCTTTAAGGATTTCAGCTAAAGTCAGCTTTCAAATGTCAAGCGGACAAGGTCAGACAGAGCAGCTTTCACAGTGTTAAGGGCTGCTGTATCTGTGGCACATCACTGTGTAGTCCTGGTTTCATTCAGAAGGCCTCTCAGCTATCCTGTCACAAGTACATAGAAATGTTCAGCAGAAAAAGAGATTGAGAGAGTCGACTTTGATTCACTTTGATGGAGTGTGTCTAAAAAAAAATGAAAATACCTTTTCTGTAAAAATGTCACTTTAGTTTTACTGCTTCACTGAAGGATCTGTGGAGAAACATAATGTAACATTATATTATAGAGCTTAGTACTCTGTCGAGGATATCTCCTTTTTTGTAAAGGCTGTAGTGATTTATCAATCCACAAACCAAGGCTATTGATGCATTGATCCCAGACCTTGCAATATGCCATCAATGCTGCGGCACAGTTACTATCACAAAAAGGGCTCGGCTTGAAAATACATCTTTCCAAGGAGCAGCGAAGAAGAGAAAGAGCTACGAAAACAGGCAGACAGGATAGTCGAGAAACCACTTAGGCAAGACTCCTTTCCCCACACTCAATTAGCCAAATAGCTTTCTAGTGTATGCTCTCTCCCAAAATGATTAATGATTGGTCAACATCCACAGCGAACAATAAAAGTTGAAGGCAAACTGTGGGAGACCAAGGCAAACGAAAAACTCCATTATTCAGTGAACTTGGGAGTACATTCCAAACACAGTATCACTGTGCGACTTCTTGCAGCTTTGTTTTTCTCTCAGCAAGGACTAAAAGCGTTGGAGAATCAAATGTTTAAACTGGCTAGAAAAGGCGTATACAACAATTTTCCCTCAGACAAATATTATACACTTCTGAAAGTTCTTCAAGATGATGCCATGTGCAGCAGGGCTGCAGACATACTGGGAGACTTTTGTAAAGATGGCTTCACTGACATACATGTGGCAGATTTATACCAGATAACAAGATATGTTCTTCCGATATTTCCGACTGCAACCCCCCTGTGAGAAGAGAATGCTATAAAATAAATGCATTTCTAGTCTGGCTCTGTCTGCTCGGTTAGGAATAAAGCCCTCTTGGAAATAAAGACACATTTAAAGATTATTGAAAGATTCTTTAAATTCAATAAAAACATTTAGAATAACACAAAGAACGTTATATCCTCCAGTGTCTTGTACCACAATCTGAAAAACAGACACAATCAGGAAGCTGAGTGTGAGAGAAGGAACATAAGAGACACTGATTAATATAATACTAAGTTAATATACTTATATACTTTCAGCCATATACTTAATATAATCAAGTCATGTGCAAACATACAGTACTGGCTGAGAGCAACTGTAATGTCCCCTTATTGGTGCAAAGGTCCAATTTGAAAAACATTGTAACTCATGAACATTGCCGTCTTTCATTCAATGGACTTTGTTCAGCCCTGTATAGTCTAAAACTGAATTGGATACAGTTGCACAGAAATTACATATTTTACTATTTTCGTTTGGCATCAAATTTGATTGCCCACAGAGCATTTTTCCTCCCTTCTCATTGGATTTGCACCCTTAAACCAAGTCCAAGTGTTTGTGATTACAAGAAACAAACATTTCTTGCTTAAATCCACCTCATAAACATCTGGTCGACCCACAACACACCCACACCCAGCATGAATACCCTCGTATATTGTGCAATACAGGGTCAACTGAGGAGAATTATTGTGATTGCTTATATTCCTCTCTGACAGTGGCATGCAGGCAGAAGGGAGAGAACAGTGATACCCCTGGCCATGTCCTGCAGCTGGACCTACATAGAAATACAGGAGCATAAGGAGTGAAGCATGTAAGGGATGCTGCCATGCTTAGTTAAGGACTCACAGGCTCACTATTTCATGCTCCACATCTGCTGGTTGCCATAGCAACCCTAGTTTTGGGCAATTCCCAGGTCAGGTGGCTTCTGTCAGCTCCTGAGAAAAAAATTGACTTTTTTTTTTTACTGTATAGCGCTGTTTGCAGTAGAAGACCAATGCCATGCATGACAACAAGCTCTGAATTTCATTACTGATTCTTGAAAAGAGTCAATGGTCATTGAAGCCTAATTGCTACACACACCCTCAATAAAGACTGTCACTACAGTCTCAAAGATCTACTGTCTGCCTTGTTTTTACTTTTGATTTTTGTTCTATAATTTCTCGAGTCTAGAGAAAAAAGACCAATGTCTAACCTTAGTGCTGAGGCATAAAATGATCAAGGGCTCCAGTAGATATTTTACAACTGAAAACACAAAAGAAAACCCATGCAAAAAAACAGGAAGGCAATATGCAAGTCCAACACTATTATTACTGCTGAATCAGTTTTTGTGACTCAGCAAACTCTGCTACAAAAATGAAAAAAGACCCCCCCAACACAAACGCAGCCATGCTACAGTAGTAAACGCAGTCACTACTTCACACAATTTCAGTGTGCTCTATCTGCAGTTTTAAACTTTAGTTTTCTGAGCCATTGTTTGTGTGCAAAAGCACAAAGAGTAATTACTAGTTGCAGAGAGTAGCATTTGCTGTTTAGTAAATGTGTCAGTGTGATCCACATTAAGTGGGGACTGTTAGAAAACAATCAAAAAATTACAAAAGAATAGCTGCATATCTGAAAGGCCTTACAATTACAAGCCGGTCATTATGACAGCATGGGTGCAGTTGAATAGCCCAATGTGGATTCTGTACAAACAGTAGCAGTGAGAGCTGATCATTAGGAGCAGGCTGCTGCAGGGCAGGGTCCCAGCAGCTCAGCCAGAGCCTGTGTGAGAGGCCCTCAGTCTCACTGGGGAAGGCCAGAGGAAACATGCTGCAGGCCAAACGCTCCTCAGTATTCCTCTCTTTAACCTGATTACTGTAATGAGCTTAGAGACTGTTGAATGCACAGCATCTAATACAGATGCAGACAAACAGTCTGCCTCGTTCACTTACTTACTGACTTTCACTGGTGGATGGATGCAAAGCGCATCATCAGGCCCAAACCCAGCATAACTAGATGGCTCATTGAGCATGGGAATCGTTAGGGTAATGGATAAGAAGAGGGTAGGAGATTGCAATGTACAGAGTGTAGAAATTTTAAAGAATAGTTCAGAGTAAAGTTATCAAAATGCAGTGGAAATGATGCAGGCCAAAAAAAAAAAATCACAAAAATATGCCTAGAAGAAATGGGAGCTTAAAGCAGCCCACAATCATGTATCACCATTCTTCCTGTAAACACTTTAGGTCTGATTCAGACCTTGACTTAAGTGCTGCGCAGTGGTGATTAGGTTGGCTTTTACATGCACGCACCACTCCGCTGATTCCAACCCTGGAGTTATACACAGGGAAACCAAGCCTTCTGCAAGACGCACAGCTGAGGAAAATGTAAATCAAGCTGTCTCTGTCTCTGAGCCACAAAAACTTTAAGCAAATGATTTAGTTGGTTGGTCTATGAACAATTTGACAAACCTCCACAACAAAGCTATTAAGATGTACCCTACCATTTCTGTGCTCATGTTTTTATGGCAGCAACAAAGGCATCATCATACCCTGTGCGTCCAGTGTTTCCACATCATTAAGGACTCGATCTGTCCTTAATGATGCGGATTTGTGCATCAGTGTCTGTCCAATATATATTCTTGGTGTGCACGCCATTAAGAACTGTGCCAGGTAGCAGGACACAGAGGCCCTGGACACCCTTTCCAGCTGATGCAGCACATGTTGTTAGCATGGAGAGGGTACACACTACCTGGAGTAACATCGGGGTAACACAGCCGGATATGGTGTCCAAGGTTGTTGGAATATCTGCAACCTCTGTCTCCTGCTGCCTGGCATAGTTCTTTATGTATGTGATGAGCAGACGCGCCAAAGTATGCACGGTTTAAAATGATTGGCACTCGTGCATTTTACGCAGATAATGCACAACATCTTGTACATTATCTTGTGCCTGACATAATTGTAAATCCAAACAACTTTTGGTCTACATGTTTGTTAGCGCTTTTAGCAGATTAACAAATAAACAGCATCTACAACCCACTGAGGACATGGGGAAGGTGCAGAGTATAGTTTAATGAAAACTAGATACATTTTACAGGGCTAGTTACTTTTCTCCCTGCAATCAGAGTGTCATTAGGCCTTTCAAATGCAGAGCATCTTGTGAAGGACAAGAAGGCGCCGTGAAAACAGTTGAGTTGTCAAATCTACAGAAGACCTGCTAGAGATGAAGGCTATCAAAGGAAGCTGGGGCTTGACGGATGCTCACAGGCAAGAGACAGGCGAGAAGAAAGAATTCCCTAGTGGATGAGTCCCATTTGGAGAGAGTCATGAATCTCTCATGTCTCAGTGTCAGGGCAGTCCACAGTCCACAAAAATGACATCGATTTAGGCTTCTTCCATTGGTGTGCCTACATAACAGTGCAGAATCGACCCCAGGGCCAGCATATGTCACACTCCGAGGTTGATGAAACCCAAACCCATTAGGATAAAAAAAGAAATCTTTTGTCTGTACTGGTGACTTTAGCTAGGGTCCTCGGTGATAGGTAAATGATACGGATCCTGAGGGGATGAAAAGGATCGCTGGTTTTATGGAGGAGACTCTACAATGCCACAAGGCTTTCAGACAAGGACATTCTACTGAGCTCTTGACTGCAGTGTTCGTGCTACCATGGACCAGTACTGGCCTGTCCATTTGTTGTCCAATAACACTTTATTTCACACTTTCCCTCACATCAAAGCAGGGGTGGTAAAAAGTAGAAAGTCAAGCTTCAGAAAGTAGAAATCCTAACCACATATTTGCTCCAACCTGGCTCTTACCAAGATGAAGAGTTGTGCTAATTAGAATCACCTGCTATATGGGATGGGTGGAGGAAATACATGGTCAGTACTTCTACTTTCTACTTCTACTTTTTACACCCTTGCATCAAAGTGTTTCCTCAATTATCAAGGTTGTTCCATTGCATCTACATTTTTCACAATAATGATAAGCTTGCTACTGTAGGTAGCTGTGATCCTTGCCTATCCAGTGAAGATATACCTTATACTGTAGGATATCAAAACGAAACAATCTGGCACCAGTGTCACACGTATCGTTCTGACTGCAATCTAAGTCTCAGTTTGCTTTATTGTGGCCTGTCACACGAGAAGGGACTCTGTAGCTATGTTAAATGATCTGAAACCTTATAAAGTTCTTGCACACCTCAGTTAGCTGTCACTGACTAATGCTTTCCAGCCACAGAAAGGGAACTGTAGGAGAGATATCTTATCACTTCTATCTAAGAGACAATTTCCCTGGAATATCATCCTCTGTACATGCCGCGGGTGACACAGAATTCAGTATTGAAAGTAAAGATTGTGAAATTGACAGATAATTTACCATTCTAATGGTTCACTGTGAATGATAATATATTTGTTTAATTTCATCTCTTATATATTGTGACAATAAAGTGTAAAACATATTCTTGGACAACAGAGAATGGCAAAAATGGTAAACTTTTGTTGTCTTTTTAAATGTTCGTTCTGAGTCAATCATGTGTGATGTGATGTGTCCAAACACGTCATTTAACTAAATGTAACTTTAAGAGGAATAAGGAATAGTCATGATATATTCTCATTATCTGCTCCTGATTCCTGGCTGGTGTTATGTACAATAAGCAATACATAACATAATAACCATTTCTTACAGTATAATGACAGTAAATATCAGTATAATGGTATTTATAGTTCCTTTTTTCATGTCGCTTGTTGTCACAGTCATCATACCAGAGGCTGTGGTAGTTCCTGATTGCTTTCAGCTATAAGCGTCCCAATATCTGTGTCATACTTTCAGAGATCTGCTAATTGCAATGAATTTTGCCACCATAGCGCACAAGTCATTAATGCTGACACAGACTCTAATAGATATCCTTTGGCAGATTATCATTATTTGTGGAATGTAGTTACACAGATAGCATAGACATGATGACAGATATAATTCATAATTGACATGAACTATGCTACAGTATGAGTGAGTTCAATTGGCTGCTAAATGTTATTTTTCTGCCATTTCTGTTCATTGGTTGGCATAAAATGTGTCCAGGAGCAGCAGAAACAATAAGAGGAGACATACACTACAATATACTGCCCTGTAGGTCATGATTCAAACTCACAATTCTGCAGTTGCATGTGCCTTCACCCACTACACCAGTCCAATTAATTTGTCAGTAGTACTGACAAATTAATTGTATGATAGCACCACTAGGTCACTGACAGTGGCAAATGTTCTCCCTAGCTTGCAACAATATCACTGAGAAAAGAAAGACAGGCAGACAAACTATAGCCACACAGAAAACGGGGAGGGAGGCAATGACTTGTGCTTTTTTCTACTTTGTTGTAACTGGATAGCCCATCCAGCTCATCGTTGCCACTCTGCAGATCTCTGACAGGGATAGCATCATCAGATTCATTGGCAGTGAAGTGGGAGGAGGAGAGCCTGCCATCCTCCACATCCAGCTGTAGCTAACAAGACAGAAGTCACGCTCCAAGGATCTGTATAAGGAAAGCCCATGGTACTGAGAGACACTCTCTCTTAAACTTCAACATCTAATTGTGAGGCTGAGTGCACAGCTGTGGTACTCCAGTTGGACACAGATTCTTTAATCTCTCCTTTTATATGACATTGTCATGTAATCTCCATCTAGCTACCCAGGGAGCATTGCAGAGAGGCAGGAAATGAAATCAATGTTGTGTCTCCTCACTGGGTGCTACTTCATTAGCACGGGCGCTACAGATGCAGCAGTAAATCTGATTTATGAAAGGGTGGCAACGAAAGCACCAGAGACAGACAGGGGGATTCATAATAGCAAATGAGAGAGACACTAAGTGTCCTGTGTTTCAGCACAACTTTACCATTGTTTAACAGAGGACAAATCAAGGGGAACAAATCCCTCTACCATACAGCATGTTTTCCCTGTTGCAGCAATTTAGAATGAGCCATGCTGCATCAAATACTATTGACTGATCCTCTAAGCTTGTAACTGCATTTCATGACTTGAATTTCACGATGATAAACACTGTCACAACCAGTGATGTGGTGGTAAAAAATGTAGGTAAAGAATGACCTCCAGTCATGAGGCAAACATCCACCAATATACATCCATCCATTATCGCGGGGGGGGCTGGAGCCTATCCCAGCCGACATTGGGCGAAAGGCGGGGTACACCCTGGACAGGTCGCCAGTCCATCACAGGGCCAACACATAGAGACAAACAACCGTTCACACTCACATTCATACCTACGGGCAATTTTGCGTCACCAATTATCCTAAGCCACATGTTTTTGGACTGTGGGAGGAAGCCGGAGAACCCGGAGGGAACCCACGCAGGCACAGGGAGAACATGCAAACTCCACACAGAAAGCCTGTGGAAGGTGGAATTGAACCCAGAACCTTCTTGCTGTGAGGCGACAGTGCTAACCACTACACCACCGTGCCGCCACCACCAATATACAAACATCTATTATATCTTTAGAAAAGCCTTTCAGCCATCAGTTTGATACTGTGCACTGTGAATTTAGGGTAAACTGTATTCCACAAATACAACGGTGGTAAACTGGGTTTAGGTGGGTTTACCTCCACTACACCCGTTAAGCTATGAGCTAAGGATTTATGGCAGCTTTGACATTTAATAATGATGGGCACTGCTCACTCTAAATGAGTACACACCTGTCCCTAACACCATGAGGGGCAGAGTAGGGTCCGTTATCCCTATTGTTTTCAGCATTATTTTGGTGTACACAAATGAAAATCCAATATATCAAACGTCTAGTGCTGTGAATACAATGAAACAGAACCATTCAACATAATTACACTGACATCATCACATATAAATGCGGGGTGACGTCGTGTGCCTTGGTTATAAGTCATCAACATCAAATATTGGGCTACGGTTAAAAGTCATCAGCCGAACCTTCTGGGGTGAACTCTTCATCATCATTAGTGAGCTGTGCAACATGGTGGGGCACATCTGGGCACCAGCTGTGGCTGTACAGCAGCCTTTAGAGGTCAGTAGGTTAGGAACCTTCTGGAGTGACGCCATCTAATCCTACTGTAGCTATGGAGACGTTGTGGAAAATGAAACGACGCAGGCCATAGAGCCGCTTGCTCACAGAACCTTGGTACCCGCCGCCCCCTCCCCCTTCCTGGAAAACAGAGATTCCAAATGATTAGTTGTGCCCTCCCATGGGACAAGGAAGGCAGGGAGGGGGATGTGTAATTGAATTAGCCCCACAGTTCTGCACCAAAGCTGGCTTGAGAAGGGAGACAGACAGATCCATCTCATGGAGGCATCCTAGATGTGCAGGCCAGGCGTGTACACAGAAGATATTGGCAGCACATCATTAGAGCTGTTGGTTTGTATTAAAGATCTCACTCACTATGAGACTGCTGAAGATAAATACAACCAGCGAATCTCAATGCTAGCAACACCAGGCAGTTTCTCTCCATTCTACCCCCAATAGCTTTACCAAGCTTTAAAAACTACACTAAGAGAGTATCTGAATGAGGAAGGATTGCATGCTAAGGAAAAAAAAAGAGAGTAGAGCAAGTTGCGATGCCTCTGAGCCTCTGCCATGTGTCAGGGATGCTGTCTCCTACAGAACTTGCATACAGCTCGCACGTTCAGAGCAGAGTCCCCCTCTGCTGTCTCTTTGTCCCTCCTCCCAGTAGGGAATTTATACAGCTTTACAGTGGCTCACTCCATGAGGTTCCTGTAATTTATGACAGCCTTTTCCCAGGCACAGAGAAATCAAATCAAACTGTAAATATAGTGCATGTTTCCCAGTGCGAGCTCTTTACATAGGCCAGTAGATCACAAATAAATGCCAGAGATCCTGACAGTCATTAAATAACAGCATCAATAATCCCACATGTGGCAGCAGTACATTAGATTTCGGATTATGAAAAGGGCAGTGAGCACAGATAATGAATGAGCCACACCAGATACAAATTGGAGGAAATGAAAAATTACCAGAGGAACAGAGCTGCACATCAGCCGCTTAATACTGTCTTCAACAGGCAGAGGCACCATCCGTGGTGATTAGCGCTAGTACGACCCTTGACCCCCCCAGGCTGGCACACACACCTGGCTGTGTTATGTGACACCGTCCCAGCCAGACTGGTGGGAAGAGTCATCTCTTGGGTATAGCCTATAGCAGGGGTAGCATGTCCATTGCGGGTGGGCAACCACCCACCACTGGCTAAAGGTCCATCAATCTCCTGTCTGTGGAAACTGAAGACTCAGCGGAGAGAGAGACTAACAGCTGTCATGTAGTGGGATGAACAGATGGTAGAGGTGGCAAGAAATTAACACTATCATTTTAAACTTACACACAGCATTTCCATTTGGACAGTGCATTGGGAAAACAGAAACAACACTTCTGCAACTTCAACACTTTTCTATTAATACAGCCCCAAAAATGAACATCTCAGGCTGTGCCATGTACAGTACTGTCAATTGTTGATTGTTGTGCATTATATATTCTCTTAGAAATATCTGGAACAGAGCACGTACCGCTGGCAATTTGTTCACATCTGCGAGTATGAGAAAATATTTTGATGTTTTGTTGATGAAAGCATGAACTGCTTCTCTAGTGATGACGAGGCCATCCCAAGTTTTTAGGGAAGAGGGTAGTACAGTACCATGCAATAGATCTTATATATATTATCACTCCATGCTCTGTGATGCAGTTTTTTTTCAGGCTACTGCTGCACACAAACATGCTGACACGAAATCCCTAGCTGCAGAATGCTGCAGAATGCTGCGGCATTTCCTAACATATATAAAACATTGTTTGTCCTTTAATGCATTCTTCATATTGTATTCTCAAGAAGAAGACAGAAAGAGGGTAGAGTTTGTGTGTATGTGTGTGTGTGTTTGTGTGTGTGTATGTGTGTGTGTGTGTGTGTGTGTGTGTGTGTGTGTGTGTGTGTGTGTGTGTGTGTGTGTAAACAGTAGCAACCTATATTTATTGTACTGCTGAGGAAATTGTCCATGAGTACATAGGGCATGTGCATGTACTGGATGCACTACTTAGGGCATTTCCAAGAAAATGTCTGATCTTTCTAATATTTCTAATAATTTCTAATGTCTTTCTAATAAATCACGTTATAATTAATATAATTAAATAAATAATGTACACATAATATGATATGCCACCCTTGTTGACTGTACCGGCAGCCCCTATAGCCTCTAGCTAGCTTTCTTTCCTCCCCAGCAGATGTCAGATGACGCAATGACTCTGAGCCTCATGCTATACTTTACACTAGATGAATAGATTTTTTTTTCACACTTTTTACAGTTGCTGTGATCCCAACTCTTCTCAGAGTAATGATACACACAATCCCTCAAGACGAACCAGATCCAAGCCGTGTTCCTAGAGCTTAAGGCTCGATTCAGGTTCTCAGCTGCATGTCAAGCTTACCCAGCGCTAGACGGCATGTGGCTGTACGGATGGAGTGATACGTAAAAGAGAGAGAGAGAGAGAGACAAGATATTAGGTTAGAATCTGCTACAGAGGGACCTCAATTACTCCTTCACCCTGGTGGCTGCTGATACAGTTACAGGAAACAGAACACTGGTAAACAAAAACTGTCAATCGGCTCAGTGTACTGTTAGGCCAGAAAGTCAATATTTATATTCAGCTCACGTTGGGCTATGAAAGAGAACAGTGCACGAGCGAAAAAGGTGACAGGGGAACATCAAGGTGTGGTTTAATTAATGCCTGATTTGATTTCTTCTCCTTTTCTGAGACAACTCAACGTTTCAAATAATAACACGCCGTCAGGCCAGTGCAGAGTATCGCTGCAAATCATGCCATGGACTCCTGAGTCAACTTTATCAGTCAATCTCAAAAAACAGAGCAATCTATGTAATCCTCGATATTGTCTTACACCGAGGGTAACCAGAGAATCCCTCTGCCCTCAGGACAAGGTCACTGCTGATGAGCTGAATATACGAGGCTAAAGTAACAGGATCACTCACACAGTACGGCTTCCAGCTGTGAAATGCGCTTCCACCAATGTGAAATCATTTTGGCTAGAGTCTGTCAGAGCAGTCCACAGTTCTTTGAGACTCAAGGTGCTGCCACCATATAGCCATGGGCCACACAAAGAGTGGAGAGAGAGAAGGAGAGAGAGAGAGAAAGAGAGAGAGAGAGAGAGAAGGAGAGGGGGAGGGAGAGAGAGAGTTCTCGCTGGGTCAGCAACCCCAGCAGCCTGCAGAGGATCAGAGCCGAGGACAGCAGTAATTTCAGTGCTGCTCTTCAGACAGGACAGTCCTCTCCCCCAGGCAGCCACGAAAACAGCCTGACAGCAGCTGTACTCAGGGAGGACTTGACGGGGCCTCAATTAACCTTGATGTGAAAATACTGGCTTGTCAATTCTTCCTAAATAAGATCAGTTGTGTGCGGCTGAACAACAATGTCATTTTGTTTACTTCACGTGTTGTTTTTCCATCTCGCCGCTGCCCCGGTGCAGCTAGCCTTTGCTCCCACCTGTCCACAATTTTGGTAAGCCTCGCAACCCCTGGAGCTGTTCCATCCTCAGCAGCTTACACTGACTGTGATGACATCAAAAACTACTCTTTGATTTTGTTGTCAGATAAACAATAGTCATCATGTCACAAAAAAACCCTCTCATCTCCCTCATCACTTCATCAAATGAATAACTGCCTTATTTTTTGGTGCAGGACCTCCACCGCTCAGCTGTATGTGGCTGTGATGTATCATTAATGCGGATCGATGGCGAGTGACTCGATGGCGAGGATCTCTGCCCCACTGTCATTGACCTCTGGCTCCTGTGGCATCCTGAGGGAGCCCCTGCCAGTGAAAAACACTCCCAGCATGCTGATAGAGGGGGGGCACAACCATCACAGCGTTGAGAGTATGCCTTTAATGTGCTCCCACTGTGACATTGACCACCACTACACACTCCCAGTGTTGCAACAGTAGAACTAATGGCCTCAACATATATACATATACGCAAGTAAATACATGGGTAATTACATTTGTTCAATAATGTATCACAGGGAAAGGTGAGTCCTCAATCTTCCTTTGTGGGCAATTTTAAATACAGCTCTTAATAAAAGAGAAACGAGTTCCTGGTGGTAGATGCTTGAAGCATTATACTATGCTATACACAATGGCACAAAGAGAACCTGGGGAGGTTACAACAAGGTGGCTATTATTCACTGGATACAAGCAGCCACCATAATGGAACAGAGACTACCAGGTGATTAACTGGATTCGGTGGCCATTATGACCCACGGTAACAGTTTGGACTGTAAAAGAACAGTTTATTTCAGTACATGGTGGAAAGGGAGGAAAATATTCACTGCTACACAATACTGCCCCGCAGCTGGCCAGTATTGCTCACATGTATCGTGCTCACATGTATCGTCTAGGCAAATTCTTACGAGCGCTCATTCAAATTGGTGAATCAGGAAACAAGCACGCCCAAGACCGAAGAGTATCAGTCACTCTTTTAAACTTTTCCCCTTTTTCAACTCATGACATCTCATGATCTTTACCACAAATAATCAATTTCCCTCGGGCACAGCAGGACCACGTTCCTGGCCATTCCCATGCTTTTAACTGCATTTATGGACTCATCTGCAGGGACGGTGTCTATCTGCACCAATAACACTTTTCCAGATGACGTTAATTAGCGTTAATTAAACCTCTATTGACTGAGAAAAGAAGCAAGTGTTATTATCTACTAATAAAAGGATGTATTAGGGATATATATTTCCACAAGAACAAACATTTTCAATTGAATGCTGAAGGTTTCATCAGAGGCTCATGAAGTATTCAACACAATAAATCAGCAGTCACAAGAAATTTGGCATAGAGCGTCTTCTCTTTTATACAAGTAGCCCAAACGGGGCTGTCACTCCTATTGGCTGCTAGCTCAGACTGGCATCTCATTTGACCCACTGATGAGCAGGCTGCCAGCCTATAACACTGCCTCTGACCTGAGCCACACCACGCTGGCATCTAGTGACCTACTTCTTGGTTGTCACTGAGCCTCACTGGCACAGCCGCGCCGGTTTAGACCAAATATCACAACATGGATTATATTCTTCAGCCACCAGTATCAGCTTTGTTAGCATCATCATCGTCTTTGACATTGTCCCCTCCGCCTATTTTTTTTCTTCTGCATTATGTTCAAGTATAACATCAGTGATGTCATGTATACCGGGTACAGCACTGCAGCTCAGCTTGTCTTTCTTTGACCCCACTAGAATTTCCCTTGGAAAAAGACTGCACTTTGGTACAGGAAATAGGAGAAGGGCTGGTTAAAGAGTGGGAAAAGGTGTATTGTTCAAGTGATTAGAGCCAATACGTAATGTAGCTCTGACAAGAACTCCTCTCAATCCTCCAGTCATTACATTTTATGGTCAAGTTTCTGCATCTAATGTAAAAAATGTAGCCCCTCTGCATTATTCATCTCACTTATGGATTGCCTGCCACATTCATCTGTTGGGAAAAATACAGTAAAGCATAAATACAGATTGCTGTGCATAGTTGAGGAGTGAGCCTGGCAGTCAGCTCATACATCTACCTCTTGGTGTATAGGAAATATGTGGGGGTCAGCCGGGCCCTGAGGGGGCTCTGATCACAAAGACAGCAGTGAGGAAATACATAGGAGAGATCTATTTCACTGGTAAACACGGAACACAAAAGCCGGGTCAGAGCGACGGCACAGGGTGTGTTTTAGTTTCCACCTCCTACACACTCACGCATTAAATATGGTTCAACAATCACTCTCTCCAATGACTCTCCCTTACTTCCCAAACCCTCCAACTAAACATTTCCTGGGGAATTCCATGCAGGAATGTATTTCTCAATGACGGACCAACAGCAACAGCTGAGAGGGAAATCGCTTCCTAATGGACAGCAGGGAAACATAGACATGGCTCTCTCTTGTCCAACTGCTTGTTCTCAATACTTACCGTGTTGTGAGTAATAAGTAACAGGATACCTGCTTGGGAATGTATGACCTTTTTATTTTTACCCAGTATTCATAAGCATGCATCTGAAGACTATGTTTGAGTTCCTGGATTCCCGGTAAATTAGGTATTGAGTTGAGAATTTTATGTCAACTAAAGCTGTTATAGCAGAGAAACCCTTAATAGGTTCCCATAATGCAGAATCACTTTGGTAATGGCCTCTTAAATAGCTGGCAATGACTGAGCTAAGGCATTCTGCGAGCCATTTAAGGAAATTGGTTTTAATCACCACTGCAAAATGAATATATATATTTCAGAAGATTAGACAGGACAAGACAAGAGGTAATCTACAATGGTGGTGATACTATATTGTACTAGTATTGTTATAGAAGATGATGTGTCCTTAGGCAATATAGAACATTCAACGTTCAGTGCAATATTGTAAGCCTGCCTGCTTCCATTCAACTATTAGACAATCATTTAGACAGCATAGATTTTTTTTTTCAAATTAATGTTGGACATATGCACACAAAAATGCTAAATATGTTTTTTATACACTCGGGTCTCTGCTTAACCGAAAAAAAACAGAGTTCAGATCCAATGAATAGCATGTTTTGTTTGATGGAACTGTAAGACTTCATCAGTTGCCACTGGCGGGTGCATGCTGCATGTGAGCTTGTGACATTGGCGGCGCTGTGATCTAATTATATCTGTATACTGTGCTGTGAGAAACTGTAGGTATCACAGATGCTCTGCAGACTGGGACGGCGCCTATTAAAGCATGAACAAGCCAA
Organism: Hoplostethus mediterraneus; assembly: GCA_034670385.1. Classification (NCBI taxonomy): domain Eukaryota; kingdom Metazoa; phylum Chordata; class Actinopteri; order Trachichthyiformes; family Trachichthyidae; genus Hoplostethus; species Hoplostethus mediterraneus. The sequence goes on along the minus strand of JAXDDW010000003.1, from coordinate 8,437,557 downwards.
GGGCTGCTCGGATCCACAACAGCTTCAGTATTTCCATGAAATGAGATGTTTGCATGCAAAATGTTATTTGTTCTTAGTATTACCTAAATGAATGTGGCCATACACTGTACACACACACAGTCAAGTCAGTCTGTTGTGGCTAGTCTGAACATAAATTCATTAATCCTGCAGACAATCCAGCTCAATTCCTTCATCAGAGAAAGGTATTTACACACTCAGCCTTGCCAGCACTATGTAATCTCCAGATTATTCTGACTTTCAACAAGTCGTCTTTCTCCACATGCAGTACTGTCTTACTGCCTACTCTCGGTGAAAAGACAGCTGACATTTTGCAGTAAACACAAATAAAAATCACTGTTATTTGTTGGTTGTTATCTGTATGGGGGTATTTCATAATAAAACAAAACATACACAAAACAACAATGTTGGCATAAATACACAGTACAGGTAGCATACAGTAGATATAGTATACTGTTGCCAAGTTTTGGAACCACACTGCGATGATGACTTATGTTAAGTAACAATAAACAATAATGTAGATCAGAGTGTTTTAACATGGAAGCCTCCAGTTTGACATCATTACCTGACCCGTAGTGTAAAGGGTTTGGGTTGTCAACATCTGATCCAGCTAGCTTAGAAACACTGGATGCCCACTGTACACCGCACGGAGCGTTACATTCCCGGAGGACTGAATATGTCAAATCAGGAGGCGGCCATCTCTAAGCACATCAACATCAAGGTCAGACTCAGAAATCCTGTACAACTTGTGTTCTACTCACGAGGGGAAACATAACCTATTTCTGTACGTGTGGATAGCTGGATGCAACAAATTCATTAGTGATGAAACAAGGAATGCCCTGTATTCTGTGAATTGGATGCATGGACTGCTTGCATCTTTTGAATTACTGCTGCTATAAATGTCCTAGTGAGGAGCTAGCATTATAAACCGTGTGCTTGGTGGATGCTGTTATCCAAAGTGCCTTACAGTACCACGAGTGAATGCATTTTAAGCAAGGGTGACCCCAGTGGGAATCTAACCCCTAACCCTGTCAGTGGTGCCATGCTGCATTAAGCGGTACAGGACCACAGCTTCCTGCATCGTTCAGAAACAGCTTGACCTTATTAGTTGTGTCACTCAGGTAAAACATGCCACTCTGTGTTAGTATTGGTTTGAAAGTGCCCTCACGGAATGAGTATCCTTGAATTGACCCTTGAGATGCAAGACGCCTTTTATAGTGTTTCAGATGCCATACTGGAGAGTGGGGTTTGATTTTTAAAGAAGCCAAATGCTTCTTCAGTAGATGAGGATGTCAAAAGAGGTTGATGTGGTGTGGCATAGTGAGTAAGCCCAACAGTCATCATTTGATCCACAAACTAAAACCAAACATACATCCAGAATACTGCCGTACACTTGCCCCGTGGACTGCCCTGTACCTTTGTGCAACAATCACATCACACCTCATAAAAATCCCTCTTCACAAGTGCAGCATAAAATGAAGCATCTGTATGGGGCAACAGGCCCAGCCTAGTGGCTAAAGAGACCGTCTTTCAATCTGACAGCCCCGGCTCAACATCCTCCCTGCTGAAGTGCCCTTGAGCAAGTCACTCTTTCAAGAAACCTGTTCTGTAGCTGACCCTGCACCCTGACCTCCCTGTGGAGGGGAGCAGGTGAAACGAGAATTTCCCTGAGGGGATCGGTGAAATAGCAGGTTATTATTATTACTGGGGTTGTAGGGTCTAGCTATTGCAATAAACTTGACCATTACTCCATCTCATCCTGTCAACTGTCCTACACCATTTTGTCAACTTAGTGTCAGACACCCACGAGCAAATTCTTCCATTGGCAGTGTCAGCTTTGATTCCAGCCGATCCAGATATCATTCAGGTCAAGTCAAAGTTACTGTACAATGCATCCTTCGCAGGGCAGCCAGGCTCCTGGAAGTGGACAGCACGAGTTGCCTATTAGCCTTACTTGAGAGGACGAAATTCAGCCAGTCTAAATATTTAACACAGCAACACCGCCAAACAAGTAGGTCAATTAAATATTAATCTTATTATTTATTATCTGGTCATGTCAACTGCAATCAGTCGCGTGAAGACGAGGGGGATCATTCTGACAGGCTGATAACACACAGCAAATCGATTATTATGAATTAAACCCAAAGAACCGCGAGGAGACTGAGGACCGGAATAGATAACACCAATAACGTGAAGAGATCGTCTCCAGCCCGGTAACATGAAATGCTTTCAGCGCTTCTGCTGAGCCAACACCGAGCAGTCTGCCGCTCTCAACATCCATCCCGTCGGGAGGAATCACCTTGAACCACAACGTCACGGTCTAAAACATATAGCAACGATTTTTTTTAAAAAGAAAAAAAAAAAAAAAAAAGAATCCTACCTGATATCTGTTACTCGTTAATGCATGCGAGCTGACTTGGATGTAGGCGACACACACACTACGAGCGGTTCAGCTCTGCCTGCCTCCACGGCATCAAGCCCCTCCTCGTTCATCGTACAGTGGAGAGATGAAAAAAAAAAAGAAAAAAAAAGATCACATTTTTATGCGCAGAAAAAAGGAAGCGCGTCACATTCACCTTGTACATGGAGATGGTTTGCAGCTATCACGGAGATCAAGATGGATTTGAACACAAAAGGAATATTGAGCACTCTCAGCAGCACTCATTTTCTCCGGGAATGCAGGCCTAACATACTAGTATAGTTCCTGTGTGCGTGTGTGTGCGTGCGCGTGCGCGCGTGTGTGTGTGTGAGAGAGAGAGAGAGAGAGAGAGATGTGAATGATTTCTTCTTTGGTTTTGGCCAGTGAAGCATACCTGCCCAAAGCCTGTCAGCAAAACAACCACCACTGGAAGACATTCATTGCTGTGCTTTATCCCATTTTGACACAAGATCAATGGCACATGGAAGATGATATTGTATAACCAGGGGGCTCCTGTCCACAGCAAACTACAGTCAATCTCAAACTAATAGGATCCGGAATGAGAGCAGGTCTGTTAGGTCAGGTCACCAGGATTATCCAGGTTTATATTGGACTTTTAGTCAGGTTGTGCATCTGGACTCAATTTCAAACAAAGCCGTAGCCCTTTCTTATCACTATCATTGAATATGGTTAAGATTTGAAAAGGACACATCACTGTTACGGAAGTGTCTCTGCAACTGAAAGAATAAAATATCAACAAAATTACTCTTTGAACTGTGTTTCCTGATTCCCTGACATTCCCTGAGGATCAACGAATGGACAAATGGATTCTGCTTCAACTTTCAGTTTTCTGAGCCTGGATAATAAATAGCATTTAGCATAGAAAGAAGGTTATTCATATCAGTCAGACTACCATCTCTCCTTCTCAGCTGTATCATCTCAGTTGCTGTTTTTTTGTTGTTTTTTTAATCTAACCATACACTGCCCTCTAATGGGTATACACACAAGCAGCAAGGCAATGACACCATGAGACACTTGAAAAGAAGGCAGCGGCTTTTGAAACAGAGATTTTATTTTTGCAATATTTATAAACAACTTAGTCTCAGTGGGTTTATGATATCTAATATATTATAACCTGCTATGATGATTCAAATCAGTTCACATGCCTAGTTCTGTGCCTGTCTAGTGAGAGGACCTAGTGAGCTGTCTTACTGGTCTGTCCCCTTCTAAACAGCAGCCATTTCTGAGCTGTTTCCAATGTTTTAAATGTCACATATATTGTCAACGACAGCCAGACAACAATACATCTGGTAATTGTGATGCTTTCAAGTTTTTAATTCCATTGTGATGCTTGAGTTTGTGAGTCTGTTGTCACTAATTGACATGTATTAAAACCAGGCTAAATATTACCTTTTATTTTTTTACATTTATTTTAGGAAGTAGATGTTGCTGCTATTGTGATTACTCAGTATATTATTTCCAGCCCAGTCCAGCACATGGGTCAAGTCGGTTCTGGATGCATACATGCATACATAGGTTTGTGTGTGTGTGTGTGTGTGTGTGTGTGTGTGTGTGTGTGTGTGTGTGTGTGTGTGTGTGTATGTGTGTTTAGCTCAAGATCAATTGGGACAACTTTTAAAGAAAAATGAAAAATTCAATTTCTGTTATCCACCTCATAGTCATTATGTGCTTACCCTTTGTCTGAGTGGTACCGTGCCTTTTGAACATTTTGGAAAACATTTCTGAGAACTGCTTTCCTCTCGTACACTTTCCTGGGATACTATCAGCAGTGACATCACTGTGTCTCCAAGCATGGTTGCACGGGGCAACTGAGGTACTCCACTTGAACCTTGGCCTGTGCAGAGCAGAGCAATGTTCTTTTGATAAAGGATAGCCAAGGGGTAAAGATGACCAAGAGATTGTACTTGTAGCGGTGGTATCTCAAAGAAGCAATAATTGGAAAAACTGGTTCATTCTTTTGAAAAATCATTATAGTTATATGTTAAGATGGTTTTATAGTGCTGGGTCAGAAATAGGAAATGCTGAGGATGAATGGCTTTACACATATATTCTGGGATCAGATACAGTACATTCCCAGTGCTCTGATGCAGGCCTACCACTGCTTTCTGGTGCATGACATTAATCTTTCATAGCTGGTTCTTGTCCCACCACAAGAGGGTAGCACTGACCTTATTTTTGTGTGACTTTCATGATGTTCAGTGGAATTGTAAATAAATTCACTGTCTCTCAAAGTACACTTTAATGTCGATATTGAATTTTTTATTGAATGCCACTCAATGCCAACAATTCATATAGATACTCCTATGGTCTGAGACAGTCCAAACAGGAATGGTAAGGATGAAAAACTAACGACAGACATCAGAGAAGTAAGACTTGAACTTGATTTCATAAATTGAGTGATGTGAAAGTAAACATCTGCACTCAGGAACTTCTTTCAATATTTGAGAGACCAATAATGTTTTTAGTAGGTAAGCAATATTGTAAATGACAGTGACTCAATTATTACTTTACCTACAGCAATAAGTAACACTTTCTTAAAATCTTCAACAAATATTACCTGCCACATTGATTAATAATGCCTAACTCAACTGACTGGTCTAGTATTGACGTCACCTGTAAATCAAGTAAACAACAGATGTTTTTTTAGTACAATGAATTGAGATGGAGGGATATTTCTCTTCAACACAGTAAAGCCGCTGCAGGCCGATTCTATCCCTTAGGGTTACACTGCTAAAGGTCAGTGGCAGTTCAAATATTCTAAATCATAATTTTAATCATAATCTTATCAGTTCACCTTGTTTATGTTCACAGACCAAGGTTACACACACACTCATTCACATAAAACGAAACACCAACAGGTGAATTAAAACACATCCATTCACTTTTTGATAAACGCATTCATTCACTTTCAAAGTAGCAGGCTTATCTCGCTGAACCTTACATCTGGCCACTGCAGGGACACCGTGCTCTGTTGTGGTTTGGATATTTCCATGGGAACAAGTGGCCAAGGAGAGAGGGAGGAACCGGTTGAAGCAGGAGTGGGTGTGTGTTAGACTCGCTGGTTTCCTCCCTTATCTAAACCACCTGCTTCCCCCAAACGTCCACAGATGAGCTGGTCTTGACAAGAGAGAACTTCAGTCTGCTGTCAAGAGAGCCTCAAATATCGCTCACAAGACCCTAATCTCTTAGCCAGAGCTCTCTGACCATCCTGCCTCGGATTGTGGATTTATTCCTATCTCTACTCTCACAAGGTAAGAATACCTTTCTACAACCGTTAACACATTGGAAGGTTTTAGTGTATGTTTTTATACATCTTCCCCTTGACATAGTGCAGTAAGTATATCCTTCTGTTTTCACAGAGTTTCCAAATCTCTGCCAGAGCACCCATGTGGGTGGTGGAGAAAATCCGTGTGTCAGTGGAGAGAACCAACTTGCCACTCCCCTCGGCAGAATACAGCTTCAGAATCGGTGACATCATGTTTGGAGAAAAAACTGACAAACTCAAAAGGATTTCCCTCTGTCCCAACGTCATCACCCCGGACAACATCCCAGAGTTCTGCATCCCTCCTACAATCCCATCCCTGCAGGAGGTGAAGAACACAGAGCAGAGGCGAGCTGCCCCCATCATCAGGGTGTCCCCTTGTGAGATGGGCAGCCCCGACTCAGAGGGGTCATGGCACGAGCCCCTCATTCCACACGTTATCCAGGTGGAGAATGTGGACGAGGGCCCGTATGACAATGGCAGTGATGAGGAGACCACCAATGCAGACCCCCAGAGCCAGGCTGCCCTGTCCCTTCCACACATGCCTAAAGCGCAGACCTGCTATGGGTTTTGTACCCTACTGGAGAGCCCCCACACCAGGAGGAAGGAGTCTCTCTTCCACTCTGAACCTGGTTCCACTCCCCTGCTGCTGCCCAGGAGCAGATCCAGCACATGCTCCAAAGTCTGGCCCTCCACATCGCCATCCTCCTCCCCTTCCTCCTTCAGCCTTAATGCCCTGACCTCCAGGCTGTCACCGAGAGGCTACAGCCTGAGCAGGCAAGGCACATTGGACAGCGATACCACTTCCTCCACTGAATCGTCTCCTTACAGCTCACCACTGCTGACCCGGTGCCCAGCTAAGTCTTCCCTCTTCAAAGCGCTGAGCCATGAACGCCTATTCTCTATGAACATAAGGAAGACAATGGTGTCCAGGAACAACTCTCTGTCTACAGATGAGGGCAGCTCCACAGACAACAGCCCCAATGTCATGAGAAGGGCATCAGAGGGGTTGGTGGAGGGCCTGCCCAGCAGCTGCAGCCTGGTACCCCCCCACCTTCTTCCCCATGGACTTGACTCTGCACAGGGAGAGGGTGATGAAGGAGAGCATGGTGCCCATAGGCAAAGATGGCAGCCTGCGACTCTCAGCAGAGTACTGTGCTGATAACCAAAGACTACGGATTCGCTTGATTAGCGCTGAGGGGCTCTATGCTCTTTCTGTAGATCCCAAGATTATCAACTGCAGTGTCAGCCTCTCTCTTGTTCCTGGAAAAGTCCAGAAGCAACGCAGCACAGTCATCAGGAAGAGCCGTAATCCCATATTCAATGAAGATTTCTTCTTTGACGCTATCTCTGAGGAGGACCTCTGTCAGAAGTCCCTTCACTTTAAAGTGGTGAACAAAATGTCCACCATGAAAAGAGACTATCTGCTGGGTCATTGTGATTTGCCTCTCTCGGCCATTGTGCCCTTATAAACCAGAGTACTTCCCTATCTTTATATTGAATTCTTTATTTTAATTTTTATATTGTAATTTTACATTGCATTTTATATCAATTAAATGATGGAAAATACTATTTTTTGCTTTGTCCTTGATTCATTACAACATTATCGAATCCAAAGTCTTTTCACTGTAATGTGGGAAATCTTGCCAGCAGATTTCTAGAAATACTTCACCCAAGGCTCTGGTTATGCATATCAGAATTCAATTGTCTGGATAGAGTTAATCATCAGACACAAAGCAACAAAAACAACAAGCTAATCCTCATCTTACAACCGCTTAAAATCTAACACAGCAATACTACAAAAATCATTCACAGCTGTTTTCCTCCTTAATAGCTTGATGTGGTAACACGGCTACCCCATCAGCTGGTGGGAGACAATCACCTTCTCCAGTTTCTCCAAAGCATGTTGCTTCATCCTGACCTTTCCACTAATTAAAAATATCACTGGGAACCAGAAACCTTGGAAGGGAGTTTTCACCCTGCAGAAAGCTTCATTTTAATCAGTCCAAATATAAAGCTCTGACAGCATTTGCTATAACATAAAAAATTTCTCATGAACAGCCAAGACAACTTGGGGCCATTTGAGCTTGACATACGCAACGTGTGTTTTCTTTCAAATTCATGAACAGATTTATTGCATGTCCTTCTGTAATGTCAACAATGTTGTTCAGTCATACCTTTGCCTCCTGAATATACAACATATCCTTTATAATGGGGATGCTCATGTGGGTAGCAATAGATCATTTTGTGGAGATTCTTTCCTTTTGATAATTTTGCACTCACGGTGGCACTTTCGAACTGATATTTTTTCTTGGAACAAGCTTTGATCATTAACCAGACTACAGTAGACCTGTAGTACCCACAGCTTTCAAAATAATGCTCAACCTAAACCACTAGAGTTCAGAAGGACTTTAAGCAGATAAAAAGACTAAACCAAAACAAAAGGCAAAATCTAAAATTAATTTCATACCGTCAGTGTTGTGCTGTGCCCTGTTCAACATAAAATGCACGAACACAAACACTTGATCTCTTTTCTGCCAAATTCAGAGCCAAACATACTCTTATGTTGAAGACTAAAGACAACATTTCTCCATGCTAGATATACGTAGATGTTTACCCATTCAAGTAGTGTGGAAGCTCTTAATGTAGACCTGAGGCAAGCCTATCCTGCTGCTGTTTTCAGCAATAGAAAAAAGATCGGCTTAAAAGCATCCGCTGCCACTATAGCTCCTAGTTAATGATTAATAGGTTTCTCAGGGCTCAGAAATACTCCAGTATAGAGGACTGACAAGTGCTGGTTGCAATATAGACAGTATTTGACAGCACTACATATCGCAATGAGTTATGAAGCATTTTCAAAGTTATAATAATAATAATCTACTTCATGATGACAGGTTGTTGTTCAATACCTGTAATGGCGTGCTTTAAAATGTGAACAATTCACCAGACTGGATTGTGCCTCTGAGAAAAGCCCCTGGACAAATATGACCAGTGATCCACTTTGAATTTGAATTACAGCTTCAGCATGGCCACAAAGACCTGCAATCCCTTCTCAATTGTTTCAGTGGGGGCAAGGGTTTTGTGTTTCTACAATGCGTGGGCTAATACATGGGCTTTGTGTCTCTGTAACACATGGGAGGATCTCAATTCTGTCAAAGGAACCTACCATATCCCACACAGACAACCTACATTTTTCAACAATACCTGTGGGGCTTGCTCTGTTTCCAGATCCTGTGAGGAGGCTGATAATGTTAGACACTTTTGTGCTGAGTGTTGACTCAGCTGTGAAATGCCTTGTAATAAATGGGAATTACCGGTGATTCCCCTTGCTGGTCATCCACTGATAGGGTGCTAAGAGATTTCCCCTGGTCTATCTTCATTGAAGAGAGCAGAGCGGTATAGAGCATGGCTCTAGCAAGCTAGGGCTTCCAACTGGGCCATCCACACAAAAATGTTTGCTCTCACTGTGCTGCAAGGTGCATCGGGCAAACACATAATATGTATCGGCTTATTAGCTGGTCATAGTGGATTAATATTTTATGGAAGTATTATGAAGGTACTGAGATATATTGTATGCAGCACATATCTAGAACTAGGCAGACACATTTATCCAAAACAATTGCTATAGGCAAGGCACGTTTATTTGTACAGTACATGCCATACAACAAGGCAATCCAGAGGGCTCTACATGGGAAAAAGATGATTAAAAACAAGAAGAAATATAAAAGAAGGTGACAACAACATGAAAATAAAATAAAGGATACAGAGAATTAAAATACCATTAAAGTTGCAGTGTAATAAAATAATAAAAGTAACCCTGAAACCCAAATTCATGAAACACATATTTCATAACATAAAGATCAGATGTAAAATCGGACCTGGTTGTGTTAAACGATGGTGAATCATTTAACACGACTGCATTTTACACTAGTGGGCAAGCACTGTACATCCATTCTTTGCAGCCACTTAGAAATCACAGTTTTCAGTATTGCATAGACATTTCTGAGTTTACTCACTGACAGCAGTGAACATCTGAGTCTTTAATCTAGTTTTAAAAATAGTCAGGGTTGAGGCTAGTGGGCCCAGACTCCTTCTGGGAATTTGTTCCAACTAGCATAGCTTCACCCTGTTTGGTTGGGGAACAGATAACAGAGCAGCCCCAGACGACTAAAGGGGTCTAGGAGATTCATGTGTTGAAAGCCAGTGTAGAGACTTGAGAATCAGTGTGATGTGTTCAGCTTTCTTAGTCCTTGTTAGAACTCTGGCAGCAGTGTTTCGAACGAGCTGTAGCTGTCTGAGAGACCTGAAGAAGGACTGTTACAGTAGTCTCTCCTGCTAGTGAAGAGGGCATGTGTAAGTCTTTAAAAGTCTTGTTTTGACATGTACCCTCTAATCCTTGATATATTATAGTAGGCAGATTTTAATATGGACCTGATGTGGGTGTTAAAGTTTAGATCTGAATGTAAGCTCTAACTTGGTTTTCAGAGTTGAGAGACAGGGAGTCAAGATGAGTCATCAAATCAAATCAAATCACCATTACAGACTCAAAGGGCTTCACAGTGCCCAATGTGTGAAAACAATAAATGGTTAGTAGACAACATCCCCCAGCCTTACTGCTCAGAGAGGGATCCCCCTACCAGGAGTGCAATAGATGCCGAGTTTGGGCAAGCAGCGTATACACAGTGCTTAAAAGTTTATTTGGCTGGGAAATCCAGATCTGATGTGGGGCATCACAGCAAAAAACAGCTCAGTCAGTGTCATGGCAGGACTTGGGGACCACACAGGCGCCAACTCTGCCCAGTTGCAGCCTGGGAGCAGTTGCACGCTGAGTACTAACTTTCAGTCTTTCTTCTTTGGCACCAAAGACTATTATTTCAGTTTTATGAGCAATTAGTTGAAGAAAGTTTTGCCACATCGAGTCTTTGATTTGGTCTGTGCGTTTACACAACAGGTGTACGGGACAGAGGTCATGGGATGAACAGGATATGTAGATTTGAGTGTCGTCTGCATAATAATTGTAAGCGATTTTGTTGTTTTGCATAATTAGGCCTAATTGGAGCTAGAGGGTGAATAAGAGGCTCAAGGACTGAACCTTGCTAGTACACTCAGATACAAAATAGTTGCCAGTAGAGACAAAATAGTCCCTTTCTTTCTTCCTGCCCAGTTTTCCAGTATTGTATGGTCGACCGTGTCGAATGCAGCACTGCCAGCATCAGTATTAAGTATTAAGGCGAATGTCATTTAAAACCTCAATAAGAGCAGTCTCAGTGCTGTGGTGGGGATGAAATCCAGGCTGAAATTTGTCAAAGCAAGTTAAGAAGGTGCTAAATTGTTGATAGACAACAATATCAGGGGTAGATTAGATATCGGCCTGTAAATTTTAGAAGCATCTAGGTTACATTTTTTTAAGAGTGGCTTAATAAATAAGCTGTTTTCAGAGCCTTTGGAAAGTTGCCTGAGAGGAGGGAACTGTTTACGATCTGCAGTAGATCTGTCGCCAGGCAGTTCAAAACATTTTTAAAGACGCTTGTGGGCAGAGCATCGAGGAGCAGGTGGACAGCTTAAGATGGCGCACAATTTCCTCAGTGCAATAAATTGTGACATTTTTACTAAATTTCTTTTGTGTGAAAATATGTGACACCATTGTCTGTACTCTTTTTTCTGGACATTCACAGATGTAGCACTTCTCCACGGTGCGTTTTGCTTACCAGAGATTGTTTTAACCCTGACAAAACATTCCCAATATTAGAGTTCAAATTATTGAGAAGATCATTGAGAGGGGTGGAGATAAGGAAATAGTCTGCATAAACATTTTACTGGTATTCTCATGTTTTTGATCTGCTATGGATGTCAGGAGTCATAGACGTATCAAAGCGGAAACAGAGGTGATGAGACAAAGTAACATCAATAGCTGAAATAAATGATGGATTCAGGCCCGCTTTGACCAAATCTAAGGTATGCCACTTGATGTGGGTGGGCCCAGAGACATGTTGAGACAGTCCACAAGTGCCAAGTAGGTTATTGAGTTTGGTAAATTCATTAAAGAAATTACCAGAATATTTTGGTGGCCTGTATATAATCAAAAGTGAAGTACGAGGGTTACATGTGGACACTGGGTCCCTGCTTGGTATGAAAACATATAGCATATTTTTATTTCTGCCATTTGCGCCTTTCTGTGTATGGTGACCAAACTGTAAAGACATACTTTACCAGTATGTAAAGATACATACTGGTCACATTTAAAAAGTGTAAAAGGGATTTCTGCTGTTGGTACAGAATGTTTAACTATCTCATCAGTCTCTCTGAGAGCTGTGCCTCATGAATGTAAATGTCCATCAGGGGACACTAGTCACTAGTGGGTCCAGCAGTTGACTGGATACCTTTGTTCCTTTGCCCAGCTGATGCATTTTTTTTTTCCAGTTTTAAAGTAATGAGCAGGAATTGACTTTTGTAACAACTAGATTTAGGAAATGGTATTTATGGGGAATCAAAGACTGTGTGTGTATGAATGTGTATGAAAGGAAGACACTGAAAACACACAAATCTTTACATGAGCGAGTGAATAGGCAACACAACCGATTTTGACAGGACACACATGAAGAGAAAGTTTTCTCAACAACGGCTCAGATATAGCTTGTTCTATTTTCTGAAACTAGAACAAGTGTGCAAGGGGAATAATAATCCAAGAGTGATCCAATATTTGGAATGTGCTTCTCCCATTTACTTCTCTGTTCTCCTCTCTACTTTCATGACATGGAAAGAAAATGTTTTCATGCCAAGATATGCCAACTACTCCCTTCCTCTTCCATGCCTCACTTGTCTGTTTTTGAGCTTCCTACGTAAATGAGGCCATTCAAACCAGTTTCCTTATCACAGTTTATGTTTTACCAGGCTCTTATATGGTTCCAAAACATACATTATACAACTTAAACTTCATCATAAACAGGTCTGAGCAAGGTAGTCTCCATTACGTCCCAGCTTCCACCTCCGTATGTTCACAGGGTAAGAATAGCTTTGGACTTGAAGTAGGATTCTGATTTATATGGCCATGTACGTGCCTCCCTAGCACAATTGATTGACTTTCCTGTACAAATAGGCCTTCAGGACACATTGCTTTGACATTTTCAGGACAAAGCATCTGACGTCAAACTTGATGTAATTGCCATGCCAACAGATGTTTTTTCGTTGATTACGAGAAGAAACAAGTGAAGGTGATGGGGAAGTGGGTGGAGTTCATGTACTGGATGTACCCAGATGTCCAGCATGGGCATAGTGGATGACAAACTTTCACTCTGCTGTTGCATTTGAATCACTGAGTGATGCATGCAGTATAGATGCACATTATGTGAACTCGTCTTGAGCTAAATCTCTTCCAAATTTGATCCTTTGATCCACCAAATCGCCTTATTAAAGGAAGTCAAACTAATGATGTCAGTTATGCTGCTGTGAGTGAATGCTGTTCTGACATCACTCTGATGGCCCACTCAGGCATGGCGAAAGTTCACTTCAGTGTAACATCTAAGTGGATGTGGTGAGCAGGGCATATTTAAACTGCGTCAACAGTTTGTGTGAGGTCATCCCACGTAAGATGAAACCAGATCTCTCATGCAGAATGGCTATCTGAGACTGTGCCACATCACTGCATACATAACCACCACCCCCCACCCACACACGTGCACACACTGTTGACAACGTGTAAGTTCACTGGGGTCTATTGATTTGAGGTAGCACATTGTGAGATTCATGTGTAGAGGAAACACGTTTGTTTTTGTCACAGCAACCATTCAATTTATCTAGACTGATGCAAAATAATATTATTATACTTTATTTAGCAATGGCACAAAAAAAATTACATTATACAATTTTACCACAGTTTGCAGCCAAACATATTTTTGTCTGTATAGACATTCACAGTTTACAATAAGGCCAAAGAGGTGGCTCAGTACAAAACATGCTGCATCTGCACGTAGCAGACACATCACTTAGCCTGTGCACCTGCCCTGTGTTATACAGCCCACTCAATCACCTCAGGCACTGTATGGAGCTGAGGCCAAGCGTGACCTGCTGTGTACATAACAACCAAACATACTGCAGGTTCGACTTCCTCACATCTGATCAAACTTATATAAACAGAGCCGAGGTGTTTGACCTCGCTGAGCCCCACTTTGTTTCGTCTTGAGACTCTGTGTGAAGCCCTTTGAGACCTGCGGTGGCCTGGACTGGGTAGGCAATTACTCACAGGTATGGAAGTTTGGTTACTGGGTGTAAAGTCCTGACAGCAAGTCCTTTGAAGTGCAGGATAAAATACGTACTTTGTAAAAATATGCACTTTGTACATATAACACATTAGCTACTTATATATGTTCAGGCTTTTGAGATGACATTTCACTGTTAGCCCCAGTGATGTCTGATCGCACCGTGGAGCTGGTTCCTGCTGCTGGCCTGGTTAATTACATTAGGCCTATCAGTAGTTACACAATATTGTCTTAATAGCCATTAGGCAGATAGGCAAACAATCTGTGTGACAGCACGGTTCTGACGTGGCTAATACCCGTGTCAGGTGGTAGCTGGTTGGACTCAGACTGGTGGATGGATTGCTGGGTTTGCTTTACTATTGCTAAAAATGTTTGTCCATGTTTGCATGTCTTGCGATGATAAGGGTGAATACATATGCTGTGGCCATACAGTATTATGCACATAATAAATAAATGAATAGGGTAAAAAGGTGTTTTATGTTTTTAAACATTGTTTTTAAAAGCAAGATTTGTGATGAACAGTACAAGGACAAGCATTTAAACCCAAGACAAAATATGTCTATATGAAAAATCAGCAAAATAAACTATGTGTGGGATCAGGTGCAGGGGAAGACGACACTGTCTTTCTGCCTTTCTTCCAGTGTTTTTCCTCTTCCAACAGCGCCTTCCACTCCCATGGCAACGAGGCCCAGCTCGGGGGGAAACCATGGAGATCCTGCCTTTCATGTGTGAGATCCTTTTATTCCAACACATAAGTTGATGGAGCCTGTCCCTGTCTGTTTGATTCAAATGCATCTGAACCTCAACGTCATACTGTTGCTTGCGTCCGCAGCCAGCTATCAGCAAATCCCACCTGTGCATCTAAAATTAACTGCAGAACGAAGTATGCACTACATGTTGTAAAGCCTTCCTGCTCGAATTTTCTGTGAGAAAACATACAGTGTTGTTAAAATACTAATTCCAGCTTGATGTAGCTTGATGGAAAAAAACATTCAAAATAAAATGTATTATTATTATTTACATACATACATACAAACATACAACATATAGAGTTATATTCCAAAATGCTTAGGTCATTCACTATTCAATTTGTGTTGTCAGTTATTTGTAAGGATAACTCATTTTGGTACAAAGCTCCTCCTGTACAATCTGCATTTAAACGTGTATGATTACTCTTACTAGCTAATATCCACTGTCTGCTTATGGTCTACATATAATCTGGTGCTTGATCAGGTTCCCTGAGAAGGCAGAGGCAGTGAGACACATCTAAGGCTGTCTGTGTCATTTTAAGTGTCCTACTTACTATGATCCACTTACACAACCAACATCCAAACCACAGAGGGGCTCATAGTCCCGATTTTCCTGACTTTGTCCTTGACTTTGAAATGTTACAAAGGTTGTGGGCTGCAAAGCCAGTTGTTTTTTGAAGAGCCGGTTGCCATTTAAAGGGAGTAAATGTTTTGACTTGTACAGTATCATTTGTCAACTTAATTATTATTATTTTTGGGGGGGAAATCCAATCTCATAATAGTCATACACAAAAACAAAACTAATTCATTTTCACAATAGTGGTGAGAGCCGGGGAGGAAAACTGAGCTTTCATTTATATAAGGCAGACTACCGTCTGCTTGCATTTTGAGGAATCAATTAATTAAAAAAGGCCTAATTAAGATTTCAAGGGACTGTTTTGTCTGAGACCCTCATCTGTCTTTGAATTGCAATAAGGATGTCATTCCGCTCAGACTCTACTGGACTATTCCATAACCCCAAACTCACTTTGCTATGGAAATGTATCGGTACTTACAGTAGTAAAATGTGATGAGCAATATTTTCAAAGTAACTGTGCTGGTTTTTATTGTACAACCTCAGTATTTTTTTAGCTGAGGGTATGAAGTGTTTCAACTGTGCTCCATGCATGTAGGCCTATACAGTATATCTGGACGATATAAGACAGAATGACTGAGCATGTTCAGACAGTGCTCTACGTCAGCAGCATTCATCAGCCTGTGAATCAAGCATCCTTTTTGAGACGTCCTGTATTTATATAACGAGTTGCATAAGAACATTTGGAAAGGTAAGGAGAGAAACATGTCTGTTACTGTAGTTCTCTAATTGTGTTATTATATTTATTGTAGTTTGAATGACACTTTACGCCATCTTTAGTATTGCGTGATAATATTCTCTTTTTAATATATGTGTCTCTAACAAGGAACATCAGAACTGATACCTCTTAATCTACTGACTTGGAAAATCAATTCATACTCGTACATAATGCTATACGATTCATAAAAGGGCCAGGGATATCATAATGCACCGGGGATGAAAGATAACAAACGGCCCACAGCCTCTAAGTCACGTTATTTAACAGTGGGTAAACATGGAAGCTAGGTGATGGATCTTTGTTTGCCATTTTGGCTTACAGGGCAACCCACTGATACCAGAACAGAGAAGTGATATTGTTCAAGTGTTCCACAGCTCATAAAAATCTTTGCCTTAGGCTAGATGTTCTGGCTGAGGTTATTCATGAAACACTTACACTTCAAGCTCTGAATCTTTATATTGTAAAAACACAAGTTACTATAAGCCTATGGTGGTCAGATTTTGTGCTGAGAGAATATGCGAGTGGACAAAAGTGGTGCTTAAAAGACTTTTGCTCCAAAATGAGGTATCCACCATTTCAAAAAACGATGCCTACTCCTACAAAATTACTGAAAACACAAAATGGAAGGACAGTAGGTAAGTCCTCAGTTAACAAAAACCATAACACCTTCTACATTTTAAAGATATTTAATGATGGAACTAAAGTAGTGGTGTCTTTTTCAAAATAGATATATACCATTTTGGATCAGAAGTCTTCATATTTCTGCCTAAAAGACTGCAGTGCTTTAAAAATGTCTAGCGTGAGCCATGTATCTTCTATGTAACAATAACCAGCTCAGATGTCTTTTTACTATATAACAGTCCGTGGAGTGACTTTATGACTCACTGTACAGACTTTGAATAGAATAGCTTTCATATCTGGAAGAGAAGAATTGTTATATCAAAATTAATAATGTTATGGACGACTGAGTGCTGTCAAAACTGTGTAAAACCCATCATTTTGTGTAAGAGCTTATTTTCAATGCATGAGACGTGGATGCCACATAATGCAGTTTGTCTGATAAAGAAAGCTCTTACTACACCCTCACAGTGCTTTGTGAAAGAGCTGGGAGAGGGTTGGATGTGTGGGTACGCCATGTTAATGGGTGAGAGGTGCAGTCAAAACACGAGCAACATGGTGAGAGAATAAAAATGCCATTTCACTGCCTTTGTTTCATTAAAGAGACTCCATATCTACTTTCTGAGGCATATTGTGTTTCTAAAGCTATAGAGGAGGAACTGGAGAATTGAAAGCCATGGGGAATTTATGTTGAGGGTGAAATACAAATGTCAACAAGGAGTCATCAAGTCATCAACCCAGTTGCAATGTTTTGTAATTACATTACATATTTTTTAAATTGTATTTTATTTATGTATTATGTAGATACATTGAGTTACATAGAGTTGAAGGGATACACATAAATGAAAACTGGTCTGTACACTGTTTGGCAAGGTTGGTCCTGTGTGAGTGTGGGTTATGTGCAAATACAACTAGTATGGCATGTCAGACCGTGCACGCCAAGTGGGAGGATAAATGTACATTAAGGATCCTGATATTGCATGAAACTAAACTCCAAGCTCGAGTTTCACTGTCTCTTTCAGGTTTTTCCAGCAATTGCTGAGTGCAATTTTAGCTGTCAAGAAGTATGCAACCTTTTTTGGGGTGAGACAAGATGATTCTTTTCATTTCGCAAAAGCCTGACTAAGCTGCATGTAGTCTGGTTCCTATAATAAAAACAAGAATCTGCCTGTGGTTTGACCAACCTTCACCCTCCCCAGGCAAAATCTGCATTCGGCATTGTTTTGGTCTGGGTGACATAAAAGACCACCTCATCTCTCATACTCATTGATCATACTAAAACTGTCACTCAAGCATTGCCACTATATTTTTCCAGTGGTAACTTAATGGCAAGTCATTTTTCAGACATTTGTAACAGTGGTGGCTGTGAAAAGTATAGACTATAGACGGTAGACTGACACAACCAGACCAACCACGATGTGCTAAGCAACAATTGTGTTTTTGATTAGCAATGCTGAACTCCTAATCGTCTCGATGCTTTGCGTATTGCTAATTGTGCCTCTCTGATCAAAACCTTAACCGATTCCACTGATGAATTACGACATCAACCAACATGTTAGGTGCAGCTTCCCACAGTACCACATGTTTCTACTGTTGGGCATCCTGTCCTTCACTGAGCCAGTTGAAGGTGTGGCTCTCAAAGGCCACAAAGCTCAGATCTCACCAATGCACATGTTTTCACCATGTGAGAGTGCATGTGTTTGTGCGCATGTGAGTGCCTTAGTGGTGTAATGTGTGTGTGCATGTGTCTGTGTCTGTATTGTGAACTTCAAGGTGTGTGAAGGTCATTTGTGAACGAGCTCTCACGTTGGAGTCGAAGAGGCTGAGACAAGGCAGCTAATCGTAGTGCATTGTTTTTATTATTACGTCAAAACATTGAGTTCATGAGGGAACAGCATGCTTCCTGGCAATGAAATCCCACCTACCGAGCGCTTTCACCTCGCAAAGCTTTTCAGTGAAACGTGTTTCACGGTTGAATGACAACCTCTGACCCACAGCAATGGTCGTCTCTCTTTGTTCACGGCATATACAAAAGCTGACCACGTAATACATGATGATTAGAGTGAATGTCTCAATTGTAAATTTGTTCATTTAAAGCCGGTGATGCGATGGCAAGTCGCATGTGCCTTTGTTACAAGTGATAAGACTTTCTATAAATAGTTTTGATCCATGAAGAATTTATGTAATCACACTGAGCATTAGGGCAGATTGATTTTTACACACCTTACAAAGTGTTGAAAGACTCTAGCGCAAAAGGCTTGCCACGTTAGATGTGTTAGTTTTAAATGCAACAAACCATAATGGGGATATATTTATAAATTGTATTTTGCCATATTCACATGTTATATGTTACATGCATGTGAGACTTGAAAAGAGTTCAATTCTGACTAAATCAAGATTGGGTCTTCTCAGCTAATCCACACCCACACGGCCACCTCCTCATTCTTGCAGGCTCATGGTCACATTGTCACAGTTTCCATGTCCGGTTTTCATTATGGATGTGTGTGAAGTCAAAGTATGGCCTCAGGCATCCCAGCCATTTTGTCTTCAAAGAAGGAAATGACCTGCATCTTTGCCACATTAGTATGAGCATGCACGCATTAGACTTCCTTTTGGGCCATGGGATCAACACAATCTGTGTGTAAGGTTTTTGGCTCAATGCTCACCTAATTACATTCAGAATTTCTGTTTTAAAAGTACAATCCATGTTCCCTGTGGATCCAATCATTTATTAAAAATGAGTACATAAAGTACTTAAGAGTACATCAAAGCCCATTTGTAAATACAGTATGTTGCATTGTTGAGAAACACAACATTTTGTTTACATAGTGATTTACTCTATTTCAATTGATTGTCTGAGCTTTAGATGTAAGGACAGACAGACTGTGGTCTTACCTGTATTTTGTTAGTATAAAATGTTCCTGTTCACAATGTTTGCTCAACTCTTCAAGAACATATGTGACTATACAATTAATGACCTCAACAAAATTGATGTGTTCTCATTTAGTTGTTGTAGATGCAACCGTCTCATAGCAGGAACTTGTATGAACACCAGCATAGCTTGTTGTGATTGGTAGCATGCGCTTAAAAAGCAGCTTGATTTGTGCTGCCATCTGCTGGTAACTCTGGTGATGTTACCTTAATTCAACTCAAAAATCATTCTGTGCTGGAGACCCAAGTGCAGGAGGCACATGTATGGGGGTGGGGCCTTTGAATGGGTTCTCACTGGCGCATATTGCCCATAGTCAAGTCAAGTCAGGGCAACTTTATTTGTAGAGCACTTTCAACACAAAACAAGTTTGTTCCAAAGTGCTTTACATAGTGCAGAAAAAATACATAAAAATAAAAATAAATAAAACAGACAAAGAAGAGCATACATATATAAATAGAGCAAACAAACAAAACAGAAAACACATAGTAAGAAAACATATAGTACAACTGCTCCAGACCCAGAAGCAATGATTAGACAAAGACATTTGTTTTCACATAAAATAATACTTTTAGATACTTGAAACTCACATGTGTATCTACATATACACAGCCACACCTGCCCTTACCCTCATACATACATACATACATACAAACACACACATGAATACACACACCACCCCAACATCTCTTTACTGAGGTGACATATGCATGCAAATAAAGAGGAACGAGGAATGTACGAAGACTCTGTTGATTTATGCACTGCACCTCCAATATCTCTTTATTCTGCCCCGCAGCAATTATTTACAAGTGTTTACTCAACAACATGAAGTATGGTCTCAGCAAAGAGACACTTGTTTACAACCAATCACTGGGACTGGGCTCATGAATGTTAGGATACACAGTGTGAGACCCTTTCTCTCACCATGCTATTTTTAGTAGACACCAATGCCTTCCGGCAAAAATCACATGAATATGGATAGTGTGCTCGGCTGTACAGAGTGGTTTGCAGCAAGAAAGCAATGATTCAGACAGACAGCTTGCGCTTACTATGTGTGTGTTCAATAAATTCTGAACCAGTGTTGAAATATCATTAGGCTTTTTAATTAATGAAAAATATTAAGATCATTGGACCACTCTCATGAAACAGACATGTCTTCTGGAAAGCTGCTCCATGAGGAAACGTCATATGCAATGTGGCAATCAGGATTTATGGCAATGGTGCAATATTATGATATCGTGATATTTAGTTTATTATTTAATACAAAATACATTAAGTCAGTAGTTTTCTTGCAGCGTTATCTAGTCTGGCTTATAAATTAAGAATTTTCTTGTTGAATTTTCAATAACTGAAATGCTGGCAAATGAAAAAATGTAAAAATCACATTTTTGTATTGGTTAACATGCTTTCTGAGAGCTCACAGCCCTCACTTGGTGCCATTTTAAGATTTTGCTGCAGTATCTTTTATCCACTAAAGCACATAATTCCTGTGATAGATAAGAGCTTGCAAAAATAGATTACCATTACATAATGAGAGTAACTGATTCATGATGCAGAAATGTATTGTACAATTTAAAAAATATATATATTTATTTGTTTGAATTAAAGATAAAATGAAAAAGATTTCATTTTAAATGCAAAAACCCAGCATAATAACATTGATAATGTACTTTTACAAAAAACATATTACTACAAACTCGGAATTATATTGTATCATATATCATAATGTCCTGTGAGTTTAATTTCATAATATCAGTAATTCAATCATTCATTACTCTTACAAATGGCAGAACATATTGACTTTTAATTTTGCACTAGTCCTAAATGTATCTGGTTTACTTTGTATCACTCTTGTGCCAACTAGCATGGTCTAGCTTCCTGTCCTTGACCTCAGCATACTTTGCAAGTCAATATTATTCAAAGGCCGTCTATGGATATGCCTTTAAATAGGCCAATTTGGGCTTGGAGCACATGCATCTTGGAAGACAGGTTTATTTTGGTGTAACTCAATTTTTCTCAAGTCTCCTTGGCCGTCAGGATATATCCTTGAGAAAGAGGCCACAGGCAACAGTGCTTTCTAAACATCTAAAATCAAGGAGTACTCATTGTAGCCAAAAAACACAGGGTCTACAGGGTCAGTAGATTATGGGTCCTGCAAATTGGGCAATGTCCAGCAGAGAGTGCCCTGACTCTCTGTTGAAGACTGGAAGACTGGAGCTTTGCACCAACTGGCTGAAAGTTGAAACTAGTCATTGCTTTAGAAACAAGACACACCCCTTATTTCACAAGTTTGTGGAACTAATATCTCCAGTGAGATTTTCAATGTTAACATATGAATATGAACATATATGAAACTAAAAGAAGAAAGAACACAAGGTGCTGTTTGCTTGTTGTGTATATTTCTTCACACCTAGAGCACATGAGTGCTCAGGGGATTACAGTATTTTCTTAGCAGGTCTAAGTGACTCTTTGGGCATGCAGTGCAATGGCCAATGCTAAGGCAAACCATTTGTCCAAAGGATTTTACAGAAGTCAGTATTGTGGCTGTGTTTGTTATTCTTACTTCAATTATCCCTGAGCTCCTCAGGACAAGATGCACTGTCAAAAAACCTTTTGGACAAAAGGAATAACCCTGTACACGTTTTATTTCTGAGAGCTTAGAGAACAAGTGTCTTCCACAGCCTCTAAATTTCTCTCCTGTACTGTACTGTACTGTACTGTACTGTACTCTTCTCTTCTCTTCTCTTCTCTTCTCTTCTCTTCTCTTCTCTTCTCTTCTCTTCTCTTCTCTTCTCTTCTCTTCTCTTGTCTCTTGTCCCTTGTCCTCTTCATTGCTCCTCTCCCCATGGAGTGGTCTTGTTCTCCTCACTTGCAGATGATGTGGGTTGGAGGGCTAGAGCTGATGCAAAGTGACGCATCTCCCCATCACAGGAGCGGAGCTGAGGCTGGGCCTCACTTCCCCCGCACTGGGCTGTTTTTGTTCGCCACAGCTCATGCGGATAATTTGCCGGGATGCAGTGGAGGGCTGTCACAAGGACTTGGCTCAAGGGGTGTGGGAAAATAGCAGAAGCGTCTTCCATGCTCAAACCCTGCCTTAATGATGAGCATTAAATATGAACGTCTTCTTTTTGTAAGCGATGCATTAGGCTCTGTACATGTCCCTCTCCTTGCCATCCCTTTCTCTCTCCTTTGGTCCCTTCTCTTCCTCCCTCGCCTTGTCTCGATTCTTGTTTGAGAATCAGTTGAATAATCTGACTGACAAGCAGCCTTTAGGTCATGGCCTCTCTGTTCAGAAAATATTCTCAATTCTTTGTGAAGGCAAAGCTACAAACACGGCTCTGCGTCACTGAGCTAATGCTTCTCTACAAATGCAACTGAAATGGCCAGAGAGATAACAGTGTCTTTGTATTTGGCTCCCATTACCCTTCTCTTCATCTCTGTGAAGGCCTTTAATGTGATTGCATGATGCACTGTTTTGTATCGCTGATACATCTCTGGAGTAGAGGCAAACATCATCATAAAAGATGCGCACGGCATGCCTAAAACCCATCTTCTTAATCCTGCTATCATTGAGTAGGACCTCAGCAGATAGACTCCTAAGCTCCTTCATACCTTACTGATCAGAGGCGCTGCTCCCAGTTTAGTCGAACAAGCCTATGTAGAATTGTTACATTGACAGATACAGATAAAGTGATCTCATTGGGAAGTAAGGAAGAAAACACACTACCCTCCCTTAAAATAGACCTCCCTGGGCACTGAGGCAGAGGACAAAGTGACATTGTGAATGCTAACATCTGTGCGGAACCTTGCAGTACCAAATGCCCCAACCCCAAGTTTGAGCAGACTCTACCGTCATCCTCCAAGGAGCAGCCATTTTGGAAGGCTCTCCCGGCACAGATGTTGCATATTAAAATGTAGGGCTGTTTTAGCAGAGGAGGTGCTGTGGAGGGAGAGGGGGCTACTCCTCTGTGGGGCTCACCTGTGCCTTCATCCGAGAAGCCAATCCAAGAGAGGGTACTGTCTAACCAACCAAAAACAAAGTGACATTCAAGATAAAGTCACCCCACCTCCTCTTTGACCCTGAGAGGCTGTGGATGTGGACAAATGATTTCACACATGAAAATACCTTGTTTACAACAGAAACACTTTACTCACTTGCTTGCTAATTTCAGGGTAATCTGATTGCCGTTACCATAAACAGATGATACACTGATATACCTCAGCCCCTTTATCACCTTATAATAGAGAATAGTGTATGGAGAGAAATACCAAATGGATTCGGTAACAAAAGAAAGCAGAGTCACTGCCCTGACCTGAGCTGACCAATGGTCACCCACACGATGAACATTTGCTCTACAGCTGAGCACCTCTGACAATGAAACAAAACATTGTCCACAAGATGGAGATATTCACCAGTTTAATGCTACGCTTCCACCTGGCTGCACAGGGGAGAGAGAGAGAGAGAGAGAGAGACAAGGGGAAGCAAATGAGTGAAAGAGAAAGAGTGAAAGAGAGAGAGAGAGAGAGGAAGAGAGAGAGAGAGAGAGATGCACTCCATGGCTGTGTGTGTGACAGATTGTGTTTGTATGTGACGCTCGTATAATGTTTGAGTGTGTCTCTTTGTTTATGTGTACAGTGCAGCGTGTATAGTGTATGTGTCTGAGTGGGTGTGTGTTTTTGTATAGTACAGTGCTCACTGACTGAGGTGCTGAGGGGGCAGGGTGTGCTAACAGAGAGGCTGTGAGTGGTCCCTGAGCTTATTGGGGAGGGTCCCAGGGGCCCAGAGCAGAGTCGAGGTCAAAGCAGGTCGCCTGTGCTGTGTGTTGCTGGGCCCCTGCGGCCCGCTGTGTACTGGGGAGGGTTCAGGTGTGTGTCGACCTCTTGCTCCAGCGGGCTGTAAGTAAAGAGGCTGGGGTCTGGGCGAGCTGCTGCAGGAAGCCTGACCTGGACCTAGAGAGGCCTCTATCTCCTCCACCCCCACCTTTACCTCCACCTTTAGAGCCTGTGGAGGAAATCCACAGTCACTGCCAAGCTTGACCATCAAAAAACAAACACCTAATTGAATGACAGTGCTTATGAAAATCCTCCCTCTGTTACTGATAGTTACAATAGACCTGACCCAGGAAACAGCAAGGGTTGTTCTGCACCAGGACAAATTGTAGTACACTGTGCAGCTGTATGCCGTACTGCACTGAGGAAAGTGCACCCATGTACAAATGAAATAAAACTAAATGTCAGAAGTACCAATCAAATTCATTCTTTTCAGTGAGCACTGAGCTCCAAAATATTGTTACAAAACACTCAAGGTATCCTCGCAAAAAAGGACATTTCACTCATGCAACATAATGATGAAAAGCCATTGTAATGATGCTGCAACTGATCTGCTGTAGATCCTTCTATGGTGGGTGCAGTCATTTATAGACATGAGTCATTCAGGGATGCCACTGTCCTAATGGCTTGCATGGACAGTAGAACATGAGTGCATGAGTGCCTTAATTGGAATGGTCCTTTGAAACCACTAGCAATACGCGTACTGTACCAACAAGCACCACCACCAGGCCACCACAATGATGAATGGTAGCCAAATGGTATTACTGCAATGGCACCTGGTTCTCGATAGGCATTGTTTGGCTACCTTTTGTGCCCATAAAGTGTGACATATTGCCCTCAAGCATTGACCATCTGACCAGAGAGAGGGCTTTAAACGCTAGGCTAATAATAGGAGAGCATGGCCAGGGAAGGGATTCTAGCAATTATGCCCCACTGTGGGACATGATGGGTGAAAAGAGAAGATAGGCACAGGGAGAGCAGAGAGTAGTGAGGAAGAAAAAAAAAAATGACTGCGAGTGAGAGCAGCAGTTGAGCCGCTATAGCACACCGAAACGCAAAGCAACTGCCACTTTTCTGATGCAACTATTAGGTGAAAAGACGCAGAGGTCCAGGTAGCAAGGACAGTCCAAGTACCTGAACTGGATCAGCGCAACTCAGCCTGATGCGGGAGAGTTGTGGGCTCCTGGTCAGAGCTGTGTACATGTTCTAACCAGGCATAAAACGTGCTAGGCCATTTCCAGGATCTGAAGCCAAGGTCTTGGCAAGAGTCTGTCTCTCTGGGTTACACAGACCTGCCCTTGAACTCAGTTCCCAGGGAATAAACTCATTCTCTCTTGAAAAGTGGAGAAAGGAAGCTATTATCTGACACAGCCCGTGGAGGAGACGCTGGGAGATGATAGAGAACTCAGCCAGGAAAATGAGGCCGAAGCAGACCACCGGACCAAAGTTTGTTTTCACAGTGACTTTCATATTGTTTGTGTTTTTGTGTGTCCATGTGTACTCTGTTGTGCATGTGAACTTGTGTGTGTGTGTGTGTGTGTGTGTGTGTGTGCTTAATTTTCAGTATCACAGTGTATGTGAGCCCCTCACTGTGAGCAAAGGAAGGATGCAATTTACATTTTTGTGCACATGTACAGGAGCAGCAACAAATAAAAACCCGTGCCTAAAAATAAAACGACTTGAGAATTAATTAAAGTCAGAGAGTGTGCAGCAACAAACAGATGTGTCCTATTTAGGGCTAATATCAACTTTAGCTAACTAGTGTAGGGAACTTGTGATTGATGGCGTCTGTCACTGATACAGCTCCAACATGCCTTAATCCTATCCAGCGGTTGCACGGCACCCAGATACACAATGCCTGATCTTTTATTCCTTTATTCAAATCCCATCGATTGAATAGAGTGATCAGAGGCGTTGCCCTCTCTGGAAGAGCTTAATCTCTCCCTGACACATGGAAGGCTTGCTGGACTTTGATGATGCAGCCGCATATCCTTTTGGGCTTTCAAACAACTCTGCGTGCGCTGCTACCTCCGTCAGCTGTCTGGAGAACAATCATTCAGTACAAAGCACTGTCAAGGCTTCAGCAAGCAGAAGCTTCACCCCGCCAGCCTCTAATTCACCCACCCTGCTCCTCGCCTGGCTGCAATGCACTGTGGGATTGGATAACCAAATCCCAGATGCAATTAGTGGTGCTTTCAGAGGCCATGGTTTAAGCAATGTGCTGGAATACTCCATTGTGCCCCCGTGCACTGGTTCTCTGCTCGTTGTAGACTCATCAGATCTAGTGTGTCTAACGATATTTGGAAAAATCCAAAACCTTGGTGGATGAATCGTTTTGTTAGACTCGTGGTGTTATACTGCAAGTGCTAAACAAGACTAATCACAGTCTTGAGGATTTGTATTGTATTGATGGTTCTATCTTTGTATAGACTGAGGATAGGATAAATATAATTAACCTGTTCAAAAGGTTAAACAGCCAGAATTATCACAGCCTATGTACATTTCCGTCCTAATGCTTGGCATTGATGTTGAGCTGATGTTTTTACGGCATGGGGTTCATTGCTTTTATATATTTTTTTATGGTATCTTAAGGTATTCATCTTAAAAGAGTTAGTCAGGACACAATGACATTTGGTCAATATAGAACGAACAGACGATGATATATTTATCCCTCAAATAATCCTCAGGTCTGACTACTTCTCCATTAAAATGATAGATTTGACTTGAATAACACCCACACAGCAACGGATGTCACAGCAGAAAAATGAGCCTGTGTTGTCACAGCAGGGATAGAATGTCATCTGTGTATCAAATGTGATCATCTTCATGGGCTTGCGGTGTGCGTGGAGCAGTATATGCCGTCTGGTAATGTCTTGTGACAGCCACACAGAACCCATCCCTCACGGTGTGCCCAGATCTACCTGGGAAATGACCATTCCCATCAGACCAGGTTTGTCATCCACCGCACATGTCAACGAAATGCGGCCTTATGTGGTCAGATAGGCTGCGTGTAAACAAACACGGGCGCTCATATACATGCATGCTTGTACACATACTGTAGGTGTACGCGTGCACATACACGTATATGCATGAGCACACAAGTACGCATGCAGTATGCAAACATGCACACACACACACACACACACACACAGGCACAGGCCCAAACACACACACACATATATACAATCATAACAATTCCAACAGAGGACTGTATGTGTGCCTTTATGTCTGAAACAATATCCTTAATGATGGAATTAATGTATCCTGTAAAAGTCAAAGGTGTATTTGTATTTGTCAGTAACAATAAATTCATTTTATCCAGTTTTTACTAGTAGCTGTTGAATAAAAAAGATTATAAGAAGTATTAACTGGTAAAACTGGAAAATGACACATAAAATCAAGATGTTGCTGTTACCTGCTGCCTTCTGAAGACCTGGGTGATGACCTTGCGCATGAATTTTGAAACATGTTGCACTTGCCCACATGTCAGGTCATTTAGTATTAGCAGTGGCTAATTTTCACATTATCGAGTTATAATTTAATGCCATTTACAGAAACAGTGTTAATTTGAATTGGTACAAGCAAACTTTTACACAAGTAACTTTTCATTAATCATTACGCAGTATTGCCATTATTCAATTACTAGTTAATATTTCAGCTCTTACATTTCTTCATTCCACCATTACTTTTCCACTTCTTCTCATCATTATTATTTTTATCATTATTATTGTTGTTGTTCTTGTTGTTATTTATGATTGAGTACATTTTCGTGTTTATGAAGGTGTTACTAAACTAAACTGCCAATTTCTTATTTGCTAACGAAGCCTAAAAAATAAATAACAAACGGTTTGTGATATATAGATATACAGAGGATTTAAAATTAAGTGTTTGTTGATGTTTACATGGCAATTACCAGGGAGCCAAATCATGCAATCTGGCATGAATGTATCTGAACAATTAAAACTACTTGGGTCATAGAGCCGTCTGACAGTATGATACATATACAATCTGTACGTCATAATATGTACAGATTAATTATTTATTTAATCTAAATGTGAATCATTCTCAACCATCTACTGCATGTCATAATAGCAATATACAGCAGAAATACTAGACTTCACACTTTCTATAATGCACAAAGAGTTTTTCCTCTGCAGTCATAATTGGAGGTTGTTTGGCCAGCTTTTGTCTTTTTTTCTAGCAAGGTTTATTTTCTGATATAGCGTCTTTGAAGTGCTCTTCATTTGTTCAGTGAAAAGAATGTTTTTCAGCTATTAAAAGAGCAACAAAAGCCACTCTCCTATTCCCCAACCCCACAAATGACATAAAATTGCCAGCGCAGAATTCATATTTATCTCACTGTTTGCATTTTGCAATGCTGATCATATTTAAACAGGGCTTTGAACAATCTGTACTTTTTCTGTCAAATAACTTTCGAGCATTGTGTTGGATCAAGCGAAACTAAAACCCCATCCTATGATTGTGTGCTGTCTACTTGGGTTGAGGGGCTTTACAAAATAAACTAGCTTCTCTTGGCTGCATTAGAAGACAGAGACTATGCTGACTTGCACACTTTTGAAGAGAATTCAACATTTGTATGGCTGAATCGATACAATTAAAATTGCCTTTGCGTTAAGCAGTTCTCCTTCCATCCCAAAGTGGGGACCTCAGCAAAGTTGTTGTTTTCTCCCTCTACACCATTTACCTCAATTCTATCATCACTGACAACCTGCTCGCAAACTTCAAGGCCTTGCATAAAACAAATCATTTCAGGGTGTCAGCAGATAATGTGTGGTAGTGATGCAAATCTGTTTACCACTTTTTTCCCCCCAATACATTAAAGGTGGCTTTTGTGTTAACTGCTTTGACGGCATGTCATGGAGCAAAGAATAATATCTGTGTGTGTGTGTGTGCATTTGAGTGAGACAGAGAGAGAGAGAGAAAGTGAGTGATTAAGTTTCTGCTCGTGCACATGTATGGGCAGGTGAATTTTGCGAAAGCATGTACTTCTTTTCAGTGTTTTTAGAGGTTTTGAAGTATTTTAATATTCTGTGTACCAAAGCAACAATGTCATTCTCATTTAGATTTTATGTGTTCACCTGTAATTAATGCCCCATCAGCAGCAGCAGGTGTTCCCACAAAGACGTCTGACCGGTGTGTGGTTTTTTTTTGCAGAATTTCCAGGGCAGGTAGAAGTAGCCCGGAAACTTTTAATTTGGTCGCTAATGTCATTTCAAACACCACAGGAAAGTTGCAGCAAAGCTTGACTGGCGGTGCAATGGCTCCGGCTGACTCTATTTATCTTTGTGAGTCTTAGTTCACCCTCGTGTTTAATAGCCTGCTCTTTAATTATGATTAGGCTTTTCACAGTCCTCACCCTCCTCATCGCTCAATTACAACACAATATTGATTTGTTCCCGGAGAAACCATCAAGGATGCACAGGCAGGAAATCACTGATACATAGGCTAATATGATAAATGTCTTTTAATCCCACGTTACATTAAAATGCCATCTTATACTGCTATTACTTACTGAATTAACGATTGAATTAAACAGTTTTGGCAGTTGGAAAGAGATTGGCCCTTCATCCCCTGTTGTTGGTCATTTTGCTCTCAGACTTTGTGCTCATATCTAATCAATCCATTTCTTTAAATAGAAGTTATAATAAAACAATAATTCATCACCCTTCCTTATAACCGACGTGTGTTTTTGATAATTAGTTTCTTTAAATTTAAACACCTTAATAACATTCCTTAACTCTCTCGGGTGCTGAAGAACCTGTTCACACACAAATAGGCTATACGTAGAGTATATTGCATTAAATGACAGTCGGTGGTTATAGATTGCATGTGCAGTGGCACCTTAACTTCAGTGCATGTAGAGAGAGCGCACAGGCTTGCAGGCTAGCCCGGCCACAGAAAGAGAGCATGTGGCAGTGTCAGCAGCCTAGTGCGGCGTGGCCAGGTTTCCTGGGGCTAGGGCTGTGCTGTGCTCCATACGGAGGGCCTGTGCTGGGAGCCCTGGGGCCATGCAGTCCCAGGTCAGCAGATGGGCCTGTGATTATTATTTCCAGGCCTGTCTTACCTGACCACTTCCTCACTCCGTGAACAGCTGTTTCACTCGCTTCACTGAGACGCTACATGAACGGCCATTTTTCTTCTGTTCTTTACTTTGTACATAGTATAAATCTTTACTGTGACCCTGCTCTGGGCTCCATCCACCTGTGTCTTACCTCGGGCAAAAGCTCCCTTGGAGGATTGTTTTCTTTTTTCTTGGTCTTTACCAACCCAGGAAAAAGACTATTAACAGAATTGTTTTTCAGACAATGGAGCACTGCAGAGTAAACCTACCCTAATTTTACCAACAGAGCTCTCATTTTGTGGCTTTGGCACAATGTTGCAAAGAGGTATGAAGAAACATAAGAAGTATTTTATTGACATCCCATCATTCCAAACTGGACCCATGAGTATTTCTGCTGGATTGTTATGGCTCTTTCAACATTTTCCTCGACAATCATGATTTTGTAAGGGTTTCAACATTTGTTTCGTATTTTGCTCTTGAAAATGTGAAACAGATGCAGATTAATCTTACAGGATAGGGTTGATGTACAGTAAGTTGTAAGAACATGTCGTATCTCTTAGACTTTGTCAGGTTTAGCCATCACATATTGCAGACTATAGTGCTTTTGGATGAATACCCTCTTTAGTCAACCAATTCATCACACTGCAGGGAATATTGTTCTACAGCACCTGGTGTTCAGACTATTTCTGTGTTCTAAACACTGTCAGTACAAACCATTTGTTCTCCATCCTAGAATGCTTGCAAAGCTTCATTACTGCTCTCTTCCTCTGTGAGGATCTTCTACCCATCTTAAATATTATTGTTATCGTACAAATTATAATTTATTTTCCGATATGCTTTGTAGTCCACAAATAGTAAAGCAACATGGGATAAAGACACAACTTTATCATTTTTGACTGGGTGCTGAATCACTTAAATAGTAATAGTCCATGAGTAAACAGTCAGGGCCAGCTAGAAAAGTATAATTATGCAGCACTGAAAAAAAAAATGTACTCAACTTTTTGAGTGGAGTGTCGTATTGGACATCAATGATATCTCAGACTTTGGTTCAATATACCAACAGATACCAACAGCCTTTGGTCTGAGAGAACAACATCAAACGTAATATCTACACTCCTCTGCAATCCAAGAGAGACTTATTTTTCCAGAGAACAAACAGCTTTTAGTAAGTAGTTTAACAGCAACAAAAACAAACTGGAGGAAAACATTTAACCAGGAACACAAAGGGAACTGCTGAAGCGTTTTTAAGCCCCTCAAATCATTCAACATAGATTCAAGTGCTGAATGAAAGAGCAGAATCTGGCTTATTTATTGATGAAAATGAAATGGCTGAGAAAGGGGATTTCTTTGAAATGCATAACATAAAATAATAACAGATTTTCTCTACTGTATAAACTCAGAGAAAAATCTAAAGATGGTGGTGGGGGGCAGAGAACATTTTGACTATACTTATACTGCCTGCACTACCAAGAAAAAAAAGAAATCCCCCTTGTTAGAAACATAGAGAACACAGCTAGAAGTTCAGGAGGTTGGCTTTCAACTTTAGGCCCCAGCTACTGAGCTGTTGATCAGACACCTCTTTTCATAGAGCGGGTACATTTAGATTCCCAGCCCCTCCCTCAAATCCCACAGTGTGCTCTCAAGGAAATGCGTGGAAATGAATTATGGAAATTTCTGATGGGAAACTTGGTGCATTAGTGTTTCATTTAGTTTGCTCGTATCCTGAAGCGCTGCTCCAACCTACGAGGGACAGAGCTGGAAATATAACTCTCAGCGGCGGGGAAGCCCACAGGGGTGCGTCTCCCAGTCAGGGCACGGGCCAGTCGATTTATCTGCCAGTGGCCTGGGCCTGTCTGATACAAGCTCTCTCACAGGTGGATTTATCACCGTTGCCTGGAGCTGCAGGCCTACAAACTCAATACAGGCCTCCATTTTTTATACTGGCTAAGCACAGCAACCTCTGCTAACTCTCCTCAACCTCTGGAGCCCAGGGTGTACTCTTCTAGACACATTTTATTTGTGTCAATGTTCCATTTTGAAGGTAGTCCAGAAACTTTAAAAAGGAGATATATTTGTCGACTGTGCTTGTTTATGATTTATGCTAGTTTAGTGTGTATTAAAATTAGGATTACATTTATTATATTGGCTTGCCGATGTATCGGGCTAATATTGTCTTAAATATCAGATATTGGCCAGTGAACATCATCCAGTGCCAATACTGTAAGATGGAGGTTCCTCCCTGACCACAGCTACATAAAAAATGATCACAGTCTGTTAAACCTGCAGAGAAACAAAGAATCAAAACAAGAAATGATTTTCTTTGCATATTTCATTCATTTATTCATTCAGTAATGCTTCTATAAATCAATTCTTCATTTAAAAATGTAATGTATCTCAGAGTTTCCCCAACCAATGAATAGTGGTGGGTCACCCTATGGAACTACTAACCCATCTAAAACAGTAACAATAGTATGGGTTTCAATGGAGAGTTTCAGAGGCTTTTCCACTGCCAAGAAGATATTGAACAATGGCACAACATTTTCTTCAGTCTAAATATATTGGTATGGCATATGTCATATTGGTCGAATCTGAATTTAAATCACACAGTAGACCAGAAAAATGTGATTTTAACTGAAAGGTACTACTGGAGGTTAAAGACACAGAAATAGCTCTTCATGTCAGTCAGAAGGTTAGCAATGTGACCTTACAGCTAAGACGCAGTTGTCCTGGGGTGACTCTCCAGCGTGGCTCTAGGTTAGTGACTGAGGAAAGCATGCAACTTTGAAGCAAAGACAGAGTTCACTACACTCTCAACAAGCATTACCTTATACTACTGAGGACCCTGCTGTGACCCTTATATAACTGGGATAGTGGAGAGGAGAGAATGAATTTGTCACAGGTGTGAGTTTTCCCTGAGAGGTTTGGAAATATAAGACTACGTATAAGGAGTGTGAGCAAGAGAGGCCTGTGTCCACACACACACATCACCACTGCAGGTTTTCCAAATGGAATATTCCAACAGCATGAAAAAGATGTCAGCTTTTAAAAGCAATGCTTAAAAAAACTGTCTCAGCAAATGTCCCTTTCAATCAAATCATCATCATGCGTGCTGTCGCACATACTGGTCAAGCAAGATGTTCAGCACATCAATCAAGACATCCAATCATGGATATGAAGGTCTTGATGCTGAATATAAATTAATTTGCAAAGTGATAGTTACCATTATATTAGATATTGATGTGGATGGTTGGAAAGTGTCTAATCAATGGATCATCATGTCACCTATACATGATACATCAGAATTCACACTGCCAAAGTTAATCGAGCCAATCCAGCCTCATGAAAAGCATTTACTTATTAAAAGTAATTACATACTTGAACATTTGCTGATACTGGTACAGTGTTATCACAATTTTCGCACATTTCCAACAACACATGATTGCTCACACCAGCAAGGCCATCAGCTCCACCTTACTCATTACACTACACTCATTTTATTATTCAGTTTATTTATTTATTTATTATTTATTCATTATTCAGCTTGCAAAAAAAGTATTTTTGCTAAATATCATTTGCTCATCAGCTGGTTGGCAGGCTGAATCAGCAGGTACAAGTTGCAAGGCACTCTATGGAGAAAGCTGCTGTAGCATTTGCACTTGATAAAAAGTTAACAGCAATAAATCCAATTAACATTTTAGTCAAGAAGTTGAAGGTTTTTTCTGCGGGAAATGGTTGTCATATAAGCAGAATGACTTACACTGCAGTGTGCGTTGAGGGATTTTAAATGATTCCACAGAGACAGCTCTTTTGGGCATTTTGTTTTGAGTTCTGGTTCTTTGCCTCAGCAATGTCCATTACAATTATTTTATGGAAACATTTAGTAAAAGGAATCCCTGTCTGGCTGTAGTAAAACCGCAAAGGTCAAAATCTATTGATGTAGTGTTAAATTAGATTTGGTAACTTGTAACAGCTTTATGGCCATGCTCCTCATATCAAGGAGCCACTATATAAAGCAGTTGAGTTATGACCTTGACCTTACTAGTGCCAATTTCCTGTTTTGTGAAACTTTCAGTGGAGTCTTGACAGCAATGCTATGCTCCCGACTGGTCATACAAATGCACAGTCAGCTTGATTCTGATAACAAATATCTGTTTTCTGAAACACATTGTAGCAGCCAACTGGTCCCCATGTAGGAGGCAAACCCTTCGGCCAGCGGCAAGCTGGTCCAAGCCCGCTGGCAGCAGCAACACCGTGCCCACTTCATGCTTGAGCCACACCTCCACTCACAGTCCGTCACACCAGCCTGCAGTGCATACCTGGCAAACGCCGCTGTGACTTGCCAAGGAAGATTTATACCTGGTGTTTGACCTACTTGAGTTTGCATCTATATTAGTGGAGGAAAGGGCTTGGTTGTGGGGGAGAGAAAGGTCACAGAGATCCCAGGTCCTCCTCTGATGCATCAGGATGATGGAGCTGGCTAATTTAATGAGCAACAGTTGTCCCCTTGGCTGCTACAGATGGTGCACTGCAGCGCATCTCAAACCAGCGTGGAAACACAGCCTTTCACAGCACACATATCATCTCCCAACATAGGCATTCTCTATTGTACAGGTGTGAGTTTACAGGATGCTTTCTGGTTCAGTGGCACCAAATTAAAATAAGGGTGAGAATAATTCAGGTTATTCTTCCAATGGGTTTTTAAAAATCAATGCTAACGAAGCTCAGCATAATGCACTTGTGTTTTAAGAAGTGGTTTAAAATACAAATATTGTGTTAATCTAAGATGAGCAAGCTCTTCCAAAGTCTATGTGCCCTGTTAAGGCCCAATCACCTTTAATCTTTAGAATAGCAATGGCTAAAAAGGCCCTGCCCAAAAGAGGTTTAAAAGGTCTACAATTTACCTTGCAAAAATGTGGGCTGTTTTATCTTGTTTGCATTGAAAGCCTTGAAAGCCTCACTGCAGCATTTTGCACAACCTGGAACTTGGACATTTAAAAAAAACAAAAAAAAAAACAGTTGAAAACAGTTGAAACTAAACCTTTGAAATTGATCAATGATTTTGTTTCAGCTTGGGAATGTGGAATTAAGAGTTTTAGATCTTGTTGTAGCATTTGACACTGTGAACCACCCATCATGGTAGACCATATATCACAATTGGGTAGATGTTGATGTGAAGTTGTTCAGCTTCTAAATAAATTGTCAAATTCCACATTAAATTTCTCCACTAAAATAGGATGTTCCTCTTCAGCCTCTATAAGCATCACCTGTGGCATCCCACATCCCTTGATTTTAGGCTCAGTCCTCTTCTCCACATAGATGTTCCCAGTTGCCCACGTCCATAAAATTGATTCAGGGTAATTCTGGTAATCCCAGTGCCAATCTAAAACCAATTACCAGAAATTTGGGATCAATTTATGATGCTGATTTAAGACGGCACTTTCTATGAAATGCTCTAAAATCCAAATGGAATACCTTAGATGTGTTTTTTATTTTATTTTGTGCTTTAAGAGAAAAAAAAAAAAACTGCAATTAAAGGATTTGAAGATAAAATATGAATGGATGAAGGTTTGACAACCATTTGTTGATGAGTTAAATTACATTATATACATTGTACCTACATTATTTAGTCTTAATTGGACAGTTTGGGCTCATATAACCTTATTTTAAGGTGTTTACTCATATTGTATTTTGCAATAACACTCACTAAAAAGTTCATGACACAGAGTGTTTTTCAAACATTTTCAGTCACCACAACAACAACATTATATTTATTCAATAGTAACATTAAAACACTACAGGTAAGTCACCTGGCACTAAAGCTAAAATAATGTGATTGTCTATGGAATGAGACACATGAGAAATGTGTTGGAGCGCTGGGTAATTTGCATGATAGAATAACCTTCCTTGTGTTTGGAAGGAAAAAAGAGCTAATATATTCAGTGTATTTGTGGTCATGCTCTTCAGTTTTTTATCATCTAGAGAATAGCATTAAATCACCTCACTGGGGGAATGAGTCGCAGGAAAGGAAAAAATGAAGGAGGTTCTGGATCTAATGAATTCCTGAGAGAATAAACACGCCTCCGAATAAAGCCCTAATCACAAATTAAGTGGTTGTTGCCATCATACCTTTGTAGAACATACCCACAGATACGGACCTGTGAATGTGTGTGTTCAAATTATTTCCTCAGCTCCGGCAACAATGAAAAAGATAAGAGGTAAGCTACCCAGTCCTCAGACAGTCCATGTTTAAAGATAGGGCAGGGCTCATTTCCAGACTAATCCCTTGTTTCAATCCCTGCTTCATTTGCTCAGTGTAGACTGCAGCTCAAGGGTCAAGCTGAAATAACAGGGAAGTCATCCGCACCTTGTGAAGGTCACCTTCGGCTTTTTTCACTTTACAATTTACATTGTCAAAATAAGCTTTCTGTTGTTGCATTATGATAAATGACCTGATATACAGTATGAATATATACCAGCCACAAAGGGGCTCACTAAAAACTGCCTGTTCATAACCAACTTTTTTCTATACCAATATCGGCGTGCCTCATTGAACAAGGGACAGCAACCAGCAGAACAAAGACTAGGGTAAGTTTTTCTCAGTGAATAATCCCACTGAGCCTTCTTTGAAGGAGTTCTTACACCAGGAAGGTGGATAGGGCAGATTTTAATCAATACAGGAAAACAAGGAGCTCAGGGGACGTGAGGAGCCTACCAGTCAGGATGAAGATTAAACACCTCTGTCTAAAACACACTCAGCTCATGTCAGAAAGCCCGGGTAACTTCAAATCCATCTATCAAAACGGTATCAAACTGTGTTTTTCTAACAAAGCAATGTTATATGACATGTATTCTCCCCTACAGCTGTAGGTGAGCAAGTGGATCATAAATCATACCAGACAAAGCTCAGCTTGACCTCTAAACGGTTGTATATCAGGCTATTCTGATTCAGTGTGGATGTCTTTTGGCCTCAATAGGTACGCTTACTTTATTTGAGCTTTGTACAGTGCAGACTTAATCCCATGGGCTGTTTCTGCATAACAAACTATCTCTGTTGTTGTCCCACGACTCATGCCACACTTTCAGATAGACTTGAGAATTTTTATACCACAGGTTTTCATATCTACAGCAAGTTCTACAGTACACATAACTGTCCCGTTTTATATCTGAATGAGCTCACGGCTGATTAAATCTATCAATTAAAACCGTCAACACAGTAGTATTGTAGTATTGGTATGCAGAGCTATGGAAACTCAAACTGTGGAATGCTGGAGTCCATCTGAAAGTTTGGCATGAGTTGCTAAAATAACCACAATGGATCAATTCATAGGGCTCACACAAATACCACTCTTGAATGGAAGGGTATTTCAGAGGCAGTGATGGAGGTCCCTGTTTGGAGCGACTCCGCGCAGCCACAGTATTTTTCTTTTGTGTTAATTAGACATTCCCAGTCATGGCGGGCCGGCTGGAAGGCTGGCTGGTTTTGCTGTGAAATAACATCTTTGATTAAAAGATCGAGCGCTCATGAGAAGGCCTGTGTGATAAAGCCACACTCAGCCGAGGGACCCCCCAGCTCTCTTAAAGCAACCCCTCCCCCCTCCTCTCTCACCTCTCTCCCCAGACTAAAACAGAACAAGGGAACAACAGAGTTGCCTGGAGTGCCCGTGCTGCTCATCATTTGATATGCTGCTTCGCCACTTTCACTCATTTAACCAGATGAAAGACAGTCGCAGAAATATTTGAACTAGCGGCCGTGGCAGTCGAACAACATGAGGGTGTTTCTGAGAAAAGTTCAAGTGTGTTTTTGAGATACAAGAGCATGCTGGATGGAGCATGAAATGCAGTACAATAAGAAAGGCAAACGCTGTCACAGACCCGTCTTAGGCTGGGAAGACTCAGGCCTCTTCTAAGAACTGCAGGTCACAGTCAGAGGGTCTGGCTGAATAATTGATCAATGAGTGTGCAGTGAAAACAGAAACACAGCTTAGCACTATATTTCCCCTCTCCCCCTGTAATGTGCATTGAATCCCACAGATCCATCAGCTACATGCAAAGCTCTACTGAGCTGAAAGGCCTCCAAGTTCACTTCAATTATTCAGAATCCCTCCAAGATTATGAATTATTGAGCTAAAAGTATGTTCCATATACGGCCATGTAGCTTGCTGTAGACAGCGCCTCCGCGGATGTGTGGGAAAAAGCTGTGTTTCTGTGAAAAAGAAGTCAGGCAGGAACTATTAAAGCCGTTAACAATCACAACTATGGATGATAGGCTAAATGTATAACACAGTCATATTTAACAGGTTCAATTAATAAAAGGTACAATCAGGAGGAATGCTTGCTTCGTCAGCTACTACAGTATTAGACTATAGTATTAGACTTCAAAGTATTAGACTTCAAACTATATTAGGTACGCAGTCATATCCAAAGAAGTATGTTCATAAGTAGAATATGAATTGCTCCCTCCACACCTTGGCAAATGTCTGGGCCCATGAGTGTTCTCATTGGGGCTGAGAGTGAAAGTGTTTAGTTGTAGTTGCCATCTGCAGACAGGCTCACACAGCCAGCTCCAGTCCAGTCACCCCGTCTGATGGTATGAATTGTGCCCAGGCCTCTGATGAAGAGTTGGGGTTCACTTTTCTTGGCTTGAGTGGAGGAGGAAACAGATGATACAATTAATTATCAATAGGTCCCTCAGTAAATCAAAGCCATTTTGGCAGCCCAGGGACAAAAAACCCACTGAACTGCCGGAGAGTCTTCGCCATCTCTTCATTGCCCATTCTCAACAACTGCTCTCTGGCCGCCTGCCTCCAGTACAATCCACAAGGTGTTTGAATAGATTGTTCAAATATTTTCACTGTTGATTCCTTCTCTCTCTCTCTTTTTTGAATATGAAGGCAAGCTCTCTGCGGAAGAGTGGAGCACCTCTTGACTGAAGGCATTCGGCTCTCCTGCCCATCACATGAGCCCTAATGAGCATTGGCTGTGGCCAAGGCAGGGAGGCAGGGAGGCCGATAGTAGCTCATTATCTCCCTGCCCATGCTGGCCTCTGTATTCCTGTTTGTGGTGAGTCTGTTCATTTCTTATGGTAGGGTAAACATTTACCCAGTGGAAAGGGGCCTTGACCATTAGGCACTGGGGAGCTGTGGTAATGGAAAGAGGGCTCACTGGAGTTCTGCCCACCTCCCTCCTTAACAGAATAACTCACTCACGCTCACTTTGGCATGAACCTTTTATTGGAATTTACAACTGTCTGGGGAGTATTCCTCCGCAAAGACTGAACTATGACTGTGGCCACACAAAGCAAAGGCCATTAAGCAGGGTTTTTACAAGCCTTAGAAAGCTAGACAGACTTCATGAACAAACCATGAATTTGTTAAGGAAAATGTGTTCCCAATGCTGTTAAACACAAAGCTACATCCACCTTTGGCATAGCAGTGGTGGTGGTCATTAGGAATGACATTATGGCGCTTTTATTATGAAATAGATCCCTGAATAGAGTGAAGGCGTAAGTAATAGTTGTATTTACCAGTATCAGTATTTCTCCTTGTTTAAGACGACATGAGTGCGCTGTTGATTTGTGAGTGATTGGTGGTGCTGAATAAACATGACCATTTTACAGAGAGAGAGAGAGATTGTGTTTTCATCAGCTCCCCTGCTGCATGTTTGAAAAGCAAGACATGTGATAGTGATGGAGTGTGTGCAGTCCTTCATCCTTATATTGGGGACTCTGGGGGAAGACGAGGGGTGAGCTCTCTGGGGTAAGAGAGGCTCATTAGGCAGCCACTGCCTCCCCATAACCCAGCTGGGTCTGAGTGCCAGCAGACTGGGCAGCCATCTCCAGCTCTCTATCCATCTCTTCATCTCTTCATCTCTTCATCTCTCTCCTCCCTCCCACTTTATCCATCCACACTGCACACACTGAATCGCTCCTTCTATCGGAATTACAATTGATCGTGCATTCACATCATACAGTATGAACAAATTAATCTGTGTTTTAACAGTTACTATAAATGTATAATGTATGAAGATTTGTCATAATAGAATTGACAGTAATGGTTATTAAAACAATCTAGATTGCATATGATGCTTAATATTTGGTTTCTATTTATCTATCTAGTTGTACTTTGCCTGGAGGTGAGGCAGTACTCCTCCTACTCCTTTCTATTTTTATGATTGTCCAAGTAATTGTTAGATCCTGCTTGAGTATGAACTTTATTTTGCCCCCCACCCCTCATGGGTACGCTATCATTTCCAGAGCTCAACAACCCACTGGTCACATGTTTGTTAGTGGTCTGATGAGCCACTTTGCCTCCCTACATGTTCTGGTAATTATAAACTCAATTAGGATCCTCTGTGTATCTGTTGCCTGAATGCCATGTTTTATTATTGATGTCCTTACAGCTTAAGTGTACTGTCTTACTGGATTTCTTTATGCTCAAGGAATCACGCTGACTGAATTACATTGGCATGCCATATTACCAGTAAGTTAGACATTCTTTAGGAGCTCATTTGCTATAATTCAGAAATAAGATAACTCTCTAGATTTCAAGCAAATAAAATGGAATGATGCCTCTTGGGCAGCAGGGTGGCATTGCGATTAAGGGAGACTGTCCTCAGGTAAAGCCCCCATGAACTGCAAGCATCCATCCTGTTGAAGTGTCCTTGGGCAAGACACTGAATCCCTACCAGTTCCAGGGGTGCCGTTCTGTAGTTGACCCTGTACCTTGGCCCCCCCTGTGGAGGGAAGCATGTGGACAGATGAACTTCCCATCCTTCGGGAGATCAATAGAGTATCACAAAACAAAAAAAATATTACTGAATAGATGTGCAAACAATGAAAAAATAAATGTCTTCTTTGCAGCCTTTTCTTGCAAAACATCTTAACCAGGAATTATGCTTAATGCAGCAGTGGTAATGCTAGGGGGTCTTGCTCGAATTACTGCCATCGACTTTCCAAGGCTGCGGACAGGCTGCCTTCAAATTAAGGCTGCTAAGCGGGAGAGTCAAATTGGAATTCAGATTCTATTAAGAAGTCATGCCCAGCAGCAAATAATGCCAAATGGGCCCAGTGCAATGGGAAAGGAGACCATTACAGAGGAAACATATTAAAGCACTGCTGATCTATTTGCTGAAGATAAACTTAGCATATGTCTCCCAGTGCTGTCTGGCCGGGGCCCGCACCAATGAAGATGTCTTTTCTGGAACTTGATTAAAAAGACACATTGAGATCAAAGTCAAAGAGATCCCGAGCACTGCAAATGTGATGAAATCTTTTTTACCACGAGAAAGCATAATTCACTTCTTTGATGATGGCTGTGCAACATGAAACAATGCATACAGTCCATATCAGCAGTTTTATAATTAACAAGATATTGCAATGGAAATACGACCACTTGTTGTGTTCAGGTAAAATGGATACCAGATGCTCTCTGACTATATTATTGCTTGTGTATAGCATTGTATTGTATGTACATGGGAGACGCAGACAAGACATCACATTACCACCTGCAGGGAGATGTCCAGGCAGCCCAATGTGTCTATTATGTTCCCTATATGCAGCTCTTGTCTGTCAATTTCTCATTTGAAGCTGTTTGGCTCCTGACAGTTCATCAGGTTCTCATCTCCGGGCCAGGGATGAGCCATCATCAGACCACATCAGGCATGGAGAGGCAATCACAGCAGGGCCTTTTTTAGTCATGGTGTGTTCCCCCAATGACAAGCCCACTGGCTGTGTGTTGGTTCTGGGTGTGTTTCCCCCCCTCCCCTCCACCAGGTCTGCCTGCCTCCAGAGTGAAGCTTCTCTGAGGTACAGAGATAGAGACAGGGGTGGAGACAGCCAGAGAGTCAGACACATCAGGGTCGGCCATCTGTAGCAGTAGCCATGCAGTGTATCAAACCAGTCCACTACGCTATCAGCTCCAGCCTTACAGAGTCACGCTGAGAGATATACCTGTACTGTCACACTGTCCACAATATGGCCCGGCACCAGGACCCGCAGATGACTCATTCTGAGTAGACGTAGACTGACCTATCATTGCCTTGTCAGGGAGATATGTTACTATACAGCTCCAGTTTATTGCACCACAGGGTTGTTCAATCATGTAGAGAGCCGCAAAGATGCAAGGCTAATCATATGGCTTGTGGATGGGTGGGATGCAGAGGGAGGAGAATGATTTATACTGTCCCGCATTGACTTCTTTTTCTGTAAGTATTCTCTTCTCCAAGCCCATTGCCATTTACAGATAGCAGTTATCATAGGAAAGCTATTACATTATTGTTCATAACCTGCAGTAAGAGTAGCTGTTTGGAAAGACGTAGATCTCAGGGCTTTATTCATAAGGAAATGGCTTAGGGCGTAGGGTTACTATATGATTTTAATGTTGATATCAAACAATATAACATTAGAGCTTTGTGTGTGTGTGTGTGTGTGTGTGTGTGTGTGTGTGTGTGTGTGTGTGTGGCTGGACCAAAAGACAAAAAGAAAGACTTAAGTCTGATGCCCTCTAAGCAGGGGAGGTCTGGAAGGGATGATCACTGATAAAGGGAGTTATGGGAGACTGAGCGTGCCTTTGAGTGTGTCCGAATGAGTATGTTGACGGTGTGTCGACGGCTACGTTTACATGCACGGTGAATTCCGTTCTTAACCTGGTTATTCTAATATGACCCGGTCGATGTCTCGGGTCGATGCACGTAAACATCTGAACTCAGTTGCAGGGTTAAGCTCATGCTCTGATTATGAGGAACACGGTTAAGATGCCTGTCTAAACGAGTTACTGTAGCACGTACATCTTACTCCTTTGATTTTTGTTTTTTATTAGATTAGTAGTGTAAGACGTAACCCCAGTCAGTGAGGGAGGGGATATCTGGCAGTTGCACCTTTTCATATGTTTTTGCTAGTGGACCATTTTATCTGATATCTCAGCTTGAGATTGAACTTCTAACAGCTTTACTCATGGCAACAGGGATACTCAAGGGCAGGATATTAATGGTTCATGTAAACAGCTTAAGCCAAATAAGACCTCAAACAACAGCCAGGTTACTATCCATGCATGTAAACGCAGCCAATGATTTCTTCTAATTGCTTGTCAGTGTGCTGGCCCTTTAAGAAGGCTATTAAGAGGGTGTGGGATAAGAAGCAGAAATAAGAGATCAACACAAATGTTGTTCCCCAGTTCCAAACCCCAATGCAGTGCAATGCAATTTATTGAATTGTTCCCTGTTTTTACACCTTATTTATGTTACTTTGTGTTTTTATGCATTTCTTTGTATACATTTACAGGCCTTAAATATTTGCAGTGTAACTTAGTGTAATTGCTCTGATTGTAGCCATGTTAACATGGTAGAAAAAAAGGTGCAAGGTGCAGTTACAGACCAAAATGAAACTAGCTTAGAGAATACCTAGCTGTTTCTCAATGACTACTGATTAGCTAACTAACTAACTAACTAACAAACTAACTCACTCACTCACTCACTCACTCACTAACTAACTCATTACTAACTAACTAACTCACCCGAAACACCCACCATAAACAGTGGCTGTTTAAATACTGATAAAATATAATCAGATAAAAAATGTGCCTTACCTGTGCAAAAGTAGGATCATTTTCAACATGCACAATGTGTACAGAAAAATGTGCAGGGCATGAGGAGCGACTGCATTGTTAAATGCTCTTGAAAATGATGTTGAACTTCATGCTATGGTTGTCTCAGTCTGGTCTGGCAGCTCTTTATTATGACACATATTGATACGTCTTTTATTTCGGGCGTTGACTGTACTTGCGAGAGCTTTTGAATGGGACCTGCCGAGCTGGACAAATAATTTCTCAGATAATATTGTGATTACGTCCAACCAATCTCGTGAAATCTCTCTCTTGTTCATGGAAGCCAGCAAAGGTATCAGATTTAATGTACTTGGAGACTAAATAGCATAATTTCCGAGCAGAGAGACACTTCCAAACAGAGTTCCACTTTCAAAAGCCACCTATTACTTGTAGAGTGACTTCTTTGTGTAGCTACCTGGGCTCCGGGTTTATTTTTACCCTCCCTACGTCCCTCCTCATTCTTTAGCAGCTTCAGGAGATGGCGTTAGTTTGGCTTCATCTCTGACAAAAGATAAATGAGCTCTGGGTCTGTGGTGATCCACTATGGCTGCCAGGGGGTTCCAAAATAGCAAACTATTTTTCATATGGGGCGAAGTGATATGGAGTGCGATGCAGCAGGCGCTAACATTTACCATATCAT
Organism: Hoplostethus mediterraneus; assembly: GCA_034670385.1. NCBI lineage: Eukaryota > Metazoa > Chordata > Actinopteri > Trachichthyiformes > Trachichthyidae > Hoplostethus > Hoplostethus mediterraneus. Next base: position 8,392,784 of record JAXDDW010000003.1, on the reverse strand, counting down.
AGTATGCGGGAATACATTTCATTCTTTGCCTTTGTTACTTTTACTTTCAACTTTCTGTTTATATTGGAGGGGAGAGATAAAGAACTGTGGCAATTAAAATTGATAGAGATAGAGTATGTACCGAGAGCGAGCTTATATTGGGATGTCACGGAGATTCAACAGAAAAAAAGAAAAAACATCACTAAACAGCAAAATTAAATCATTATCTAGGTAGGAATGATTCAGCATTGTTAAAGGGATTTTTAAATAGATATTTCAAATACAAAAAAAAGTATTTCCTCTGGTCTCAGCATTCATGTGATATTCTGCCTCACCCACCCTTGTAACAATGTGTAGTAATTAGGGTGGATTTGCGGAGCAGCACAGTTGCTTTCATAGAATCTCAGATCTGGTCATTAATCACTTTCTCACCAAGAGGGAGAAAAACAACAGTGATGTGTTTTCACAGGGAAAATGTCCTGTGTCAACAGGAGATCCACCAGCGCTAGCAACCAACTGAAAGAAACTTTCCCATTTAAATGAGGCGCTACAGAGCCTCCGAGGCTCTTTGAAGAAATGTGCTTGGCACAAACAAGAGCGGCAGCCTCTCCTGTGTTTTTAACAGCCGAAACATCCCTGACACCTGATGGGTGATCAAACACAAACCATCTCTTCCTGAATCCTCATGGGGGCTCATCTTTGTACTCCTCTCTCTACAGATAAATCTGCAGACCACGCTGCTGGAACACCCCTCCACTCAACATTTACTAAAGCCTCGATCACCTGACTGGCTGCACTGTTTTTGTAAAGGCAAATGTGTTTGTTGGTTTTTCCGCATTTGCACTCTATATTGACTACACGCCTGTCAGTGCTTTGGATCTAAAGCCACCCAGTATGTTTCAAGTCCCACCGTTGATTTTTTTTCCAATATTCTGAAGGGATGAGTTGCTGGCTAAATCGCCTCTGGGTAGGAACAAGTCAAGGTGCCTCATGGGAACGGAGAGGGTTCCCGGAATGAACTCGTCGGCGTGCTCATACAGCGAGGTCAGAATTATTCCTGCTATCGGGACTCAAGTTTTCCTTCCTCATCCCCGTCTCAGTCCTTCTTAATGATCTAGCCTTGGTGTGGTGTATGCATACTCATTAGAGCAGTATTAGCATGAGCGTTACAGGAGCAGGCGATCAGAGGAAGTCAGCCTGGCCACACAGGAGATGTGCTCTGTGAGGGCCTTTCCCTGTCACTGAGGTGAGATGATTTATGATTTATTTTCCAATAACTCCCAGCCAGCTCTGTGCACTGGGCCCTCCTGTCAACAACTGCCGGGCACCACTATCCCCTACACTTTCCCTCACACATCTACTGTAGAAGCTTCTCCGCCTGCTTCCTGCCTGTGTTGGGCCAAAGTGGGTAGGGCTCCGGTATTAATACAGCTTATTTGTACACGTGCGTGTTTGGTAAGTGGAACAAGGGAAGGGATGGTGGCGAGATTAAAAAGCCATGAATGACGGAGCTCCAGTGGTGTTGGATTCAGTTGGAGGCTGGCAGGCTCTGCACACCTGGGCCTCCAGGCAGATGGTGAGGGCTGAGGGTTACATAACACCAGGCTAAGCCATATGTCTCCCAACCACACAGAACCTTTAGGAAGACCATGGTTCGCCTCCAAATGCAGCTCATGTGAGACCAGAGGGCAAATGTGTTCTGCCCCCTGATCCCAGACCAGGTGTTGGGTGAGTTGTTCCTTCATGCTTCTGTTGTGAACACTGGCAGGAAAACAGCTAACGCTTGGGTAATGGTGTATGATAAAGGTAATGACCACGAGCAGAATATATGGCCTGCAGTCTTAGCATACATGTACAGGGGACTGGTGCACTGTAAATAGAGATGCACTGAAGAGTACATACTGTAAATGTAAAGCAGATGATTTATCGCTGCTCTGATACTGTAATATTTTAGATGAGGGACAAATTCATGACAGAAGATTGGTAGTGGTCGTTTCAGACAGAATGACCCTTTAAAGTTATTGCTGTTTGAACAATGGAAACACACAGAAAAAAGTTTTAAAACCTTAAGAAATCTGCTGGCTGACACCTCAGTCTTGACTGATTATCCATGGCAGATTTTCTTATTGTGATATAACTGCTTGACAATCCTAGGCTTAAATATACAAAAACAGAGGCATGTGTATCTCGTTCACACACACACACACACACACACACACACACACACACACACACAAACGCTTCCAGTGCTGAATTCAACATTGAATACAAATTTAGTAGAAAGCATGAGTGCAAGTGACATTTTAGACATTTTAGGATAGTCATAATACAGAGATCAAACATCCACAGGAGATTAGTGAGCTAAATAGGAAACAATGGATGATGCAGTGGGACAGGAGGATATGATTCTTCATTGTGTTAATCATGGCGGAACAGCACTGTCTTCTTCCCCAAACAATACCATGGTGATGCTAATGGCACTGCCAACCATGACTAAGAGTGCAGTCCAAATGATTGATAGCCAGAATTATATCAAGGTGACTTTCAGTCAGCTCCATCAGGTTGTTTAGTTTGATCGATAATAAGGAACACATATTAATAGGGAGATGTCTGCCACAAAAACTCATTCATCAGTTTATAGTCATTATCCTCTTTATTTTAGTGTGTTTGCCTCACAAGCAGAGGAAACTATTTCATCCTTCTCTCATACAGGTATTTGCCATAACATATTGGCGGCTGTGAGAACTACATAAAATGAACAAATTGCAAATCTATTCTTACTATAATAGATCTAAAACTGTAAAACTATTATTTAATGTGGTAATTTCAGCTATTCTAATGTCTACTTGTCTCTAATATCGGAACGTGTCATGAGCATCCCCTGGCCGACGTCTAAGGAGCAACACTGGGGATGGTCACATCCACTCCTAATGTGGATGTATGAGCAGGTCAGGCCAGCTGCAGTGATGAGAGCAATGTCTCTGTCCACTTGGCCCGCTGCCCCTGCCTCCACACACAGCACAGTGTGCCCACAGGCTACAACAACAACACACAAAGAGTGCCCCATGTGCTACATCACAAATGAAAGATCAAACATCAATGTTCACCATAGGGTCTCAGAGCAAGCTGTTAATCACAGTGAACTTAATGTGTTCCAGTCGAGAGATCACCCCCAGAGTACTCTCGTCGAGTGTGTGTTCTTTTTATTTTTTAAACGTGCTCACACAATGGAGTACATATGATCAGAGGGGAATTGGGTGAAATGGCATATTATAACTTATTATGTTAAAGTCACACAGTGCACATTTTGATTAATGGAAAATAACTGATACGTCATGTGACTCGTGCGATGTAAAAATCTCATATTACAGCTACAAGGAAAGAGAGAAGTTTGAAGCGAACACCTCTCATCACCCTGGGTCGAACCTGAGCCTTAGCCAAGATGCCCACACTGGAGTGTTCAGATATCAAATTTGAAAAGACAGGGCAAATCCCAGAACGTGGCAACAAATAGCCCAATAGCAGCGACTCCCCTCTTTGAGAGGCTTATGCAAACCCAGGGGGAAGGTGATGGATTTTTCCCCTTACCTACAGTGAGTGGAGCAGATGCTGGAGAAAGATTCTGGACGTCACTAGAAGTAAAATATGAGTGTGTGTGTGTGTGTGTGTGTGTGTGTGTGTGTGTGTGTGTGTGTGTGTGTGTGTGTGTGTGTGTGTGTGTGTGTGTGTGTGTGTGTGTGTGTGTGTGCATGAAACACTAGTTCACACTAGTTCACAGAGTTCTGGAGTTTCAATAACTTCTAAAATACTTGGAGGGTAAAAAAGGATGAGAGAAAGAGATTACACACCATCATGGCATGCAGAGCTTCTCCCTAGGAAGGCCCAGATTTCTCAAGTTATATTTGTGGACTTGAGGAAGTTTTATTTGTTGACACATTGGAGATAAATGGAATTTGCAACTGCATGTAGTTGAACAGCGTATTATATTTCAGTCTGGCATCACACAACTTTGCTCAAGTGAAATATTGTCTTGGCCCTCAGATTTTCACAAAGCAAAAATAATGGCCACTCAAATCACATGGAGTACAGTATCTGTGATTAGATCCAATAATTAATCTATGAACCCTTGTTTCATTATGTTCATTGTATGTCTGATTGCATTATAGGCTAATAATTTCAGCCTTCAGCAAAAACCCACTCAAAATGTTTTTTTCTAATCAAATAATGATTTTTTTTCTAACAACTAATAACTAATTGTGCATTGCAACACCAGGCTGCTTAATTAGCTCTTGTTAATGACATAATCAAAATAGTCTTTTTTTTTTTACAACATTTTCTGATGGAGAAATGCATTGTGTGTCTTGGCCCAAAAGTAGAGGTGAACTTGATTAACCTGCTCTATCCTGCTCACGTTCTTCTTTTTGCCAAACTCTTTTTCTAACAATATCTCACAATTTTTCAACTCTGTTAATGCATGCATTGTATATTTTGAAAAGGTCATTAGAGTTGTGAGGAGAAGGGGGCTGCGTAGAGATGATTTGATTGAGGTAGTGGAGGTAACTCTGGCACAGTGAGTTATGGACACCCAACAGAGAGGAGCCTCTTCATTAGCGGAGTGATTAAAATTGATGGGAACCTATGGAGCTCCAGCTCCCCTGAAGTCCCTGGAGCATAGCTCTCATTCTGCGCTCATTTATTTGGGACTTTGCGTTGATCAATAAAAGGTGCCTGCTGCTCACTATGGGGTCTGGCTGGGGGGAAAAAACACCAAGGAAAATGAGAAGAGACTTGTTTTGTTGTTGAAGACAAACATTACTGCAAACAATTCAGGCTTTAGAAAGCCTTGGGGGAAACGACAGATTTGGCTGTTGTCTCTGTGTAATTTTCTTTACTGGCTGTCTATTTCAGTCTTAGTGAATTTTAGACTGTTGACTGTTGTTTAGCAACCCACACTGTTTCCAAAACAGTTTCTAAAATTCCAAAATGGTCATAAAGGTAAATAAAGAAATACCTTTAAAAGATGAATTAATACTTTATGACCCTGCATTGATGCTAACCTGCGAATTTATGAGCCCATCCCTTAATTATAAACCAGGAGATAAGGCACAATATTGATTGGCAATAGTTTGTTTTAAATGAGCATGACTTAACAATCCTTGCAAGTATTTTTTGTGAGACTGAGGTGTTCTTAACTCTTCTTAACTCTTAACTCTTAACTCTTAACTCTTGTTATTGTTGACCTATTTGTTGTTATTGCTCATTTTATTTTTGGTCTTTCTAATGGATTGTCACTCTTTGATTATGAGTTATCAAGAATGTCATCAACAGGTCAGTTATAGAGAGATGTGCCTTGGTCTGTGCTACAATGAATTTACCTATGTGCTTTTACACAGATCATGTCATATTTATTTGAATGGTATTAATTAAAGTGTGTATTTTGTAACCTATGTGGACAGAGCAATACACTTGTGAACAACAGCTACAAAAAAGGAGCAGGAATTAATTTCTGTGTGTTGGACAAGAGCCAGATAATAGGCTGAGATGCTAAAGAGAACCCAGGCTCTCTTTGTCTCAGTGAGTCCAGCTCTGCTCATTAGAGTGGTGCTGTGCGGCTCATGGCCCAGCGCTCCCCACTGATATGCTGGGCCTCGCCTAAACAAACAGAGATGATGTGAATCACAGGTCACATGATTTCAGGACACAGAAAGAGTTTCTGTAATGTTTGCACCATAATATACATGTGAGCTGTGACTTGGGATCAGTCACTTTAAAAATGTAATCTGTTGCAATCTGACTATCTGATGATTTTTTAAAATCTAATTTAATCTAATATAATCTAATTCTATTAATATAACCAAATGAAATACTCAAATCTAACATTGTAATCTGATTACTTTCTGTTATTTCTGGATTACCTTTCTTCCAAAATCCCTACGATATGCAGCTAGACGTTTAATTTGGTTCAATTTGCAGACAGAAATTAGCATTGATATATTCACTACACATCTAACTACACCCAGTAACAATCATTATATTTAGTGGTGCAAAATAATGTTATTGTTAATGTTGTGAGATTAAAATCTGAATGCTTTTTATCCCTTCAAACATTTGAGTAATCAATCAAGTTTCTAAAAAGTATCTTCTTACATTAACAGTAATGGATTACCGTTTTAGTAATCAATTAACTGTAATCCCCTCACATGTAATCTGCCCAGCCATGCACTGTAAATATGTGCATTAATGCATCAAATCAAAAAAGACTCATCTTGTTAAACTCCAAAATTCCACTGCTGAAAATTAAATTGTTTTATTTGTGAACATGTGATGAAAAGACAGCAAATTTGTAGATTAAAAAAAATGGGCTAGAGCATAACAGACTGGTAGCATAGACAAGATTTCCCCATAGGCACAAATGACACTTCTAATCATTGACGGTCACAGCATTGTTGGTGCCCTAAGTGAGATCACGCAAAGACGACCCTAAAAGACATTAAAGTGAATCTCAGTTGATATAGAGAGGATGTGAATCAAGCATAACAACACAGTTGCTCCTGTCTGTATATAGAAATAGAAGAAATGTAGCTAGACCTCTTTAACATCAAATCAAAATGCCTACCACTTGTAGACCATGTGATAGCTTGTGTAGCTAATGTTTCATCAACAACATTTCAGCTGAGTTGTATACCAAACGATTGAAGCAGGATTTTAAAAGCTGTATATCTGTACAAATGTATTAAGTTGAATATATTCAACTTAGTTTCCCGAAGTTGAAAATGAAAGGTATGTCCCTGGCTGGTGGTAATCAGAAATAGATTGAACACATGAAATACCATTTCAAGTGATTTCAGCTTGGTCTGACGTTCTGGTCTGACATGGAGTGAATATCTTAGCACGTGTTCTTGCAACTAAGGAATTGACTCAACTACATTGGTTATACATCTTTTAATGATTTTTTTTTTTACAGTGTGGGATTATGATAAGCATTTGAACCAGAATGGTGCTCAAATTGTCAAATTTGTAAATGTAGACATATTCAACTAATCTGGTAGTGCTGAAATAAAGACTTGCTGTTCACGAGGGTAACGATAACTAAATTGTGAACAGTAAATTATAACAGAAATAAAATGCTTTGTTTTGACTCGATCACTGTGATTTCTCTGTGTGGACATTTCACCCTCTCTAGCCCAGTGGATCCAGAGAGAGGCAGGCTTTGAGGAAAGTCTTTTTGTGTTTAGGCCTTTGAATATCTATTCTTTATGATCTCTATTCCCTCTGCTGAAGTTCAGAGTGTGTGTGAGCGGAGGAAGGGGAAAGGGTGGAATCATAACACTGATGATGAGATGACACCGAACATACTTTGGAGAGCATTTTTGATTCTTTACACATTTTCCTAAACTCAGACAAATATATCCAGAAGCTATCACTGTATTCCATAAGCTGGTTCGATGAATAATGGTTGTTATGACAGGAAGCGGTGTCAATCAGACATGATAGCTTGAAGAAGTAAAATAAACATGAAACAAGGCGTATAAAAAGAGAGTTATATAAAGCTCTCCTTGATGTTCAGCATCGCACCTCTTTACCCCTAGTGTGTCTGTTCTATAATGGCACAAAGTAGGGATGGGTTGGTGCTGTCTTTTTTATCTCTCTGCCTTTTGTTAGTATGTTGAGAGAGGGAAAGAGAGAGGGAGAGTGAGGAAGGAGGAAGAAGAGGAGGGTGCTGGGGATTGGACCCGGTCCCTGCACACCCAATTAAAGGAATCTTCTGCTCAAAGACCCAGTCTGGCAACATGTGTTCTGACATTTGTCTTCCTGAGTGTTGTGATTTACGGTACCATGGAGCTAAAGGCTAAATTAGCAGCCGCCCAACATCAGTAATGTCTGATGGGCAAGGATTGTCAGAAAGGATCAGACAGGCAGTGTGCCTCCGTCTTGTTTTCATCATCACATGCAATAGTATAGGCTGTCGACCTCTGTGCTTTATCGGCTGAAGAGCCACAATAATGTTCACTCCCTGTAACGTCTGAAAATTCTATTCTATGTCATTTTGAGTTAACAGTGTGGAAATAGAAAATAAAATCGAAAAAAGAAAGAAAAACATGTTTGAGATGTATTCAAAATAAAATAATGTAAGTGCACAGCAAACATTATATCTTATATCTACAATATGTCAACATTTATAAGACATTGCCTTTTATGTTCCTTCAGCCAGGATGTTTTCCCAGTGATGGTTGAACAAATGGCAGCATTCACTATGAGGTAGATTTTCTGACCCAGAGTATAAGGAGAAAATGTAATATAATGAGAAAGCAGAGTGAGTGAGTAGTAAGCAGTATGGATGCTGGCATCTGCATCCATGTATATAGTCATTGGTCCATATCAAACATTCAATCCCGGATGACAGATCGCTTTACTGCCTCAAAAACATAAACTCAAACCGAGATCCTCTCTCCCCCGACACTGATTTGATCTCTTCCTGTGGGATCTCTTTGTGCCGTGCACGTTTCTCTGATAAGCCTGTAGAACTATGCAACAATTACACCACTAATTACACAAGTTCAGACCCTTGACCTTGCACTTGGTGCACTTGACTCCACGCTTCGGCCTCATAATTGAACTTTTGTGGACATACTGCGCACATGCATAGACACACACATGCATACATGCTCATACATGCACATGCATAAACAAAAACATACACACACATGCGCATGCACACATGCAAACACACACCATGCAACTTGAATGCACAGAGAACTCCCCAGTAGTTGCTGTGGAGTTGTGGGATATGCCATCTCACCAGCCAGTGGGGAAGTGTGATCTCACAAGGTGAGCTGATACTGGAGGAGAAGGCTGCCTTGCGGTCAGCAGGGAGCCAGCGGGCCTCAGGGAAAAGCTCTTAACTTCTGTCAGGTACAAATAACCACGCCATTTTTCACCTCCTGATTTTTAACTGAGAAAATCATTCCGGTCCCTAGTCATATGAACTCTACACACATGCCATGAGTCAATTCTAGCTCTGACAGAAAGGAGTTCACCCTAACCCGACAACTTTTTTTTCTTCGCCATTGCAGGACCTTTTTTCCACAATCCGTTTTGCTCATATTATTATGTCTGATGTGCCCAGCTTAAACCATGTACATAAAATGAATAGATTTTATTTGGTGAAAAAGTAACTGTTGCTGTCTCTGGGCATGGATGAGAGCATCCCAACAACTGTGGCTGTCTTTGAGTTCATAATCATCATGCTGTTGTGACCAAGAATATTACAATTGCTATTAGGACGATTTATCACAATTAATATGATCATATATAATCTATTATTTAAGGAACATCCTTAGGCTGAAAATCATACAAATACAAATTTTCAACTGTGTCAAATGCAAATACACTATCAAGAATCACTGTAAAGTTCAATCATCATCACAGTTTATGAAATGGGACAGGCAGAACAGAGGGCTCTGCCACATCAACACTCACACATTTCCTATTTCCTCAAAAATATTTAATATAGAGTTAAATATTGAAATAATTTCAGTCACAATAATGCACACATTGTTTAGTATGCATAGAAATGTTCAGCTACATAGAAATAGAAATAATGTGTGTGAACACACCTCAGGCTGAGTGTCAGCAGTGATTTGCTATGGTCAAGCTACTGCTAGGTGGTGCTATTGGTAGCACAGTCTCTGAGGGAGAGAGACTCAGTACGGTATGTTGGTCTATAATTCCCAGAGCAGTTGAACTGGAGTAATCTAGTAAGTAACCATCCTGTAGTTTTCCTGTTTAATTTAGATAGTCCTATACATTATGTCCATATATACGTCTTATGTTTGAATGCTTATAAAGTAGCAGTGATTTTACAGCTGCCTCCAAGGTCTCCACCCGTGAGGCCCTCATTCTCAGAATGAAAGTGTATAAGAGTGTGCGCCTCTGTGCTTGAGTATGTTGCCATACATCACATCATTTAACTCTTTGAACTGTCAAAAATGTGTCACTCAGTCTCTCTCTTGATACCGTCATCTGTCAGACTGAAATCATAAATACAATCATTCCCCCAATGTTGGCTCTTTATTCTGTCAACCGTTTCAAACTGTGACTGTGCCTCTTCATTTCCGACACATGAATAAGTGAAAGGCCATTAATATGTCTCTTTCATTACACTCTGGCACTCTGCACTACATAAGCATGCAGAGAACCATTTGTAGTGTATTCTGTGTTTGGTGGGTTTTGGTTCTGATGTCCGATTTGTAAAGCAACAAAGAAATGTCATGATGTCCACCATGAAAAAATACATCATTCTGAGAATTCACATTGTATTCCTGCTATTTGCACACATGTACAGTACAGTTCACAGCAGAGAATAAACCTGGTGCGGCGCATTGTTTTATATTTTCTGAACAGTCTTATCGCTGCTGTAAATCATGAGCAAAATTTTTTCACCCATCTGAACTGATTGATTTCTTTTTAAGCACAGCTCAACTCATCAGTCATGAAGAAAATAAATAAATGAAACATGAGGTCAGATATTCCCGCGTCCAAATATACGATCATTACAACACAGCTTTGCAAAATATTGATTAATACGAGGCAACTTTCTGAGCTCTGCGTGATTATGAGATTAGCATTGTTTAAGAAAAAAAAGAAAAAAAAAGTTTTCTCATGATGAACAGCACAAATATGTTTTTCGTGTGAATACTTGTAGGACAAACTGGTCAAACAATTTTTTTTCTTTGTGTAAAGATGACCCACTCTTTTGACAAACACCTTTTTTTTCTTTGTTTCTATTGCCACTCCCAAGACAAGATTAGAGGGGAAACTCATCAGTCTCCTTGGCTGTTGTCTGATAAACTTTTTATTTGAAGGGTGTCCTGTCTGGTGTCTCTGGTGTCTTCCTCCAGTGCACTCCTGATTTGAAATATAGCCTTACATAATGAGGGAGAAAAATAGAGCGGTGTTGCACCCCTGAGCTGGTGTCAGCTTAATCAATCATTTTTAAACACAGGCAGGCATGCTTACTCTACCCGCTTCACATCCGCCACATCCTTCCCCAGCTCAACTCTATGACAGCAGCATAATTCATTGTAACTCAAAAATTAAACCAGCAACATCAAACTTGTCCTTGCATCCTTTTGGTTTAAACACAGGGCAGTGTATTGGTGTGTGTACGGTATACACATTCAACTCAAAACAGCCATTTTCCCCACAGAGTTTAAAGTTAACAGAGTTAAAGGTTTATCTCATATAATCTAATGCATGCATACACATGTATGTAGTGTTTGTGTGTATATGCAAACTGTCAATTTGCTTGTATGACTTGTATGACTGCAGATGTAAGCATGTACTATTCATACCAGTTGGGCATGCGTATGTTTACCTTTGCATGTTGTGTATTTCAGAGGCTAAATTCTGAGTGTATTTACGTCTCTCTCTCGAGTTCAAGTTTCCAAGTTTTGACGCTGAATTTGCAACAGGCGTGGAACGTTAGCATAAGGTTCACACGGTCAAATTGCAGTGGGTCAGGAGGTCAGTGAAATTTGGAGGAGCTAAAGCTGAGCAGAAGGAAAGGAACTTGGCCTCTTCTCTTGGCAGTGAGAGATTCTTTCTGGCTTTCTGTCAAAATGTCTACCTTCACTGCAGCAGGGCTCCAAAAGTTATATCATGCTCTTGTTAGTTTCATGTAATGAACATTGCAACTGAAACATGAGAAACGTTGCTTTTGGCGAAGTCACAATGACTTAAAATGAAATGTTTCATATATGTGCATATATGCATATATGTTTAAAAAAAAAAAAAAAAAGGTAAATTGTATTTCTGTGATTGGAAGTATATTGTATTGTACTTTTTTCAATAAAAATATTTGGGGGCAAAAAAAAAAAGAAATGTTTCTTGAAATCTTTAGAAGATATAATGCATTTATATATATTTTTTTTTTCTCACTTTATTTTCTACATGTTTATGAGTTTTAAGCACACCTGCTCATGCTCATCTGTTGATAGAATTTAGGTGAACGTACAGGTGTTTTGTTACCGCACTCTGACATTTTAAACCAGAGTGTGAATGTGACCTTCCATATGCTTCCTAACTCTCTCTGCATCTCTGCTTTTGTGTTCCAAATGCCACGTTAGAAACCAATTACCTTCATGTACATACATAAGCATTTGTGCATATGGACTAAGGCGTCTCCCCTGGGACAACTAGTGAGATGTTTGTTATCTAACTGGAAAATAAATAAATGAGGACACAGGTCAACACAGGTCAGTTTGCACTTATGGTCGTGATTCCATTTTCAACCACACGGTAGGCAACCTAATTGTAGGCCTTATCTTATAGAACAATCCTGGTTATTTTATGATCAGTATCTTATAGTTGCAATTGACTGACAAAATTGCAAATCTGCCACTGATGTAGAGAAAACCAAATGAAGTACAATAGATAGAGCAATCCCAGTTCGCACTAACTAACAGAAAACCACTGAAGTGCTACGGAGTTGTAACAAATTCCGTGCCTACCTAGCTAACTAGTGAGTTAAACAACTTCATGTCTTCGTGTCTCGTAGAAAAACTCAGTCAGCATATTATAATGGTTTTCTGCTCAAGACAAAATATCTGCAGATAAATTCACTGATGGAACTAACCTGCCAGGTCCTTTCTCCCTTCCCTCCTCTCAGTGGGTGTACATTACATACATTAGTTTCATTGCTGTGGATTGATATTGTAGTCAGGTAGTTATTTGGTGTTGATATAGTTAAATGCACTCTTGTTTATGGTGCATTGGCTAAAGTCCTTTACAGTAGCTCAGCATGATTTGCAGCCTATTGGAGTGTGAACAGTCAAACTGGTGTAACTATCATAAGGCAGAACTCTTTGAGCAGCATTTCCCTCTGTGGTAAACAACAATAGATAAATGCTACTGTGCGTGTCAGCCTCGATCCCTTTTTGAGAAAATGAAGTAACGGTAAAATGGCAGAATACTAGAATTGAAATGCCTCGATTTCTTGGAACAGTAAAATGTCATCCCATATCACATCTAAGTGCAAACAAATAGCAAATTAGCTTTGAAAGAGGAAGAACTGAAAAGGGAAACAATGTTGTACATTTTCAAATATAAGTATGTTTATGCTTAGAGACATGCATACGGGTTTCCATCAAACAGAATGGACAAGATAACCACTATCATTTTTTTTCAGTGCAATACCTGATGATGATGGTGATAATCATCACTTATGAAAATAACTATACTAATCCTTTATTACATGTCAGAACTATGAATCCCTATATAAATATTATAGGGATGTTATAATGATATCCCTATAGAATTATTATAGGAATATTAGAGTGACTACAGAGCACTCCAGACACTCTATAAGTACATATAGTAATACTATAGTAACATATAAGGCCTAGTGAATTATCGTTAGGGATGATGATGATGATTATTATTATTTTCTCTTATTAATGCGTATTCTGGATCTGAACTGAAGACCACGACCATGTCAAAGTCCACGTGCACCGTTTTAAAGAGGCGTGGTTCCGCCTCGGAGTCTGCCCGCTGATCACATGCAGGAAGCATGGTGTTTGTAATTGCTCTGCAACAAGCAGTGCATGGCTGCCAGAGCGACGTCTGGCATCTTGCACGATACTGTAGTGTGCTGTCGTATATTCTCTCCGAAGACGATCGTCTCATTTCGCTATTTTATGAGACAGAGAGACAGGACATACACAGGCTACTCTCTAACCAAGACACGGGGCTGTACGCCTGCTCGTGCAGACGACTGAGGAAAATGCTGTCCGCTCCTCCCCCTAGCATGGTGGTGGTGATGATGATGATGATGATGATGATGGAAACAAGAGCCCTTTCATTCTTGTTGTTTGGATTCTTAAGATAATGAACGGTCAATTGCAGTCTTCATTACCACCATGGTTGTATGGCCCAGAGTATCTATCTGCAGCAGAGAGGAAAGACCTCCATGGTCTGTCTGTGGTGGAATGTCTTCCAATTCTCATGAATAACTACCACCTCTCATGTTTGCCTCCATGGCTTTTGACTGTCAAATATATTGCTGCTGCTGCTGCTGCTGCTGATGACGGCGAAGACGATGAATGCGACCAGAGATGGTGTTTCAAGTTGTTAAAACAACATAGACCTATTTAGCCTAACAGCTGGGCTTTCCATGAGTATTCATTTTAATTATGTTCAACATCGTATTAAATCAATGCTACTTAAAGCTTTCAAGTTTTATGCAACTAGCACATCAAGCCAGTAAGTATGTTTACAATGTTAGGCAGTTCAATTCAGTTTCATATTCAATACCAGCCCAGGTCCTGTTACTTAAATTTTTGCCCAAATTCGAAAGATGATGATGCATAGACGTGAAAAACAGCTCAACAAGACTAGACTGCAACAAAATACTGTTATTCCCGTTTAAAACTGCTTTAGGGTCGATCAGCATGGATTACTTTTAGGCCTACATCTATTCATCGGCTATTGACAACCTCTCCCTTTTCAGTTTGCATGACTGGAGCTCTCACTAGCGCTGCTAGTGGACAATCAAACCTACACACCCACCTCCAGACACACTCGCATTTCTCATTTCTTACTTCTACTCTAAAATAGATAGCAAGACGTAGTCTCGGAGCTCACATATCGCATAGAATTAGTTTTAAGTACTAGCGATAGTTAAACAGTAAAGCTGAAATTCAACATGGAGTCCCCTCCAGATCCAGCGAGCGACCCGGGCAACAGCGTCTCGGAGCCGGCTACCCCGGTCAGGGAAACCCCGGTAAACCTGGAGACGCTCCGGAAAGCGGACCATCCAGCCCCGGTACGAAGGCAGACCTGCTCAAGCACCAACAGAGGTAAGCAGACCTATATTTCTCATTTTGTTGTATGAGAAATATTGATCGATCGTGGAATTTGATCAAACTTCAAAATGAATTCATTCTACCAACAGAGTGTCAAATAATCGCTTCCCTCTAAATAACTGCAGATCGCCTACGATCAAGCAATCAATCAATCAATCAATCACAGGGTCGTATTTTTTTGTACCATCACGGGTTTTGCCCATAGTGCCTCTGTCTGTGTTGCCCTGGTGTTCAGGCTCCACTGACAGCTCAAATCATAGAGGGTTGATATGGTCACAGATGTCACATTCACTCTGAATTTAAGATACATCAATTACCAAATAAGTTAAATTGATAGACGGACGCTTTATTTAACGCCAAGACAGGCCAACCTGTGTACCCAAACGTGTTATTCTCCAAGTGTCAAAAGTGAACTTTTGGAAACTGTTTATCGATTAGTCCCATTCTCCTTTGTAGGGACGTGCCCTCTACTATTGTCGATACAACATGAAAGGCGTTCTGGCTGAAATTATACCTCTTCAGCTAATAGATACAAGCTATTATTGTGTGCAAAAGACGCCCCAGCAGCTGGAATTTGTTAAGCGCCAGCTCTGAAATACTGTTGCAAACATGAAGGCATCGGCATCTGCGACTGCCTCCAAGACGCACATGATTAGACGGTAAAACCACAGGCCTTTTTATTTTGGTCAATTAGCCCGTCAAAGTGTGCATTTCTGGGGAAGACTAGTTCATTTTAACATGATTTGTCCACGTCCCGTCCATGTTGTAGTACAGTACAGACAGTATTTAACCACACCCCCCTCCAGACTGCCTCCAGTACAGGCTAACCGGGCTCATCCAAGTTCAAAGAAATAGCGATTTCTCGGCTGATTCTTACAAACAGAGTTGGTGTATACAATATAGTGAAGCGAACACTGTAGATTATGACAGCGAATTCATTGCACGGCGGGTTTTGTGTGCGCACTCCTCCTGTGCGCAAGGGTATATTTAGAGTGTGATATGGTGAATGTGGAATGTAAGCTGGTTATGTAACAGGTTTAGCCATAAACAGAGGCGCGCAACTGAGAGCAGAAATCACCGCAGATCTTTTCACTTTGCACAGGAGTTCACAGAGTCTCTGCAACCATCACGATTGTATCATCGAAAATAAATCAGTGTGCCTCAGTGGGTATTTATATCACGTAAGGCGACACTATTTCACTTTGTAAGTTGGTAGAGCCCATGCACTTATGTAATAGCGTCGACAAAGACAGGTAGTTTTGGAGGCTTCATAGGTTGATTTCTTTTTTCACAAGTCTGACTTTGAGACACTCCTAACCTGCTGACCCATATTCACCCCACCCGTTTATGCACAGGATTAAAGTGCGTCTGGGAAAGAGAGACAGGAAAAAGAACGCCTTTGGTCTGTTATGTAATGCTGAATGGGTGAAAAAACATGTTCAGTGGGACAACCTCTGTAGCTCTGAAGGAGTTTCCCTGCACTGTAACCTCTCTCTTTGCATTCATTTCGCCCCTCTTACTATCAGGAACAATAGAACGTGTAGTGTGATCTTGAAGAAAAGTTTGGGGAACTTCACAGGTGTTAATGTGTGTGGATATTTATGAATACATTAATACACAGTTTATTATAGGATTGAAATCATAGTGTGTGTCATAGGCTATCATACTCCAGACCTTAATATAAATAAGTATCAAAAGCAACAAGCAGTTAAGTTTCTTTTTATTTTATCCTCAGAATCATTAAGTCCTTAAATTGCTATCTGTAACTTTGACATATGGCTTCACAGGATCACGTAGTAATTGCAGCGTGTTGTGGTCTGCCGCCTCGTGTTCATGAACATATGTTGGAATATGTTTAGAATATATTACTATATACCAATTGGTCTCACAACTTAATAATAGTGTTGAAAATATTCAGTAATACTGTGCAGGAGAGCAAAAGGAAAGCTATGAAATTGTAGCTTTCATAAAGAAATGTTGACTTAATTTAATTTCATTTTAATTTTATTTAACGAAGTGTTCATCCAAAAGTACATGTGTTGTATTAAGAAGTTATTGCCATCGGTTTATAGTGGTGCCACAGGTCCAGTGTAGGATCAAAAACAAATAAAACAAAAACGGTTTATGACTCATGGTTGAGCTCCAAACTTGTAAGGCATTTTTAGGATTACGGTGCTATGTTCAGACTCTCTTAGACTTATTTAGGATAGCCACTGAAACCAACATCTGAAATACCGCAGACGGCTCGCTCAAGTGCAGTTTCCTTCTTTACAGCAGCTGCATTAGACTTTCTGAGGATGCACATTTCTTATCCTGCATGCAGAGCATTTACTGTTTTAACCCTGAGTGCTAATACCTTTTAAGTAGAAAGGGCTTACTTCAGCAGAAGCTCTGCTGTAAGACTTGAGTGGGTCAGAGAACAGGCCTTGGAGGGTTGTGGATATCATTACTGGAAAGAAGAAAGGGTGCTATTTTCATATTGCAAGATCCCTCAGTTCGCAAATTTGGAAACAATCAATATTAATGGCTTGGTTATGTAAGTTGATGATCTCTGCAGAGGCTTGGCTGAAACCTCACAATTGCACTGGGAAGCCGCAGATCTGATAAGAGCCGTGGTGTCCCTGATCCTCTCTGTTAACCTGTGTGTGTGTGTGTGTGTGTGTGTGTGTGTGTGTGTGTGTGTGTGGTAGTACTGTAGTAGTAGACTGCATTGGATGATGAAGATCCGAGTAGGCTACGTTACGGATATGGGATTGACCACACTAGTCTGTTTTTTCTGGTGCTTCTTATGCTGCGGCTTTGTAAATGCTTGTTATACTCGTGTTCAGTGTCTAACGAGTCATCCGAACATCGTTTTCCCACAATAGGGAGAAAGTGGTGGAACTGATGGCTGGCCGTATGAGGCAAACAGCTCTAATAGTGTATCAGCAAGCATGGCAGATAACATTATGTTGTTTTCATTGTGCGGGTACATTGTGAAAGCTGTCACCTGGTGAAGTGCAGCGTGGTTTCCTGCAGTGGAGAATATTACAGTACATTTGGTTTATAATATCTAGATCATCACCCCTCTGATCTTTTCACACTAAATATACCAAACAGCTTTCAACTTACCATGCTATAATATTAGTTATTTAGTACATTTTTCCATCACTAGTTGTGTTACTATTTTCGATAGAAAAAAGATCTAGTCCATTGTTACTTGTTGCGTAGTGGACAACAAACCACTCCAGGAACGGCAGTTTTTGGTAGCCGAGTAGTATCTAATCCAAATTAAAAAGCCATAGTATAAAACTACTTGGTCCTCTCTTCATGAACACAAAACGTGACTTTCATCAAACCGTTCTATTTGTGGAGAGTGGAATGAGAGCTGTCGGCTGGAGTGGCAATATGTATTTAGCTGTTGCTGACAGAAGACGGATAGGGTGCAGGGAAGCAGAGGCTTTCAAAAAAGGTTTTACACAAAATCTCAGAAAGCCTGGAGTTGGCATGGGGCTCACACAGCACTCAAGTGGACAGCAACATTAGTGAGGCTGTGGCATTCTCAAATTCAACGAATTAGGGTCCCCTGCCCGCTGGAGAGCATGAGGATACAGGTATAGGCTTAGCCGTGCTCTCAGCCTGGACAGATCCGGGAGAGGAACTCCATTAGGTATCTCGTTCTCCCTGGCAGTCTGCCTATGACATAATAATGGGTTTTATCCCTCCTTTATTTTCAATTCTTAGATGTGGGTGAGGTGATAATGTCACAAACTCTCTTGTTGATGTCAGACAGCCTTATGTTGTGTGTTAGCTCAAGGGCTAGGAGTTACATTGTTAAACGTACTGGCTACAATTAGCCTATTGAAAGTCAATACTCAGTAATTGACCTATTCACATATACTCACATACCCACGCATTCTGTTCTCCTGCGTTCAACTGTCTACAAAATCAAAATCATTATTTAAACCGAAGGAGGTGACCAGTACCTCATCGAATAAGCACTCACACACCAAGCTGTTGCATAGACGGTGGCATCTGCTCTTAGTTTAGACATCGGCGTTAACTTTTAAAATGTTCTTTTGTGCGTCACCCTCTTCTGAACCAGGCTTAAGTAATGAGCATGAACCTATGACTGTCAAGATAAGACACGGCTACAATAATTAGGAGTTAAATGAGCGCTGATTGGGACTTTGTCTTGTAGGTCTCTGTCTGTCTGTCTGTCTGTCTGTCTGTCTGTCTGTCTGTCTGTCTGTCTGTCTGTCTGTCTGTCTCTCTGTCTGTATGTCTGTCCAGATTTTCAGTGTAAAATGGGTGCATGCATGTAGAGCCCCGTTTGTCACATAGAACCCCATTTTTACTTCTTCATTTCCCAACATTATTAGCCTGTCTGAAAGAGAGCCCAGTGCTTTATATCTCTACATGCTTAAGGTTAAAGTTAAACATAAAAATAATGAAATATGATGTTGAGTTTATTTTTTAATTCTGATTCTAAACCATTTGCTTGCTAAACCATTTGCTCCACTGCTACTACTGTAATTAATCATAAAGTAAGTACATCTATTTTTTAGCTACTTTATAAACTACCATACGTTTTAAAAGATTTAAAAAAAAAATTTTTTTAGCATCTCCTCCTTTTCTGTCATATTAACGGATTGCAAGTAATAATACAAGAACCTATGCTTATGTGGTTATGTTGCAACATGCGCTGTATTTGGTACCAGGGAACCTGCATGAAAGGACCCCTGTGGATTTTATTGTAGCAAGCTGCTTTGCAGACACACTGCTGGTGAAAACTGTCTTCCGATTATGTGTAGCAGGAATGCTTTTGAAAATGAGTTCAACACTTGACCCAGGATTATCATTAAGCCTAAACATCTGGGCCTGTAGCTTCAAAGTTCACATGACTGAAATCCATATGTATTATTATTGCCAATGTTTTTCTAAATATTTATGTTTTCATCAACTATATCCTATAGCACTCACAGTCATGATACAGAAATCTCAATTTAACAGTGTTCAGGTTATTTGAAACCATTTCAATCAGAATCAGAATTACTAGAAGTACAACTGGTGCGCAAGGAATGTGACTAGGATAGTTGGTGCTGGCATATTGCAAGACAGTTACACACTGCAATCTAGCTGCAGAACAAAACGGGACCTCACATCCAGACAAGACATCCTTTATGACCGTAGACTAAACGTTACACTATTGCAAGTATGGAGTCAAAGCCGGAGAATTATTCCGGTGTAGCTGCATTTAGTTGGTAATTTGTAAAATGTATTTTCTTGTTCACTGGGTTCACATATATATATATATATATATATATATAGTCAATGCAGGGTAAGCCCTGATTGGCCGTATTAATTAAAAAAGTTTAGAGACACCAAGTGTAACCTAGACCAAATCTGAAAGTTTTATTCTTGTGGGACAGTTTATTTTGGAGTTTGAATCACCAGTGGCTCAACTGGGGCTGGCGAGGAAGTTTCGGCTGGTGACAGGCACCAGATTTGATGTGAAATCTCCAGTGGTGAATGATGGCTCAGATCTATGGCCCATTTACAGAAGTTTGTATCTTAGATAGAAAAGTTTGAATAGTAATGACCGGTAATACTCCAGATGCATTATTGGAGGGTGTTAAAGGAGTCTAAATTTAATGCGGTACACTGTGACCTAAGTACTGCTGCTGTAGAGTAGCTTGGCTCTGTGCTGCTCTGATATGAAATAGGCCCCTCAGAAGAGGCCTAGAGGGAGAGAGGTGGTGAGAGGGGTCTAAAGGATCACTCAGAGGAATTCTTGTGTTACATCTAGGGCCAAGCCTTTCACAGCTCCACCAGTCTGGAGAATGCAAAGCTCCTGACCAGGTAGGTAAGCTCCTCGGGCCGGAAATTTCCAGCACTCAACTGGGAACGCGTCAAAACCTTTGACCAGTCATAACATTCAAACCATCATTCCTACGTCTGGATACATACAAGCTGTTTCCCATTGAAGTTATGTGAACCTAAAGCCATTCAAGTCTGCCTCTTAGTGCAGGTTGCACAACACTGAGACTAAAAGCTCTGAGGGTCTCCCAGCCACAGAGGCTCTCCCAGACATTCCCCACATGTGCGTGCTTTAAAACAGTAAGAGGTAAGTCTGTGGCATTTGAACAACACCTCAAGAGTCCCTTAGCTGTTGTTCATCTTGCGTACTGTAGGTTAAATGGCTCTCCCGGCAGCGCTGCGTTAAGGACTGTGTGTTGAGTATGTTGAGTGTTGTATGCCTGTGACACCAGAACAAGAAGAAAATGGAAATGCTTGCATTCTGTCTTGTTCAGAGTATGTGAGTAGCTATGGCTAAGGCACAGGAGAGAGACAGAGGAAGCCATGTATCTTCCCCTATGCAGTTATCTTGGTGTAAATACTGTGCAATTATATTTGTACTTATGTCTTTACAAGTTATTAAACATGGCTAAAATTGCCACTGGGTAAAGAAGGTGTAGAAGGAATAGTTTATTGCTGAAGCTTTATTTGACTCGGTCCAAACCAACCTGTTTAGAGGATTTGTGTAATTAACTTCTTTTTGTGAGTCTCTGCAGCATTAACATGCCTGGACTTGACACTGTGTTTAATGTACAAGAATCCACTCACACATTTTACAAATTATAATGAAGAATACATGTAGCAGGAGCAGAACATTTTTCCAGTATATACTTTGAAGTTCCTTTGGTTCTGTCACATGGGTTAAGGTATTAACCTTATTAAGGACGCATATCATTTCCTTTGTTTCCATTTTTGCTGCATCAATACTTTTAGAGTATTACTCAACAAAGTTGGTTCTGACACCTGAAAAACAAAAACTTTTGGAGACGTGAAAGATAAGACAACTTGAAAATCAGTGTCATTTCTATTGGCTTGATTATTTATATTGGAGTAACAAGCGCGACTTAATCTCATAAATAAAAAAGGGAGAGATACAGATCCGTCCCCTCCAGGTACTGCCGCCACTTAATCGAATTAGCTCCACTCTCAGGCTTGACGGGCTCTTCAAACACCCCTGGTGACTTCTGAGTGCCGATTACAATCAGCTACTATTTTCAGCCTTTGATTAAAATCTGGTGAGGTTGGACAGAATTTTTTAGAGTGCAGAACCAACTAATTATTAACATAGGAGCCCATCTCTCTCTCTTTTTTGCCAATTACAGAGGGCCAATGGACTGGAGTGGTTAAACAATACCCATAAGTATTAATCATGTTGAATCATACCGTGTGAAACTATTAGCTTGTTCTTATTTAAATACCTCACAGTAGTCAAGGGTGTATTTTCCAAGGACAGAGGTCTTTACTGACCTTCATGTTTGTCCATAATACATGAGATTGGACATTATAAACACGAGTGCGTACAGCGTCTTTGCTTGAGTATTTATGAAACTGAAGAGGCCATTTGTCTTGTTGTGATTATCCATAACACTATAATCTTTGTTAAGTAATCTAGCTCCTCAACCACATTCTCTCTGGGAGACAACAATAATGAACACAACTCAAACTGATGCTGTAAAATGTGATCACAATTGGCCGTACTTCATGTGTAATACAATCATTGTAATCTGCCTGTCAAAGACTGTCAGAGACTGTCAGAGACTGTCAAAGACTATTCCATCCCATTGTTATTTTCAAAAAACAGATTTTGAATCTGAATAAGTTGCTAATGAATATTTGATCTCTCATATCTTGTGTGTGTGGATTGATTGCTGTAGGACGCGTATCAAGACAGAGAGTGTGCCACAATGGGGCTCAATCAATGCTGCTGTGCTGCTCCCTGGCAGTGATTGAAAGTTAGAGTCACTCTTCAGCATGTATGGAACACGAATCATGCTCTCATTCACTGACAAATAATCTGTCTTATCAATCAATATTTGCTACTTTATTTTACTAATGTAGTACTTAAGGAGCAATAATTAACGCCATGCTGGGTTGTTAAAAGCCTATTTTTATGTGACAGACAGAAATAGACATACAGAAATAGGAAGATAGAAGGCTTTGGTTGCTGTCGGTTCCTCATACATTGTACTATAAACTGAGGAGAATTAAATGTACATCAGAAAGAATAACAAATGCATAATTGTATTAACATACAAAAATAGGAGGTGTTTCTATTTGTAACTGGTCTTTCTGTTGGGTGGTCGTAGCCATGCCGAGTGATTAATTTGTCCGCCTTGTAAAAGCTAATGCTGTCAATTCCATAGCCATAGGTCATGGTCTCTTACAAATGATGAACCTACCATAGTAGTTCAGATGCAGTTTGGTTGAAACAGTACAGTAGTCTTTCAGAAACATCAACCTCAGAAACATGTTCTTATCACATGTTAACAGTTAACACAAAACTTCCTTCATCTTACTCTCTTCCATAAACTACCATAGACAGTCTTAAACTGGGGGAATATTCATTCTATGTCATCTTGTGTTAAACGAGTGTGGCTTGTGATGCTCATTAATTTCTGCTTGCTCCACTAGCAGTGTTTGGGCTCTCTTAGCTGGCTCACTGCCACAATGTCTTCTGAAAGAGCCACTTCATCTCTGTCAGGGGCAGGTGGAAATTTGCTGCACTCTTCTAATTGGACAAAGTGCCTTTCAAACTCCGAGCCATCATACACAGATCAGATTATCAGACAGACCAGGTGTCAACAGAGGTTTTTCACTTACCTCCGCCCCTCCTGCTCTCCTCTGCATCTCTCTGTTCACTTTCACTCTCGCTGTGCTGTTGTCTCCTTTTTAACTCCCTGCCGCCTAGTGGCCCAAGGCATAGTCAGCAGTAAAGCCTTGTTTTACAGATTAATTAAAAGGAAGCATGCTCATTTTTGATTTTTTTGTTGTGCAGTGTAGAGAAACAGTAGGATAAAAGACATCACATAAAAGCAGGTCAATAAAAATAGGTTTTAAGTGATTTAAAAGGTACTGATCCTGCTAGCTTGAGCTCCTCAGGCAGGTTGTGCCATAGCATAGGGGTCTTGATGGTAAATGCCCATTCATCTTTAGTTTCAAGCATAGACTTTGGCAGGATCTGAAGCTGCATGCTGGCTCAAAGGGGGCTTAAAGGTCTGCAATATAGCTTGGGGCCAAACCTAACTGTGCTCTTAAAATCAATTACCAATGAAAAGATGCCAGAATTTGAATGATGTGATTTCATCTGTTTGTACTAGTTAAAATCCTAACCATTGTACTTTGAACAAGCTGAAGATGTGAATAGACTTTTGATTGATGCCAAAATAAAGACAGTTACAATAGTCTAGATAAAAGCATTAATTACTTTTTCCGGGTTACTAAATGATTAAAAATCTGTTCTCAAGACTGCATCACTGTATTTACCTGTTCATTAAAATCAGCATCAAAAATTACTCCCAAATCTCTGGCAGCTGGTTTCACATTGGCTGACCTAGTTCATTATGAAACAATTTAAATGTGTTTGGGGGGAAAATAAAGATATTTTCATGCCATGTCTGATTTGTTGGACAGTTTACAATGAAACGAGACAGGAAAGAGCGAGGGGTATCACCAGCATCAAAGGTGCCATAGGTCAGATTAGACCCTAGACATAGTTATATAGTTACACTGTTACATAGAATGCACCTGATCAACAGGACACCATGAAACTACTCCTGATTTATAGAAAATATGGATTTTGATTTGGCACTTGATCGCAGTGTTGCTAGGTGGTTTGAGCCACTGGTTTTCAAGGTTTTATTTAGAAATGTAAGGTGTAGCAACAGAAGAAAATAATTTGTTTACGGATTACATGAGCAAGTGGGTGCATGTAAATGGAAAATAGGATGGGGCCTAAAATTGAACCTTGAGGAACTCCATAGGTAACGTGTTGATGATAAAGAGGAATGTTCTATAGTGACAGGTAATGTTCTAGGTGAGAGGTATGAGCTGAATCAATGACTCTATATGCTATGTCTTTGATGCCAACCCAGAATTACAATTCTAGTCAGTTTACAGTGACACAGCCTGCACCAAGATCTAAAAGGGTTCAAATCAAACTTTCACCTGAATCTTCTGTCAAAAGAAGGTCACTGTTGTAACTTTAATGAGGACTTTACTACTCTGTACTATGCATTCTGTATGTTTTGATGAATAAAAGCTATTAGTTGACTTATAACACCAGGAATAGCTGCTCATAGCTCCTCTTGGCAATATAACACTAATATGTGTGCAAAAGTTGCGGAAGCTAATGCATCTGTTAGAGGAATGGCAATATCTCATTTTATAATAATATTCTTTGACAATTTTGCAGCTATGCCAGTTGCATACAGTGACAAATACATTATCAGCAATATGTAGTTGAATCCAAACATCAGGCAAACACGGCATGAGTCTGATACAGTAGATTGCATATCTTGTCTCTACATCGTCAGCACAGATGTATTTCCCTGTGCTGATTTGATTCTGGGCAAAGGAAAGTGGACAGGAGAGATTGATGGTGGTGTCCCTAGTCAGACAGATAACACCTGATTCTGCCTGCAGGGGGTTAGTCTAGCATGCACCTCCTCTGCACCTCAGATGCATAGTAGACTGTGTTGAGGAGGTGAACCTTTCCACCACTCAATGCAAATTCAGGGCCACATTCAGAGATGATCCCAGGACGATTGCGCCAATGTTGCCCCGAGCACTCTGCACCACATGATCCATGCATCAGCCACACCTGGGAGAAACCCACACAGGCATGGGGGTCATTTGTTCAACACAGGTGCATCATGTATCTCAACACACTCAAACAAGCACACACACACACAGACACGCATGCACACACATGTACCTGCATGCATGAATACGTGCCCCCACACACACACACACACACGCTTGAGTACACGCTTGAGTACACACATTTCTGGGCTCGTACACACACACAGTGTGTAATAATAGTAATAATATGTACCCCGTTGACACAGGCCTGCATATGAACGTGGTTAAACACTAGAAAATACAAGACCTTTTGTTATGACCTGTTATTTTATCCAGTATTTTTCTGTTGTGGAAGCCTTGATACATTTTACCAAGGACAATTATTGACAATTATTGACAATAATTTACTTTTTTTTCATCTAGCAGTTTCTCTGATTGAGGGTTCTGAACAGTATGGATGGACATTAGGGGCAAAACAACTGCATCACGCAAATTAGAATGTACCTAGCATGTCTCATACAGTATGTTTCATATTCCGGATATGCTTTAGTTCAGAAATTAAACTTTGAATCTAATGTTCCCAACATTTCATTCCTTTGGATGACCTCCATTCCTGAGGTGTGTATAGTTTGAAATAAAGTGTATAGTTTGAAATAAAATTAAAATAATACTCTCTATATTGCCATCATGCATTATTGTGCCCTGTTCTTTGTCATATGGACACGAAGATCAGTTTAAAATGACTCTGGTCTTTGCTTGTTAGAAGCTCTTTTGTTGCTTTAACATCATAATGTCTTATGATCCCAAGTATCAAAGCATACTGCTATATCCTCAAATGGACATATAAAAAAATAATGTTGTTTTTTTAAAATTCAATAACAAGGAGTGTAGCACAGTTTCTCAGTGTGTAAAGCAGATGGTGAAAGGCTAGTGTATAATAGATCTCAATATTAACTGTAGAGCATGCTGGGAGTGTTGGTGGATGGCACACAGCAGAGTAAAAGAGAAGCAATGACCTTCTGTCCCATCATTTACCCCCTCATGCCCCCCATACTGCTCTCAAATTACTTTGTTTTAGCCAATTAAAGCAGCCGGCTGGGCATCAAGCAGGCTGCCATTTTTCGCTCACCTGGGCCCATGTGACATTATCGCTCTGTCATCGGGAGAGATGGGCGTCAGTGGGAATCTCCAGCATGGCAGAGTGCCGCCTTCGACCCCTCCATGTTCACTGAGATTAATGCAATGATTCTCCCTCTAACTTGAAAGAATCTCAGTCACCTCTCAGATGCTCCCAATGATACTGCACCCATCTCCTCAATGCAGACGTCAATGAGCAAAAGGATTCAGATAGTCATACTCCAAAACAGACTATTGAGAAGTGATATTTCCTGAATAATCCTGAAGAGTTGACCAGCTTCTAGATGCGCAAAGAATCTATTGTCCTGAAGATGCCTTGTTGCTGATCAAGATACCATATGCTGATAAACGGTTGTCTATCCAAATCCTTTAATGGCTCAATAATAGAAAGAATGACGGCAGACACAACAATACCATGGCATGGGATGAGTGAAGGACCGGAGTGTGTGGTGTTTAACAGCCATATGAGCACAGATTATGTGCTTGAAGGGGCTGAGCTGAGTGCCAGCAGTGACAGTTGGGCTGGGAATTGAGTGTGCCTGGGACGTGCGGCTTGACTCTGCTCAGAAACACCACTGGGTCCAGGGCTCATCTCTGTAGTCCTCCGCCTCCTTCCTCCCACAGAGGCATTGTGGCCTGCCGTTTGCTCCGCTCCGCTGAGGGAATGGACGGGCCCCTGCTCCCGCTTGATGAGCACTCGCTAATGGCTGCTTTTTTGAAAGCTGACGGGCCTGTTTGAGGAGGAGTGTCTTTTACTTCCCTCCAGCTTGGCTTGGCTGGGCATTCGTCAGGCTGCCTGGCTTTGCTGTCCTGCCCACACGACGGCCCGCCAAGGGGCTGAAACGTCTGTCATTTGTTTTACTTTCAAATAAAAGTTGATGATTTACCAATAAAAAGTAAAAATAGGCTTTTGATGATGTCTGGAAGCATATGGGGAAAGCAGTGCAAATAGCAATACTTTCAGCACTTTTTCAGGCTGGAAGTAACAAAAGAGATTTGTAACAGTATGACAGTCTTTTGACTTTTTTTTGTATCTTCTGTGATAGAGTGTAGTATATCCATAACTTCTGTGTAAAGGGCACAAGTGAATATAGAAATAGAATATTAGCAAAATACAGTATTGGACACACAGGTTTTAATGATGGTGTATGGATGTTATTCAGTCTGGCAGAACGTACTAAGATGGTCTTACAATAATGTTGACAGGCTCTTGTAAATCTGATTCCTTATCAGTGCATGTAACATCTTGCCAAATAGCAATATGATGTCATAGAGGAAAGCAGAAACGCTTCTGTCTGGCTCATTCATTATTTTATACAAGAAAGTGACTTCAGCAGCAATCTGTGAGACATGATTTCTTAACATAACTTAGAATTGTGAGGTCTCTAATAACAAAATATGCAGCTGTGTTTTAAATCAGACCCCCATTGACAGTTTGCCTCTCTAGGGCTATTAATCTTCTATAGGTCAGAGTTATATGCAAACCAAGAGTGAACATCGGAAACCAACTTCAGTCTTGGATATGTAGCATGTGAAGACAGTTTTTTCCTAAAGAAAGGAGCAATATTCAACAGCTAGATATGGATTTCTTGTAACTTCATCCTAACTTCATAGGATATACAGTAGATGGGTCAGTTGTCCTACCAGATATCTGGTTAGTTATCTTGCTGGTACCCTTGACCACTGGCCTGACCAAAGTTAGACTAAGAGGCTTTTAACCCCAGAGGGAGCCGTTGTTCCTGTTGCCCTCCTCTTTACTGGCATACCAGTCTCCAGCTTCTGGAGACTCCATTAGGAAGTTGGAATTGTCCTTGGAAATCTCCTCTCTGTAACTTCTCCTGTCTTCACTCTCCCTCTCCCTCTCCCACTCTCTCTTTCACGTGCGCTCTTTTTTCCCCCACTTGAAACTAGGGCGAAGGTCAGAATGGCGAATTTGATATAAGAGCCGACGTGCTTCCATGGAGCACCTTGTCAACTCAAAACAATAGGTTTGCTGGAACTGTTATGCCGAATAAAGAATGTTCGCATATTCCCAGGGAAATGTCCTCCGCTAGTCATTCCCACAAGAGATGAGAACATTTGTCTGCCTACATTTTTACCAGTCCTGGCCCAGCAGAAAATGGAGGTTGAAGCTAAATGAATTCATTTAACATTTCAGCAACTAAGAGTTATTTCACCTGGGAGATTGAAAAAGTCATCCAATTTGCACGCTACACCCTTTATCCTTGTGTTATTTGATTTGGTTGTTATTTGGTGAAACAGATTCCCATCCTGCATGTCTGTCTGAGCCATGCAGGTGCTCTGCTCTGTCTTCGTGTAGATTTAAGCTCTTGTTCTAACCCATTGCATAATGTTGCAGCTCTTAGGCCGGACATAAAGACTGCGAAGAAGTAACAGATGTTAGGAGTTACATAATAGCTAGAAAGAGGCAGCCGGCTGTGATGTTGTACAGTGGAGTGATCAAAAGGTTTTAATTTGATTTGACCTCCCTGTCTCAGTGGTATCCCTAAGCTGCCTCTTGGTGGGAGCTGACAAAACATAGACTCTCATCATCACACAGGTCTGGGGATGAATGGACACAAGAGCCAGTCAGATCCAAATATCCTGCTCCCACAAGAATGCATTCTGTGTTGATCATTGTAATGTTTACTGTTAATTACACAGCCAATAATGAGAACATAACATGTCAATAAATCAAGTTAGCCATTTATATTTCTGAACATGCTCTTATGGTAAGAAAAAAAATAGTCGGATGTTAATATAAGCTTTGCTCATTTCCGCTGATTGTTAAAAATGTCTCACCAACCAAAGTCAGGCAGTTTTCATCTCAAATTAAATTCATTTGGATATGACATTTTAATTGGAACACTATTCCCATTAATTGGACAAATTAGAGAATGTCTGCTGGGGGAAAGGTAGTCTCCGGGAGAGATGATTTGAAATTCACAATTTAGAATTAAAAATCAGCAGCTCTGCTTTGTTTCATTTGTGTGGCAGCCAGTTTGCGGCAGTGCGCGCAGGCAGCGCCAGTGCTCGAGGTCTCAGTGGCACTCAGGGCTCACATTGTCTTCATTAAAAGCGATTAAGGAATAGGTCAATTTAGTCTGCTTGGCTGGTTGGAGCCATGCATTTCCTCCTGTGAAATGTCTTTGTCTTCATCTGTCCAGGCTCTGTGGTCTTGGTTAGTCACTCAGGCAGCAAATTTGAACCGTCACTATTTTGTGCATGTTTGCATGTCTTAGTGAGTCGCTGCAGCGTCCTTTTAACCGTTGTTGTTTTGTTTTTGTATTTATGTGTGTCCGTACGCGTGTGTTTGGTTTTCCATGCTCCTCTGCTCTATTTCAGTAGGTATGCTGTCTGGGTGCTGATGAGTTGCTGTCTGATTAGCAATGAAAAGCACTGTTCACCCTGCAGCTTGAACTACTGTGAGCAATTAATTATGGTAATAAAAATCACCTCAAAATTAGTGTTGTTGATTTCATGAACATATGTGGATACAGAAATGTTCCCCAAACCAAGTTATTCTGTGGCTTAATAGAGTTCTTGCTTCTATTGTTCATTAAATGATTCAGGAATACTGTGTGTATGTGTGTGTGTGAGCTTATCTTCTCGCTAATTGTTGTGTCAAAGACAGCATGTGGCATTGCAGCACCTTTTGGAATTGCTGTCCAGAGAGACAATTGACACTCACTAACCATAAAATGTGATTTAAATTTTTCAGTGCAGGGTGGCCACCTGTCAGTTGAGGTAGACAGGCAATTTGGCCATTTGGTTAGGAGAGAAAAAAATGGTGCCAGGAGGAACCAGGTGTAGATAAATGTTGCCCATATGTCATTAGATTATGAAGGAAATTGTCTATTCATCCTGCATGTGCCAGACAAAATGTTCAGTTCAGTCTAAGAAATTATTGGTATATTATTCTCTCTATATTTCCATTGTTCTACATTATCAAACAGGAAAAAGATTAAATGAAATCTATGTTGCCGCATTGCCAGTATTTGTATTACAACTTTGTCGAAGGGGTCCTTTGAGATTCCAGCCCATTGTGTTCCACCCTATTGAGATCATGTGGTTTCTGGGCTACCAGTTCATTGTGTGTCGACAGACACTATGAGCACCTGTGAACACGGTGTTGGACGCTTAGTTTGAGGGTTGAAAATAAATCACAGTGCAGTTTTGTAGCAATAATGTTACTCAACCGTCTACTTTTTTCCTGCTCAGTTAATATTATAGCAGTGAACCCTGGAAAATGTTCTTCATTTGAATACTGCTCAGGTGCCTGCTACATCAAGGCGAGGAGGTGAGAGATAAAGAAAGGGAATCTCTAGAAATCTCATGTACTGTAGTGGACATGCAACGTGGCTGAGAGCCCTAATTGGAGCTCTCTATAGTGAAATGGAGAGGGAAAGCAGAGGATAGGGTGTAAGGAGGAAAGAGAGAGAGGCAGACAGAGGGGGCTCCTAGATACCGGGGCCAGGGGGAAAAAGTTCCCCCATGCTTGTCAGAGTTTGAGCAAGTTCAAAATTGATGGAGCCCACAGGCAGCACTGCTAATTTTAGTTGAAATCACCTAAGTGGTTTGGCTAATTTATCCATGCTCCTCGGCCTCAGCCCCTGGTTTCTGCCTCTCCCCTGCCTCCCCCTCCCTCCCAGATATATCCACAAAGCGTGAAGGTACCAGGAGGTGACAGTGGGAACAGAAGGGTATTTTGTGCCCAGCTGATTTGCAGAGCACTGGGTAGTTTCAACCCGTGTCGTACATTTGGATACTGTTTGACCCTTAACAACAGTCCAGGTTCAGTGATGTATTCCTTACAATGATTTATGCCACTGTCTATTTAATGAGAAAAAAATAAGTTCAGTTTTCATTTCAAATCAAGTAAAGGAAAATAGAAGCAGGGATTCAGAATCTCTTGAAGATTCTTTTTTATAATTCACATTTCTGATATTTCTCGATAGAGCAGCAAACTTATTGAGATAGCAGTGTCTACATTCCATGCGATAATAATGTTAACTCTTTTGAAAAGTCAGCATTGATAAGATGAATATTTTTTCTTCCCAGTAATTTAAATCCTCTTACGGTGAATGTCCATTTACAAAGCCCCTGATACTTGACAATACTATGCTCCAAAATATTGGCCTCCTCGTGGGGCCTTGAAGTGGCCATTTTTGTAATGGATGCAGATTTTTTCTTTCATGGAAGGATTACCTACTAAATAAATACTGATTGACTATAAATGCATGCAAGTAATGTTGTTCTGTAAATCATTTTCATTTGTTGAGAATGATTGTCAGTGAAGCAGGTTCTACAAAACACCACTGATAAGACCCTGGTTGTAAATTCAGAAAATACAGATGCATTTTGTTGCTACACTACGGATCGCAGGAAGAAGAACATTGCTGTTGCTCTGCTCTTCTCCATTCTATCAAGATGAACAAATGACAGTGATTAAGTTTGTGATCAAACTTAATAAAGCAGACACACACTAGTCACCTGATTGGTTAATGCCTGCTTTGGCTGCTTGAAAATTTGTATGAAGTAGCAGAGAGGTCTACTCCTCTCCTCTCGCTAATTCGGGCCACTCACCTTCCCAAAATCTTCTGCAAAATGTCTACATGTGCTGTCGTACAAATAAACGGGGAGCATCATTTCATCGGCACCGTTCTCCTCTTTCTAGAAGCTTGTAGGTTCTTTGCAAAGAAGACCCCTAGAATTGAATGGCCAGATCAGGCTAGGACCTGATCTTAGATTGTTGGGGTTAAATTCATTGCAGGGTGTTGCATGTGAAATATTAGGATGACTGAAATACACCAAAATAGACAGCCAACGCTTTATCAGAATGTGAAACAGCAGGACATAACTAACAAGTCAAATACTTTTTAATAAGCACTTTAAAGATTTACCTTTTGGGTTTGTGCTTATCTCTATTACGTCTCTCTCATTTCTTGCTCAAGTGTTTCCTCATATATAAGTTGCATTGTTTTCAGCTGCTCACAGGATTCCATTCCATTCACTTTGAAACTCTATGGAATAAATCACTGTCAATAAAGCAATAACCAATTTTTGAGATTTTAATGGTGTTAAATTACTGTAAGAAAATTGCTTTTTGCATGTCTGACAACTAATAACTTGACAGTGAGTTTGCTAGAGAAGCAGCATTTGGATCAAAGGGCAGCAAGTCTTCTGAACACATGTGACATGATGTGACTTTTCGTTAAGCAGACCTTGCAGTAAATTATAACAATAAAGCCATATTTCTAGTTAAAGAACTAACATATGAAACTGTCAATTGCTTGCAATTTTAGGCTAGCAGATGAAAAGGTGATTTTGAAAGCTAGGGAGAATTATTTTGCAAGAAGGTCAACATCATTAGAATTTGGCTGTTGCATCGGTAATAAGGAAGAGGAGCAGGACGAACATAAACTACTGTGAGTTTTTGTAGGATTTGTATCATTATCATGTTTTCTACAGTCTAATTTAATTTCAAAACCCCTTATCTATTGTGGTGAAATGGGATATGGAAAAGAATAAGTGAGCAAAATGTTGAGATCTTTGCGACCAGATTGTGTTAGCAACATGAAAGACATAGTGAATTACACACCAGGCCTGTGCAGTCATCCATTCATGAATCAATCATTTTGAAAGGGAAGTGCAGCCAAAACTGGAAAGGGGAGGGGATGTAGCTGCTTTGGTGTAAAGTTGGCTTTGATGAAAACACCCAAATTAATCTCAGAAAAACTTGCAGAGAAATTATGAAAAGCCCTCATGTTTCCTCAATAATTTAATTTGCAGACAAATTAAATATTAATTGAATTCTGTTTTTTGTAAGGAACAGGTTACCCTCAAGTTCATATTAATCATCACAAGGCAGCACAAAAGATTACATTTCAGGAAGATATCTTTGGGAGATGGTACATTTTGCTCAAATAGGAACATGAAAAAATATGGCATGTATGATTAGTTTGATTTATGTGTGATAGTATGCATTTCATTAATTGGAGCTGGAAAATAAAAGATTATAATAAAAGATAAATAAAAGGCTATTTAAAGATAAAGGTTTCATTTTTATACAACAATTATGTGATATCCATAGTTTATTACTTTCCTTTTTATTTAAATATATATTTTTGTGTTCTTCTGACCACACAGACTGTGAGTTCTCAAAAAAAAAATCATTTCAGAGCAGTGAGCAAGAGATGTTTGCAGTCTTGTACGTGAGCCAGAAGTTTTTGGCAGATGAATGTGGGTTTTTACGTGCCAAGCACCTGGTCAAACTGCAAACAATGAGGGGCTTATGGATTCTCTTTATCCAATGACGATGGAGAGGATATCTACAATGTTAGAGCTCTTATGGGCTCTTTTAAGAAATGCTGATGCAAAATAATGCTCAGCAGTTCTGGGTGCCGTGGAAAGGATTCCAAACATTATATACATAGTTGTAGTTGTACATAATTCACATTTTAATGTTTCTTTAACTTCGTAAATGCAGTAAGCATATTTTTGCTATTATCCATATTTACTCATTACCATCTAAAGAAGGAAAAAGAATGAATTCAGAAAATAAATTCAACATGAGCCACAGAATGATCTGATGGAATAATGATATCATATGGAGGCAACTTTGAAAATATCTCTGTGTTGAGGGCCTTGCTTGAGTCTTTAGCAATGAATAGCTAATAATGAGTTCCACAGATGGGTTTGTTGGCCGAAGCACTGCTGAATCCACCGTGTATGCGGTAGAGAGTGTCAAAGTGTCTCCCGTGCAGGATCATCTCCAGGTTTGGGGAATGGATGGTGTCTGCCAGACATGCTGGCAGTCAGTGGGCCTTCTCCCCTGCACTACCTGGGCTGGAGCCCAGCCAGGGTTAATTATAGTGGAGCTCCAGAGTCTTGTGTCACTGAGGATGGTAGACAGAATATTGTCATACTGCCATGTCCTATACGGAAAAGACAAGAGTAAAGGCACACCTGCTCTACCTGAGTTTGAGCAGGTTTGTTTCTTCTACACTCACTTCAATCAGGGTCTGAAACCACCCACCACACTGGCAGTAACTTTAGTTTGAGACAACAAAACATGTTTCAGTTATGTGCAGTCTTTGGTCTTGTTCTCAGACATTGTCCCTGCTGGCCGTTG
Organism: Hoplostethus mediterraneus; assembly: GCA_034670385.1. Lineage (NCBI taxonomy): Eukaryota > Metazoa > Chordata > Actinopteri > Trachichthyiformes > Trachichthyidae > Hoplostethus > Hoplostethus mediterraneus. The sequence goes on along the minus strand of JAXDDW010000003.1, from coordinate 8,358,032 downwards.
TACACTCTCTGACCGTGAGCAAATTATATAGCAAGACAATGGTTGTGTCTGTGTGGTTGGCTGCCTGTTAGCGCTGGTTCTACACCAAGTGGAAGCGTCTAAACTTCTGCAAACTTTTCCTTCCTCAAACTTTTAAACAAACACTGAAATCAGGTGCGGTGACATTTTTGCATGAAGAATTCATATAAATTATTTTGCCTGGTAAAACGTATTCTTGGCAGGTATTTTTTTTTTTAAGTTTACCAGCCCTTGGCAGATGAGCCAAAAAGTTAATTTCGGACAGTGGCTCCAGCTTCTCCAATCTCATCTAGCATCGTAACTTTATTGAGATGGGGAGCGAGGCTAATTTTTCATCTGAGATTTTTCAAGGTCTCTTACAAAGTTGCCCAAAGTAAGTGAACGTTCAAGCTGAAAATCTAAAAGCAAGTTGTGCATCTATCAACTCTCATCTGGCTTTTCTCTGAAGTAAAAGTGTGTTACCTCCCTTTTTTTACTCAGACAAGTGTCTAGTCATGGCAAGCTGCTGCACACTGGCCTAGAAAGAAAGAACAGCTTGTGTTGCTGAAGTTTCCTCCCCTGTCTAGTTATTTTTACAATGCCCCATTTCCGCCATTGTTGTGGCATTGTTTTGACCTTACACTGAACAATTTTCTTCAAGTCAAATTAGCTTTCACCATTCAAAGAAATGTTCTAATATAATGGTTTGACGGTTCCTGCCTGTGAAATATGAAGAAATGGAAGGCCATGCCACTGGGGTTAATAATATTCCTCCTCTTCAACAAGTACCTTGGGATCCTAAGTGTCCTTGAAAGCAAACGGCATCTCACTTAGGCTGGGCATCTTGCAGTACTCATGGGTAATAGCAGTCTACTTTCCCAACTCTGCACGCTGTCTCTGGCTGATTCACACGTTTAACAAAGGGGTTTTTGTTGTTAAAGTAAATACTAATGTTTCTCCCTCTGTAATATGACATGGGCTTACTAGATTGATAACCAAGATAATTGGTTCGAGTTCCTTTTCTTGCAATTGCTTATTATATAATCTTCTTTGTAGATGGGAAAAAGAGCATCAACTGCAAGAGATCAATAGCAGCTCATCAGTCTTTTGCATGTGCTAGCGTGAGAACTAAAGTCAGCCTTCATGCAAGTCAATGAGCACCTGGAGTGCTTTTCCCAGAGGCTGCTAAGTGTGTATAGCAAGGGACTACCAGAGCACTGCAGCAAGGTCTCACAACCTGCTTTGATAGGACAGAGTCATGGAGGCTTTGCACAGAGATGCTGGGCCCGCCGAGGTTTGCACCACCTGTTTGTTTCCCTTCTCCTCAGTAGCACAGATCTTACAAGCCTTACTGTGCCCAGCCCGCTGGGAATTGGGGTGTTAGATACAACAAAAAAGGTGACTGAGGAGTTCTGAGTTCGGGATTATGATTTATTAATCTGCACTTCTTTAAATTCCAAACTAACCATGTGGGGTTACGATGTACACTCTGGGGAGTAATCACAGTGCACACAACAATTCAAATTCACTGAAGTCCTGTCTTCTCTTGGAGAGCGGAGACAATGCACTAGCACAGTGCACCCAAGGGACGCAAGAGGAACAAAAGCTCTGAAGTCAAAAGTTCAAGATGAGGAGGTCACGGAGACAAAACTGTAAAGTTTATCTTTCCTAGAGGACTATATTTTTGGACTCGACAACAAGAAGCTTGGTAACTCCTGAATATTGCTCTAGAAAGTAGTTTGTTTTAAAAGTTGTAGCTAAAGTTTCTCCTTTAGATGTCTTTGAATTTATCTCAGCCACAATATACTCACTGCTATCATTTCAGAAAATAGGTACTCAGGTACCCAAGCTTGTTATAAACTATGTGAGATCAACAATAGATTGCTAAGTGCTGTATTGATTACCGGCCACTGTAAATATCAAATGAAGAATCTCTTTACATATCAACGATTCGGTCCAGTTGTGTTTTAAGAGGTGCACTAATCGAAAAGTTAGGGTATGATTACAGTTAATTTGGTCCCACCTGTGAGACTACCACCACAAAAAAAAAGTCAAAGTCAACTGTTCTGGTACAGCAATGGCCTCAGGTGTACTTCTCTACCGTGGAGATTCATCCAGCAGGAGAGAAACATTTTGTCTGCCAGACATTTCTTTGGCAATCTTTCACTGCTTGACTTGGCTCTGAGTTTGCACTTACCAGCCCAGCCAACAAGATGGTTAAAAAAGCAACAATGTTGAGGTACACAGTCCAGAAGCCGTCAGATCATCATCATCACAACTTTTGTCCTTTTTATATACTCACAGGAAGTTTTTCTGTGTCCTTGCGTCATACCAATGGAGCTGCTCTTAAGTGCAAAGGGAATGTACAGAGTTGATAATCAATAGTTATAATCCTGATGACTGAAGGCCACTTCTAGATATGCTTGATAAGGCTGTAAAATATTCATCAGATGCATTGTGAAGTGAAAATCTGCCGAGGCTGTTTCCCAAATATTTTGGTCCTCTCAGTCGATCATCCTACACACCACATTTCATGTGGTGTAAAATTACACTATCTCCACAGAGCTGTCAGCTGCATGCCAGATCTCACCCTTGCTGCATATGAAGTCAATTATGAGCAACCATTTCCCCTTGGTAATACATAGATGTCACTTAGAATGTATTTCTTTTGGGGTTGCTTTGATATCTTTAACATGAAAGCCATCCATCTCTACAAATGTTGTGGTCTCTAGTCTGGTCTGCCAGACAGCTACAGTGGTCATCGAAATGTGATGCATTTTTTAACAGAGCCAAAACCATATGGCGCAGTGTGTGTGTGTGTGTGTGTGTGTGTGTGTGTGTGTGTGTGTGTGTGTGTGTGTGTGTGTGTGTGTGTGTGTGTGTGTGTGTGTGTGTGTGTGTGTGTGTGTGTGTGTGTGTGCGTGTGTGCGTGTGTGCGTGTGTGCGTGTGTGCGTGTGTGTGTGTGTGAGAGAGAGTGTGTGTGCATGTGTGTGTTTAAGATGTTCACGTTCATCATAATTTAGTCAACGAAAATGGATACACATGTTAAACTCTGAAGAGTATCAAATATCAGCGCTTAGATTATAACCCCCCCTGCCCTATGAACCAAAGCACTTTATGATAAAGATGTAGCAAAGCTGTTCAGATAATTACATCATTGATATACTCCTCACTGTGGCACATTATAAAGTGATCTGTGTGACTGAATATTACTTTTTCACTGGCTGCTTGGTATTTCCTCTAAATTGCTGTGTAAGTGAGAGAGCAGAGCTGGTTCTCTTGTCCAGTGGAGCAGAACAACTATCCTTCACCTGACAAAAGTTTTGGGAAAGGACACTGATGTTTCTAATCTACTTCATGAAATTCAGCCTCGCTCCGCCTTGGGAGCCCAAGTTTGCGTTTGAAGAGTGGATGTGAGGGGTAAATGGGACGGGGGTGGTGGGCCGGTGGGGGTCCGTATGAGCGGACGCGGACACGGACACGAGGATGTGAATAGATGGTCTAAAATAAGAAGTAGCCCCTTGGTCAGAGTCGTGGCAGATGGAGGCTCAAAGAATGAAATGATGCCAGCATTCTTTGTGCAGTCTGGTGCCAGCAGTGCACTCGACGGACCACTCGAGACCAGGGTAGGGCCGATGTGATAAGACAGCTGCCTTACCCTAACCTCCACAAGGTCATTTTGGCCAGAGTGGAGCATCACTGATGAGGGGTGGCACTCGGAAAACCGCAGAAAGACACGCGACGTGAAAGTGAAACAAGTCATGATTTTTTAATTGTGCAAGTTGAACGATGCGTTTTTCAAGTAGCATTATTAACTTTTTTAACTTTTTTTTTCCTGGAACTTTACGCGTTAGTTTAATCGGTGGTGAAAGTTTGAAACATTAGCACCCCGTTTCTAAACCGTGTTTTAAATGAGCTACCCAGTATATCAAAGCAGAAATTAGCATGGAGAAAGTTTGGAGGTGCTAATGACTTTGACTGTCCCTGTGGAAAGGCTTACTGTTCCAGAGAAGTTGTACAGTACTGTGTGTGTGTGTGTGTGTGTGTGTGTGTGTGCGCGCGTGTGTGCGTTGTGGAGCGAGAGCAGAGTGTGATTCACTAGTTAATAAATCATGCCAGATGAGTTTATCATGGAGATACAGAAGCTCCTCTGGGTCCCAAGCTAACAGCGAGTATCTGGGAGCTGGTACAACACATGATGAAATGCCGTTGTCATGTATATCATTTTTATAGCCCCTAACTTTTTAACTTCATTGCTGTCAAAGGGGCAGGATGAGTGACTGTGTATCAAATATCCCAATGTGTTGCTTTAAGGAGGAGCTGGCTGAGTTATCAAACTGGAAACATTTTGGGTCATTCAGTATGTTCACTGGCAGAGCACCTTAAAATCAGTTTTATCAGCTTAATCCAGTTTGATTATCTGCTGGCAACAAATTAATTATTCTTGTTTACTGTAATTGAGTTCTTCGATGAGTACTTGGTAATTCTGCTGAACTTCCTCATCCCTGCTTTCACAGGGGCATTGATAATATCTCGCTGAAGATGCTCTTATCTTTATGCAGCTGATGCAGCTTGTCATCTAATGGGTGAGAGTGTATTTGGATAATCATCATTAAACTGATTTGATAGTTACTGACTCGGTTACTGACTAAATCAGGAACTTGTAACACCGTTATTTCAGCATCGTTCTCAAATGGGAAGAATCTTGTATTATGATTTCAGTAAATGTCGAAATGTTGGGAAATCCGGTTTTGTGGCAAGGAGACCAAACTCTTTGGAATGACTTTGAAGGCGAGAGCGGGCAGTGCACCATTCCTCCTGCGCTCCTCTCAGGGAATAGAAGTCAGTATAACGGCTATCTCAGCTAATGACTTGGGAGAACAAACCTTGGTCTCTTAACATCTAAGACTTATTATTTTTAGCTCTGGCCAATGCTAAGCTTATCCCTCTTACAGGGAGCACTTTTTGTGATATCAGATGTGGAAATTAAAGCTAAATGACTTAAGGGGAAGATTGCCCACACTGCAAGTAGGCTACTCTGACCTTCAATAAAGCTTAGCTTGACATGCCTATTTCCCCCCTTTTTTGCTCAAGTCTTTCCAAATCAATGGGCTTGTAACATGATGGCTTGGTATTAACTGCCATCCCTGATCAGTTCCCCAAATTTCTCTGAGGTCCATTTGCGCTGCAATTCAGACGAATTTCCTTCGGAGGATAAGCTTCATATTACTTGTTTGTTTCTGCTCAAATATTTTCAGCTCGATGTTTTATGATTTACGTTGGCATTTCAGTACGAATTATTTTGAGCAAAATCTTTGACAGACAATGTAATACTGGGTATGATTTTAACACATTTTAGTTTTGAATTTGTATGTGAATGCAAAATGTTTTTAGTCAATCAGTATTTAGTGGACTGGTTGTCCCTTATAAGCAAGTATAGATTCAGAGGCCATTCAAAGCCTCTACTGCCAGAGTTTTGTTCCGGCTGTTTGTTTATTGATCAACCTGACCAGCATTAGGTCGTTAGGGTTGCTAATAGACTGTCATTGTTTTCTTGGTGTTAGCGGGATGTGTGTTCGTCATTTCCCCTATATGAATTCTACCATGACGGCCCGCCACAGTACGATCATTACCCACCATGCTAAAAATATCTAAAAATATCATGCTAATAATACAATTTTATTTTTACTAAGTGGTCTCTTTAAGTAAAGAGGCAGGCGAGATACAACTGTGACACGATAAACACCATTGTTGCAGGCAACAGGCAGCGCATTTCCTCACCCTCTCCTCAAATTCACCTCGGTTCTGTAGTCAGACCGAGCATCTGAGACGCAACGACACAAGAGGTAGACTCATCCAGACGTTAGCTAGCCATCGAGATCTAGACTAAAGTCAAGATCACAAATAACGTTTTGTTTAACAAGGAGACATTGCTTGGCTAGAGCTATAGAAACACATTTGTATTACTGATAGCAATAAAACTGACTTAATGTTAAATGCAGTCTGAGTCATATTTCCTAGCAGTAATATTCTGACCTAATAACATGATTTTAAGGTAAAGATTTCCTCTGGACCTCCATACTTCCTACCAGCACAGTTAGAAAACATATAGGGGAAACACTGATGTCTATCTATAGCTTTCAGTGTGTGTGCTGGCTTTTAGCATGGCTTAACGTGTCAGAGGGAACAGCGACATAATGTTTTGTAATGTTCAAGTTTTCTGTTTTACATTTTTTTTTCATCCAGTGACTTAACCAAAACATAGATAATATTTGGTTTGCCTAAAATATGTGTGTGAGCTTTCAGACAAGAGAAAGCTGCAAACAAGACTGAGTTCAGCTGATCAACTGTTATCAATGGGATGGGAGTGTATCATTACATGACATACATGTCATTTATCAGACGCTTTTATCCAAAGCAACTTACAGTAAGTGCATTCAACGTACGTAGGCAAGAGAACTACTAGTCACCAGAAATCAATCCACATTTCTCTGATACTCTGTCCTAAACTAAACTCTCTCCCTCTCAATTGATTTTTTTTTAAAACCTTTTAAAGCTTTTATAACACTTGTTCGGTGTCCTCTCTGTACTCTATTTTGCTGGAACACCTCAGTGGATGGATTGCCAGTGGACTATTTTGAGGTTGTTTTTTTTTTTTTTTTTTTTCTTACACTTATGTGCCCACTCTCACCTCTGTGCCTTCTGGTTCAGTGCACTCAGAGCTTCAAAGTTCCTGTTGATGTTTTTGACTCCTTCTAGTAATGAGATGAAGTACAGTACATAAGGGGAAGAACTCTCAAGATGCTTTTCCAGGGGGCTTTGGAATACATTTGGTAAAATGTTTATGATGCCAAAGACCAGGGCTGGCTTCTCATTAGCTGATCTACCCGTTGCAAGTGTTACAGCAGCATTAGTCTTTTGGGTTAATCTTCAAACGTTCCCATATTTATACCCATCAAATAGCAGTGACTGCCTGCGACACCCTTGTGTGCATTCGGGGAACTTGCTTAGTTAAACGCCACAGAATAAATGCAGAAATGTGAGCTAAACTTGACAAGATCAAACACACTGGTGAATGTACAGACGCTGGCCAGTGTTCTAAGTGTGCTGCATTATTCATGTTCTCCAACATGGGGTTCCTAATGAGAGTCTGGTGGCTGTTTTTGGAGTTGGAGTCATGGAAATCTCAGTGTGACCCGTACTATCTGGAAGCAGAAGAGTTTGTGGACGGTGCTTAGCATTTGTGCTGCAGTGAAAGTGAAATTAAAGGCCAGCTAAGTTCATCAGCACTCCAAATTGGAAGAATTTTGATTTACGTTCCACAACTCATTCACATTCATCTTTGCTTTGCATCTTTTCATGTTATTTTTGTCTCATAATTTGGCTCCTGCACTGATATTTTACTATTGGAACTACAATACAAGGGTGCTATGGCTTTATACAGTTGTGAGAAAAAGTTTGCGAGCTCTGTGTTCCTGTATAAATGGCTTTTAAAATATGGTCTGATCTTCGTCAAAGTCATAAAAATAGATAAACACAATGTGATTTAACAAGTAACACACAAAAAAAATTACTTTTAGTTATATTTATTGGATATATTGTTCAAAAATTAACAGCATGGATTGGAAAATCTATGTGAACTGTGAGATTAAGGTACTGGTGGAACCTCCTTTAGCAGCAATAACCTCAACCAAACATTTCCTGTAGTTGCTGATCAGACCTCCACCTATTAACACCAACATGCTGTGATAGCACAGTGTTGTTGTGACTGAGAGAATCAATGAAAAAAATATCTAATTCATGTGTTGACTTAGCCGCTGCAGTCAGAGAATCAGCAAGCTACTTCCTGGTATGTGGATGTACAGTGCCCTAGCTTCCAGTCGGTTGTTGACTGCTACTGTATTGCCTGGTGTATAAGCACATGGGTTGTATGGGGGTTCTGCGTGGCCTAAATAGTGCATACCATAATTCCCCTAAGTCATGCTCATTGCAAAATGCATTACAAGCGAATGAATGAACGAATATACACACAGAGCCTGGCTCTTGCACATTCCCGTGAGCATTGCCACTTTTCATTTCACTACATTGTATGTGTATGTGACAAATAAAGTTCTTGACTTGACTTGACTGAAGAGATGCTCCACCCTCACACCTGATTGGTAACACTGGTATAGGGGATTATGATATATAATGTCAAAAATATGAAACATCCATATTTTTGTGAACAGTGATATTTAATTTGTCCAAGCATAAATTTGTAACTTAAAAAGTTTTCTTTCAGTATAATAGTCCATTTCATGATATACTGTAGACTTGACACTCCCTCCAGAGGGTTGCTCTCACATCAAGCAGTAGGGCCTGTGGTGAAATGGAAAATTTACTGCTAGCATTGTAATAAACCAGTGCAACAAAATAAGGATTATCACCCTGCGGCGTGCTGGTTCAGTAGGAGGACGCTGAACCAAAGCCTGAGCATCCATCCTATTAACACCACATATCCCTTGAAGAGTAAGCAGCAGGCTGCAGCTGAGCATGTTGTCTTCATCCCTGAATCAGAACTGGCAATAACAAATTCAGACTGAAGGGCCTCAATTAGACACTTTAAAACTCTGTGTAATTGGTGTCTTACTGCAGATTGCCTCTGGATATGTAGTGCTCAAATTAACACAGCCCAACTTTATGTCTGTAGTGCTATGATTGTCATGGAGTGCAGTGGTTGCAAGTTAATGGAGAGGCTGTGGCCTTGTCTTCCTGTGTCTTCTAACCTCCGCCAGGCACCTCTACACTGAGGTCCTGCCTGTCACTCTTACTATTTAAACTGTTCTCATGTAGCAGCGCTGCATAGCACATGTGCACGTGCACACACACACACACACACACTCAAATAAATCCTTTTGTTTATGATGTAGTGAGGAATTTCTTATTGTAGTTGTTTCAGATTTTGAGGCTGACCATCCCTGAACTTGGTGAAAATGCTTTAGCAAAGTCACTTTTATGTGAAAGCATTTTGATTTGATTATTATTAGAATCATTTATATTGCAAATTGTTTGGAAAAGATGTGTTATCTTAAAACCAAACCAAAGGCTGAAGGAGGATAAAAACATTAAATTGTACATTCTGATAAACAAAACTAAATGCTACTTCTGCCTGTATTTGCTCATCATTGTACATAAACTGTTGTTTGTCAATAATTCAGTTTGAAGGTCCACAATATTTCCACTTCCAGATTTGTTTTTCTTAACATTGTAGATCGGTAGATTTGAACAGCTGCAATACCTTTTTATTGTGTGCTTTCTACATGGAGTCAAGGCATGCTTTCACTGAGAGGATTGATGTTTATGGTGCGTCCCCTTTAATATTATGATGGTGGGAATATTGAGGAAAATAATGGCAGACGTTCAGTGTTTGCTGCTGCGGTGGGTGTAGAGATTTCAGCCGTCTTCTTTTCTGTGTGACTCATGCTATGGTGAAATGGCACGTCTGGCACATCTATTCACCAAGATCAGGTAAACTGCGCTAATACATGAATGCAGATACCAAAAGTTGTTAAACAAGCTGCCATCATTGGTTACGTCCCAGAGGGAGAGTTTGATAGGTTTAGATGGAATAAAAAGGAGAGGTTCTTTTAAGGCTCTGACGGCTGGAGAAAGGTTGTGGTTTTGATTTCAGCGATTAGTTTTTCTGCCAAGTTACTGTAAGTGTTTGACCTTACTGTTATACTAGCCGTATCCATGAGCACCTAGCTACAGTATGAAAACATCCTGCTCGTTGCAGCCAAAACTATTTCCTCTGTCAGTATTAGCTCTATAACAGCCCTCTGCCGCTCTACTGTGACTATGTAGACAGAGCTGACTGCTCTCCAATCCAAACATGTCAGCTTCGCCATGACTTTTCCGCAGGCATAAGCAGCCCTCTGTTAGTCACCGAGGAACAAACACTGCGTGGCAAAGGAAAGCCCCTGCCTCCACCTCCCAGATTCAGTCCTCTCAGCTTAAAGAGCACCTCAGCGTGGCTTCCAGACCCTCCCAGGAGGGACCCGGTTAGTGCCCAGTACCTGCAGAGCCTACCGCAGTCCCACCAGAGCCCCACAGCCTGTGGCTGATGGGCTAGGTGAGAGGGTTTGTCACACTCACCCTGGTTAAAGAGCAGCCGGGGGTCCAGTTCAGGCAGGGGGCTCTGCCCATGGATCAGAGGCTGGCCTCTGTCTCCATGCGTCCATGCTGGCAACCTCATGAATGTTTCAGTGGAGTGCTGTGAAGTCCGCCTGGAGAGCCTGGCCTAATCCTGCACTCCTCGAGCCATGCTGCTTCAGCTCGCCACAGAGACTCTGCTACTCATTGAGGGGGCCGCGATGTGGTCAAGCAGATGCAGATATTGAACTTCCTGAGGGCTGATTTCATCTAACCTCCCAAGTGTATAAAACAGGCAGGTGGGATTTGAGCACTCAGGCATCCAGCTTGCTCTCCCTCTGACTCTTAACAACCCCTGTATCGAAATCCTGTCAGCACAACGCTTTGTCTCTCCCATTAGCATTTTGTTGTGGTGTGCATCTTGGATGGGTTGGTATTCTTCTAGAACTGCGCAATCTGGCAGGCTTCTTTAACAAGGCGATCACATCCAATACTAATGAGGCTGCTTTTCCACTGAATCAAGGTTGTCACTTTTTGTCACTGTATAGTCCTACATCATTTTCACAGCCTCACGTATTGAGTAATGGCCATTAGTTTGCTGTTGCCAAACTGACACAAGTAATATTAGACATCAGAGTAATTCCCCAAACTACCGTTACCAATACAGAGTTGATATAGTGTGTATGACAGCGCAGTTATGGCGGCGTTCAAATGCATTCATGTGTAGTCAATTCAAATCAAATCAAATCACATTTATTTGTATAGCCCTTAATCACTGTTACAGTCTCTAAGGGCTTCACAGTGCCCAACATGTGAAACAATAATTGGTTAGTACACGACATCCCTCAGCCTTGGACCCTCAACGGAGGACAAGAAAAAACTCCCACAAAACCTTTTAGGGAAAAAATGGAAGAAACCTCGGGAGGGGCTACTCCGAGAGGGATCCCCCTACCAGGACGGTTGCGCGTGCAATAGATGCCGAGTTTGGGCAAGCAGCGTATACACAATGCATAAAAGTTTATTATGGTGGGACATCCAGATCTGATGTGGGGGGATCACAGCAAACGACTCCTCATAGGACTAGGGGACCACGCAGGAGCCAACCCTGCCCAGATAGGAGAACGCAGGCGCCCGCTCAGTCAGCGTCGTCCAGGAATCATCGTCAACAGGAATGTCCCTTTTCCATCTGTGGTCATTAAAGGTGAAGTGTGTGTGTGTGTGTGTGTGTGTGTGTGTGTGTGTGTGTGTGTGTGTGTGTGTGTGTGTGTGTGTGTGTGTGTGTGTGTGTGTGTGTGTGTGTGTGTGTGTGTGTGTGTGTGTGTGTGTGTGTGTGTGTGTGTGTGTGTGTGTGTGTGTGTGTGTGTGTGTGTGTGTGTGAATGAAAGTGTCAGATAGAGAGATTATGAGTGTGTTGGTCCACTATAGACTCAGTAGTAGACCTCGGCCCGTAGGAAGCGCTGGCTGCTGCTGCCCACTCGCTGACTCAAAGGCTACATTAGCATAATGATGTGTTTAATTGGCAGAATAAAGTCTCTTTCTTGCTACGGAGTCCACGCTAAATTTGTTACATAGATATGGGGGCAGAGATTACGACGCAAACTGCCAGCTCATGTATTTTTTCTGCTTAACGTGATAATCATTTGTACTCATAAACACCCCCCCCCACACACACATATACACACATTTTTTAAAGATAATTTGCCAAATTATTAAAAAAATATCATGTTGCTCTGAAATGAAGAGAGTAACCTCGATGATTATGGAATTTATATTGATATAAACTAAAATAACAGTAAGTAATATTACTAAAAGCAGTAAATATTATGTCTATGCCAATGTAGTGATGGATGTTGTTCTGAAGAATAACGAACGAGATGCGGACGATGTAGGGAGGGATGACAAAGTTGAGATTGTAAGGTGGTACGTCTCTCTGCTGAGCAAGCAACACATGATGGGGGTCCCATCTGCGTTTTACAGTCCAGTGACAGTAGGGAGGCATTAGTGCCCCTCCCCCTTTCCCGACCCCCGCACATCCCCCAGTCCCATCCTGTTTTCATCTTCCAGGCTTCAGCTGTGGCCCTCTGAAATGCTCCTCTGCTGAACAATTAACTGAGAGACTGTGAACCATGATTAATGTAATTAATATTTTGTGCGTAAGAAATGGAAGAAAAAATAAAAAAATAAAGCTAATTTTAATTGAATGAAGCCCTGGGAACAGGTCAGAGGAGCACGCTGGATTCCTCTCTGCTGTCTGAATCCCATTGGCCAGTACAGACGTAGAGGTGTGTTTGATTTGTTGTTCAGGATAGTAATGTGGACGATCTAAAAGTACGGTCTCATCCTTTCTCCTCGCTGGCTTGACATGCAGTATTTGGGAACTATGCGAGCGACTGTTGAATCAGTAGCTTTGTTCCAGACTGCCCCGGCTCTGCAGGATGTTGTGCTTCAGGCATGCAGTCTCAGTTTCCCTCCGTCATGTAGCGTGTGCTCACTCTGTGTGTAGGCTATCAGTGGTGGGTAGAGGGGTCCTTTGAAAGTGACTGTGGTACGAGTGTTTGTGCCTGCTGCTGCTGCATTTGCTGCGCTGGGCAGCCTCTGATCAGCCTGAGCCTTGCCTGCAGAGAGCTGGCGCAGCCTCCAATCCTATTCTATGTTCAAAGGTAAAGCAGACCTCTCATAGGCCCCGTCTTTGATGTGCTCTCGACACCAGAGTCAAATCACTGCCACCACACATCTCCTGGCAGACGACGAGCGCCTGTCCAAAGGAAGGAGGAAAAAAGTTAATTGGCAAGCCACAATGCATTTCTACAGACATGGCTCATATATCAAATGGGGATCTATTTCTTCAGCCTGTTGCTATTATTTGCGATAAAAGCACAACAACAACAACAACAACAGCACAAAGTGAAGAATAAAATCGCCTGCTGCATTTAAGCCTCCAGTGCTGGTTGGTGGAGAAGCTGAGCCTGGATTAGCAGTAGAACAATGGTTCTCTCACAATGAGCATCCTCCATATAATACGTCACCATATCTACTGCAGATGGAAGGCTCAGCTAAACATCCAAACTAGACTGCATTAACTCGGTTTGTTCATCAATCTTAAGAATTAACACCGGCTTTTGTGTCACCTTCATTCATCTGCTCAAATATGATATACATCGTCTCCGGACAGACCGAAAAACAACCATTTTGCAGCTCCTGCCTCAGTGTCTAATTTAGCTGAAAACAACACAAATGATCTCAACAAGGGGTTAAATTTACCATCACCCGCCTTGTTATGCATTTTGCAAAAGACTTGAACATAGAACAAATGAAATCAAATGCATTTTGGTGCAAGAAGAATATGACCACCACAGAATCTCAGAGGAGCATCTGTCTTAATGATTTATACCACCACAGAGACCTCTGAGAATTAGCAGTTGAGGGTGATATTCATGCCTTCGTTTCAGTGTTGCAAATGAGTGTCCCTCGGATGCATAATAGGAGGAAGAGAAGCTGGGGAAAAAGTGAGGAGATGCCCCTTTGCCGGCTTTGTGGGGGAAAACGATCCCAGTTTTGAGAAAAGGGATTATACTCCCTTGTTTCTAGTTTACTGAGGAGACAGACTAAATACTTTGGTGTGGTTGCCGGAGCAATCCAGCTCAGCCGTTGCACCTTCACGGCTTTCGAGCTTTGCAGCGAGTGAGTCAATGTTCAAGAGGTTTATTTATGAATGGTCGTCATGAAAACAAGGCAGCTGCTATTGAGCAGGGGACACACCCATGTGACAATCAGTGCAGACGTGCTGCGATTGTACAACGATGACGAGTGCATCGAGTGCTTCACATCTGTCTTTAGAAATAACCGCTGGTGGATTTCCTTTTTTTGGATTCCTCTGGGCATTCACTCGGCCGGCTTTGCCTACATAGAGTAAACAAAATGGATTGGGTCGGTCAGTTTTCACCCAGCTTCTGCTAATGATAAATGCTTACCTTGCTTTACTTTTGGACAAGTTGTCAAGTCGGGCTTGCTCGAGCATCACAAGAGGGATTTTTGGAACAGAAAGAGATTTGCAACGTGCCACACCCATGCTCTTTGGTGGCGTGCCAAAAGTACAGTTTTGATGTGGGAAAAAAAACATCTTGAAAAGCAGGAGTTAATCCTCTGTGATAAGCTCTTTGTCAGCTGAACGTGTTACAGGAACAGCCAAGAGAATTCCATCCCTACACACACACACACACACACACACACACACACTGGAGTCAGGATTACAGCAGGTTTTGTTTGCATGTTGGACACAAGATTGAAATAGATCCTTCTGAATGAATGGGTCTTTGCCAGGATGGATTGCTTGCTTGAAAGTATATTACATTTGAACGCAGGGATCTCGTGTAGAAAGTGTACTCGATGTGGATATAATTTAACTTCTCGGTGTGACATCATCTAATAACGCTCGGTGCAAAGCGTCCAAACATCATGTGCGTCTGGGAAAAGAGCACTCCCAGAGCACTGGATCTGGAGAGAGTCACCCGTTTTTCGTTCATCATCAGCATCAGAATCATTTGTAATCCCCGGCAACAATTCCCAGTCTGCACAGTGGACCCTTAGCAGTGTGTTTTTAAAATAGAGTTTTTAAGATTTACAAATTGCCCTCGACAAGATGCATCTGGAAACGGCGTATGTGCCGTACTTTCCAGGGGCCTGATGTAGTTAATGTAAAATGTCCTATAGAGAGCAATCATGTCATGAATGAATTCCCTTTGTTTTCTGTGTGTATTCATTAAATGGTACATCCAAACAGAATTACACTGACAGACACCCACTGACTGTAAAATGTGTTCAGTGATCAAAGTTATTGATTTGCCATAGTCATTTTGGCCTGCTTTGCCGTATGCTCAGCAATCACCATAACGGCAAATAATGTGAAACGTTACCCCTCCACCACATCTCTTCCATCTATTTTATTACCTTATAATCTCCTGGACAGAGTGGAGCTTTGCAGCGACCAGCGCGTTTAAACCCTTTGGAACCAATTGTAGGAGAAAGGCTGTCTTGGGATGCCCCCAGTGGAGAGCAGCTAGGCTCATTAGTTAAATCCCCACCGTGGGCTAATACAGCCCTCTAGGAGTGAAAGAGAGAGGGGGAGAAGAAGAAGACATTTCTTTGACTCCTTCTCAGGGGTTTCTTTCCCACATTTTCTTGCATGCATCAGCAGCAAAGAGGGTGATGCATGTCGCCAGTTTTGAAGCCGCCTTCGGCTCTCTAACAAAAACCCTTCATTGGGACTTTCATAGAGTCGGGTGCTGTGCCGGTGGTCCGGTGGTCAGCTCGAACACAACTCATGAAAAGAATAGCTTTATGACCGAATGTAATCGTGGTGTGATTTTGTTTTTTACAATAGTGAGAAATACAGAAAACTGAAAA